>CM035233.1:73490825-74712905 GCA_020226215.1 Sindora glabra | reverse complement strand
ATTCTCTCTGTTTTTTCTGTAGGAAATGGTAAGTAGCTTTTCCCTTGTGCGGCCATGCAACTGCGCGTTTCAACCCACATAAACATCAACCAACCTCCAGGGAATTTGCTTCCTCCCGATTCAAATTAATCACAGTGGTCTGAACTCTGAAGGTACTGTTTATCTCTAACCTCACCTGCGCCTTTTGACGGTCTAGCATTGAGAATTTAGCTCCTATGGCTTATACTTAGGGCTAGTTTTCTGATTGTTTCCCGTTAACTTGAAGTTCTTTCTTCGTGTTGTTTTTACCAGCAAACAAAGTCCTATATTTCATTGGGTGATTGATTAACTTATATGTTGAAGCTCATCAAGGATGTAGGATGATCTACATTACAATTGACGCGTTCTACCTCACTGACGAGCAGCTCAAGAATTCACCGTCTAGGAAGATGGCATAGACAAAGCCACTGAAACCACCCTTAGAATCTATGGCTGCGATCATACAATAGAGTGTGATTTTGCTCCGGCCGTATCCTTTTTGGCATTCTTTGTTGTCTGCGTAATTATACATTTGTTGTTTGGTTTAGTTCAGCTTATTTCCTTAACGCCCTGGCGGACCACACGCTGTCATGGCCACCGGAAAGGTTCTATTTCGTCATTTTTATTGCAAGAAGTCATTTGCAGGTTTCCATGTCTATAGCTTCTATTATTTAACCTTCTTCCTGTGTTTGGTTTTCAATTTCAAGATCCAACATGCTTAACTTATTACAATAATATACCTTTTTTTCCACAGCAGTGCCATTTTTCAATCAACCATAATGTTGAATCATTCTGTTTTGCATATTTCGATTCCTTTTTCCTTCTTTTTTTCCAGGAAGTTGCTGGAGCTCTGTATGGCTTGCATCAAAACCGGGGGGAAATCCTAGGAAAGCAAGACTAGCAGTCATTGTTTTCCACAGAATGGAATGTTGGAGGGAAAACTTGCCAATAGAACATTTAGACTAGTGTTCTAAGGTCAGAGGCTCCTTGTCCTGTCTCTTTGTGAGGATGTGTTAGCGTTTGTGTCCACGCCTTCCTGCATTTTCCAAAATGCTGATGTTATTCCCTTTTTGTTGTTTTCATGAACAGAAATATGTAAACTTGAAGATGGAATTGAGCAGAACTGAGAAACATATTCTGAAAGAAATGGGATTCATTTGTCATGTGGAACGTCGTCATAAGTTCAAATCAAATTATCTTGCAACCTCAGGATCATCTCTAGAATTGCGGCAAGAAGCTTGGAACTTGGCTAATGATAGGTACGGATTTCAGCGTATATCCCAATTATTATGTCAGATTAAATTTTTAATTATCTCCCCACATCCTGAAAGGAAAACCACTGTATATTGCAATTTATCTCTGTATTCTTCAGGCATGCTGAAAAAGATGAAGAATAAAAAAATTAATTAAAATCAATTCTCTTAGTGATTAAGAGTTTAGCTTTACCCATTACAATTACATGTACTCAGTCAATTCATTGAATCAGTTTTCTTAGTCATTATATCAATATTCTTAGTGTTTAAGAAGTAACTTTTCCAAGAGTCACATCTATTCGTATTTGGTGAGTTGATTGTATTATCAAGGGGTTTGATTCATTAAAAGTAGTTTGAAGGTTAGCAAAAGTCATCTAATTAGTTGCTAAGGGTCCCTCCGGTTTTGGATGCCTAAAAGGTTATAAACAGGAGTTTTTTCTATGTACCAAGTAGTGGTTGAATGAATTATTATGAGTCTGTCTTTACCATTTCAGCTTTAAAGGTTGTTGCCTTTGTTTCTAGGATTAAAATTTGAATTGTTTCCCAATCCTTTTCTACCCAATTTTCTTAACACCATTTATATCAGAATTTCCCCTTGTTAGGGGTTCAAATTCCTTAATGCTAGTTGTCCTGTTTGGCGAGTAACCCTTGAGGAAATCCCCTAGCACCTAAGATCTAGTTGAGTTGCTACCTCTTAGGCATAATTAGATTTGATAATAACCTTTGAATGGGCCTTTATTGATAACTCCAATATGCTACTAGCACTCTGCTCTGTAGGATTGAGGGAACCATTTCTTTCTACCATTTTTACTTACCAAAAAAGGAAAAAAGAATGTCTTTAAAATTTTGACTTGCATCAGTTTTGACGTTAAAGCAAGGTTGTTCCTTGCATTAATCATCTGAATGGGAACAATAGGTGGAAATGAATATTGAGGCAAACTTAAATCTTGAAAGAGATGACTTGTTGCTACAACTTGCACAAGAAATACATAATGTTTTTGATCGATTTGCTAGTCTAAAAATTAAGATAGGAAGGCCTTAAACAAAGGCATCATGCTTAACCTTCCATTTAAATGGCACATCCGACAACGTGGAGTCACAATTTGCTTCCATTGCAAATTCATGCATCCAAAGTGTTAAAGACAAATAATTAACCAATTTTGCAAAATTTATCTCATAACGATGAATGGCTTTCTATTGATCAGTGGTGGTGCATCCTTTGCAATAGATATGCCTTCAAATTTTTAGCTTTATTCAAATTTATTTGATTTAGATTTGAGCTAATTAAATAGTATAAGTCCCACCTAGACTAACATATAGTTAAAGATGTTCATGTTAATAATTTAGACAATTTTTGTGCTTTTTATATCTTCTATAGTATAATAAATGATAATGCTAGAGGCGCTCCTGCCTTTGATGTTAACATGTACAAGGACATAATCTCTCATAGTTATCAAAATCTTACGATTTGCAATTTGATTTAAGTTAGATATCCAATGATTTAATTTGTTCATATGAATCGATTGTGTCACAGTATCTTAGCTAGAACTATATGGATCCTATAATTTATAAATCGAATTATACAATTCGACTAATTTTAGCTCTTAGGTTTCAATCAAGTTATGGCATAATCAAGTCAAATTTTACAAAACTTAACTTTGAAAATCTTATTTTTCCTTTAGTTTTGTTATAATAATATTATTTATATGATTAAGAAATATTTATTTGACTATTTTATTTTAAATTAGCATGCTTTATTACTCCCATATTATTTTAATATCTATTTTAAGGTTGATTTTCTTATTTCTTAACTATTTTGTTATTTTTTTTATGTATTAAGCTTAAGTTATTTAAGTCTTGATCATGAATCTTACGATTCAAGATTTGATTTAGTTCATAATTTGACAACGTTGATCCATACTAACCTCACAAGCATTTTTTGAAGAATTAGAAAGTTAAGGATGGTATGTTATTATTCATTATGAACTTAAAGTAGCTAAATTTACACAATTGCAATCGATAAGTAGAATAAGAGCAAGATAATCCATTTGTGGTAATTCCAAGTCACTTGCAACTTCATTCCCTAGAATGCTTGAATTGAGTTTGGGAAGTTTTAGCTTTTTCATAAATGTTGCCCTTTCTAGATCTAAGCTATTTACATTCAAAATAACAACGGATACCATTATTTCAACTTTATATTAATTCTTCACTTTATTTTTAATTTTGCTTGAACAGAAAATACTAGAAATAGTTGGAAAGAAATAAAAGTTTTTCGAAACTTTGCTATTTTAGTTATTAAATCTAACGAGAATAATATTCTACAACTAGCAATTCATTTATTTTCAAACCAATCCATTTGCTATCTATTAGTTGGTTGGCTAATCCTTTATGATTATTGTTAAGTTTGGAACCTTGAGCAGACTGCTAGTGATAAGTCAAAGGAAAGTAAGGATGATGCCAAGTTAGCATGCCCCATATGCCTTGGGCAACACAAATGCTATAATGGTCAAGACAAAGGGATCACGATCCCACAAAGGTGTACTAACTACAAAAACCTATCCTTAATTTGGATTAAAGGCTCTAACACACTTACATAAAGTTGGAATAGCTAGTAATTGCTAGTCAACTATATGATGGTGAATTAGTTCTTAAGCCTTGTACACAACACTCATCACATTATATGAGCTGGTGATGCCTGAAGTCATTAACTTAATAGTAAAGAGGGAGATACTAATGGTAGAGCTAGTGATCAGAGTGAAGTCATAACAATGTAATTGTACTGGAAGGTGTGGTGCATCTAGATTACCTCTTTTTCGAGAAAAACTAATACTTTTTATGTATTTTGATTTGACACTACTTCACTATGGTAAATGTATTTATTAATAATTTTTTTATTGATTCAAGAAAAAGTTGGACATTCGGCCTAATCTTTTACTAAAAGGATTAAATTGAATACCCTACAAAGAAACTATTATATATAATATATTTAATATTTTTGTATACCTATTTTGGTTTTAATAGATACATAGTTATCTAGATATATAATACAAAATATAAAACAAAACAATTTAAACATTTCTATTGTTATGTTGAATCCACAATTAATCCTATGAATCTTTAGGATTGGTGTATTCTTTTATAGTTCTGAATCATGGATCGAATTGAATATCAAAACTTTTTTAACCATTCTGTATACTGCTATCTTTTTATGTTCCATGTTTATTGGAATAGAAAACTTATTAGTATTAATAATTAATAAAATTAGCATTAATTTAATAAATATTAATAATTAATATTAATATCGTTAATTATATATATAGTAGTACACAAGATTTATGAAAAAAGGTTCTTCCAATTCATAGGAAGAGTAACCTTTTTTTAAATGAATTTGACACAATAAAGGAAAATTTATTATTTCTCTTTAGCTATTTTCATTTAATAATTAATAGTAATAAATATTATATAATACTAGAAATTTAGATAAGAGAATAATTGAATTAAAATAAAATTCTAGCACATATAGTGATATATAGATAATGATTCATAAATCTTTGGGCTGCAATTACCAAGGACTATATATATATGATTACAATTATTTATCTTTCTAACATATGTAGCACCAGGATGACTATTAGCTAGTCTGTATCGTCTTATAAGAGTATAAATTAACTCAAAGAATTATACATAAAAGTATTTGTCTTAAGGAAAATCCTAGAATTTCTTTTATTTTTTAGGTTTGGAAAAAATGTGAATTTCTAAGAAAGGAAATCTTCTGACATGTTGGAAATCTCTTATAATAATCATCTATATTTAAAACATATTTTAATGCTTAGAAATTAGATAGGTGGCCTTTACATAATATTATATTGCCTCCAATTTTTATGAAATACAAGATGTTTATTAAAAAATAAAATAATAAAAATAAGAGACTGAGCCCTACTTGTATAACTTCATATATTCTATAAGTTTTTTGATAAATCAAACAAAGTAATTGAAGTTAAATAAGAAAGAATAATCAATGTCTCATTTATCACTTATATTAATTATTTTTATTATGATTTTCCTATTTTATGAATGGGTTAAATATAACATAATACATATAAAATAAAATACAAATAATAAAATATGTAGGGATTCATTGACATTCTAAAAATTTTAAGATATTTATTTAATTTTGACAAGCCAATAAGATGACCTAAAAAAGTTTTGCATCATGAATTGTGCATTGCACCACAATATCCTTTGATATGCCCTTTAAAGAAAGCATCTGCTGCAAAGGGACTTGTATATCCTTAAAATCTGGTTATGCATCCTTCCTCCCAACCTATTCCACCTTTAGAACATTTTACTAATATGATTGACTAACATGCCATAAAGTTATACCTATATGTTGTTAGCCTCTCAATAGGTTTTTGCTAACAATAGTATATGCCATCTTTCTCTAGTAGCAAAGCTTCCATAATATAAAAAATATATTTCTATTAGTAGCTCTCAATTTGCTACAATTGCATTTGTTTATTGTTTTGGAAGCTCAACCAATATTCTTTGAAGTAACTCCTTCCAAATCCGCTTACTTCCCTTTCTGACATAATTATAAGCTACGATGATGTTATAAACTATCAATACAAGGATAAGAATAACAAGATTTCATTACAACTCGGGCAATAATAAACTAATATGGTATGGAACATATAAGAAATATATAATAAATTTATTACCAAATAGAAGAGAAATTTATCTTAGAAAGTACTTAAATTACTTTTTCATCCCCTCTAAATTTAAAATTTTATTTGTGTGAAAATTAATTAATTAATTATGATAACTAAATTTTAAAATTAAAATTTTATAGGAAGAAGATAAATTGTTATAATAAAATATAAGGTAATATGTTGTGCAAATGATCATCCATCAAGGCAAAATCTCCCTTTAGTATATTCCTCAATTAGTACAAGATAAGACTTTTTAAACTCTCAATTTAGATAAGTTCCCTCTTCATTTTCTTGAAAACTTATGATATTAGAGCATTTTAGCTCAAAAGAAGAAATTCAAATTTTAATTTAGGGATTTTGGTTCTTAAATGATTAGGAGCTATCAAAATATAACTACTTCTAGCTAGAATCTTTATCATATAAGATGAGTAAGTATCTTAATTAAATTTGGATAGTTTTGTATGATATAAGTTGTATAAAAATAGATTTTCTATGTTTTAACCAAATTTATTGTGTGATATATGAATTTTGATTTGATTTTTCTCAATGGATCTTACATGTATTATGATGAGAAAGTAATATATGGTGAAGTGGACATGAAAGGTAGCTTATAGGATAAAAAATTGGTATTAAAATCTTCTATGAATAGTTTCTTTTAATGAAATTTTGCAAAATATTAGGCTACAGTCGATTATACCCCATAGATATACTTTTGGGCAATCATAGTTAATTACATAATTGACCACATAAGCAAGCATAGTTGACTATATAATCAACTATGCCATTAGAATTTACTTTTTGGCAAATCTTAATTAACTATATAGTCGATTATGTATCCATAAAGTTGCTTTTATGGACTACATAATCAATTGGAAGCTATAGGATTGCTCTCTAGACCCTATAGTCAATTATGACTTAGCAAAAATAGCTCTTTAGGTTTTTCATAATAAAGTATATAATCGATTATATCTTGTAAAACTTCATACATTGTGTTATATAAGAGATCAAGATATATTTAAGTGTTCTATAATATTATAAGTGTTTATTACATGGTGAGTAATGATGAATATAAATGGCACAATGATATTATGATGTGTGTGTGTATGCATTTGAACTTGAATTGCAAAGATTGTGTTTAATTTATATCATTACCAATTGTTATATATAGTCTTGCTTACATATGTATATTCATATTATGCTAATGAAATGATAATGCAAGAAAAGCACTTATTATTGACCAAATCACCATGTGACTATGAGATTGATGATGATAGAGTGATTATATATTTGTTATGATTTTATGTACTAGATTTGTGTATCTGTTTATGAAGAGACAAGGTTGATCATAGAAAGACATGGTTAATTTTGTAAAAGAATGAGGATGATTGAAAGTCACAAAAAATTTATTTACTTTTTATTTTTTTATTTGTCTATCTATTTGTTACTCTTGAATTATCCTTAAATTAATGTCATTGAATTAAAAAAGTTAAGGTGTGTTGTTGTTATGTTACAAGCGAGAAAGTTATTAAATTGTTATGAATAAATAACGAGATTATGAATGTGAATGTGGTAGTTTGGTGATTTAATTTTCCTTGACAAGGGTGATGATAAAATGATAGTGGCTAGCATTTAGAATAGCATGTATTTATACTTGTTTCCTAGTAAGATAGGTCATTTCTTAAAATATCTCTTTTTTCCTTAGCAAACATATGAAAAGTCCTTAATTCTTGTGAATGTGCTTTGCAAGGGATTTAGTATAAAAACTTATATGTCATGATTAAATTTTAATCACTTTCCAATACTCATGCTTACTCACTAAGTTTATAAGAAAAACGTATTTCTTTCTCTTTTCATTTCTTTATTATAAAGGATTCTCCCTTTAAATGCTCAACTACTATCTATTGGGAAAAAAGTAAATGCAATTATGTATCTTGGCATTAAGATAAGCCACAAGACAATTAGAATAAATAATGGCACACATATATTTGTTACATGATAATTTCACATTCATTTGCATTCACTTTTATTATTGTTGATAGCCATTGAGGAAATAAAACATCATTATATGTTTTCAAAATTGCATTATTTGTTGAAATAAGGCTAGTAGGTGGTTGCTTGGTGCAACTCCTTATGTTGGTCAACTACTTTGAAATGGGTCGTGACATTACTAATACTAATTTTCAACATCAAAGTTTAGAATTTTTTAGAGATACCAAGCACATAACTTGATAGAAACAAGTTCTACTAAGTAAAAGGGAATTGATGAAGAATTAAAAAAATTAATTAAAATCAATTCTTTTATTGGTGAAGCATTTATCTTTTCCAAAGTCAGAACTGTATTTAGTCAATTCATTGATATAGTTTTCTTATTCATTGTATCAATTTTTTTAGTGATCAAAAGAAGGTTTTTCTAAGAAAGACAACTATTTGTATTTAGTAAGTTGATTGAATTAGGGAGTAGGATTCATTAAAAGTAGTCTAAAGGTCAGTGGTCTCTTGGTTTTAATACCTAAAAGGTTATACACAGGAGCTTTTCTATGTACTTTTCAATAGTATAATGGATCATTACGAGTTTTCATCTTTATCTTTCAATTTTAAAGTTGTTATATTTGCTTCTAGAATTAGAATCTAAATTGCTTCAATTTTCTATCCAAGGAGGTGATTCTCATTAATCTTTTTCCCCCCTTCATCATGAAGCTTGCAGTAAGGCTCAAAATTATTTTTTTAAAAAAATAATTTCATGATTATATTATAGTTCATACTATTAAGTTTTGTGAGATATTGCTGGTAAAGGCAACAGATAAGGAGGTCCTTTTAAAACTTGCATGTTTATCATATTATAGCCTTGGGGTTGTTCAGATCAAATCAAAGAACAATCTATATTTTAATCTAACAAGAAATCTAAAACTTGCATGTTTATAATCTATTTTGTATTCACCCACTTTCTGATGCAGCTTGCGAACTACATTGTGTGTCTGATTTAAGGGTGAGATTGTGGCTTGTCGAGTTGTATATCTTGCTGCCTGTCGATTCCATGTACCCCTTCATGAGAATCCACCATGGTGCAAGGCATTTGATGCAAAAAAAATCCAGGATTGATGAAGTCTTTAGGGTCCTGGCTCACTTCTGTAGCCTTCCTAAGGCACAATAATTCATTTGCATTCTCTAACAAAAATCCTTGGGAGCACAATCTCAGTTAACGCCAAAGGTGATGTCTACTCTTTTTCAATATATTTTGCACATTAGTTCGGTTGGACTAGGTCTAAGTGATAGCATATTTTCTTATGGCTTTGGTACCACTAAAGTTTACTATGAAAAGATTGTTGCAAATTGGTGTTAATTTCATGCAACTAAATTATTTGATCTAAACATATTGCCCTTTGCCAACTTGAAGGAAGTTCCACATAGCAGCCCACCAGCAGAGACTGATGCATCTGTCCCCAAGGAAGCTGCAGGGGAAGCAATCACTGAATTCAATGGGGGGAAGGGTGCATTGTTAAAGCCAGCCATTGACAAACTGAAAGATGGAAAGAAAATTGATGCTGAATCCAAGAGCATGGCTGCGCTGGGTGAGGCAAGAGGTGATGCTGTGAAAATTGAAGTTTGGCCGTTAAATTGAGATCTGTGGGGAGAGGAGCAGGGATAGGGACAGAGACAGGGACAAGGAGAGAGGAAAAATCCAGGATCGTGATAGGGGAGGGGATTCTGACGGGGAGCGGGGCCCAGAGAAGTCTGAGATGGACAAAGTCAAGAATCAGATTCACCGTTTTAGGGACAGAGCAAAGGATTCAGGTATGATATAGATTTCTTGTCTGGTTATGACTTTGGGTTATTAGAGGTCATGTCTTGTTGAGTAATCCAATTAATAAAATTTCTTAAATTGGATGAAGGACATTCGGGGAAGTCAAAACATCATTCATCGCCGGGTATGATCTTTGATTAGTTTGGCATTAAATTTTCTTCCGGATTCCATCTTTTTAACAGGCTCTAATTTCAGATTGAGACTACCGCGGTACCTCTTATTCTTCAAGGGAGAAAGACCAACCCAGACATCATTGACGTTATACTCGGGTGAGGTCCAAGACTATTCATGATTTTCTCAGCAACTGTCAGTTCAAACCATATTGTATTGCTAATTGTGATCAGAATGTTCTGTTCAGCGGGAGAAATGTTTAGTTCAACAGTAAGAATGGTGCCCCTCAATTGAGACGTTTGCCAATGATCAAACAATCAGCTGTTCATTAGAACCCCCCCCCCCCCCAAAAAAAAAAAAGGGGGGGGGGGATAAGAAGAAGAAAGAGACCCTCAACGTTGTGACTCTGGAGGGTGCCGTGGGGATTTTAGCCTCATTTAGTCATCTTCTATTGTTATTAGTATAGTTTACTTCCTATTGTGGCAAGTACCTCGTTGATTCTCTTTATTTCACTTATTAAAGGTGATTCCATCCAAAGGTTAGTGCACGGACATCACCTCAATTCAAACGGGTGTCGCTTTGATATAATATGATTAGTTTGTTTGTTCATTTATAATTTCGATGTATGAGGTCAATAGATCCAATTATTGGACTATTTCGCTCACAACATCCATTTTAACGGAGAATTCGAAAGTCTTGAATAGCGGTAACAAGAAGATTTTTCAGAAATAATAGAGGAGTAGTGCCACGATTCATCAATAGTATACGTTCAGTGCCATTACATTAGGTTATTAAAAAATTTAAAATACTAACTTAGGTCGCTTTATATTGCTAGTACGGAGTTTTTTAAAAATTTATTTATTAATATAAATGTTAAACAATTAATGATTTAATAGAATACATTAAAGAGTAATGATAATCACATATTATTATATACACCACTTTACTTATCAATAAAGTTATTTATCTTGTTTAGAAATGTTATTATTTGTCATTTTTAAAGAAGTTATCATAGAGTTTTAAGAAAATTACTGGCAAAGGTACTATCCATCAAAATGTAGTATGCAATATAGTATATATTTAAGTGTGTGTGATGATCTGTGTTAAAGTTCGCGAGTACCATTATCTTAGCTTAAACAGTGCAAAATTTTCCCCTTGAATAAGCATGACAAAATCGCAAAGACACTTGAGATGTTCTTTCAGAACTTAGTTTCCCATTTACAAGAAGACTGGACATTGGCATAGACGCTTCCGGGGCGTTCTTTTCAAACTTAAAGCTCCTTTCTCAGGTAAGACTACGTGCTTTTGAAAATAATGTTTGAGCGAATTATTTTCATAAGCTGACCTAAGCTTACGCACATCCCTTCTTTTAAAGTGATGGTTTATCTATGCAAATCCATCAACTTATGCCACTAGCTCATGGGGGCTTAAAGCTTCCTCTAATCGATAACATCCTTAATATAATTTATTACTCTTCCTTTCTTTTTTGGAAAAAAATCAGACTAGTTCTGTTTGTTATAATTTATTACAACAAGGTACTCTAAACCCACTTTCTCTCATTTAAATCCATTTGCAAATAATAAATTATCACAAAGTCTAAAAGATTAAAACTACATATTTATAGCGAGTTACGAAATGAATAAAAGCATCGAAACAATGTCTTCATTTATTTTTATTCACTTAATCACATTTTTTTTAATAATTTAGTTATTAATGAGACTTAATAATCGATGTACTATTTAGAAACTAAATAGTAATATACTTTTATTTGACAGTTTAGTTGTTAATGAGATTTAATTTATTCATTTATTTTATATTCTTGATCGATATTACTATTTAGAGATTATTTAAAGATGTTACTCTTTAGAGACTAAATAATAACATATTATTGTTTGATATCTAAATAGTAATATCAACCTAAAATTTAAAATAAATATATAAATCAGGTCTTATTAACAACTAAACTGTCAAAAAATAGTATATTACCATTTAGTCTCTAAAGAGTAACATCTTTAAATAATCTCTAAATAGTAATATCGATCAAGAATATAAAGTAAATGAATAAATTAAATCTCATTAACAACTAAACTGTCAAATAAAAGTATATTACTATTTAGTTTCTAAATAGTACATCGATTATTAAGTCTCATTAATAACTAAATTATTAAAAAAAATGTGATTAAGTGAATAAAAATAAATGAAGACATTGTTTCGATGCTTTTATTCATTTCGTAACTCGCTATAAATATGTAGTTTTAATCTTTTAGACTTTGTGATAATTTATTATTTGCAAATGGATTTAAATGAGAGAAAGTGGGTTTAAAGTACCTTGTTGTAATAAATTATAACAAACAGAACTAGTCTGATTTTTTTCCAAAAAAGAAAGGAAGAGTAATAAATTATATTAAGGATGTTATCGATTAGAGGAAGCTTTAAGCCCCCATGAGCTAGTGGCATAAGTTGATGGATTTGCATAGATAAACCATCACTTTAAAAGAAGGGATGTGCGTAAGCTTAGGTCAGCTTATGAAAATAATTCGCTCAAACATTATTTTCAAAAGCACGTAGTCTTACCTGAGAAAGGAGCTTTAAGTTTGAAAAGAACGCCCCGGAAGCGTCTATGCCAATGTCCAGTCTTCTTGTAAATGGGAAACTAAGTTCTGAAAGAACATCTCAAGTGTCTTTGCGATTTTGTCATGCTTATTCAAGGGGAAAATTTTGCACTGTTTAAGCTAAGATAATGGTACTCGCGAACTTTAACACAGATCATCACACACACTTAAATATATACTATATTGCATACTACATTTTGATGGATAGTACCTTTGCCAGTAATTTTCTTAAAACTCTATGATAACTTCTTTAAAATGACAAATAATAACATTTCTAAACAAGATAAATAACTTTATTGATAAGTAAAGTGGTGTATATAATAATATGTGATTATCATTACTCTTTAATGTATTCTATTAAATCATTAATTGTTTAACATTTATATTAATAAATAAATTTTTAAAAAACTCCGTACTAGCAATATAAAGCGACCTAAGTTAGTATTTTAAATTTTTTAATAACCTAATGTAATGGCACTGAACGTATACTATTGATGAATCGTGGCACTACTCCTCTATTATTTCTGAAAAATCTTCTTGTTACCGCTATTCAAGACTTTCGAATTCTCCGTTAAAATGGATGTTGTGAGCGAAATAGTCCAATAATTGGATCTATTGACCTCATACATCGAAATTATAAATGAACAAACAAACTAATCATATTATATCAAAGCGACACCCGTTTGAATTGAGGTGATGTCCGTGCACTAACCTTTGGATGGAATCACCTTTAATAAGTGAAATAAAGAGAATCAACGAGGTACTTGCCACAATAGGAAGTAAACTATACTAATAACAATAGAAGATGACTAAATGAGGCTAAAATCCCCACGGCACCCTCCAGAGTCACAACGTTGAGGGTCTCTTTCTTCTTCTTATCCCCCCCCCCCCCCCTTTTTTTTTTTTGGGGGGGGGGGGGGGTTCTAATGAACAGCTGATTGTTTGATCATTGGCAAACGTCTCAATTGAGGGGCACCATTCTTACTGTTGAACTAAACATTTCTCCCGCTGAACAGAACATTCTGATCACAATTAGCAATACAATATGGTTTGAACTGACAGTTGCTGAGAAAATCATGAATAGTCTTGGACCTCACCCGAGTATAACGTCAATGATGTCTGGGTTGGTCTTTCTCCCTTGAAGAATAAGAGGTACCGCGGTAGTCTCAATCTGAAATTAGAGCCTGTTAAAAAGATGGAATCCGGAAGAAAATTTAATGCCAAACTAATCAAAGATCATACCCGGCGATGAATGATGTTTTGACTTCCCCGAATGTCCTTCATCCAATTTAAGAAATTTTATTAATTGGATTACTCAACAAGACATGACCTCTAATAACCCAAAGTCATAACCAGACAAGAAATCTATATCATACCTGAATCCTTTGCTCTGTCCCTAAAACGGTGAATCTGATTCTTGACTTTGTCCATCTCAGACTTCTCTGGGCCCCGCTCCCCGTCAGAATCCCCTCCCCTATCACGATCCTGGATTTTTCCTCTCTCCTTGTCCCTGTCTCTGTCCCTATCCCTGCTCCTCTCCCCACAGATCTCAATTTAACGGCCAAACTTCAATTTTCACAGCATCACCTCTTGCCTCACCCAGCGCAGCCATGCTCTTGGATTCAGCATCAATTTTCTTTCCATCTTTCAGTTTGTCAATGGCTGGCTTTAACAATGCACCCTTCCCCCCATTGAATTCAGTGATTGCTTCCCCTGCAGCTTCCTTGGGGACAGATGCATCAGTCTCTGCTGGTGGGCTGCTATGTGGAACTTCCTTCAAGTTGGCAAAGGGCAATATGTGTTAGATCAAATAATTTAGTTGCATGAAATTAACACCAATTTGCAACAATCTTTTCATAGTAAACTTTAGTGGTACCAAAGCCATAAGAAAATATGCTATCACTTAGACCTAGTCCAACCGAACTAATGTGCAAAATATATTGAAAAAGAGTAGACATCACCTTTGGCGTTAACTGAGATTGTGCTCCCAAGGATTTTTGTTAGAGAATGCAAATGAATTATTGTGCCTTAGGAAGGCTACAGAAGTGAGCCAGGACCCTAAAGACTTCATCAATCCTGGATTTTTTTTGCATCAAATGCCTTGCACCATGGTGGATTCTCATGAAGGGGTACATGGAATCGACAGGCAGCAAGATATACAACTCGACAAGCCACAATCTCACCCTTAAATCAGACACACAATGTAGTTCGCAAGCTGCATCAGAAAGTGGGTGAATACAAAATAGATTATAAACATGCAAGTTTTAGATTTCTTGTTAGATTAAAATATAGATTGTTCTTTGATTTGATCTGAACAACCCCAAGGCTATAATATGATAAACATGCAAGTTTTAAAAGGACCTCCTTATCTGTTGCCTTTACCAGCAATATCTCACAAAACTTAATAGTATGAACTATAATATAATCATGAAATTATTTTTTTAAAAAAAATAATTTTGAGCCTTACTGCAAGCTTCATGATGAAGGGGGGAAAAAGATTAATGAGAATCACCTCCTTGGATAGAAAATTGAAGCAATTTAGATTCTAATTCTAGAAGCAAATATAACAACTTTAAAATTGAAAGATAAAGATGAAAACTCGTAATGATCCATTATACTATTGAAAAGTACATAGAAAAGCTCCTGTGTATAACCTTTTAGGTATTAAAACCAAGAGACCACTGACCTTTAGACTACTTTTAATGAATCCTACTCCCTAATTCAATCAACTTACTAAATACAAATAGTTGTCTTTCTTAGAAAAACCTTCTTTTGATCACTAAAAAAATTGATACAATGAATAAGAAAACTATATCAATGAATTGACTAAATACAGTTCTGACTTTGGAAAAGATAAATGCTTCACCAATAAAAGAATTGATTTTAATTAATTTTTTTAATTCTTCATCAATTCCCTTTTACTTAGTAGAACTTGTTTCTATCAAGTTATGTGCTTGGTATCTCTAAAAAATTCTAAACTTTGATGTTGAAAATTAGTATTAGTAATGTCACGACCCATTTCAAAGTAGTTGACCAACATAAGGAGTTGCACCAAGCAACCACCTACTAGCCTTATTTCAACAAATAATGCAATTTTGAAAACATATAATGATGTTTTATTTCCTCAATGGCTATCAACAATAATAAAAGTGAATGCAAATGAATGTGAAATTATCATGTAACAAATATATGTGTGCCATTATTTATTCTAATTGTCTTGTGGCTTATCTTAATGCCAAGATACATAATTGCATTTACTTTTTTCCCAATAGATAGTAGTTGAGCATTTAAAGGGAGAATCCTTTATAATAAAGAAATGAAAAGAGAAAGAAATACGTTTTTCTTATAAACTTAGTGAGTAAGCATGAGTATTGGAAAGTGATTAAAATTTAATCATGACATATAAGTTTTTATACTAAATCCCTTGCAAAGCACATTCACAAGAATTAAGGACTTTTCATATGTTTGCTAAGGAAAAAAGAGATATTTTAAGAAATGACCTATCTTACTAGGAAACAAGTATAAATACATGCTATTCTAAATGCTAGCCACTATCATTTTATATCATCACCCTTGTCAAGGAAAATTAAATCACCAAACTACCACATTCACATTCATAATCTCGTTATTTATTCATAACAATTTAATAACTTTCTCGCTTGTAACATAACAACAACACACCTTAACTTTTTTAATTCAATGACATTAATTTAAGGATAATTCAAGAGTAACAAATAGATAGACAAATAAAAAAATAAAAAGTAAATAAATTTTTTGTGACTTTCAATCATCCTCATTCTTTTACAAAATTAACCATGTCTTTCTATGATCAACCTTGTCTCTTCATAAACAGATACACAAATCTAGTACATAAAATCATAACAAATATATAATCACTCTATCATCATCAATCTCATAGTCACATGGTGATTTGGTCAATAATAAGTGCTTTTCTTGCATTATCATTTCATTAGCATAATATGAATATACATATGTAAGCAAGACTATATATAACAATTGGTAATGATATAAATTAAACACAATCTTTGCAATTCAAGTTCAAATGCATACACACACACATCATAATATCATTGTGCCATTTATATTCATCATTACTCACCATGTAATAAACACTTATAATATTATAGAACACTTAAATATATCTTGATCTCTTATATAACACAATGTATGAAGTTTTACAAGATATAATCGATTATATACTTTATTATGAAAAACCTAAAGAGCTATTTTTGCTAAGTCATAATTGACTATAGGGTCTAGAGAGCAATCCTATAGCTTCCAATTGATTATGTAGTCCATAAAAGCAACTTTATGGATACATAATCGACTATATAGTTAATTAAGATTTGCCAAAAAGTAAATTCTAATGGCATAGTTGATTATATAGTCAACTATGCTTGCTTATGTGGTCAATTATGTAATTAACTATGATTGCCCAAAAGTATATCTATGGGGTATAATCGACTGTAGCCTAATATTTTGCAAAATTTCATTAAAAGAAACTATTCATAGAAGATTTTAATACCAATTTTTTATCCTATAAGCTACCTTTCATGTCCACTTCACCATATATTACTTTCTCATCATAATACATGTAAGATCCATTGAGAAAAATCAAATCAAAATTCATATATCACACAATAAATTTGGTTAAAACATAGAAAATCTATTTTTATACAACTTATATCATACAAAACTATCCAAATTTAATTAAGATACTTACTCATCTTATATGATAAAGATTCTAGCTAGAAGTAGTTATATTTTGATAGCTCCTAATCATTTAAGAACCAAAATCCCTAAATTAAAATTTGAATTTCTTCTTTTGAGCTAAAATGCTCTAATATCATAAGTTTTCAAGAAAATGAAGAGGGAACTTATCTAAATTGAGAGTTTAAAAAGTCTTATCTTGTACTAATTGAGGAATATACTAAAGGGAGATTTTGCCTTGATGGATGATCATTTGCACAACATATTACCTTATATTTTATTATAACAATTTATCTTCTTCCTATAAAATTTTAATTTTAAAATTTAGTTATCATAATTAATTAATTAATTTTCACACAAATAAAATTTTAAATTTAGAGGGGATGAAAAAGTAATTTAAGTACTTTCTAAGATAAATTTCTCTTCTATTTGGTAATAAATTTATTATATATTTCTTATATGTTCCATACCATATTAGTTTATTATTGCCCGAGTTGTAATGAAATCTTGTTATTCTTATCCTTGTATTGATAGTTTATAACATCATCGTAGCTTATAATTATGTCAGAAAGGGAAGTAAGCGGATTTGGAAGGAGTTACTTCAAAGAATATTGGTTGAGCTTCCAAAACAATAAACAAATGCAATTGTAGCAAATTGAGAGCTACTAATAGAAATATATTTTTTATATTATGGAAGCTTTGCTACTAGAGAAAGATGGCATATACTATTGTTAGCAAAAACCTATTGAGAGGCTAACAACATATAGGTATAACTTTATGGCATGTTAGTCAATCATATTAGTAAAATGTTCTAAAGGTGGAATAGGTTGGGAGGAAGGATGCATAACCAGATTTTAAGGATATACAAGTCCCTTTGCAGCAGATGCTTTCTTTAAAGGGCATATCAAAGGATATTGTGGTGCAATGCACAATTCATGATGCAAAACTTTTTTAGGTCATCTTATTGGCTTGTCAAAATTAAATAAATATCTTAAAATTTTTAGAATGTCAATGAATCCCTACATATTTTATTATTTGTATTTTATTTTATATGTATTATGTTATATTTAACCCATTCATAAAATAGGAAAATCATAATAAAAATAATTAATATAAGTGATAAATGAGACATTGATTATTCTTTCTTATTTAACTTCAATTACTTTGTTTGATTTATCAAAAAACTTATAGAATATATGAAGTTATACAAGTAGGGCTCAGTCTCTTATTTTTATTATTTTATTTTTTAATAAACATCTTGTATTTCATAAAAATTGGAGGCAATATAATATTATGTAAAGGCCACCTATCTAATTTCTAAGCATTAAAATATGTTTTAAATATAGATGATTATTATAAGAGATTTCCAACATGTCAGAAGATTTCCTTTCTTAGAAATTCACATTTTTTCCAAACCTAAAAAATAAAAGAAATTCTAGGATTTTCCTTAAGACAAATACTTTTATGTATAATTCTTTGAGTTAATTTATACTCTTATAAGACGATACAGACTAGCTAATAGTCATCCTGGTGCTACATATGTTAGAAAGATAAATAATTGTAATCATATATATATAGTCCTTGGTAATTGCAGCCCAAAGATTTATGAATCATTATCTATATATCACTATATGTGCTAGAATTTTATTTTAATTCAATTATTCTCTTATCTAAATTTCTAGTATTATATAATATTTATTACTATTAATTATTAAATGAAAATAGCTAAAGAGAAATAATAAATTTTCCTTTATTGTGTCAAATTCATTTAAAAAAAGGTTACTCTTCCTATGAATTGGAAGAACCTTTTTTCATAAATCTTGTGTACTACTATATATATAATTAACGATATTAATATTAATTATTAATATTTATTAAATTAATGCTAATTTTATTAATTATTAATACTAATAAGTTTTCTATTCCAATAAACATGGAACATAAAAAGATAGCAGTATACAGAATGGTTAAAAAAGTTTTGATATTCAATTCGATCCATGATTCAGAACTATAAAAGAATACACCAATCCTAAAGATTCATAGGATTAATTGTGGATTCAACATAACAATAGAAATGTTTAAATTGTTTTGTTTTATATTTTGTATTATATATCTAGATAACTATGTATCTATTAAAACCAAAATAGGTATACAAAAATATTAAATATATTATATATAATAGTTTCTTTGTAGGGTATTCAATTTAATCCTTTTAGTAAAAGATTAGGCCGAATGTCCAACTTTTTCTTGAATCAATAAAAAAATTATTAATAAATACATTTACCATAGTGAAGTAGTGTCAAATCAAAATACATAAAAAGTATTAGTTTTTCTCGAAAAAGAGGTAATCTAGATGCACCACACCTTCCAGTACAATTACATTGTTATGACTTCACTCTGATCACTAGCTCTACCATTAGTATCTCCCTCTTTACTATTAAGTTAATGACTTCAGGCATCACCAGCTCATATAATGTGATGAGTGTTGTGTACAAGGCTTAAGAACTAATTCACCATCATATAGTTGACTAGCAATTACTAGCTATTCCAACTTTATGTAAGTGTGTTAGAGCCTTTAATCCAAATTAAGGATAGGTTTTTGTAGTTAGTACACCTTTGTGGGATCGTGATCCCTTTGTCTTGACCATTATAGCATTTGTGTTGCCCAAGGCATATGGGGCATGCTAACTTGGCATCATCCTTACTTTCCTTTGACTTATCACTAGCAGTCTGCTCAAGGTTCCAAACTTAACAATAATCATAAAGGATTAGCCAACCAACTAATAGATAGCAAATGGATTGGTTTGAAAATAAATGAATTGCTAGTTGTAGAATATTATTCTCGTTAGATTTAATAACTAAAATAGCAAAGTTTCGAAAAACTTTTATTTCTTTCCAACTATTTCTAGTATTTTCTGTTCAAGCAAAATTAAAAATAAAGTGAAGAATTAATATAAAGTTGAAATAATGGTATCCGTTGTTATTTTGAATGTAAATAGCTTAGATCTAGAAAGGGCAACATTTATGAAAAAGCTAAAACTTCCCAAACTCAGATTCAAGCATTCTAGGGAATGAAGTTGCAAGTGACTTGGAATTACCACAAATGGATTATCTTGCTCTTATTCTACTTATCGATTGCAATTGTGTAAATTTAGCTACTTTAAGTTCATAATGAATAATAACATACCATCCTTAACTTTCTAATTCTTCAAAAAATGCTTGTGAGGTTAGTATGGATCAACGTTGTCAAATTATGAACTAAATCAAATCTTGAATCGTAAGATTCATGATCAAGACTTAAATAACTTAAGCTTAATACATAAAAAAAATAACAAAATAGTTAAGAAATAAGAAAATCAACCTTAAAATAGATATTAAAATAATATGGGAGTAATAAAGCATGCTAATTTAAAATAAAATAGTCAAATAAATATTTCTTAATCATATAAATAATATTATTATAACAAAACTAAAAGGAAAAATAAGATTTTCAAAGTTAAGTTTTGTAAAATTTGACTTGATTATGCCATAACTTGATTGAAACCTAAGAGCTAAAATTAGTCGAATTGTATAATTCGATTTATAAATTATAGGATCCATATAGTTCTAGCTAAGATACTGTGACACAATCGATTCATATGAACAAATTAAATCATTGGATATCTAACTTAAATCAAATTGCAAATCGTAAGATTTTGATAACTATGAGAGATTATGTCCTTGTACATGTTAACATCAAAGGCAGGAGCGCCTCTAGCATTATCATTTATTATACTATAGAAGATACAAGAAAAGCACAAAAATTGTCTAAATTATTAACATGAACATCTTTAACTATATGTTAGTCTAGGTGGGACTTATACTATTTAATTAGCTCAAATCTAAATCAAATAAATTTGAATAAAGCTAAAAATTTGAAGGCATATCTATTGCAAAGGATGCACCACCACTGATCAATAGAAAGCCATTCATCGTTATGAGATAAATTTTGCAAAATTGGTTAATTATTTGTCTTTAACACTTTGGATGCATGAATTTGCAATGGAAGCAAATTGTGACTCCACGTTGTCGGATGTGCCATTTAAATGGAAGGTTAAGCATGATGCCTTTGTTTAAGGCCTTCCTATCTTAATTTTTAGACTAGCAAATCGATCAAAAACATTATGTATTTCTTGTGCAAGTTGTAGCAACAAGTCATCTCTTTCAAGATTTAAGTTTGCCTCAATATTCATTTCCACCTATTGTTCCCATTCAGATGATTAATGCAAGGAACAACCTTGCTTTAACGTCAAAACTGATGCAAGTCAAAATTTTAAAGACATTCTTTTTTCCTTTTTTGGTAAGTAAAAATGGTAGAAAGAAATGGTTCCCTCAATCCTACAGAGCAGAGTGCTAGTAGCATATTGGAGTTATCAATAAAGGCCCATTCAAAGGTTATTATCAAATCTAATTATGCCTAAGAGGTAGCAACTCAACTAGATCTTAGGTGCTAGGGGATTTCCTCAAGGGTTACTCGCCAAACAGGACAACTAGCATTAAGGAGAATTTGAACCCCTAACAAGGGGAAATTCTGATATAAATGGTGTTAAGAAAATTGGGTAGAAAAGGATTGGGAAACAATTCAAATTTTAATCCTAGAAACAAAGGCAACAACCTTTAAAGCTGAAATGGTAAAGACAGACTCATAATAATTCATTCAACCACTACTTGGTACATAGAAAAAACTCCTGTTTATAACCTTTTAGGCATCCAAAACCGGAGGGACCCTTAGCAACTAATTAGATGACTTTTGCTAACCTTCAAACTACTTTTAATGAATCAAACCCCTTGATAATACAATCAACTCACCAAATACGAATAGATGTGACTCTTGGAAAAGTTACTTCTTAAACACTAAGAATATTGATATAATGACTAAGAAAACTGATTCAATGAATTGACTGAGTACATGTAATTGTAATGGGTAAAGCTAAACTCTTAATCACTAAGAGAATTGATTTTAATTAATTTTTTTATTCTTCATCTTTTTCAGCATGCCTGAAGAATACAGAGATAAATTGCAATATACAGTGGTTTTCCTTTCAGGATGTGGGGAGATAATTAAAAATTTAATCTGACATAATAATTGGGATATACGCTGAAATCCGTACCTATCATTAGCCAAGTTCCAAGCTTCTTGCCGCAATTCTAGAGATGATCCTGAGGTTGCAAGATAATTTGATTTGAACTTATGACGACGTTCCACATGACAAATGAATCCCATTTCTTTCAGAATATGTTTCTCAGTTCTGCTCAATTCCATCTTCAAGTTTACATATTTCTGTTCATGAAAACAACAAAAAGGGAATAACATCAGCATTTTGGAAAATGCAGGAAGGCGTGGACACAAACGCTAACACATCCTCACAAAGAGACAGGACAAGGAGCCTCTGACCTTAGAACACTAGTCTAAATGTTCTATTGGCAAGTTTTCCCTCCAACATTCCATTCTGTGGAAAACAATGACTGCTAGTCTTGCTTTCCTAGGATTTCCCCCCGGTTTTGATGCAAGCCATACAGAGCTCCAGCAACTTCCTGGAAAAAAAGAAGGAAAAAGGAATCGAAATATGCAAAACAGAAATGATTCAACATTATGGTTGATTGAAAAATGGCAACTGCTGTGGAAAAAAAGGTATATTATTGTAATAAGTTAAGCATGTTGGATCTTGAAATTGAAAACCAAACACAGGAAGAAGGTTAAATAATAGAAGCTATAGACATGGAAACCTGCAAATGACTTCTTGCAATAAAAATGACGAAATAGAACCTTTCCGGTGGCCATGACAGCGTGTGGTCCGCCAGGGCGTTAAGGAAATAAGCTGAACTAAACCAAACAACAAATGTATAATTACGCAGACAACAAAGAATGCCAAAAAGGATACGGCCGGAGCAAAATCACACTCTATTGTATGAGATCGCAGCCATAGATTCTAAGGGTGGTTTCAGTGGCTTTGTCTATGCCATCTTTCCTAGACGGTGAATTCTTGAGCTGCTCGTCAGTGAGGTAGAACGCGTCAATTGTAATGTAGATCATCCTACATCCTTGATGAGCTTCAACATATAAGTTAATCAATCACCCAATGAAATATAGGACTTTGTTTGCTGGTAAAAACACAACACGAAGAAAGAACTTCAAAGTTAACGGGAAACAATCAGAAAACTAGCCCTAAGTATAAGCCATAGGAGCTAAATTCTCAATGCTAGACCGTCAAAAGGCGCAGGTGAGGTTAGAGATAAACAGTACCTTCAGAGTTCAGACCACTGTGATTAATTTGAATCGGGAGGAAAGCAAAATTCCCTGGAGGTTGGTGATGTTATGTGGGTTGAAACGCGCAGTTGCATGGCCGCACAAGGGAAAAGCATACTTACCATTTCCTACAGAAAAAACAGAGAGAATTTCACGTAGAGGGAGAGTGAATGACCAATGAAACAGTTAAAAGGTTGAGGAACTCAGTGAATGGAGAAGCAGGTAGTTTCCAACAAGAACAATCCTTCATTCTATCAAAGGATAGTTCTTCCGGTCAATTCATGAATATCAATGCCTTGTGGTACAAATGAAAAGATGATACCTTGATTTTATAAAAGAAGGTTTTCGGTTAATAATTTATTTTTAAACCTTGGATATTGAGTCTTATATTTACTCTAATTTTATTTCTACTTGAAATTTTTAAATAAATTTTCGAGTCAATAAAAAAAATTCTGGTAAAGCATTATTTTTGTTCCACACACATTCAAAAACTTGAGTCAAATAATTTTTCTTTCACATATATTCAATTTTTTTTAATTCGTGTGTAATAAATCCAAGAAGTATATTATAAAAAAAAAAAAAAGTTAGCATTGCTATTGTAAATGGATTTCTTGGTACAAATAATTAGTAGAATAGTTATTTATTCTAAATTTAAAACTCTTGGTGTCGTCAAAAGTTATAATATATCAAATTATAGTTATAACAAATTTAGATTAAATTATTCTCACTTTAATATAATCTTTTGTATTGTTGAAATTGTCACGTAAATAAATATTGTAATATATCAAATATTGAAAAAAATAATTTTACTATTTATACACTGCATAAATAGATGATTATATTACATTAGTTCTATATCAAAATAATTTTATAAAATTATTAAAAATTTCATTTATTAAATTACAAAAATTATCACCTAACAAGTAACATGTTCATCATTGTTTAAAATTAACAAAATATTAATTTTTCCTATTTTCATATTGTATAAATAAATAGCTATGCTAATTTATATTTTATCAAAATAATTGCTACCAAATTATTATATTTCATGTGTTAAATTACTAAAATTATCACTTAACTAAATAGAGTAACACATTAATCATTACTAAAAATTAATCAAACTTTGATCTCATTATTTAAGCATTGCATAAATAAATAATTATACTAATTTACAATATATCAAATTAATTATCACCAAATTTACACCATTCATATGTCAAATTACTAACAATATCATTTAATTAAATAGAGTGGTATGTTAACCATTACTAAAAGTTAATAAAAAATTAATTTTTGTTGTTTTTAAACATTACATCATACACAATTAAGTTAGTTTACAATATAAATAGAATAAAATATGCCACATCATTATTTTATACAAGCAAATCCATTCTCTCATCCATCTTTTTTAACTATTAATCCAAACAATATTTTAATCTAATGATTATAAAGTATAAGAATTTTAGATATCAATATCCAAATTTTTGTATGAATATGTTAGAATTGTCTTTTATCAAATCCTCTCAATGATATATCTAATCTTAATAGCCATCATTCAGGATTTTAGGTAATGTATTATATATTGTTATTTTCATCTACGATGCTATCACAATTTTTCAACAACAAAAAAAAAAAAAATTCTTCACAAACATTTACATGTTCTAGTTTTCTGCTTTCCCCATGCTTCAACTGGGAAATGTTTTTCGGCTTTACATGAAGGCACAGCTGAGTTTCTTTGGAAATTCATTTTGCCAATGAGAAATGTGTCTCATTTAAAGCTAGCGTTGTTTTGAATGTAAAAAGAGAGGAATTTACTCTGTCCATATATGATATATTTGACTGTCATACTTCATTTCAAGACAACGAAAATTTCAAATCAGATCTTCTGTGCAGCTATTAATGCATATGGAAATCCTAATTCTACAGAAACAATTTATCAAATATCTAACGTGCAAGGCGAAAAAACAAGAACATATGATAGATACCTGATATCAACAAATGCAATAGGTTCAAACAGAAAAGCCCAGGACTGAAGATGTCGAGCTTGGGTTTGCATTAATGGATAAGAGAAAAATGGAAAACCAGGGCCTTTATTGATCAGCTGTACCATACTGTGCCCCACTTCAATCCGGCAATTCAGATGCCTTTCCTCCAATGCATAAATGGCTTTGCTATGGACCTTGATAACATGGTTAAGTTGTCCGTAAACAATTGCAAAATTCATGTTTTGCAGAGGTTGTGAATTTAATTGGTAATGGAAAAAACCGGATAAATCCGCGAAGGATGTATTGGACCACACCGCAGGGAAGAAGCAGATGTCCAAAGGAAAAACTGAAGCATTCAAGGATTTCCGCATGAATCTTTTGGAGGAAGGGGAGCACAATTTTCGTGAGAATATCAATCTTTTAGGCAGAGTCATGCAGCTTCTGCTGCTTAATTCAAACGTCTTGGGGAGACAGAAAGTGTGTTACCACGGATGCGAATATAGAACTAGAATCGGAGCATTAAGCATTCATGATGCCATTGATATATGATACGACCCATTGATGTATAATACGACCGTTTGTTTCCCACAAGATGGTCAAGTCTCTCTGCACTCATGCATACAGCCTCGGTTTTATGTGATTCCTTGTTAGCTCGTTGCTACATTTTGTTTGAACATTGTGAATGACTAAATGGAGATAATATATCTTCCCTCAGACACATACTGTAACTCTCAATTCGTGTATATGAAAATTTATAACTAAAGAACGACAATGCTATAACCGTTCCATTATTGAATTCAAATCTCGCATCAGAGCATTAATCCTCATTGATCAGTAACTACATGTCAATAACATGTCTCGCTTCTCAGACACATAATATAGTTTTTTATTTTTGCTTGAACCAACATTATAACACCCAGAAAAAGTTGCAATTATTAGACTATTTAGTTGAAAACCCTACTCAATTACTGTCAAGAACTTGTATTGCAGAAAAATTGAAGTAGCTATTAGTGGTTCTAGTTTTACATAATGGTCCTTGGGTCATCAAAATAATTATAAAGAAGTTCCACCCAGCAATAATTCTAAGCAACAACCCATCCCAGGCTTACAATAAATTATCGTCTGGAAAGAAATATATCAGAGCGATCTCAGCGAGACTTCAATTTAGATTGTGCAAATGATGCTCTAGTAGAGAAGGGGGAAATAACCTCTTGAATATTGCCAAGGAATCCTCTATCGTAAACATTATTCTTGAAAACTTCCACCTCTTCCAGGGGTGATCGTCGAAAGAAGGATCTCCATTTGCGCAACAAGGGCTTCCTTTCACTACTCACAACACCAATACTTGCTCTCAGTGCTGCAGCACTAGCCCTTGCTTCCTTTAGCTTTCTCTGCCAGTTCAGGTACTCTTCCCACTTAATGGTCTGTATCCAAGAAAGAAACCAAGGGTTTCATTTCAGTTTCACCATACCAAGTAGCATCTCTTGAAGACATTTTGGCAGTTAAACAAACTACAATATTTCATTCATGAAGGAGTACTGTGCAAACATGTCAGAACATCAAAACCTAGGTATCAGATAGACTGATCTGGCCAATAATAGAATGTTAATGAAAAACAGAGATAAAGAAAGAAAAGAGATACACACAAAGCAAAGAATTTTACAGAACATGTATGACTCGTCCAAGCCAACTCACGCGTAGATTAAAAAAGTGTATATTAATCTCACACAGACAACCAGATAGTTATTACAATTATCAAAGCGAGCCAGTTCAGAAAGACTTTATTCTATCATAAGATGTTCCATGCTTTATTCATGATGATAGGTCAATCATATAATAAACATAACCCAGCAGTCGAAGCAGGATGACAGCCGAGAATACTAACAAAAAGTAAAGTTGTCTGACTCAAAACATCATATCATGGTGGTTATACATTACTCAAGCTTATGCCATCCCAATTTTTAAGTCATGATACTATGTTTGTAGTCTCTACTCTCTAGGCACCAAGTTTTACCAACAACCCACCTGCATATATAGAACCTATTCGTCCTTATAGTAATTTAATTGCTAATAAGGGTTATTATCACACATGAACAGGAAAAAGAAATTGTTCCCTGCCAGTCTCCAGCACCTAATATCTAACCAGATAAAAAATATACGATTATTGCAAATTCAAGGGTCAGAATGACCTCGTTAGTGGTAGTGTTACTGAGGCAGAGCTTTGCATGGTAACCAAAAAAACCAGCCAATAGCATTCCAACAATTGCAAGGAACACCATAAGAAGTATTTGAGTGTTGTAAGATCCCAATAACCACTGTACAATGTCAAAAATAATCAATCATTAAAATGGGAAATGGAACAAAGAGGAGCTGCAAATGCATGTGATTCACCATAAGAATGCAAAACCTTCACCTGTACAACATGTGGAGCTAAACTCAGGAAAGAATTTTCTACTCCATAGTAAACTGCTACACATTCAAAAAAGATAAGTCTGCATTAGTATATAAGAAGCAACCTATTCTTACAATATATATTTCCTGTAGATCAATGTTACCTGTTAGGATATATACAACTCTTAATTCTTTTAATCTTCCAGCAAGAAGCAAACCAATGGCGACCGTTCCATACAAGCATAAAAGGAAATGCCTACAAGACACTTACATATCGCATAAGATGGATGATATACACATTGTGCAGCAAACACATTTGAGTGCATAAAATGATAGTCATACAAGAATAGCCATACACATGTTATGACCACATGTGCTACATTTAGTACTCACCAGAAAAGAAAAGCCATAAAATACCGTGTGTTTCTTTCCCCTATGCAATTATTCTGCAATGAAAATAACTTTTAAGTAAAATTTAAATTAAAAGGTGAATTTACAAGGAGAACCACATAAACAATTCAAAGAGGAAGAACATCAGAAGGCTCCTAACCATCCATCCACAGTGATGATCAAACCTTGCAACACAGCGGTCACAAATACTGCAGTGCTTGGACCTAGCAGGTCTGTATCAAAAATCAAGACCACTCAATAGATGAACTTTTCCAGGTTTCAGCCAACAATTACCACAGAAACAAACTCACTTAGGAATTTTGCAAGTCGAACATTCTTTCTCTGTATAAATGATATTATCATAAGGATAAGCAGAAAGATACTTAGAAACATTCTCAGCCTTTATAGTTCCAGGATCAGAGAAGCTGGTCAAAAAAAAGAGCAGAACTCCCACAGCAACTGCCATCAAGCTTGTATACCTAAAAGAACATATTATGTCTAACAAAATTCAGGATAGAATAATGCTGAAAAAATCATAAAGCAGCAAAAGAGTAAGTGAATGAGCTCTGTGATGCGATACCTGTGAATATCACTTAAATAGTAGCCAGGAATATATGCAAAGGAAGACTTAGCAATAAAATAATATGTCATGCTGATTATCGCAAGATATAATAACTGTAATGAAGAAAGTTTGTTTAATTAGTTAGTAGAAAACAGAACAATATTTCTTTCTTTGAACAGAAAGCATAAATAAATATTGAAACATTCACAGGTGGAAAGCAAAAACTAGCACATGAACAAATACCTAGCTATCAATTGGATTCAATTCATTTGATGAAAAAATACTTTATAATATGCTTCCAGAAAATCAAGTGGACAAGGGGGTATATACATTAGACGATTGTATTCATAAGGAGGGTAACAAAATCAATAGGTGTGAATACATAGGTACTCATCGCTGCCTAGCAAGGCTGGAATTATTCCTAAGACAAAACCAAGATACTTGAGCTAATCCAAATAGTAACTTCACTAAAACGAATTCAATGCACAAAACTGTGCAGCTTCATAAGTTCATATAAAACTTTTCTGTAACTATCCAGTATCTAAAGTAAGTAAATAGAAGATATAAGAAGAATGTCTGATAATTTGCCTAAAACTCTAAATTAAGTACCCAATTAGACTAAACCTGAAATAAAGCATGATATAACCCTCCAATTCAATTTGTCCCCTTCCCGTGAAACAAGTTTAAACAAAATAGATTTAAAACACCTGCAAGATAGGATTAGGTCGATCACAGCAGTAATATTCCACAGAAAGAATCGCATTGGTACACTTTGAGCCGAACACGGCCCCAGCGAAACGCCTGCAGTGAAGTACAAATTGAGGCATACATATATTGGATCAAAACAGAAAAAGATGGAGGAAGTGCGATTGAAAGAAGAAGAAGAGCGTACAGTAAGTAGTCGTAGGCCCCAAAAGTGAGGAAGTAGTTGATGCGTTCGATGAAAGTACCCTGAAAGATGGGCCATTGACCGCAGAGGAATGAGACCACAACTAGCAGAGTAACCAAACCATGGCAGACCAAAACCCACTGCACGGCCATCAGGCACGCATCCGTCACCACCACTGCCAATCAAGGGCGTAAAGCAGCCAAGGAGAGACAAAGAAAGAGCAGATTACTCAACAGCACTTCGAGGAAAGAAGGGATTTCTTTTTCGAGTTCTCAGTTCCTCTTTGTTGGAGCAGTTGGCGTGTTTGCTAACGAGTACCTAATTTGCACCTTCCACTCGTAGATTTCGCAAAAATAAGTTTTAATTTCGGGATTTTTTCATGTAACCAATGGATTAAAATATATTTTGAAATAAAACCAAAATTGAAATGGAAAGTAATTATTGCGTACTTGAATGGGCCAAATAAGGGCTTTTTGACACACATGATGCAGGAAAAAAAAATCTCAAAGTAATGTAAAATGTAAATTATACCTTAAAATAATGTGGATGAAACTTTAAAAATTGAAATAAATTGTTGGCAACAGCTTATTCTAGAAGAAAGAAGTTGTCAGCATAAACTTCTCCTGAATTTTCAGAAGAAGCAGGTGTTTTTTTGAAGAAATTGATGGTGCCAACTTTTTCCGCTTGCAATTTTAATAATTACTTATAATTATATTTATAAATTAAAATGCTAAATTAAAATTTTAAATAATTTAAAATTTTAAATAATTTAAATTTTAATTTATTATAAATTTAAATTTTATTGCATTATAAAAATATGATATATTTTTAAAAATAATAATTAATAATTTTGTTAATATTAAAATATTTTAATATTTTTATTGACTTAACAATAAGGGGTAAAATTTAAATATAGTAGCAAATTTTGATGCAGAAAATATAACATATTCTTCTGTATCTCATGTATGCTTTCTGCAACTAAAATATTGCCTACCAATAATTAACAATAAGTTTTAGTGATAATGAACATAAAAATTGTATGCTCACATGGTAAGAAAGAATTTCTAAAAAAAATGGAAAAAAAATTAAGTAATCCATTTAATTATTTACATCATCAATTATTAAAATTTTTATTTTTAATTTGATCGAATATATCAAAAATAAATACAACAAATATTAAAGTATTAAATATTAAAAATTTAATAAAGTATTAAATTTTTTAATAAAACTAATGGGTCATATTTTAACGTATTAAATATTAAAAATTCAATAAAGTAATTAATTTAATCTTTTACATTATCTGCAACTAAAATTTTTATGATATGAAAAAATATTAATGTACGAAATGTTAAAATTTTTATTGTATGAAATATTAAAATTAAAATAAATTTGTATTTCATACAATAAAAAATTTAATATTTTATACATAAGTATTTTTGCATTAATTTTTAATATTTTATCAAGTTAAAAATAGAAATTTTAAGGATTGTTACGGTAAAAAATTAAATGGATTACTTAATTGATTTATTTAGTATTTGACACATTAAAATTTGTTGCTTTGCTATTTAAAATTGGATTTAAATTTTATAATATGAGTATAATCAATTTTACACTAACAATTCATATGTTGTTACATTAATAAAAAATATTAAAATATTTTTATTGTTGTTAGAAAATTATTAAATTATATTTTTTAGTAACGTCCATCCTTCTTTATTGAGGATGTAAAAATATTTATACTAATATGTTGCAACCCTTAAAAATTGAGATATATATATTTTGTTTTATTTTATTAATATTTTTGTGCATGTGACAATTAAAAAATTGTTATGGTTATTTTTAAAATAAAAATTTTATGTTAAAAAATAGAATAAAATTGTAAATGAATTGGTGTTTAATTAGAAGTAAATAAGTTTTTATGAAGAAAATTTGAGAGCTTTTTTTATTTTATCCCTGGTAATGACTTAAATTACCAAATTGCCTATGATGCTTTATAACTCCCCCAGCCACACTTTTTCTTCATCTTCGGTTGGCCATTTGCTTGACACTTCTTCTTCGCTTCTTAAAATTTCACTATCATCAAACTTCGACAAGATTTGGCTAAGAAATCCAAGAAATCTTCATCCACTTCAAATTCACTTAGGTGGCATTTAATTCACAAAAACTTTCATCCTCAAAAAAATATATATTGTTAAAAATGTGATCGGTAGAAATTTAATTGATAGAAATATAACATTCTTATATATCTAAGTTATACAGGACATATATGATAGGATAATTATAAGTATAAAAACTCCCAAAGATAAGACAAAACACTTTCCTATAAAGATAGGTCTACATTAGGATTCAACCTTAAATTCTTATTTGTTTAATCTAGTCTTAAATATTCTTATTAAAGATATACAAGAGACTGTCCCTAAATGTATACTATTTGCAAATTATATAGTTCTAATTGAGAAATCAAGGAAAAAAGTTAACTATAAACTTGAGCTTTGGAGACAGGCATTGAAATCCAGGAGTTTTTGCTTGAGTAAGAACAAGATATAGCACATGCATTGCAAATTTAATAAGAAATAAGATAGAAATGATTCAGAGATAAAAATTAGAGAACATGTCATACCATAAGTATCTAATTTTAAGTATTTGGGATCAATATTACAAGACAATGGAGAAATTGATGAAAATGTCACACACAGGATATAAGTTAGATGATTAAAATGGAAGAAGGTATTAAGGGTTATTTATGAGTACAAAGTACCTATCAAATTTAAAGAAAAATTTTATCGGACAGTTATACGATCAACTATACTTTATAATAGTAAATATTAGGCTTTAAAGTAATAACAAGAGCAAAAAATGGGGTAACAGAAATAAAAATATCAAGCTTAAAGGTAAGTTTTATCAGATTCTTATACAACCAACTATACTTTATAATAGTGAATATTAGGCTTTAAGGGGATAATAAGAGCAAAAAATGAGAAAGCAGAAATGAGAATATTAAGATGGATATGTAGTTATACAAGAAAGGATAAAATACAAAATAAATGCATATAAGGGAATATTGAAGTAGCACCTATTGAGGAGAAGATGATAGAAAATCAGTTAAAGTGGTTTGAAAATGTACAAAAAAGACCACTAGAAGTATCAGTAAGAAGAGTCGATTATATAATCTTTAGTCTTATGAAAAAGTGTAGAGAGAGGTTAAAAAGAATATTGAAAGAAATTATAAAAAGGGATCTTTTTATGAATAACATTCCTAAAAATCTAGTTTCGGATAGAGTCCAATAACGTTGTGTGATCCATTTAGCCAATCTCATTTAGTGGGATAAAATTTTGTTATGATTTTTGTTGTTGTATAGCATTCCTATATATATTAAACTATAATTTTTTTAAAGAATATTTTGTCACATTCTCATATATATTATATTACTATATTTGATTATATTTGATATTCTTAAAAATTTTAAAATTATTTTGAAAATATATTTATCAATTTTTTATTATAAAATATAATATAATGAATCATATTTTTATTTAAAACTACATAAATAATTAAAAAATTTTATACCTAATAAATTAAATTTTAATATTTAACATTTAAAAATTCATTGAAATATATATAAAAATATTTTATACTTTACTATATTTATATTAATATATTATTTAATAATTAATATATTCTTTACTTAGAATAAATTAATATTATCATTTTATATTTTTATGTATAGATGTACCTTTTTTAAAAAGAAATTCCAAGCCTTTTGTATAATTCTTCAATGAGAGAAATAATATGTATATATAAATATATTAAAAAAGAACATTAGAAACAATAATAGAAAAGAATAGTAGTTAAAAAATTAATATCATTAAATTTCTTAATAATAAAAATATTTTAAAAATAAAGTGATAATTATTTTCTAATTTAAATTAAAAATTATTTGATAAACTAATAAATAAAAAAGAGAATTAAATATGAGAATAATTTTATCCTTTTATTTTTAGTATTAACATTCCAATCTCATAGGAATCTAAGATATCTATTTCTTATCATAGGAATATTTTAAGAAAAAGTTAGGTTAAAAATATTTTTGAGAATGTAATATTTTCAAGAAATTTTTTTAAAACTTTGAACCAAATATAGGAATATAATATTCTCCTAAAATATTTTCAAAAATATTAAAAATATTTCACGAACTAAATGCCTATTAAAGTAATTACACAAAATTCAAGCTTTATGTATTATTTCTTCTAAGTTATTGTCTTGGATGAAAGAGTTGGGATTTGGGTGCCAACTCTAATTTTTCTTTGGATTGGCATTGCTTAGAGTCAAATATTTACTTCTACAATTTCCTTATGTCTTTTTTGTATGCTAATAGATAATGTATTTAAATCTTTACTTTATATAGTTCACGTGTTTATTAGACTTGAGTATGGAATAGTATAAGATTAAGTATGTAAACTTGTTGGAGTGAAATTCTTGTTATTCTATATTAGGGAACAATTGTGAATGTTGATTTTATTGTTAATGAGATTAATGTTATGTTTGATAATTATATATTAAGTCAAAATGACCATTTGTACAAAACAATTCATAAGGGAGCTACAAAGCCTAACTTATAATCGACTATAATAATCAATTATGGCCTTAGAAATTATTCCCAACAAATCTATAATTAACTATCATAATTGATTACCCTACAAAGGGGCTTGTCTTTGGATGCAAATAATTAGCTAGTATTCAAATATGGCTTTGGGACTTATACTCCAAAAGCTTATAATTGACTATCATAATTGATTATGACTTTTAGAAATATGTTTTGGATACACCTAATTGATAATAATAGTCAATTATGAATTAAAAAACCCTAACTTTGAGTAGATTGTAAGACTATATAAATGTAATATGAATGGATAAATTATTTATGGATTTAATTGACTTACAAATGTGAATATGTGTGACATTGGTAATGAAATTCCAATAAGCAATGTGATTTGTTAGAAATGTGAATGGGGAAAATGATATATAAAAATTATGATATAGCACTGGAATTGAAAAAATATTTATGAATAAATAAAATTAACCTCAAAATAATAAAATTGGATTTACAAAGGGATAAAGATCAATAAAAGTTATAAGAAGATTTAATTACCTTTCATTTCATTTAGTTATTACTAAATTGTTAATGTTAAAGATGTGTTTATTTATATGAAATTGAATTGATATAATTTGAAAGAGCTCATTATGCTCAATTGCAAACATTTTTATTTGAGCTCTATTAAGTAAATTATTTACTTACTGAGTTAGTGATTCATTATTTTAGTTATCCTTTTTTGCACATGCACCAGTGATAACTTTGAGTAGATTGCAAGACTATATAAATATAATATGAATGGATAAATTATTTATGAATTTAATTGACTTACAAATGTGAATATGTGTGACATTGGTAATGAAATTCCAATAAGCAATGTGATTTGTTAGAAATGTGAATGGGGGAAAATGATATATAAAAATTATGATATAGCACTGGAATTGAAAAAATATTTATGAATAAATAAAATTGACCTCAAAATAATAAAATTGGATTTACAAAGGGATAAATATTAATAAAAGTTATAAGAAGATTTAATTACCTTTCATTTCATTTAGTTATTACTAAATTGTTAATGTTAAAGATGTGTTTATTTATATGAAATTGAATTAATATAATTTGAAAGAGCTCATTATGCTCAATTGCAAACATTTCTATTTGAGCTCTATTAAGTAAATTATTTACTTACTGAGTTAGTAATTCATTATTTTAGTTATCCTTTTTTGCACATGCACCAGTGATAACTCTTCCATTAGCACCACAAGAATAAATCCTTAAGTGTATAGCTTGTTTTACTTAGTCATAATTGTTTCATAGAATGTAATTAGAAATATATTTTAGGCTTGCAAGGCATTACTAAAAAATAGCAAAGTGTAGAAATTTGTTTATAAATACTTTATTGAAGTTTATAAATTAGATTTGCATTACTAGTTTTGGTATAAAGCTACCAAGTCTTATATACAGGTTTAGATTAATGGAAATTAAGAAAGTATTTCATGCTAATCATGACCCAGGTGGGTCATTATAAAGTAGTAAATCAAATTTAAACTCTTTAAAATTTTAATTTGACATGTTAATTTTTAATTGTAAATAATTCTTTATTATTTTTTTAATTAATTTAATAAAATATTTAATATTGAAACTAAAATTTCATGTGGAAGAAAGTAGTGCTATTAATTTCTTCTATGCCAACTTCTTCCACATTGTAGTGACCATTATTGCTATCAACTTTTTTCTCCTTTGAAAGAAGTTATTAGTAACTTCTTTCAATTTTAAATTTTTTAATATTATTTTAAGAAATAAATTTCATTGAATTAATTAAAGGAATAAATTTTTTCTAGCATTATATGTTAAAAAAAACTCTAACTATGATAATGATATTGACCTTTATATTAGAGGGAAATGCCTTCAAGAAAAAAAAAGATGATTACAACTTTAAGAAAAAAAGGATAATCGCACCTAAGTGAAATCACACAATAATATTAGAAAAAAAGAAAATTACACAAAAATAATAATTACATATAATCATTGAGTTGTAATTGGCCATCAACAAATGGTCAAAGATAGATTAATAATGATTTTCAATTTGTTTCGAAATTAAAAAAAATTGATCGGTTGCAAGTGAAAATCCATTCATCATTATAAATGAAACAAAAAATAAATAAAAATATTGATGAGTTTGATCGATTGCAAGTGAAAACTCATTATTCATTATAAATTGAACTGATTAAAAAGCTAATAGAAATGAATAAAATGACTTCATTAATCCTTCATGTATAGTAATAAATGATTAAGGGTAAATGAATATTTAAATGGATATCCTATACTAATCCATGAAAACCTTCATGATCAATTAAGGTTGGTGAAAGGATATGATTCAATAAGTTTTAATCTGTACTTCTTAATAGTTGGTTCGAATGTTAGATGAAGTTAGGCCACTTAACAAATTCTAATCATGACACTTTTATAAGCCAAAGGTTCAAACATTGGTGGCTTTTTTTTTTAAAAGGTAAGGTTGGGTTTATGAGTGATCAACGAGCAGTATGGGCCCAAATTAGAACTTATTGTAAGTGGGTTAGGTTGGATTAAGCCCTTTCATTGCTAACCAGGGAAGTTCATTATTTGAATGGGTCGCATACAAATAGGAAATCACAGGTCCAACATTTAATTTAGGTATTAGGCCTTTTCGAAGCCTAGTTAAATTTTAAAAAAATAAGAAAAAGTTTAATTTTTGGAAACTAATTCATTTTAGGACTAAAAAAGTTAATTAACTCATTGGAAGCCTAGTGCCTTCTATAAGACTTAGAGAGAAAAAAAAAATACAAACCATAATTTAAGAGTCCACTTTGTGTGTGCAATAAGTGTAATGGATGGTGGCAGAGAAAATTAAAAACTCTAAGCATCAAACTTATTTCATACGAAGAGCAATAACTTAAATATTTACATTAAACAATGGAAATCAATTCATTAGACTTAATAACCAACATGTCAATATAATCTTTTTTGTCTAGCACAAATTAACTTAATAGACAATTGAATTGATATATAAAACAAATCAAGTGGAATTAGATTTTCACAAATTTAAAATAGTAGTTGTAACTGTATAGTTCTTAACTTCTAATATTGTATGCAATGTATTCATGTTGCATCTGTCTATGCATCATACAACATAATCATACATTACAACTAAACAAATTGTACATTTACTGAACCACTATATTAATGCAATTAAAAAATCAAAAGAAATGAAACCAAAAAGGCTAAAAAGCTAACATCATCTAATCATCATCTATTTTTACACACTATGGATTAAAGCTTTATATTTTTAACTTCTTTCCTATAGCCCAAAAAATGAGTAGAAAGAAAATTTTTTACCTTTCTTTTTTGTAACCTTGATACTTACAAAAAATTGAAGAATTTCATCTTTAATGTTAGTGTTAGTATGCTTTCTTTATACATAAAAAAGTAAAAAGCCTGTCAAATAACAATTTTCATCCAATAATTCATTAATTGCTAGGAGGTACCTATAATGTAATAAGATAAAATACATAGTAAAAAATGAAAAGTTAAACAGCAGTAAGCACAAATAATAGAATTAAAATTGTTAAATATGACAATTTTTCATAGGAAAATTAGCAATTTAGATTAATACTTAAAGATCATACATTCTGTTAGAAAGGATTTAATTAGTAGCAACCACAGGTTGCTGCTATTGGGCTTAATTGCCCCTAACTTGTTACTGTTCAATTTCTACATGAAGAAATATGCAAATTAATAAAAGAGCACTATTAAACAAAAATACAAACCAAATTAATGAAAATAACAAGAATATGTTAGTACCTAAAATAATTTGTTCAAAATTCTCAATTGGTTCCAAATATTCCAAATCAAAGTTGAAAATGGCCGATTTTAACTAATTTTATGCGCAAATTAGACCTTCAACCATTTTTGGAGAAAAGGAGGACTAATATACATCTAATACTCATCTACGGTGTTGAAAGTAGACTTAGATGCTATTGTTGAAACTGGGACAACAAGTACATCCTTAGCAAGTAAAGGAAAAATTGAAAATCTCGATGAATTGATCTTCTACTACTCTAACACATTAAAACCATCGTTAATGTCAATGTAAGGTTCTGTTAAATATCTGTCAACCTCATTTTTGGCTTTAATTGAATCTTTCTCCCTTAAATGTGACTTGAATGCAGTAGTTCTTTCTTTATGAATTGGCTTTTCTTTTTGAGGTTTATTGTCTACTATAGTTGATGATTGATTCATTGCATAGCTTACTTCTTTCAGGCTATACAATTGAAAATACCAGTCATACAACCTATATAACTTTTTTTTCACCTTGGACAGCAACTTAACAATAGTTAAATGATCATAAATATCATCAAATGACTATTTCAAATATACCATCTTATACCTAGGGTTAAGGATGTTAGCAATATACAATAATGGATTAAATTTCTTCACATTCCCTTAATATTTGTCAAACTTATTTTTTATCTCTATAGTTATACCACTCAACAAGAAATCAAAACTAGCAAACCACTTTTAAAGCTCACTTTGGATTAAAGTAAGCTGAGGAAAGATTCCATTTGATGCTATATACAAGGTCTCAGATAACTTAATAGTGAAATTAAAGAAAATCTTCAAGAATTTGATAAAAATTTTGGAATTGGTCTAGTCAGCATAAGAAGGAAGATTAATATTTTTCTCATCAAAGTAATTAACATAACTTGGTTCATTATCCTTAAGCCTTTTAAATGCCATTTGAAATTTCTGGGCAACTTTTAGCTTTAAGTATGTTAAATTTCATCTAGTTGAAACATCAAAACATGCAAAGCTGAAGGATAGGATTTTACATTGTTTAATGCAATGTTTAAATTTAAGAAACCTTGATAGAGAAGATCTCATCCATCTTACATCATTATCAATGACAGAAATGGATGTGCGCATCTTTTTTAATCCCTCATTAACAATCAAATTTAATATATATGCACAATACCTAACATGCATATGCTATCCATCTAACACAATCCCACTAGTACATTCAAATCTTTTTTTCAAGTATGGAATAGCTGCATTATTAAAGCTAACATTATCTACTATGATTGTAAAGATACCATCAATTCCCCACTCATACAAACATGACTTTATTTGTTTTCTTAGTGTTTCCCTTTTATGATTAATAACTTGACAAAAATTGAGAATTCCTTTTTGAAGTGTCCATTGAGTATCTACGAAATGTACAGTTAACACCATGTAATTTAAAATTTGAAGGGATGACTAGCAATTAGTTGTTACATAAATCCTATAGCAATTTAGTTTAAAAAAAAACCCTTAGTTTCAACTTTTTATTTAGATAAAGTCGGTAGCAATCCTAGGCAACAAAGTATTGAGATGGAAGATAAAATTGAGGTTGTAACTTAGAATAAAAAAACATAAAATCCCACCCTTCTACAAACTTAAAAGGTTGTTCATCCATAATTACTAATATGGCTAAAGCTTTCCTACATGCAGAAATATCACATTTCTATGATGTAGATACCATATCAGACCTACCCTTTTATTTGGGTTGAAAATTAATTACAAATTACTTATGATCAAATACTAGATCATATGGAAATTTAGGACATATTCTAAGATAGACATTCATGTTAGACATGCTATAACTTTTAGAGTGATAAAAGTAGCACTTACCATAATAATTACATACAGCCACGGGAATTGTCTTCTCCTTGCCCAACACAATGGTGAAATGATCTCACACCATAACAGTTTTTCTAATGCCATTTGTATTTAGTTGCCTCCTTACTTTTGGCTTCATTTTCATTAAGCTAAGTAAGTTAATATCCTCTTTTCCTTTGCATTTATACTTAGCCTTAGTTTTGCACAAAGTCCTTGTTGGTGTGTGTCCTAGAACCAATCATATAGATGATTGAAGTTATACACAATGTATTATATTTTATTTTAGGTAATTTAATTATTATATTTTATTTTTATAATTTTATTATTATTATGCATAATTTATAACTTAATATAATAATTATCCTTAGAATAGCTTCGTTATTCCTAAAATGCCCCTAGTCAAGTATTATTATGAAAATGATAGTAATAATACATTGAGACTAGTATGTATAATGACTAATGATTACGAATCATGGATATGTGATATCAAGTCAATACATGAGTACATTGCTAGTGAACAATGTACTGGACTGACCCACTATGAGAATATTGCATGGATAAACGTATCATAAGTTATTCTCATATGATCACAAATACACATAAACCTTTAACCTGAAGTCACTACGTTTTCCTACATGAGGAATTACTCACTTTAATATTGTCCTATGTCATCTTTAATTAAGATGATAAGTAAGGCATTGATTGGGTGTGTCATAAATCGTGTAGAGAGAAGTGAGTGATATAGATGAAATTTTATTACTCTTGTATAAAAGAGAAATATCCTTGGATTCCTTGATTGAGTGAGACTTAGAAATGCATGGCCATACTCAATTGAATTAATATGTGATATTAATCATTTATTTTAAGTTTACTCAATATCAAGAAATATAAATTGAACATTGACGAGGATGACACATTCCATGCCTCCAGTTCAATTTGGATATTATTACAAAAGGGTTATGATGCAAAACGTTGATCATATATTAGGTGGATGTCGAATCACAAACATTTTTACTACTTGAGTGACAGTAATGTATTGCTAGATACCGCTTGCTGTCTATGGATCAATAATGAGTCATTGTTAACGTAGTAAGAACCTACAGGGTCACACAAAAAAAGTAGGAATAAGATAATAATTAATTAGACTTTAATTATATTAATATCCAATTAATTAGACTTATTTCGTGCATATATATATTATTAAGAATAATAAATTCACGTAATATATATATTATGTGATATTATTTGATATTAAAGTAATATCAAATAATTACGTTATCAGATATTAGATAAATATATTATGAGGTAATATTATTTTGATATTTGATAACTATATACAATTATCTAATATTAAGATATTTATATTATGAGATAATATTATCTAATATTAGATAATTAATAGATAAGTCATATCTCTCCTCATTATCTCTAGGATAAAGATAAAATAAGTTGTTAAGTGTGATTAGAATTTTAAAAGTATTATCCTAGTAGGACTAGGATTGTGGCTTGCCTAAGTTCTATAAAAAAGGGCTTGAGGGCAGCATATTAGAGACACGCTCATAGACTTCCTAAAATCCAAAATCACTCAAAAAATATCAAAATCCTAGTTCCTAGAGAGAGAAACGCATCCTAGCATATTCGTGGAGGGCGAGAGGTTATTGTTCACTCTGTGTGGATACCATAGAGATGTTGTACCTTCCGGCCAGCGTTTAATTCATCCGCTCTCAAGTTTTGATCAGTAGAAACACGAGTGCCCGATAGGTAAAATCCTAATCATTGATTTATGCTTTTTGCATGGATCCTAGGTAGAATTTGAATCAAAATTTTAAAATTTCGCTGCATATAATAATCCGAATTCCTAATAATGGTATCAGAGCTTCTTACAAAAACATAGTTCTGATTATGTATTTTACTGTCTTTGATGAATATTTATATGATAAATACACGTCAAATCTGTTTTGATTTAAATCAGAAGTTACACATTTTGATGAATGTTTATGTGATAAATTAATATCAAATCAGTTTCTATTTAAATTAGATATATATGAGATATATGCAAACTCGTGTATGATTTTGATTTCATAGATATATATATGATATATATGATTTGAATTTCAAATCTGATTATCAATTGATGAGATTAATTGTATGAATATGATCATGCATTTTTTTTACTTCATATTTAAATCTATTTATGCGTAATTTTGAGTTTTCAAATGATAAACCCTTGAATCTGTTCTGAACATGTGATGTTCTCTGCGTTTAAAGCATATAACCTAGTCAGCACAGAATTAATGTGATTAATTCTGAATCTGTAAAGACTTATTTAAATTCGTTTAATATGATTAAGTTGAATTTGGTCTATGAGGTATATGTATGCTTTAATTTATTTGAACACGGCTGGATCTGTTTTGATATGATTAAAAATTATTCAAAGTGTTTAGACATAAATCCTATTTTGAAACTATGATTTGAATGTCAATCATATAATCGAATTGTTCGACTTAGGGTGTGTTAACTATTAGTAAAATGAATTGAAATCTGAATGTCAAATGAATTCAATTTTTGGCCCGGGGGGCTTCGCCCCCCACACCCCCTTGGCAAGGGGCTCTGCCCCCTTAACCCCCGCCCGCTAATCGGCTAATGGGACCGTCATGCTAACTCTGCGTAGCATTCAAAAATCATTTTTGTTCTTAAGGCGCTATTTTAAAACATGATTTTATGATGATAATGTTATCAAATATATATGTCGATCATCCTGCTTATCTTGGTTACATATATTTCTTAGCAATTATTATATATGATGCATGAATATGTTGCATAGTATGGCCCTTGGAGTTTTATGGATGGATTTTAAAATATGACCTGCATGTCGTGTCTTCCTCTATTTTTTTAATGTATATTCTCTTCTCATCTCAATTCCCCCCGAATGTAATCCGGGGTTTCTGCTGTAAATTTGTAATTGCAATGGAGTATTCTTTGCTTGGAACAAGGAGAAGTTAAGGAGCTATTGGACAAGAAGAAGCTAAGGAGTTAGTGAGGAATGTCATTAGAAAATAGAATTTTGGGTAATACTATGTGACATTTTGATTTCTTTATTATGTGATGATATTGATGAGCATGCATTTATTATGTGATAGAATGTGTTCCTATTATGTGATAGTTCTATTCATTGCATAATATATGATATACGGTAGTCTATTTTATTCATTTACTTTATATGATATATGAGATATGCTAGATATATTGCATGAATAAATAGGCTAGTTATGGTGAGATCTGATAATAATTAAGTTAAAATCCCTCATCTAAAATATTAAGTCAGTAATAATTAATGATGCCTTCCAATGTTTGGCACTCATCAAGGCCTCGATCGACATAAGGTAGATTTGTCAGAGCAAGGTACCTCGTTTATCTTGGTGAGATGCGACTGGATAATAGTGATATCCGAATATCAAATATTGGGTCCAACTTAGCTAGGATATCTCAATAGGATTGAGACCTAGAGGTATAGAGTTGGGCTTTAGTTCATAAGATGGATTAGAACAAGTGTTGTTCACCCAACTATCCAAGAGTTATATATGATACAATTGGCAAGTGTTGCTTACTTGAATAACTAAGTTTTAAGTGATTAGCCAAAGCTAACTTAAGGCTTGGTAAAATATGGATCTTGGCCCACTAGAAAGCTTAGACAATATGACTTTCCGAATTAATAGTGAGGGCTATTAATTTGAATAAAATAGTGGGAGGTACATTTAATAAAAAACCTTATTAAATATTTTAAATTTAATACTTACTTTGCATATTTCTGTCGTAAATAACCAATGGCTAATACATCAAATAACTTATCATTGCGATCGGTCCTTGAGAAGGACAAACTGAATGGGACAAACTTCCTAAACTGGTATAGGAATTTGAGGATAGTCCTCAAACATGAGCATAAAATGTATGTCCTAGAGGAACCTGTTCCTCAAGAACCTGAAGCTACTACTTCTCGAGCTCAAAAGGATGCTTATAACAAGCATCATGATGACGCATTAGATGTCGGTTGTCTCATGTTGGCTACCATGGACTCTAAGCTTCAGAAGCAACATAAGAACATGGAAGCTTATGACATGCTTAAGCATCTTAAGAAGCTTTATGAAGGCCAAGCTCAGCATGAGAGGTTTGAGGTGACAAAAGCCTTGTTTCAGTGCAAACTGGTAGAAGGAAACCCTGTTGGGCCTCATGTACTCAAAATGATTGGGTATGTTGAGAACTTTAAGAGATTGGGTGCTCCACTAGGTCAAGAGTGGCCACTGACTTAATTCTGCAATCGTTGCCACAGAGTTATGGTCAATTTATCATGAATTATAACATGAATGAAATTGACAAACCACTGTCAGAATTGTTAAGTATGTTAAAAACTGCTGAATAAAATTTGCAAAAGACTAAGCCTAATACCATAATTATGGTTCAAAAGGGCAAAGGCAAAGGCAAAAACAAGAAGGATTCCAAATCCAAAGGTAAGCCCAAGTCTAAATCCTCTGCACTGAAACCAAAAGGGGGTGTGGCTAAGGAAGGGACATGCTTCCATTGCGGTCAGACTGGACATTGGAAAAGAAATTGTAAAGTCTATCTGGAAGATCTAAAAAAGAAGAAGGGAAGTGAGACTTCCGCTTCAAGTATCTATGTTATAGAAATTAATGTTTTAACTTCTACATCTTAGGTATTAGATACCGGATGCGGTTCTCACATTTGTACAAATGTGCAGGAACTACAAAGGAGTATGACTCTAGCTAAAAGTGAAGTGGACCTACGAGTTGGCAATGGAGCAAAAGTTATTGCGCTAGCTGTAGGGACATATTATCTATCTTTATCTTCTGGTTTAGTAATAGAATTAGAGGATTGTTATTTTGTGCTTGCTATCAGCAGGAATATTATTTCTGTTTCTTGTTTGGACAAGAAAGGTTTTTCATTTATAATAAAGGACAAAAGTTATTCAGTTTATTTAAATGAAATGTTTTACTGCAGTGCACAAATATTCAATGGGCTCTATATTCTTGATCTTGAAATGCCTATCTATAACATAAACACTAAGCAATTTAAATCAAATGATTTAAATCCAACCTATCTCTGTCATTGTCGTTTGGGCCATATAAATGAGAAGCGCATATCGAAGCGCCATAAAGATGGATTCTTGGATTCATTTGAGTTTGAATCATATGAAATATGCAAATCTTATTTGCTAGAAAAAATGACTAAAACACCATTCACTGGACATAGTGAAAGGGCTAATGATCTATTAAGTCTCATACATACTGATGTATGTGGGCCTATTAGTTCACCTACTAGAGAAGGTTTCCAGTACTTCATTACATTTACTGATGATTTCAGTAAATATGGATATGTGTATCTTATGAAACACAAATCAGAATCCTTTGAAAAGTTCAAAGAATTCAAGAATGAAGTGCAAAACCAACTTGGTAAAAGTATTAAAACACTTCGATCAGATCGAGGTGGAGAATACTTAAGCCAAGAATTTGATGACTATCTAAAGGAGTGTGGTATAGTATCACAACTCACTCCACATGGAACACCACAATGGAATGGTATTTCAGAAAGGAGGAATCGTACCTTGGTAGGCATGGTATGATCTATGATGAGTCATATAGATCTTCCAATTTCCTTTTGGGGGCATTCTCTAGAGACAGCTGCTTTTACGCTCAATCGTGTTCCTTCTAAAACGGTTCAAAAGACTCCATATGAGATATGGACTGGGAAACGTCCCAACTTGTCTTTTATGAAGATTTTGGGGTTGCAAGGCCTATGTAAAACGTCAAGTTTCTGATAAGCTTGGGCCCAAATCAGATAAGTGCTACTTTGTAAGGTATCCTAAAGAAACTAAGGGATACTATTTCTATAATCCTAGTGAAGGCAAAGTGTTTGTTGCACGAATTGATATTTTTTTGGAAAGAGAATTTATCTCTAAGAAAAACTATAGGAGGAAAGTAGAAATCGAAGAAGTGCGAGACTCACAAAATAATACTGAACCTATAATAGAGCCTGAAAAAAGGCCACAAGATGTTGTGGGTCAGGAACCAGCTTAAGTAACATAAAGCCCGCGTAAGTCTGGTAGGATATGCTAAGAGCCCCAGAGATATGGATTTCTTGTAACTCAAAATGGCGATGTTTTGCTCATGGATCAAGATGAGCCTACAACTTACCAAGAAGTTATAAAAGGGCCAGACTCTGAGAAATGACTTGAGGCTACGAAATCTGAGATGGATTCCATGTATGCTAACCAAGTATGGACTTTGGTTGATCCACCTGAAGGGGTAAAACTCATTAGGTGCAAATGGGTTTTCAAGAAGAAAATCGACATAGATGGTAACATGCAAACCTTTAAGGGATGATTAGTTGCAAAAGGTTATAGGCAAGTTCATGGTATAGACTATGATGAGACCTATTCCTCAGTTGCCATGCTTAAATCCATCCGAATTTTGTTTGCTATTACAGCTTTTTATGATTACGAAATCTGGCAGATGGATGTCAAAACTGCTTTTCTTAATGGAAAGCTCCTCGAGGATGTGTACATGACACAGCCCGAGGGTTTTGTCATTCCTGAAATTGCTGGAAAGGTATGTAAGCTACAACGATCCATCTATGGATTAAAGCAAGCTTCAAGGAGTTGGAATCTTTATTTTGATGAGGCAATCAAAGAATTTGGTTTCATAAAAAATGAAGATAAATCTTGTGTTTACAAAAGGGTTAGTGGGAGCACAATTATTTTCCTTGTATTGTATATGGATGACATACTACTTATCGAAAATGATATCCCTACACTTGCAAACAGTAAAAACTTGGTTAGGGAATTGTTTCTCGATGAAAGACTTAGGTGAAGCTGCCTATATACTAAGTATTAAGATCTATAGAGATAGATCAAGAAAATTACTTGGCCTAAGTCAGAATACATACATAGATAAAGTGTTAAAATGGTTTAACATGCAAGAATCTAAAAGAGGATTTTTGCCTATGTCGCATGGCATAATTTTTTCTAAAGCTCGGTGTCCTTTGACACAAGATGAGAAGGACCGCATGAATAAGATACCATATGCATCAGCAATTGGATCTATCATGTATGCCATAATATGTACTCGTCTTGATGTCTCGTATGCTTTAAGCATGACGAGCAGGTACCAGTTAAATCCAGGTGAACCTCACTGGACTGCTGTTAAGAATATTCTTAAGTACTTAAGAAGGACTAAGGATTCATTCTTAATATATAGAGGAAAGGAAGAACTTGTTGTAAAAGGTTACACTGATGCCAGTTTTCAATCCGACAAGGATGACTTTAGATCGCAGTGAAGTTATGTATTTAGCCTAAATGATAGTGTTGTGTGCTCGAAGAGTTCAAAGCAAGAAACAGTGACCGACTCTACTATAGAGGCTGAGTATATTGCTACATCAGATGCGTCAAAAGAGGCTGTTTGGATCAAGAAGTTCATTACTGAACTTGGCGTTGTTCCTAGCATTACAAACCCAGTGGATCTCTATTGTGACAACAATGGAGCCATTACACAAGTCAAGGAACCCAGATCTCACCAGTGATCCAAACATATACTTAGGCGCTTCCATCTCATTTGAGAAATCATCGATAAAGGAGATGTGAAGATATGCAAAGTACCAATTGATGATAATATCGCTGACCCACTGACAAAGCCTTTAGCGTAGAAAAAGCATGATGATCATACTATGTCACTTGGTATTAGATACATGAGTGATTGGTTCTAGTCCAAGTGGGAGATTGTTGGTGTGTGTCCTAAAACTAATCATATAGATTATTGAAGTTATACACAATGTATTATATTTTATTTTTATAATTTTATTATTATTATGCACAATTTATAACTTAATATAATAATTATCCTTAGAATAGCTTCGTTATTCCTAAAATGCCCCTAGTCAAGTATTATTACGAAAAGGATAATAATAATATATCGAGACTAGTATGTATAGTGACTAATGATTACGAATCATGGATATGTGATATCAAGTCAATACATGAATACATTGCTAGTGAACAATGTACTGGACTGACCCACTATGAGAATATTGCATGGATAGACGTGTCATAAGTTATTCTCATATGATCACAAATACACATAAACTTTTAACCTGAAGTCACTACAATTCCCTACATGAGGAATTACTCACTTTAATATTATCCTATGTCATCTTTAATCAAGATAACAAGTAGGGCATTGATTGGGTGTGTCATAAATTGTGCAGAGGGAAGTGAGTGATATAGATGGAATTTTATTACTTTTGTATAAAAGAGAAATATCCTTGGACTCCTTGATTGAGTGAGACTTAGAAATGCATGGTCATGCTCAATTGAATTAATATGTGATATTAATCATTTATTTTAAGTCTACTCAGTATTAAGAAATATAAATTGAACATTAACGAGGATGACACATTTCATGCCTCCAGTTCAATTTGGATATTATTACAAAAGAGTTATGATACAAAATGTTAATCATGTATTAGGTGGATATCGAATTACAGACATTCTTACTACTTGAGTGGTAATGATGTATTACTAGATACCACTTACTATCTATGGCTCAATAATGAGTCATTGTTAACGTAGTAAGAACCTACAGGGTCACACAAAAAAAGTAGGAATAAGACAATAATTAATTAGACTTTAATTATATTAATATCCAATTAATTGAACTTATTTTCATGCTTATATATATTATTAAGAATAATAAATTCACGTAATATATATATATTATATGATATTATTTGATATTAAAGTAATATCAAATAATTACGTTAGCAGATATTAGATAAATATATTATGAGATAATATTATTTTGATATTTGATAACTATATGCAATTATCTAATATTAAGATATTTATATTATGAGATAATATTATCTAATGTTAGATAATTAATAGATAAGTCATATCTCTCCTCATTATCTTTAAGATAAGGATAAAATGAGTTGTTAAATGTGATTAGGATTTTGGAAGCATTATCCTAGTAGGACTAGGATTGTGGCTTGCCTAAGTTCTATAAAAAGGGGCTTGAAGACAGCATATTAGAGATACACTCATAGACTTCCTAAAACTCAAAATCAATCAGAAAACATCAAAATCTTAGTTCCTAGAGAGAGAAACGCATCCTAGCAGATTCTAGCAGATTCGTGGAGGGCGAGAGGTCGTTGTTCACTCCGTGTGGATACCGTAAAGATGTTGTACCTTCCGACTGGCGTTTGATTCATCCGCTCTCAAGTTTTGATTAGTAGAAACACGAGTGCCCAATATGTAAAATCCTAATCATTGATTTATGCTTTTTGCATGGATCCTAGGTAGAATTCGGATCAAAATTTTGAAATTCCGCTGCATGTAATAATCCGAATTCCTAATAGTCCTACCTTATTACATTGCATTGGTGTAACAGAGCTAACTTCTAATATTTTTAAGATAAAATCAATTGTATAGTTTACCAGGTCTTTATTATGGTCTTTTGATAGATCTATATAAGCTAAAGTATTTACTAGCTTAATGGTAAATTTTCTTCAACTTTATATTCTTATTTTTATAACTTTATGAGCAATGTAGTTTGAACGAAAGTTCTATTTTTAGGTTTGATACTATGCTGGTTTCCATAGAAACTAGTTTTTACATTGAAAATGTTAGTTTAACTAAAAAAACCATTAAGATAAAGAACTCTGATTTAATTGAAAAGTATAGTAAAGTTACAGCAACCAGCTTAGATGCAAATATTCTTATTTAGCTACAACAATTAGTGTTACTAAGTTTCGGCTAGTAAGATCACTAATGCATGTTCTTGAATATTTTGTAGTCTACAATTTGGGATTCGAAACAATTGAGTCTTGGGCATAAATGCGTAAGGCAAAGCAAGTAATGATTAATAAGAAACTAGCATTATTGATCAATCTCATTAAACTAGCATTTCATAACAAAACAGTCATTTCAAAATTAAATTTTACATAGTTAAGTAAAAAATAAGAGATTATATGATTGATGATGCTAAAATACAAATGATAGTTTCATTTTGCTAAGCATCATATGGTGACAATAAATATCTTTGTCCTATTTTATCATTCTAATAAAGTCTATCTATAAGCACTTTATTTTTTTTATTAATTTTCTATTCAATTTATTTTTTTAAAGATACTTAATAATTAATCAAGAATATTTCATGTTCGATAATAATATTGAGATGCTAAATAAATAAACTATATCACAAAGAAATTATACAGTAAGTTCCTTCTAATTTATATAAACATCATTTGATCATTTTGCTCTCTACATTAAATGTATAAATAACTTAAACATAATTGTACATTGAGTCTCTTATATGAAAAAGCATCAATACATCAATAGTAACAAAACTACAACGCATTATATCTCTTACATGAAAGAACCTCAATATATCATAAGCAACACATGAATAATTTTTCATGCATAAATGTATCCTCAATGTTTATTCTTCGAATCTAAATTAAAGAAAAGAATTCATTATAATATCATGATTTTTCTTAATATCAGACTAATAATATTAATCAGATCAACAAAACTATAATGCAATTAAAAAATATTGAACAAGAACAAGAACATTATAGATTACTAGCAACTCAAAGTTAGAGATGTTATGGCTTCAAGCTTGCAATTTCTATACAATTTCAATTAGGTTATGCATATTAAATGTTATTTATGCACCTAATATCAAGGTTTAAAAAGCAAAGTTGATGTATAGATAAAAAAATTAATGAACAAGACAAGAACATAAAGTTGTTAGGGTTTAGTAAGTTACCTTTTTTGGTTTTCCTATACTTTAAATGTGATATAATTAATAACTCATATGATTAACACATTAGAGTTCACAAACCCTATCACTTGTGGAAGGTTCTTCTACCATCAACATCAAGGAACATATGAGATACTTAGATCTAAACCCTAAACAACAAAATCAAATTCTTAAAAATAGGATAGCTAGGGTTCTCAATATTTTCGAACCCAACCCATTTAATACATAAAAAAAAATCATCAGACAAATAATGGAGGTTTTACTTCACTTTTCATTGTAGTTTTATACTTGGATCAGCAAAACAACAATGCAGTTGGTAACAGTCAATGTTGAAGAAATCACAAGGCACAGCTATTAGCCATACAACATTATTCTCCTAAAATAGAAACACAAACAATTGGAAAGAGATCAAGTTAGAGGAAAATTGAATGTGAAAGTTCCAAAACCCTAAATCTCCATTAAAAAGTAAATAAACCCTAACAAAAGTAGAACTTTCTTACCGAAAATGGAACTTCATCACCAAAATAAAGATGAAATAAATGGAATAAATGGTGAGAATAAAGGTAATGCTGAAATGGTAGCCATTAGGGTTACTAGGTTAAGGCAAAAAGAAAAGAGAGAGAAACCAAGAGCACCATAAGCTTTTGGTTTTAAGGTTTAAAAGGAATAGAACCCTAATTTTTTTAGTTATATGGGTAGGGGGAATGATGTTGTTTAACATACAAACAAGGTAAAAAAAAATAAAATATGCTGGGTCGATCAATTGTAGGCCTCCACAAGCAAGTATTCATTCACTTACGCTCACTCACTTGTAACCATTCTAGCCTATCAGTCGTTTTAGTAATACCTCACACCTGGACCCAATCCAACCTAATAGCAAAAAATTAATTGGGTATAGGGGGTTCGAGCATTGGGCCTAAATCTACTCACCCTTAGTTAGGTTCGTACTTAAACCTCATCACTACTAAGTAAAGATACATAAAAATTGCAAAATCATAGCCTCACATAAAATACTTTTAACTTTAAAGGAAATTATCAATTATATGAAATTTAATTTTTTTCAATTTGATCTTTATAAATTATTTTGTATTAATTTTATTTCTACGATATATTAATTTGTTCAAATTTATTTTTAAAAAGATAAAATTGATTAAATTAATTTTTATAAAAATAAATTAATATTTTATATAAATAAAATTAAGAAAATTTGAATTTCACACGAACAAAAAATAAAATTTACTCTTAAATTTATGTATAAATAAATTTTGTTGTAACTTTAAGGTAAAGAATTTGTATTTTTCAACTTCTTTTTCCATAGAAAATGTTCACTATTAGAAATTTGTAACTCCTTAAACTTTACATGTCATTTATGTCTATAGATTATATTTATATATTTAATTAGTGTTGTTGAAATGGATCTATGTTCATGGATGGTTTAGCAAGTCTTAAAAAAATGTGGATATGGATTCATAAAAAATAACTACACTTAAAGACAGGCTAAATAATTTGGTCTATAAAGTTTGTAAACTATACCAATTGGATTAGATAATTCATAGATGTGTCCCATTTTTTCTCCTTTTTTTAATTTTTACCTTCGAAGTAAATTAATATATTACACAAATTTTCATTTAATTAATTCAATACTTATACGTAAACTCAATTATTTATTTTTTAAATCAATTTAATTTAAATGAATTATTTTTAAAATAATAATTTTAAAATTAATTAATTTTTATCATAATTTATTTAATTTTAAATTATTAATGTCAATTAAAAATTATTAAAAGAAAAAAAGAATAATTCATGAATCGAATCCACAAATTTTAAAATTTAGTTTTTCATCTAGGGAATCCTCAATTTTTGTAAACTAAATTTAATTCGACATGTTTATGATGCATTCGTGGATAAACTAGAAAAGCTCATTTAATAGTTATATACTTGATACACACAAAGTTTGTATAAATAAAACATCATGAAAGTTGCATAATTTTCTAAAAAAAAAGTCTAAAAAAATACAAAAATTCCTAATCTCTCGAAACCACAGCTACCTATGCAAGAGATATAACTACTCACTAGAAGAGAATAAAATGAACTAAAATGCTTTCTGCTATAACAAGGAAGGAACATTCCCTTCTGTCTATATATATAATTGATTAATAAAAAGAGCGAAGAAATGTTAAAAATGCAAAATCAATATTGGATAATGATTAGGTGACAAATTCCGTCATTTTCTTACAGTGATAACTTTCTTAATGACAAATTTCTACTCATAATTAGTTTTATATTTTTTTAATTTAAAATATTTTATTAGAAAGATAAATATAAATTTAAAAATAAAGAATATATAGATCCCACAAATGTGGAGGCTTCATGCCATACATTTCTTGAATCCATCTCTTTTGCTGTACTTATCTAAAAAATTTTAAAAAATGCTTACTAATTACTTACAAAAGAGGAATTGTGATGAAATACCATTGTCATTCTTCAAAATAACAGGAGTGTTGCCTAAAGCCTTTGGCTCAAAGGATATTCAATATCCTTTAAAGATTCTATGTTTTCCGATTTAATCCCTAATTATTGTATTTATACATCCCATTGTTACCAAAAAATAACAGAAGTGTTTGAACTAAGCCGGATCCAATCAATATAGACACAACACAAGCTAAAATCGGTGCAGGCCTTCATGCAAGCATCACAATTCACAAGGGACCAGTAAGTTACAACTAGATATCTGAAGGATCTATAGAATTCTCTATAATGTCTATGCAAGATCCTACAGAGCTTCCCCCGGACATGGCCTCAGCAAGCTTAGCTCGAGCTCCTTCATGGCGGCGCAAGAGTAGGACTGTATTTAACACAGACCATCTAACCTGAGAGTCTGATTTCTTCTGTGTGAAACCCAGGCTCTTCAGTAATACATCCAACTAACCACAATAGGAACCCCAGTTAGTGATGCCATTGCGTTTGCAGCTTTCACTTCCTCGTGACTCAAGTCGTTAGTTAGTTAATGAAATTATGGTAAGAACTTTACAAACCTTTCTTATGTCATCGAGACCTCCTTCAGCAATTCCATATATAAGATACTCCGTTGCCACACCAGCCAGTGCTATACATGAAATCCTGTCCAGTGTCTAGTGACATAAAACACCAGATGGAAAATTATCAGTCAAAAAGCAATTGAACTTTGTAGTGCATCAATTAGACTAAAAACTTGTAAGCAATAACATATTTAGATGTCAGAGAGACAGTAACTTACTGTTGCTGATACTTTTCCTGTGCTAACCTGCATGACATGGAAAGTATTCACGATTAACAGAGACGCCAGTCAACTAAATGCAGTTTACAGGAATACTGGTTTGCTAAGCAGATAGTAATCAACCAACCCTCTCTTCTTTTAAATAAACTGGATATGTTAGAATATAGAAAACAAATAAAGCCACCTACTTCTTCAAGAAACTCAAAATCCACAAATGCGGTGCCTGCTTGAACATTGAGAGATCCCTCCTTCTTCAGAGCTTCCAAACTAGAAAGAGTGTACCCCTTGGGAAGAATTCCTACCAGATAGGCAATTAAGAAATGCCCAGCTTCATGCTGCATAGTTAATTGGTAATCGTTGTTACTTCAAGCTCATATAGATTATGATTACTCATATCTAACAAAAGCAATGAAGTGCTAGCCACAGGATGAAATGAATCTGACTTGGATAACTCTATTATGATACTTCAGACTGAAGCTGTGACCAATTGTATCAACCACTAAGTTACCAAGACCTCCATTGAAAGAGACCTGCTAGCAACTAATAATTAGTCAAGCAGAATGTCAAGATGAATGATATGGAAGTTCAAGAATAACCGATGCATGCTGCACAATCTTTGTCAACCCTTGCAAATTACAAGAGATTTCTATGTAAACATAATTTTTCAGGCTCACTTTACTTCACATGTGATAAGTTGACTAAAAAACTTGTAGTAATTATACAGTTAGCAAAGAGGGAAAAGAGGTGTATTAGGGTATTAGCAATGAAAAATGGAAGTCATAATAGAACTGCCTTAAGTTGAAAATAGTGTCTCTAATAAGCTTAAGAAATTACTAAGAGGCCAACAAACAAATATCCCATAGACAAACCATGATAAACTGAATAAGCTCATCCAAATCTGAAACTATCTTCTTTCTCACAAAAGGAAACCAACATGTATGTTGCAGAAGAACAAGCAAGAAAACATGAAAAAGATGTGTCTTCATATATGACTTTAATTGCGAGTAAATTACCGCATCCAGAGTCCACAGAAATAGCAATCCAAGGGATACATAAAAGATCTGTTGGGGAGTAAGTGCAAAGGCATTCCATGCAGAAATCCCTCCCAAAATAGCAGCAACCTGCAGGTTTCTTTCAATAGAACCAAGAGTAATATCAACGGGTGATAGAAGAGATGATGTTTCTATACCATTGAGTCTCAGTTCATCCAAAGTGTAAAGCCTTTGGGGCACCTGCACATGAAATTACCCAATAAAGGAGGCACACATCGTAGTTTTTAATGGCAGAACTTCATTATTGAACAAGATATGTACGAACCTGCCTAGCTGCGCCAAAACAGCGAAGCCCCCCAGGCTTTTCCTGCAAATCCTTGACAATTGAGAGTGCGGCTCTATCCTTGCCATTTGTTAGGTTATTGTCCAGTTGCTCCAGCATTTTTCTCCTTGAGACTTCAACTTGAGAGCAGCATCTGATTCTAAATCCACAAGTTCGAAGTTTCAGATGGCAGCGACTTGAGAAAGTAAGACTTCCAGAGTGCATTAAAGCACCCATTCTATACAATTTTCACGAGGAAATTACCTCTCAATCTAACATTTTCCGCCATTTTCCCCTGCAGACACAGCTTCTAAATGCAATTGCTGGATGAGTTCTTCACCACATGAATGGAATAACGGTAACCGTTAGTTAAATAAAACAGAAAAAATGTGGCGTAGGGAGAACACATGAACCAAAACGACACCGTTCGCTTCAATTTCTTAGGCAACACTTCACCGCCGAGGCATTGCCGTTCTTTTACTAAACGACAAAACAGGTTTGCTTCGTCGTGATGCACGGCCTACTTGCCACCCGCCTCCGGCGTCGACCTCTGTCGAATGAAGAAAAAAGCGGATGCCGCCGGTTTGTGCATCCGGAGGGTCATGCTCTGCGAAGTCTCGACGAATCTATATGCATGAAGATGTAATATTTGTGGGTTTCTTTTCATTGGCTGCCTCCTGAGCGGACTGAATGATTGTTGGTTTAAGTGAAAATATCTGTTGAACATTGAAATTGTTAGCTTGATAATTAGGGTCTCGTTTTCTACTTTGCTTCTACGGTATACGATGATTGAAAAACTAGTTGGATATGTTTTTTCAACTTCTAACAGCTTACCTATTCCATATAAGTTTGTTTATTGTGTTATATACTGCATTAGTTTTCTCTCTGGTAATTCTTGCAATTCCCAAATTACTTTGGGAATTGGATGAAACTGGGTTGGATAAAATTGATTTAGGAATTCCTTTGACAACTGGCAGTTCAACTTTGAATGACATGGGGGAGATGTATATTCCATTTGTGTAGCTGGGCTTGGTGTGAGTGTAGATAGGTATTTCATATTTTAATTTATTCCTAATCATCTGGATAATTTTTTAGCTATCATTTAGCTACGCTATAATACTGGTCGCAAGCTCAGTGTAATGTCGCTACGGTGCTAAAACCATTCCTTTCAATATATATAAATCTCTTAACATCCAACTATATCATGCAATAAGTAAGATAAGTAAGTTGTGCCAGTTTTTTGAATTTGTTCTGAAGACCTTTCCATAGAATAACACATAATTAAACCTCGTGCCATCCATTTCTTTTTTATGGTTCATTGGAGGCTGCTAGGCAGAGGTAGCCTGTCTCCTCCCATAATACCATCCCAGCCATCATCAATGCAATCTGAATCCCAGACCTCCTAGATAGAGTAACAAGTGGACAGCTTTTATGATATTTAAGTTATTGCCCTGAAAGTAAGAATCTGAAAGAGGTAGAAGAGAGAAGAAAGATTCTCTTGCATAGAATAAGCGTATGTTTGAAGATATTCCCTGGACAATTAATTTCTTCTTGGATCTTGTTGGACCTTGGTACTTGAGACACTGTTTAAAGTGGAACACTCATTGTAAGTGTAAAAAAAAAGTATCTGTATTTGTGAACGCTGTCGGGTGGCTTGTAGTTGACTACTTTATTATGGACATCTCCAGTGTAAAGATGAACTTTTTTGCAGTATAAAATGAATATTTTGGCATATTTGTAAAGATCAACAGCATGAAGCCTGTTATTTGTCAGTTGTTGATTACTTGTTTAATTTTCCCTAAAAAATTACTTTAAATGAATTTCCAATGGCATTAGGTAACACCTGATCTGTGACACAGGTTCAATCCTTTTGAATGACACCCCTTCTATGTTCCCCCTTTTATTCATGCCCATTTATCATTTAAGCTTTCTTGGGTAGAGAGAAAATTGAGAGGAAAGCAAACAAGATATAAAGAAAAAAGGAAAGAAAAAAATAAGGAAATGTTTTCCTCTCTCACATTTAGATGCATATTTATCAGGGTAAAATTATTTATTGAGTTAATTAACATGTGGTAAACTATAATTTGTGGCTACTACGTCAAGGAAATTAAGGTTTCCCGTTCATAATACATTCATAACACGTTTGGGATCTTTATGGAGTGAAACATGCAAAATATATTGTGGTTGCATGAAAACTGTCTTTCATACTTGGCTCTAGGCTTTCATGAGAACCTTCTTTCAGTCTTTCTATGTGTAGGTTGGCACGACAAAGCTAAGGCCAGAAAAGAGCGTTGCGTTTTGGGTAAGACTTCTGCTGTTCTTTCTCTCCAATCAATGAATATGTCACATCTTTCTCACACCCTTAGCTTCCAATGAGCAACTTCTGCATTAGTTTTCGATCACGTTTATGGTTTGCATGTTCTGTTTATCTTTTAATATGATAGCTTGGGAAGTAAACCATGGAGTCGTGTATTAACTTTGAGTTGAAATCTAGGTCCGTCATTTGCAAATAATCTACAGTTCTCTACTCAGTCACAACGCAAAAGATGATAGTTGTTTCCTTTGCCAGCTAGATTTGCTCAAAGAGGTTATTTTGTGCTGCTTTTGAAATATATTGGGTCATGATTAAATAGACATTCTGTTCAGAAATTAGGTTATAATCAAGAACATCATTGGAAAACTTCACTTTCATATGGAAATATTGTAAATACTACAATCTGGGAAGAAACCTTTCGTTTGGCATTAATGATATAGTGATTTTAACTTATTGGTCTGACATTCATGTTTTGATGCCATTGACATGTGGCATGTGTCCTATACTCAACCATAGGGAAAGTTTTGTCAAAGCTGCCATGTAATCTCCTGCATTCATGCAATTATTAGGGAAAATCTTCACTTATTTCCTGCAAAGATGGCTGTCAATTGGCCATTAGTTTATTTCAAAAGTCCAATTGTTTCATATAGGGTAAATTACACTTTGCCTACATGTAATTTCACTTAATCTATTTATGTTTTTTAGTGTTAAAATCACTCACATGTGCTTTTTACATTTAACACTTTATCTACCTAATTTTTTTTTTTTGGGGTCCAATTTTTAACAGAATAGGCATGCACATAATACATGGCCCCCTTCGCCCCCATTTTGTTAATAATTAAATTTAATTTGAAACTCAATTTTAGAATCAATTTATGCACAAAGCATGAGTAATTGTTTTTGAAATTGCTTGACAAATCTCCAACAAAGGTTAGAGTTTTTTTGTGTAAATCATTTTTCAAAATGAATTTCAAAATAGATTTAATTTTGCAAAATTGGGGATAACAGAGATCATGTTCATTGCACGTACAACTACTGCTGAATATTGGATGAAAAAGTTTGTGATAAAAGTATTGATGATGAAAAGTTGCTGAGAGTGAATTTCAACCCTTACATACGGATTAAATGAAGCAAAACTACGAACAGGTAAAACGTAACTTATTCTTGCTTATATACAGGCTTGGGATGTTTAGAATCAGAACATACATTATTTGATGACTCGGCTTTTTGCCTGTGTTAATCACTGCGTTTTGTATTATATAACCGCTGGACAGAATGCTTGAATAGTTGTGTTTGGCCAAATGAAGTAAGTTCTCTTGTGAGATGGGCAGCTATGCATATGTCATTTATTTTGCATTGTCAGCGTGAAGCAAGGACAAACTTAGCTGAGGCCATGGGAATTCAAAGATCATTGGGCTTTCCCCCCCAACCCCCCCCCCCCCAAAAAAAAACACTTTGTTGGACTTCTTATCTTCTGAATGACATTCTTATATATTTGTGCAATTGTAGGATGTTGCGTGCATTTCCATTATGCAGTGGGGTATGTACAACAGCCGTTAAAAAGAAGCACTAACCGGCCTGTAAATAGTAAGAGATGTTTTGCCAAACCTGGAATGTAATTAGTATTAGAATAACAGGGATTTTGATCTCAATGTGACACGAGTAATGCGAGTTGAGCCCTGGGTTTTGTTGAAGTGAGAAAACTGAACATTGCGGTTAATAGGTTAAGCCCTCGTATTCATTGCAGTGCGTGTTAAATGGGTTATGCGTGGGAGATGTATGCTGACCAGTTCTTACCATCCCATTATCGATGGAACAGTATCACGGAGTTAACAAGACACAGCAAACCCGGTATTCACCATGTCATGCACAGCTTAAAGTAGAATCGCAGAAGCACAGGTTTCAAGTTCCAGCCAAGCAGTCCCACAAGCCACCAAGTTTAGAACTTTGCAAGACAATGTAACAATCGAATGTGATTTCAAGTTCCAGCCAAACCAACCTACAGGCCACCAAATTTGGAACTTTGGGAGAGAATTTGACAATCAAAAAGACCCAAATACGACAGTCTAGATTTACGAGTTACATTTGCAGGCTTCGGTAGATACAAGACTAATTGCTTTAAACACTTGCATTTCCTTAAGACCAAAAAAACACTTGAATTCCCTTTAGTAAATATCAGAGAAATCAGGCTCTCCACAAACATGAACATAAATAAATCTTCTCTTCCAAAACTTCAATCATCTCCTAGAATGCATCCCCATTTCTGATAAAAAAAACCATTTGGCGTTTATATATTAGGTTTGCGGAAAATAGGCTAAATGTTGTGCCAGAAATCCCTCCAGACAATGTAAAAAATATAACATCGAACAAACTTTACTAAAACCCTAACAAGTTCATTGTACTTCAAAAGATGATCGCTACATTCATCTGTATGCCACGTAGGCTATAAAGCAGAACACGTATAATACAAACTGGGGGGGAGGAGGCTCAGGACAATCTAGAATTCTTGAGAGGCAGATCCGATCTCGCCCTTCCCTTTGCCCATCTTCTTAGGAAGCAAGGTCTGGTGAATGTTAGGCAAGACACCTCCATTTGCAATGGTGACGGACCCCAAAAGCTTGCTGAGCTCTTCATCGTTTCTCACAGCCAGTTGAATATGCCTTGGCACAATACGATTTTTCTTGTTGTCCCTAGCAGCGTTCCCAGCCAATTCCAATACCTAGACATACACAAAATCAACAGAGATTCGAAATCAAAGCTTTCACTTTAAAACCATAGCACATCTAATCACTTCCTCAGAAATCAAAATGAAAACAATTTCACAGAATCAAACGCACCTCAGCAGCAAGATACTCAAGAACAGCAGAGAGATAGACAGGAGCACCAGCACCAACACGCTCAGCGTACTTTCCAGCCTTAAGGAACCTTGCGATCCTTCCAACCGGGAATTGAAGGCCTGCCTTTTGCGATCTAGACACCGATTTGGAAGCCTTTGGCTTGCCCCTCCCTCCCTTAGTAGTACCACCCGCGGAACTCATCTCTGATCAGAGGAATTTGAAAACCCTAAACCCAGAAATTGCGATTCAGTATTCGTGAAAATGAGATTAACAGAGATGGAATAGAAGCAGTAGTACGTTAGAGAATCTAGGTCGAATGCAAATAAATAGGCCCCAATACTCCTCGCTGATTGGTCGAAATGAGAGCACAAGGACTGCCAACATGGCATTCACTTTGGCATTCGCGGGAAACTACTCTTTTTCGTTTTTGCAAAATGTCGGGCATCCCAGTTGTGGATCCCCTCTTCTTAAAAGAAAAATAGAAATTATTCAAGTGATTATATTTTATTTTTACTAATTTTAAAAGTTTTCAACTCAAATTTTAAATTATATAAAATTAAAATTAACATTTTTAATTTATTTAATTATTTATTTCATTAAATTACATAATTTTTTAAAAAAATTTTAAACAAAAATCATAATATTATCATATGTTGATTTATTATATTATTTTATTCATATATTTTTTATATTTTATAATTAATAAAAATTCAATTGAATATATAAAATTTTAATTAAATAATTAAAATAAATTATAAATTTATATTTTAAAAATGATGTAATTACACAATATATAATAATATCATAATTTTTATTTAAAAAATTATATAATTTAATAAAATGGTAAATAAAATGATTAGTGTTAATTATAAGTTTGAGGTCATACAAATAAGTTTGTAGTGCATCTACAAAAAGGGCATTATAGTTGCAACTTTGAGGAACTAACTAGTTTACTTTATAGGCATATTTATGCACAAATCTAAGCATGGGAATTTTAGACTAATCCATTACAACAACGTGGGGTGATACAGAGGGATTGGTTAAAAATAGGTGAAAAATGGAGCAAATTTAAGTGTTAGTCAATTGTGGATGACATGCATTCTAACCAAAACAATTCAAATCTAACCAATTAGACACTAAATTTTAGAGAAAAATAACTACAATACCATGTCATTCTGGGCTTTATGACTTATATTAGGTTTTATTGAATGTTGACTTGAACTTGGACTAATATTGTAGTCAACATCCCATATTGAGTTTTGGTTGCCTTAACTTTTGGATATCCTCTTTTGTAAATCAAAGGGTAAAACTTTTCTTTCTGAGAAGAAATTTAAAGGATTTTATTCTCTTTGACTTTCTCTCTGCATTTACAAAAGAGTAACTTTTTTATCTATCTCTTGCTCAATTTTATCTTAGAGTTCACAATTTGATTTTGATTGTGAAGTTGATTTATTTTTCATCTAAGATTTAGATAATTATTTGAATTGTTAATTTTCTTATATAGTTTTGGATTTTGAGGTTTCCTATATCGATGTGACTCGATCAATTTGTAAAGATATGAAGTTGGTTTTGATTATGGTTTAACATGACTATTTTATAAAGCCTTACACAAATGTACGTACAAATGTACAATAATTGGATAAATTCACTTCACCCTTCCCCTATTTTCTCCATTGTATCACCCTTATATTTCGCTTCTTGCTAATATATTATTAACGACAATTTTTAACTTTTCTCCATCCAAGATTATTGTCTTTTTTATGAGCTAAGCTTGTCACTATTGTAGAACCAAAAAATGAAATGATATAGATAAAGATCAATGGTCGATTTAATTTTTCTTTTTTTTATTTTTTTATCAAGTTACAATCACATAAGTTTTTTTTCTTATTCCTTGTATAATTGAAGTTTGGTAATTTGTTACAATTAAGGTGTTTTGCAGTTTTGTAATTTTAGTTATCCTAAACCATCACCACCCAACCATATCTAAGGTAGGCAATTAGCATCAATTTCATGCTTTCCCATAGTTAGCTATGGTTTAGATTTTTTTAGCATCAAGGTAGTTTTGATTGGGTAAGGTAGGGTGCCCTAATCGATCTGACCTAACTAATTTTTACCCTTACATTTATCTTCTCCATAGGGGATAAGCCAACCAACTACATTAGCAACTTCTACTTACTGGCCATTTACAAGGTATGCTATGAACTTATTATACAGCCTATAAATGGAAAAAACTTATAACATGACTTAATTAAAGGCATCATGTTGCTTCCAAGATGTAAAAGATAACTAAGTAGACCTAAGACACGTAGAAAAAGGGAGCTTAATGAACCTAAGCCTACTCACTTGTTAAGAAGAATTGAAACAAGCTTGAAATGTTTAAAGTGTCAAAAAAATATGGACACAATTAATAAATATGCATTGTTAAAGGGACAAGAATTAACAAGAGTGTTAAAAAAGATAAATTTGGTAAATGAGCCAATGGAAATATAATTGGAACAAGGTTACAGCTAGCTAAAGAGAATAAAGTAAAGGCAACATAAGCAAACGATGCAATCAAGGGTAAAGGTAAAAATTAAGAAGGATGTTACAAATAGTTCAAAAGTCAAAAGTAAACACAAGATTTAATAGATATATCCCTACCACCTCATACTATGTAACCATAAGCCATTAGTTACCCCATTTCTTATTTTTAAGGTCCCTTTTCTTTTAGTTATATAAGAGATAGCAAATTGATATTTATAATATCTTGAATTAATGTTCAAATTTTATTTTATTTTAAATGCTCCAATATAATTATTTTAAATAATGAGGATAATTAAATTATGTTTATTTAGTTAAGGTTTTATTTTGAAATCTAATAAGTAATTCTCTCATGAAGTTAAAAGAATGACATTTATTTATATTTTTTAAAATTTTCAAGAATATATTTTAGAAATTTGGGGTGTGATGAATTATAATATATATATATATATATATATGCTTATGATTTAATAAATTATTTTCCCAATATTTTAAGAATTCTAAAATATTTATCTTTAGTCTTTTAAAATTTTTAAGAGCTCAAGATAATTAATGTCTATAAAGTTAATGATTAATGAATAGAAATATTTTTGTATAATAAAACAAATGACCTTTCTAAGATTTATGAAAACTTAAGATATTTAAGGGTCGTTTGGTTCATCTAGGAAATAACTTCCTATGGGAAGTTGAATTTCCTAGGAAGTTACTTACTATGTACACTTCCTAGGAAATCCTTAAATATTGTTTGGTTGACATAAAGGAAGTCACATATCCCAAGAAATAAATTCTTATGTTTTGTTTAGTTCAACTTTGAATTTCCTAGGAAATAATAATGAAATGACTACAATATCCTCAATAATAATTCAATATATATCAATAGATATTAATTGATTTTAAAGAAGTGATAGCGCTAGATTTTTTTTTAAATAGGTTTCAATTTTATGATTTATAAATGTTATATACTGAAATTACTTTTTTTTTAACTGTATGAATGCGGTGGTAAATTAAAAATTTTAAAAAGTCATAAATTCTTTATTAGTTAACCAATGTTTGCATGACCACTCATTTTCAATCTTTTTCATTTACTCTTTCAGCAGAAAATAAGAAAATGTGGGTTTGACGAAGTCTACTTGGTTAAAAACGTATAAATTGAGCTCAAAACTTTGAATGACCATAACTTTGTGCTTGATTATCCGTTTTAAGTGAATTTTTTTTTATTTCATGTAACTTTTCGAGACCTACATGCTTGCAAAATACAAAAGGTGTTTTACTTACTCTGATTTGGAAAAAAAGGCCTTTTTCAATGATTTTTTTAATTTTTCTTTAATTTCTTGTTATTTTTTTTAACTTTGATCTTATTTTTATCAATTTAAATTCATTCAAATCCCATATTAAAATTTTTCTTCCTAACTCTTTTGATGTCTAGTAGTGTTATAATAATTTTTTTAATAAATAAAATTACTAAAAAATAATTTATTACTATTTGTAAACTAAACAGTTTTGTTCCAAGACAGTAACACTAACTAAAAATTTCAAATAAATGAATAAATCATGTCTAATTAATAACAAAACTATCAAATAATGTTACTGTTTCATTCCAAGACAATAACATGTTACTGTTTCGTTCCAAAACAGTAACACTAACTAAAAACCTCAAATAAATGAATAAATCATGTCTAATTAACAATAAAACTGCCAAATAATAGCATGTTACTGTTTCATTCCAAGACAATAACATGTTACTATTTCGTTCCAAAATAGTAACACCAACTAAAAATCTCAAATAAATGAATAAATCATGTCTAATTAACAACAAAACTGCTAAATAACAGTATGTTACTGTTTCGTTCCAAGACAGTAACATGTTACTGTTTCGTTCCAAGACAGTAACATCAATTGAAAATTCTAAATAAATGAATAAATCAAGTCTAATTAGCAACTAAATTGTCAAATAATAGCATGTTACTGTTTCGTTCCAAGACAATAATATGTTACTGTTTCGTTCCAAAACAATAACATCAATTGAAAATATCAAATAAATGGATAAATCAAGTCTAATTAACAATCAAATTGCCAAATAATAACATGTTACTATTTTTTCTTTAGAAAGTAACATGTTACTGTTTCTTCTCTAGACAGTAACATGTTACTGTTTCGTTCCAAAATAGTAACATCAATTAAAAATTTTAAATAAATAGATAATAACATATTACTATTTTTTTTCTAGACACAATAATATGTTACTGTTTCGTTCTAAAACAGTAACATCAATTAAAAACCCCTAAATAAATGGATAAATCAAGTCTAATTAATAACAAAACTGCTAAATAATATCATATTATTATTTCGTTTCAAGACAATAACATGTTACTGTTTCATTTCAAGACAATAACATCAATTGAAAATCTCAAATAAATGGATAAATCAAGTCTAATTAACAACCAAATTGTTAAATAATAACATGTTACTATTTTTTCTCTAGACAGTAACATGTTACTGTCTCGTTCCAAAATAGTAACATCAATTAAAAATCTTAAATAAATAAATAATAACATATTACTATTTTTTCTCTAGACACAGTAATATGTTACTATTTCATTCCAAAACAGTAACATCAATTAAAATTTTTTAAATAAATGGATAAATCAAGTCTAATTAACAAACAAATTACTAAATAATAGCAATTACTATTTTTTCTCTAAACAATAACATCAATTAAAATTTTTAAATAAATAGATAATTGTATGTTACTATTTATTCTCTAAACAGTAACATGTTACTGTTTCATTCTAAAATAGTAACACCAATTGAAAATCCTAAATAAATAAATAAATTAAGTCTAATTAACAACTAAATTGTTAAATAATAGTATGTTACTATTTTTCTCTAGACAGTAACATGTTACTGTTTCGTTTCAAAACAGTAACATCAATTAAAAATTTTAAATAAATAAATAATAACATATTACTATTTTTTTTAGACAGTAACATGTTACTGTTACGTTCTAAGATAGTAATATTAATTAAAAACTTCAAATAAATGGATAAATTAAGTTTAATTAAAAATTAAATTGTCAAATAATAGCATGTTACTATTTGTTCTCTAGACAGTAACTAATTAAGAAAATTTTAATTCTAATTGATGTGTGTGTGTATATATATATTTAATTTGAGCTATAGTGCTTGAAATTTGATATTAAAAAATATTTATAAAATTTAAAGAAAAATTAATTTTAATATTCAAATAATTTCAATCAACAAATAGAATATATAATTATATAATGTAATTAATATAATATATATTAAAATTTTAATTTATTCAAAATATTTATATAATCAAATTAAATATATCATATTATATTTATATTATTTAATAATTATAATCTAAATTTCAAATAATAGCAATAGATAAAATAAAAAAGAAGTAAAAGAAAATTATGCAATAAAATAAATAAAAAATAAAATAATAAGTGAGTTATAAAATAACGTAGAAATTAAATAAAAATATGTTGTTAATTAATTCATTTAAATTAAATATTTAATTTTTTTCATAAAATAATAATAATAAAATATGTCATGTAATATATATATATATATATATATATATATATATATATATATATGAAACTGCAAAATAATAGTAACACTAGGCATTCATAAATTGAAACCTAATAATCAATTAAAAGGGTAAAATTGATATTAATTAATTTTAGTAAGGATATTTTTATTTATGAATTAGTTAAAAATATAGGAAATAGAACTTACCTAGAGGGAGTGGGTAAGTGATTTCCCGTATTTTATGGGAAATACAAGTTCTCAAAAAGATTTATTTCCTCTCATTTATGCAACCAAACAACTCTATGGTAATTTATATCCTGGGAAATACAATTTCCTATGTTTTTACTGCAAACCAAACAACCTCTTACTTTTAAGTTCTTAAGTTATTAATGTATTATAGAAACAATGTAAATAAATGAATAAAATCTAATGGAAATAGGATTTTTATAAGAAATAAAGGCTAGGATTTTATAGAAATAAATGAAAGGATGAGATTTAATAAACCCACGGTGCACTGTAAAGCATCAAATCATAGCCTGTAGCTTTAAATTTTTACTTTTTTTCCTCTTTATTTTTTCTTAATACATTCTCTCTCTTTTCTTTTTTCTTTCTTCTTATTCCTATTTGCTCCCATTAGAATTACAGTGCTACTATCTCTAATGTTGTTCATCACCAATGATAATACTACTAGCACTATTTTTTTTTTTGCGCATCATGTTGGTTGATCTCATATAAAGGATTATGAGTTATGATCGAGGGTAGGATTGATAATTTTTAATGCAATATGATAATTTGACATGAACATAATATATTTATTTGAGTTTAGTGGCTCAACATGCTAATTTATTTAAGAATTTATATTAAATTTTTAAAAAATTTATTTAAGAAATAATTAATATTTAAATCATAAATAAATATATATATAATAAAGATATAAAATTATTAGTTTAATAAAATAACAATAAAAATTTAAAATAGTATTTTATTAATAATTAAATATATTTTATGAAAAATAATAACTAATTAAATTTAAAAAATAATTTTATAACATATATTTTATTAATTAAAATTATTAAATAAATTAAATGGGTGATTCATGAGTGACTAATTTTAACACAATTAATAAATGGATTGACTTAAATGACATAAATTCACACCTTTAATCAATGGTGGTTAGCGAGAAGCTTTGAGTGCCACCATTGTTGCTACTTCTCTTAACCATTGCGTACTACCTAAGCTTTCCATATATCTTCTCTGAGCTATATTGACTCTTAGAAGTAGATGGAAGTCGCAAATCAATGCATGTGATATAACACTTCAAGATGTGGAGGTCCATATTTTTCTAACAAGATTAGGTGTTTTCTAGTGCTTATGAAGTGCTAGCAGCCTCCATAGGCTATGGTAAGCCTTCCTAAACAAAAATCTTCAAATATTTTACTCGATAAGGCTTAAATCACAAAAATTTGTTTTATGTTTATTTGAAACATATGATGGTGCTATAAAAATATGATTTTTATGCTATAAAATTTTATAACAATATAATTAGAGTATTTCTAAAGTATTACATTCTAGTATTTGAATGATTCACGTATGATTCAAGAAATCCTTAAATGTGTGAAATGTGATTTAGGTGATTCTATCAAAATAAATTTAAAATATAAGAAAATAAACATATAATTCCATAGGATGATGAGAATTTAGCATTCTTAGAGCATAAAATTTTTAATATGTTGGTGATTCTATGCTTAATTTGGAAAAATCCTCACTTATGAAAAATCTCTAGATTCTTTATGATAATTTTAAAAATATAAGAAAATAATGATATAAAATAATAAAATGATTTGAAATGAAACTTTTTTAAACATCAAATTTTAATATTTTACTTGTATAAGCTTGATAAAAAAAATCCTTATTATAATGGCCTATTTTTCATTTCATAAGTTAACTCTAGAAAAATGAGAAATTGATTATCTAGAATAATGGAATATTATGATTTGAATCTAGAATGGTAATATTTGAAAAGAAAATGAGTGGTGTTAATGTATTTATAATTTATCATTGTGACTTATTTAGCAAGGAGAAAATAAAGGATAAGAATAGAGTACTTTAGAATTCATTAAGTAAAGGGTAATTATCAAGTAAGTATATATCTTATTCTAAAATTAATTTTTACTAATATTTTATGTAAATGTTATATTTCATATTTTCCTTACTAATTATATGGACCACATATACTTGCATATATATATTTACAAGCATAACTATGTAATTTAAGTTACATATGAGTAAAGAGCCTTTAATTTCAATATTTATAATTAAATATTATAATGTAACATTGATAATGTGATTAGTATGTTGATGTGAATATATATATATATTCTTATGGATCATTGTTAAAATATTTTTGTAACCACATAAAGAAGGAGTGGAACAATTGTCTTGTAATATAGCTGTAATTATCCATCAATGTTGCTATACATTTTGTGGGATGTATGTAATAGATATACAATGTTAGCCATGTAAAGTAGGCATGGTGGTACTATTATTTACTATTGGTTAATTATGAATTATTTGTGATGATAAATTATTTATTTTATATTGTGATTGGATTGAAATTGTGATGTTTAGAGCTTAAGCTTTAGTAAATAATTATATTGTGAATTGTGCCATGAGTGTCACTGAAATTGAAAAATATGATTGGAATGATGTTGTGAATATTAGATGAAAAATTCTTGATGACATGCTTGTAAAGAGTATAAAGTAGACCTTATAAGAATAAGGATAAAAAATTTATGAAAAGTACAAAGTTATTGCGGCAGCAAAAAAGCAAATGTATATATTTGATTATAAATTATTATATATTATGTTATGAAATTGATACCTAGTTATTTTTTAATATTTCCATTTGATGTGATTGTGATGATTTGATTATGGTAAAAGCATTGATGGTTACTTGGAAACTAAATTATTACCTAGAATAGATTATTTTTGAAATTATAATGGTTCTACATAAATTGAACAAATGAGGCTATTGTGGATTGTGATATGAAATCATATATTTGAGCTACGTGCAAATGGATATATTAACTAGAGAATTGATATCGTGTGCTGTAGAATCAAGGAATTGAGTTTGTAATTATTTTCTATTTTAATAGTTTATTAGCATTTAATTATTTTATTTAATTGATTTTAAGTATAGTTATGATGGATATATGTTTATTTAGTTCTTGTCACTCGTTCCTTTTTTAAATTTTAATATTTTTACATTAATTTAATTTATGGGACTTTCATTACTTCTATAAAGATAAAAAATTATCTTGTTTAAAGATTTTGGATAGTTAGATTAGAAGATTAGTTTTGTCCATATAATTAATATAATAAGGTTATATATTTTTGTTTATATTTTATATTGTTGTCAAATCTATAAAAAATTATATTTTATAATTTAAGATATGTAACCATTGGAAAGTGTTCAAAAATAAGAAAGACTTTATCTATTTTTTTGATAAAATTTATTATAAATTTTAGGTCACCATAAAAGTAGAAAAGTTTTTGTTGAGCAAAATTATTATACATAGTTTTAAGATTACAAGAAATTGAGTAGTAAATTTCACATTAATCATGATTGAATTTAGGTCATGACAATGTTAAACAATGATAGATAACTATTTTGTTTCTTTATGCAAATAGGCACTCATTTCAATTAAAGCTTGCAAAAATGGTGTTAGGATTGGTGTTTTTGGTTTTTTTATGTTAGTGGGCCTTATTGTTCTATTTTCTAGATGTTAGACAAGTCAATTATGGCAAAAACTAGCCTCATTCTCAATAAACAAGTTATTTTGTTCCCTGTTAGTACCATTTGTGTAATTTTCTCCTTATTAATTGCTTTCTCAATTTTTAAATTTTTTTTACTTCATCAATGTTGTAGAAATGAAATTTATGAGTGCTTTTAATTGCATTCTTCTAAAAAGCTAGCACTAATAACAATTTGTTCAATTATTGAAGTTTAAAAAGTTTGTTATATTTTATATGTTGTATAATTATTTTATATTCAAGTGGAAAAGTCAGTTACTTTTGTTTAATTACTTTCTTCTAATAAAATGACAATCATAAAAATGTGGTTGTCTATTTGCCAAGTTTATCTATTACTGCTTAGAATTATGTTTTTAAGATAATTGGGTATGCGTACTTGAATATAACATGATGACAATAACAACATTATGATTTTCTATCTTTCAATTTTATCTACTAATGCTTACGATTCTTATTTTTATAATTTTAGAATTAACACATGGACAATGTTGGCATAATAACAACAAAATGACAAGACCAAGAGTTTAGGAAAGGAAATTCTTTGACATTTTTTTGCAATCATGTTTACTCATATTGACATAATTTTTTTATAACTAATTCCTAACAAATTTAGAATTAATAGGAACCTAGTAACCTAAACATTACATATGATTTCTATACTAAGCCTCCTTCCTAAAATGTTAAAACTCCAAGCTATGCTTTTATCCTAAAATGTAGTAAGCATATTGCAACCATTAACAACATCGGTAACACATAGGCTAGGGATATTTTCAAATTCTTCATTGTATTTCTTAGGGACTATATGTTTGCTTTTTATTCCAAAACAATCACTTTGGCTTAATTTTAAAAAATGGGGTCCACCCATTCAAACTATTCACAAGAATATACGCTTTAAAACAAAGAAGGAGGAATAAAATAGAGATCAACAACTAAATAAAGGCCATTTTATCACCTTGTAATTCTAGCACCACAAAAAATTTTAGCCAGGATTACTTTGTGTCTTGGAGGCTAGCAAAAGTAATTGCTCCTCACAATTGTAAAAGTAATATTGTAGGCTACTACTCTTGGTAAAAGAAACCTTTATCTCTATTCTTCATTATGACAAGGAGATTTCCATTCTTCTCTATGGCAAGGAGATTTCCTCTATTTCAAACCTTAGTTTTGCAACTTTTTGAAATAAAGAACTTTTTTTATAAGTTATGTGAAAAGTAGCTACTAGGACTTATAGGAATTTGACTTAGAGTGTCCAACTTGGTATAATTTAGACCCAGTTATTATTCCATTTACCATGTCATTGATAATTAATGAAAGTTTTATAATAAGGATCCAATTAAAAATTTAATGAAATTATTGGTATCCAATTCAAAAATTTTAAACTAGAAGGACCTATTTAGAAAAAATGTGAAACTATAGAGATATATAGTATAATCTAACCAAATAATAATAATAATAATAACTAGGTATTACAAAAAGGGAAAAATATAAATAAGTCCTATAAAGTATAATTTATTGTTAAATAATCCTTTAAACTTTTAAATATTTCAAAAAACCTCTTTGAACTTTATTAAAAAAAATGTAAACATTAGAATTTTAGTTAAAAGAAATGGAACAATGCATATGAGCTCTCCATGAGATCTCCTTTCATTTGTTTGTGTACTTAAAGGAATTATAGATAATTGACACTTGCATTAGAAGTCCCTTCTTTTTTTAGGGAAAATGGGCTAGCTTATATCTTAGTTTTTTTCTTTTTCCATTTGTATAATTAAAATTAAAACAAAATCATTAACATAAGATTATATTTTCTAACTAATAAAGTTTAAAAGCTCAAACGCTTTTAAATATTAACTTATGAAAAAATTATACTTTATTCATATATGATTTCATTGATTTTTACTTTACTCACTTATGTTTTAAGGTTTTTTTTAAATTCCAAATTCAATGCATGATGACACTTCTAGCTTCACTTTTAAAAAAAGGTCTATTGCAAAGTTAAGCAAATAATCTTTCAATATAAATGCTAGAACATAACCTAGAAACATAACTAATACACTTATTATAAACAATCAAACTTCGGTTGTCTTGTACTTTGAGATTTTAGTTAAACTTAGCTTTGATGCCACCTATATTTAACTAAACAATTTATCATTGCAATCCCAATGAATAAACTAGCTAAATAAACTATGACTGTTAATAGAAATGAAGGAAATAAAGGCAAAAACATTAAACTTAAAGAAGAAGATCGAGAATTTTAGATGGAGAAAGAGGTTGAATTAAAAGTAAGAATGGTAGGAAATTAAGTAGAAAGATAGAGAAGATTTTGAATCATAATAGAAGAAGGAAGAATACAAAAAATTTAAAGTTTGAAATTTTAATTTAACAAAATAAAATTTAAAAGAAAGTGACTTAACACTTTTGTAACTTATTTTGTTGATAAAACAATTCTAAAGAAAGAGAGATCAAACAGAAAATTCACAAGGTGGAATAATAAATCGTAGCTCTAAAATGAAAAAAATTATAAAAAGGCATATTAGCTTTAGACTTTTGGAACTAAAGTACATAACATAAATGCATATATTAACATGATAGTTAATCAAAACAATTGCTAAAGATTCAAGCTCTTAACTAAAGAAATCACTAAATCAGAGTTAATATAACTAAAAAAACAAATAACACCAACCAATTAACCAATTACAAAGTACAAATGGTTAATTACTCCTAATCCTAGTGAACATCAATGCATTTGAAGAATAAATAGTAGTGGGAGATGTTAAATAGCTACTACTATATAAATTCATCTATTTCTTACTACCATATGAATAATAACTTCTCTTTTACTAGTATATTGCCCTTAGACTTAATAAAATATAAGGATATAGTATGCAAACTAAAATAATTTTTTTTAGAGGTAAGAAATAAAGGAATATATTTACATTTGTTATTAAATATACCATGATAATTTATCATGTTAAATGTTCTTTTAACATGTTGAACCTAAACTTAAGTTACACTTTCTTTAGGAAATAAAATTTTTCAAAATTTATTTTATAATGAAAATAATTATAATGAATTGTATTCCCTTAGTTAAAATGAAATTATATGAAAGAAAAGGGAATTTTAATAAGTAAATATGAATAAGATATTAAAATAATAAAAATTTAATGATTTAGTAAGGTTTTTGGATGAGAATTTTGTGAGAAAAAGATGAGAAAATGTTAAGATGATGAAATGATTAAAAGTTTTAAATCAATAAGAGTGAATAATAAGTATGAAGGAGATTTATAAAATATTTTCAAAAAATGCTCTTATCATTATTTATCATTTTTAAGGCCAATTAGCCACTTTTTTCCCATTTTTACCAAAAATACTCTTTTATCCTAACTTTCTTTACCTTATTAACTTTTTTTTCTTCTTTCCTCAAATCAAGCAAGATAAGAAATAATCTTTATTAAAATCCACATTTAATCAAGGTAAAAACTTCGTCATTGATAGATGCTTTCCTATTTCCTTTTGATTTTGGCAAGATTTAGGTATTTTTGTTTATATGAAAAAAGTTAAGCCTTAACTTAAAAAATTCTTGATCTTTGTATAATCTTAAACCCACCCTTTAGCACACTTTTCTATACTAAATGAATAAATATTCCTAGTTAAATCTTAAAGATTTAGAGGATTTATTGTGTGAAGAACTCGAGTCCTAGGTTTTCTATTGATTATATGAAATTGTGGAGTTTTATATTAAAATGATGATGTTTTACATGAATGAATGATGTGATTGAGATATTAGATATGTTATAAATGTGTATTTATGGCAAAATTAGAGTTTAATGGTGAGTTAAAAGTATTAAATGCATAACAATGGTAAAGCGAACAATAATTCACATAGGAATTTTTATAAATTCTTTAGTGAATAGTTGATCACTAGATCTTAATGGTTAACCATTGATATGGGAATTTTGTGAATTTCATCTTTAGTGATGAATAGTGAATTAGTAAGCCTTTAACAATGACCATTGGTCCATTCGAGGAACTTTACATCGAAGGCAAATAGTCGATTACTAGGCCTCCAACAATCAATTGTTGATCCCTTATTTTGTATACTGGATGCTATAATTATTAACATGTTATAATAAACACTAAATATGATTGAATACGATTGTTATGTTCTTTATGGAATGAAATGAACTATGTGGCTGCATAATAAGGTGTGGTTGATGTTATGCTAAGAATTATGTTACATAAGTGAGATCAATGATAGTGGAAGGTATAAAGTGTGTGACTATACAAAAGAGGCATGGATTGATGGTGTATTAGATGTGTGTATTTGATGAGAATGACTATGTTAAAATTGTGAGAAATGTAAGTAGGTGATGTAATATGAGTAAGCCAAATCTAGTATCAGTTTATAAAAGATACAAAGGCTAAGGTTTAAGAAAGATATAAGGCAAACTAAGAGTCACAAGGTGATTTATCTTCTTTCTTTACCTTGTTAGCTTTTAAATGTTGAGTGATATGATATTGGTTGAGCATGTATATGTATAAATCTATATATAGATTGGACATTGCTATGATTAAGCTTGCTAAATTATGTATGGAGATAATAGTTCAAAATGGAATGATATAATAAATTATGTGATTTGAGTGTTAAGTACATAAGGATAAATTTGGTTATTAAGCTACAATTATTGTTCATATTCTAATAATCTTGATTTAAACAATCTTTTGAGGCCTATTCCTATATAGATTGAGGATAGAAGATTTGAAACCTATTCTTTAAGGGTTAGTTAGGTCTAAGGTCGACTTATTCTTTATTAAAAAAGTTATAAGTAAACCTAACTTTTTTTATGGTTAAATCTTTAACTTTAAATTATAATTTATTATTAACATTCTTTTGGAAGAGTCTTTCTCTTATATACTTGTGTTGAATTAAAATTAAAAGGAAAGATAGGTTAGGCTGTTAACAATTAGTACCTAATTTCATGTTGATCATGATTAAAGTTGGATTATGATAACCTAATAAAATACAATAATATAACATGCAAGATGAAACAATTTTTTTAAGAAGTAAGAAATATAGGAATATATTTATATTCATTATTACTTTATCACGGTGATTTATCATGTTAGATGTTCTTGCAACATATTGGACTTGGCAATGATTTAAGAAACAAAGAAAAAGAATGGTGTGGCGTAAGTTTCAAGAAATTAAAAGATTAAAAATGCCTTTGTTATAACTAACAATTAATAGTTATCATTGTAGGTAAAAACCACAAAAGGATTATAATAGTGCCAAAAATAAAGTATATTATATATATAAGGTTTAAGGTTAGTGAAATTGAACTTGACTAGTGGATTGGTCTGTTAGTCAATAAGCTTTAAAGGACCTAGATCAATTAAATGACTGCCTATATAAAAGTAGGAAAAAAATACCCCAACTTATTTAACTTGTGTTTGTGTAGGTTTGTTCATAAATGGACTTGGATTAGCTTGCTAACTAGGCAACTTTAAAATAAAAAAAAATAGCCTACCAATTTTGCCTCAGCCCAACCTAACTAAACCTATTTCATTATCTCCCTCCCTTGTGGTTTTGCTTTCATCAGACAAAAAGTAAAATCATAATTCTAAATTGAAGTTTCTTAGCTGTGTGCCTTGATAGAGCTATAAAGGAAGAGATGCACTTATATTTATTTATGAATCTAATCTAGCAATAGGTGGTAACAATGATGATAACGCACCTTGATTTGGTGATGACAAAGGTTTGCTTGAAGGTAGCAAAAGTATGTTAAATTTTCACCACAGTTTTGCTAAGGTAAGGCTTTAAAATTTCTCACTGCTCTGTGTTCTTTGCATGTGTACTGTGTTTATTGCTTCATGTTCTCTATTTATGCTCTATGCTTTGTTATTATGCCTATAGTTTTAAATTTTAATTATTGGAGAATGTTGATGTGGTTTAGATGGAATGTCTAAAAGAAATTATGTTTCAAAAATACTAATTATGCTTTCTATCTTTACTTTGGTATTGTGTTTATAGTTTTAAAATTCTTGAAATGTACAATCCATAGGCTAGCTTGTTTACCTATGAATTGCACATTGTAAGGATTAGGCTTTTGCATTTTAAGTTTATCCAAAATACGAATTGGTCCTATTTGGCTTGTTTAAGGTGGACTTGCATAGCCTAATTGGCGAATGAACTAGACTTGTCCATTTCCTGACTTTAATGACATTTATCAAACATACAATAGAAATATGAAATTTAAATAAAACATTCACCAAATTAGGAGCCATGAAAGATACATTGCAAAAAAAAAATAACAAAAAATGAATTCAATACCCAATAAAAAGAAATCTTAAAAATCGATTGAAACAAATAGTTAATTCTACTTCTAATTCTAATCAAACATAGGGATTGCAAAGTAAAGCTGCTTAAGATGGATAACCATGCTTGAACTTTATTATTATTATTATTATTACTTTTGTAATAATTAAAAAAAAAAGATAATCTCACATGTCTTTATCTTTAAAGATGAAAAGCATGCCCTTGAAGTAGTCCTTCTAGGTGTCACAAGCTGGTAGTTGTGACAGTTCGATAGGAAAACATGCTTGGATTAAGATGAAACTTGATAGAAAAATCCAACATGTTATGAGGGTCCTGTGGCTGAAATTTGAGAGCAATCCGACTTGCGTACTATTTTTTTCGATTTTCCCAAGTTTAGGGGTATTTTGATTATTTCGGAAAGTTCGTGAATCCGGTGGGGTTCAACGAGACCATATTTGGAATCCTCGCATTTTTATCTTCGTGTTGACTGATTTTCGTGACGAATGGACACCCAGAGCATGGGAAAAAGGGCTTATGACAACTCTGAAAAAGTATGTCATCTTTCTACAAGAGGGCTTTTGCTCAAAATGCTCTTTAAGGGGGTGGAGTGCTCTAAGGGCCTGCGGGGCGCCTGGACACTGAGCTAGGGAAGGAGTGTGTTGGCTTGTGGCCATCCCCCTGCACACTCAAAGCTATGGAATGAGGCATAAACCAAGCGAACGGAGTGTTCCTCTCCCTATTCATTTATCCCTTATGGTCTGTAGTGCACGGAGGTTTCTTGTATGGAAGAATCCTACGGTCTGGTATGCGCGGGCGCTTCGGCGACATATGATATTGGCGTGCGGATATGTCCCGTTATTTTTACCTAAGCGTGCCAAACGAGGGTTTAATGTTGGAAGGCTGGCATATTGACTAAGAGTGATAAGCATGCATCGCACGGTTTCAACTGGAGAGCCGCCGACTCGTGACAGTTGGTATTAGAGCCTGGTTTGTGCCAGAGGGCCAAGATCGAGTAGGCACAATTGGTTTAGATGTGGCTTGTCCCTTAATATACGGTATGTGCGAAGTTATCATTCTCTCAAACTCGATGGTGTCGTTGCCAAAGACTTGACCTGAGGGTGCAAAAGATTGGATCATCCCGAGAAGCTAGAGGGCTTGGGAATGGTACATGCTGGTGATCGAGGATTTGTACGAAAGGCCCAAGCATTTGTGCCAAGTGGGCTATTTTGCTTGTTGCTTGTGCGTGGGACATTAGTTATGCGCTCATTCATAGTAGTGGCATCGAGGGATGTATACCACCGTCCAGTGGGACGAGGGAATTGACGGCTAATCCGGTAGGAGAAGCCTAGGTCATGCCAGAGGGCTTGACTGCCTGAGGGATTGGTAGAACCAGAAGGTGAAGCCATCGGTCGTGCCGAAGGGCGTGACCACTGTTGGAGGGCATGAGCGGATCGTTCCAGAAGGAGTGGTCTAAAATCATATCAAGGAGGTCTAGAGAGATCATCCGTGTTGCTCGAAAGAGCATTGCCAGAGGGCAAAGTGGGTTGCTCTAATGGGAGTATTCCACATCATGTAGAGATGATCCGAAGGGATCACTCTTGTTGCTCGGGGGAGCATCATAACCGGAGGGCTTGGCAAAGATTCAGAGGAATCAATGCCGTGTAGAAGTTAGAGTGGATGGTGCTCTATGCTCAACCCCCTTCTACGAGTTGAGATGGGGGAGCCATCAGAGGATGCGCTCGTGAAGTCGTCGGAGGACGTGCGCCAAGGAGTGGTTGTGAGGACCGCGATGCTAGTGGGCATCAAACTCCGAAGGTAGGCTATGATGACCGGTGATATGCTAGAGGACATTGATCTAGAGAGGATCAGAGGATCCGATTGGGTATGCAATCGGCATTGCCTAGTGCAATGAATCGACCGAAATGCAAACGAGTGGCTGGGGAGCGAGATTCGCCCTCTCTGCATCGATCTAACGTAAGTCTTGTCTCTTTGTATGGGTGTATGGGACACTTAGGGCAAGATACCTGTTAGTAGGTGATTCAAAGTACTAAGCATTTGTCATGAGCCATAGAGTTAGCACACACTTAAGCCGTGGAGGTGGCGTATTGTGCAATCTGCGGAGGCAGTGAGCACCAGTTGCAGAGGTAACTACCCGTCGAACAAGTTATGGAGGTAACGAATTCGAGAGAACTATGTGGGATAACGGCACTAGAGAGAGTGTCGGGACACTTGTAAGGTGACTACAGAGGTAGCCCTTCGAGTGACTTTGCGGAGGATGCATTTTGCCAAGTACCTATGTTACAGAGGTAACAAACAGCCCAACTCCGAGATGGGAGAAACATTTCATAGCGCTCAAAGAGACAGGCTTTGAGACGGTCGAGGGAGTAACTCAGTGGAGTAGGCTGAAGACCGTAGCCGTGTCAGATTAAGGTATCAATGAGGGCATTGACATTTGAAGTGGGGGGAGAATGTCACAAGCTGGTAGTTGTGACAGTTCAATAGGCAAACATGTTTGGATTAAGATGAGACTTGGTGAAAAAATTTAACATGTTATGAGGGTCCTGTGACTGAAATTTGAGAGCAATCCAGCTTGCGTACTATTTTTCTCAATTTTTCCAAGTTTGGGGGTATTTTGATCATTTTGGAAGGTTCGTGAATCCGACAAGGTTCAACGAGACCATATTTGGAATCCTCATATTTTTATCTTCGTGTCGGCTGGTTTTCGTGACAAACGGACACCCGGAGCATGACAAAAAGGGCTTATGACAACTCTAAAAAAGTATATCATCTTCTCACGGGAGAGCTTTTGCTCAAAATGCTCTTTAAGGGGGTGGAGTACTCCAAGGGCCTGCAGGTTGCCTGGACACTGAATTAGGGATGGAGTGTGTTAGCTTGTGGCCATCCCCCTGCACAGTCAAAGTTATGGAATGAGGCATAAACTAAGCGAACGAAATGTCCCTTTCCCTATCCATTTGTCCTTTACGGTCTATAGTGCACGGAGGCTTCCTGTGTGGAAGGATCTTGCGGTCTGGTATGCGTGGGTGCTTCAGCGACATATGATATTGGTGAGCGGATATGTCCCGCTATCTTTACCTAAGCATGCCAAACGAGGGTTTAATGTTGGAAGGCTGACATGTTGGTCAAGTGTGGCAAGCATGCACCGCACGGTTTTGGCTGAACACTGAGTTAGGGATGGAGTGTGTTAGCTTGTGGCCATCCCCCTGCACACTCAAAGTTATGGAATGAGGCATAAACTAAGCAAACGAAGTGTCCCTCTCCCTATTCATTTGTCCCTTACGGTCCGTAGTGCACGGAGGCTTCCTGTGTGGAAGGATCCTGCGGTCCGGTATGCGCGGGTGCTTCAGCGACATATGATATTAGCATGCGGATATGTCCCATTATCTTTACCCAAGCGTGCCAAATGAGGGTTTAATGTTGGAAGGCTGACATGTTGGCCAAAAGTGACAAGTATGCACCGCACGATTTCGGCTAGAGAGCTGCCGGCCCGTGACACAGGTCGGGTTTGTCATTGGTGAGTTTTATTAAAGGATTGTTCATTTAGAGACCACAAAATGGTTGAGACAAAGAATAGAGGAACAATCCTCAAACTAAAAGTAACTATTATAATCATAGATTTTGCTCAGAAACAAACTTTAAAGATTTGAATCCATAGACCACTTGCTAATTTTAAGTGACATTTAAGAACGGAGGTGAAGAATAAAAATGGAGAAAAAGGAAAGAGCTGAGAGAACATCTAATTTGCTATGTGTGAGTGAGTGTATTGTACATAGTGATTAGAGTAAAAATGGCCTAAATGGGTGATTAAGGAAATGATCTTCACTTTTTACGATTTTTTTTCTCCTTCTTTTTAGGGTAAGGGTAATAATTTTATATTTGATTTTTTTTAAGAAAAATGTAAAATATTCTTGTTAATTTTGAAATGGCTACATTTTACCCTAATTGATTTTAAAAATTGGTAAATTAAATATTTTAACTATGTAAAATTTATACTTGACATCTTTTATTAATTTAATTAATTGTCTTAAATTACATAATCTTATGAAAAAATTCATAAACAAAAATCAAAATCATAATATTATTATATTTAAATCCTCTTATTTTTTTCTGTCATTTTTAAAGAGATGAAAATGTAGCTTTTACTCTATATTCCATTGTTTCAAACAAAAAATGGAAAATTTATATTTACCTCTTTTCAAAATTCACTTAATATATTTCTTAGGAAATGCACTACATCCATTTCTAATATTATTATATGTTAATTTATTATATCATCTATATAATTTTAATTTTATATAATCAATAAAAATTAAATTAAATATACAAAAATTTTAATTTAATACTTAAAAATGAGTTAAAAATTATGTATACAAATTACATAATAAAATATAATAATATTATTTTTGTTTAAAAATTAATAAAAAAGTTACATAATATAATGAAATAATTAATTAAATAAATGCTAAGTGTTAATTGCAAATTTTTACAATTTAAAGATTTGATTTGCAAAAATTTATAAAATTAATTGCGTAAAATATACGGATATTTTATATTTCTCCTCTTTCCTAACAGGGGAGACGGCGAGAAGAGAAAAGCTTGCTGACAGCGGACAGCCTTTCAAACAATACTTTTTATTTTGGTTCCCGCATTTTCTTCACTGATCTTTCTTTGGTCACCAAACGTAAGATCTACATAAAAGGATTACATAATCCCTTCGCATCTTTTTCGTGTGGCAAAAAATAATTAATCTCGGCCTCAAAAACACCAACGTTCTACCCAAAGGATTACATAATCATGATTACATATCATCAATAACACATATTCACCCACAAAAGCCTTAATCATTTTGTATTCCAGCAATTCCACAATATTACATGCTCTGCATGGCACTTTCTCCTCTAAGGCAGCTAAAGGGGAAAATATTATGGCAATTTATTATTACTGTTTATTTGTAACACTCGTCAGACAAAAGAGAGTTTGAAAGCAAGCAAAAGTAACATAATGGTGAAAACATGATTACAACACCTTCATTTGATAATAGCAAGTTCATCATATTTCTCCAGATTTTGGACCCAACACAATATTGCAATGTCATCCTCATGATTAGAAGATTCTGAAATGGCTTGATAACATGACAGGCATGTCAAGTCAACAGCTTGGTAACCACAAAAAAAAAAAAAAACATTCAGCGACCTTTAGCAACAAACGCAACAAGTGCAGCAGCTAAAATGGTTGTGGCAGATGATATTACGGTCCATAAGCCCTTCCTTTTATGTGCCTCATTCACAGAGTTCTGCAGTGATGCAAATTCTTGCTTCATGTCTTCCACCACTTTATTCTTGCTCTTAAATGCATTTCTTATGGCATCGAGATCATGTGTATATTGGTGCAGTTCTTCCCCAAGCATCCTGTCATCAATTAACACATCCCCATTGTCCATATCAACTTTCGACTCACACACCAGTTCAGCAGTAGTCTTCAACATTGCCAGCGCTTGATTCGAATGTTCCATTTTAGCTCTCACATCATCATAATTGCGTCGGGCATCCAAAAGGCTCTTCTGAAGTGCATCTTTTTCCTTCACCAAATTCTCCACCTGGGCTTCCTTCATTTTGTTTGTCTCAATTAGCTTCTCCCGCTCACTCCACAGCTGGCCTAACTCTGTAGCAGTTTGTTCAATTTTATCCCCCATTCCAGCAACTTGCATCATCAATTCATTCACCTTGTTTTTCTCCTCATCAAACATCTTCTTGATTTCATCCCTCTGAACAATCACTTCATCAGCAGCATTTCTATAATGGTTTACTTGGGACAATAATTTCTCATTTTTGTCTTCTAAATCTCTGCATGACTCCTTCAACTCTTGTACGAACTTCGTCAAATCGTCCACCGATTTATGCAGCTCAGCAATCTCACTCTCCCGATGAACTTTTGCCTGCTCAATCTCATTTTTAATTTTCTCTGTTTCCTCTATCTTTAGCGCCTTATTCTTCAAATCTCTCTGAACCACATCCAGAACCTTCTGAACACTATCTCTTCTCTCTCTCAAAATCTGAATAGTCCGTTCCCTCTCCGTCTTCTCATTCAGCAACGCTGTAATTACCATTGTCATATCCTTTTCCTTCTCCATGACCTGGCCTAAACTCTTTTCCAAATCGTGAATTTTCGCACGCATCAATGCCTCTTCTTTCCAGGAATTTTTCAGAGCCTCCCCGAGCTGCTTCAACTCTAATTCCTGACGATTAAGTTCCAGTTCTCGTAAGGAATTTTCCCTCTCAATCTCATTCTTCTCCCTCAGAATTCCTTCAATCTCAGCCTCCCAGTTCTTAATCGCCGTAGCTGACTCTGCTGAACTCCTCTGAGCCAAATCTTTTTCGGTCGTCAGTTGTTGAATGGCCTTTTCTTTTTCATCTTTTTCCTCCGCCAACTTTTCGCATTTCATCCTGAGCTTGTCGACCTCATCTTTAAGCCTCCCCTCTTCTTTTTCCATATCTACAACCTTATCTTTCAACTCGTTTGCCTCATGAATCAGACCATCTAGATATTTTCTCATCTGGTCCCTTTCTCTGCTCAAGCTGGCGGACTCATCTCTCCCCATTTCAAGGCTACTCATCAACTTATTCACTTCCTCCTTCAAGGACGCAATCTCAGCTTCTCCCTCAGTCTTAAGAACCAGAATCTCATCTTTCTCCGCAATCAATGCGTCAAACACAAAACCCATTTCTCCTAAACGGGTCTCCACAAAAACAAGAATTACAGCCTTCTCTAATTCCAACCCAATAGCATCAGATTCGGCCTTAAAAAGCTGATCTTCGAGCAGTTTGTTCTCCATTGAAGAATGCTGCAAGGATGAGTCCAAAGCCTCCTTGGCCTCAAGCAGAGAATCAACTTGTTTCCTGCGATCAGAGGTCTCCTTGAGAAGCATGGCATTGAGGCTCTTGAGACTCTGCAGCTGCTCGGAAGGGTCTTCCATGGTGGTGGACTCTGTGCGGCTCAGGAGTCGCGAGGACGCTACTTATTTGCGGCGAGCAGTTTGGTGGGTCGATTTCTTTTTGGCCATATTTGCTGTATTTTGGCGATTAAAAAATTGGGTTTTTTTTTGGGATAAATCATAATTTTTTTATGGTGGATGATCCTAAGGCGGTGGAGTGGAGAGAAGGGGCTGATTGTGTTTGGGTCCTTTGGGATATTGTTACTGTTTTCGGAATTTAAATATCGGGGAGCCGAAACGAAGCGACTCCTAGGGGTTGCTGGGCACGTGACGTGCCTTTTTACATGACTCATAACCAACTTATTAGCCCATTATTGAACAGCCTGTTTGGGGGCTTGGTTTTGATGAGCAACATCAGTGAAAATGCTCTTCAACTTTTCCACTTCTTAAATATCAAACTAAAGAATTTTTGTTGTTATAAGAATGATTATTATGTAGAAAACATTAAAAAATTAGGAAATGATTTGGTTGGTTCTTGGTAGAAAGTCAAATGAAAAGTATAATTTACACCTTCAATTTCTCAAACCAATTTCACGGGAAATGATTGAATTAGAAATCTGCTGGTATAATCTTACCGTTTTATTAGGCAAAACTAGTTCTTATTGGGGCCTAAATCAATGGTAAAACTTGACCAGCAAATGCTTGTTTGGTTCGGAAAAAAAAGTGGAGAGAATAGAAAATATGGGGAGAAAATGGTATAGAATTTATTATTTTCCCCCATTTAGATGTTGGAGAAATAACAGGAGAATAGAAAAAAAATTTTCAAACAATGGCATGGGGCCTACCTAAAAATTTTCACCTCAGTTAAGAGGAGAAAGGAAGAGAAATTCGGCTACATCTTCCCGAACAACTGCTGCAGAAGAGTTGTTTTTAGACTCCGGTTTGTAGATACTGGCGAGAATCGCTCCGGTGAGTCTCATCTGCTGTCGGCCTCTATTTTCTACTTGTGGTGTTGTGTGTTGCTACTTCTGTGAGCGAAGATTCTATGTGTAGATGTCGGTGCTACTTTTGTGGGTGGAGTGTCGCCTTCTGTGGTGGCTGCTTCCTCAAGTCGATGCCGGTAGCAGTTGCGCTTGCCGTCTCCATGCTATTGCCGGTCCAATTTGCAAGAGTGCCAATCGTTGCTCAGCTTAGGACTTGCGGGTTTGCGTGACCTGTTACCAGATTTAGGCATGGAACCGAACTGGATTTCAGTCCGACTTGGTTTAGTTGGGTCACACAAACCCAATTCTCATTATTTTTAATTTAAAAAAATATATATATACATTTTTAGTTAAATTATTTTTATATATAAATGCATTAATTATTTAACTAGTATTATGTTACTTAATTTTGGATAGTTATAATAACAATTTAAAATTTTATAATCTCAAGCTTTTGATAAATAAAAGTGTATTATAATAAATCTAAAAACAAATTTGTAATTAACACTATGCACAAGATTTTTATCATTTTAGTATTTAAATTTGTAAAAATTTTGTAAAAGTTGAAAGCTTGGAATTGTAATTAATTAATTATATTAATTGTAATTAATTTTATATTTAAAGTTTGAAAGTCATTTTGATGTATTAAAACTTTTTCTATCAATTTCATATGTATTCAATTAATTTCTCCTCCATTTCTCTTCTCCCCTATTTTTTTTTCAACCAAACAACCTTAAAAAAAAATAACTTCTCTCTTATTTTTTTTTTATTTTCTTTCTTCCTCATTTTCTTCTCTAACCAAAGGGCTTCTTCCGATTAGATTTAATTAGACTGGCCCTCAACTGCAAGCCTGCAACAATTGATGTTGCTTGTACATGACTATGATAGATCTTGATGTTAAATGATTTTAGTTTTATAATGTATAATAGGGGAATTTTATGTTACCCATGGGGGTTTAGAACCCATGGGTATGTGGCACAATACAAGCCACTAGATGAGTTGACTTAGTCAATGACTTTCCTCATCTAGTGGCTTGTATTGTGCCACATACCCATGGGTTCCAAACCCCCATGGTAACATAGAAAGTACCTGTATAATAATAGCCGATTGAACTTCTCAAATTGTAAGTATATTGTAAAATATCATAATTTTTAATTAAAAAATTAAATGAGTTAGTAGTTAAAAATTTCAAAAAAAAAATTAATTTTTTATTAAAAATTATAATATTTTACATTACCCTCCAAAAGAAGGGGATCGGATAATGATAATGAATCATAATCTTTTGTGGGAGCAAATGTAGGGTAGCTGTAGATGAGATGAAGAATGTTAGAAGTAAACCAAAAATTGGCAATCAGAAGAGAAAATTGCCAAATACAACCTCGAAAAAATTGAAGACTGCTGACTACAATGTAAATTCATAATTATTAAGGACTTCCACAATAATTTTTTACAAGAAATTGAACTTTTTAAGAAATAATTTTTTATATAAACTTAATTAAAAATTCTCAAAATTATTTGGTTAATGCTAAAAATCTAATATTTCTTTGAAAGCAACTTTTTATATTTTGTTAAGTTAAATTTTAAATTTGTTGAAAAGTATTAACAAAATAACAATTATATCTTTAATATTATTTTAATATATATTAATATGTTCTAATTATCTCTAATTATCCTAATTATCAATTTTATATTATATTTCTAATCTCTCTTTCTCCCAGAAATTTAAATTAGTAATTTTTTATTTTTAATTTTCTATAAAAAGATAAAATCAATTTGGATAAAAAAAATTAAGATTTGTTTATATATATTAAATTATTTTAATATAATCAAAATAAAATATAATTTAAATAAAAAATTAGTTAAATAATTAATTCTATCAAATTTATATAAAGTAGACAAAAAATACATAATTTTTAGTTTTATAATTAAATATTAAAATATTAAGTAATAAATATAAAATAATATAATAGATATATAATAAATATAATTATATGTAGAATTAAATTTCAATTATAATAATATTTATAATTATATTTACCATTTATATGTCTAATATAATATTTAATATATATTTTATAAAATACTCATTCTATTTATTATGTAATTAATAAAATAATTTTATTTTATATAATTAGTAATTATATTTAAATAAATATATTTATATTTTATAACTAATAAATTATAATTATTATAATTTTTATACAATAAAAAATATTAATGTAATTATTAATTAAATTAAATAAAAATAATTTTACACTTTACTTATGAAAGATATAAGAAATCCTTCTTATTGAGGAAGTGTTAGTAAGCAACTATTTATGATTTATAAGAAGTAGAACTTTTTATAAAATTTTACTTCCTTCATTTTAATGCTTTAATTACTAATTAAAAGACTAATTAAAAGACTTAACTATTTTTTATTTTTTAAGAAGATTTTATTTCTTATATTACTTTCGCAAATTAAACATCAAATGGTTGCATTCTTTTGCAAAAGGAAATGGTACGTACACATATAATTTTTGTCCCTTACCATTTTAATACATCAAATGGGTCCAATTATAATGTCTGGTCCTGTTCATGGATAACTCACCCTGAACATATGGCCCAATAAAATATTAACACATGACAATATTGAACCTGACAGCAAATTCTTAACTGGGTTTGCCAAATAATCCTTCAACTTATATTTTTCCCATTTGGCTGCGTCAATTTTGAGGCTGATAGCAAAACTACATGTTTGGGTTACTTTCAGATTTTCCCCTTTGTCTAGCAAACATCACATGGAGCACGGTCTTTTTCCTCGTCCTTATTTGTGTTCCCATACGTAAAGTTGTTCACAAACTGCATCCATAACACTCGTCCCGGTGCTGTTGCTGCACGGCTTCGATCTCCCTTTTTGTCTCTAATCGCATTTCTGCTCAGTGCTGTTCGCGAACTTTGCTATTCCCTTTTGAAGTTGATTTCTTTTCTAAACAACCGCAAGGAAAATCTAATTGACGAAACTTACACAAGAAAGAATTCAGGAATCCCTTCTCTTCCCCACTCTAAGCCTTTATTCTTGCAAAGCCCTTACAGAGATTTGGTGATCCATGGTAGCAAGTTCCACTTCATGGATGAGTTTCAAATGGAGTTCGTGGACGGCGCTCTGCAGAGAAACGCATTGAGAAGATGAGGGACACTAAGTTCCAAACAACCGAGGCAACAACAACAGTGGGGATGAGGGCTTCAAATGAAATTTCTGGTTAGCACTAGGGATGGAGACACAGACAGAGAAAAGGAAGAAGTCCCAGTTTCAAGAAATTACGAAACAAAAGGAGAAATCTAAAATAATATTTATTATTTAATAAAATAATATTTTATAATATAGTATTTTATTATTTAAATTGAGGTAGCAAGTGTAAAAAGAATAATTTGAAAGATGAATTAGTAATTTTAGACAAAACAGTGGAAGAAACCTGAAGATCAGCTCTAACGTTACCACGTGTTATAATTTTATTGGTCCATGTGTCCGAGTTACCCATGATCAGGATTAGGGCATTGCAGCCTAGACGCTTGTAAAAACCTTTTCGGAAGAAGATGCATTCCAATTTTTTATATTGATGAATAGCACGTGATGCATTCAATTCTTTTAATTTTTTTTTTAGTGAAAATTCAATTCTTTTATCCTTCACTGTTTTGAGATTGATTGGTAATTGTGTACACGTGTCCGTTTCAGCACTATTAAAAATTACAATTTGACTTTCCCTTTTTCATTAACGCATCTTCTACATGCATGCACCAACTTAAATGGTAACAACAACATATAACATTAATATCCGCACATGAAGAATGCAGAGCATGACCTAACTTCTCCGTTGGGAAGAAATTAACAGGTGGAATCTGGCTGGCTGGAGACTCCTTTTAAAATATATCTCCCTTGTTATTTATTATTTATTACAGTTTATTAATTTTATATATATTAAAAATAATTTAATTATTTATTTTTAATAATATTTTAAAATTATTTTTATGCATAAAATTTAAGATAATTAAAAATAGTAAAAAATAATAGAATAAATATAAGTGAGTTAAGAATATAAAATAATAAAATATGATATAATTAGAAAGAGAATGCTTAATTCTTTACTGAAATTTTAATGGGATAAATAAAAAATAATTTTGTGAAAAATACAATAAATAATAAAGGACAGAAAAAGTATAATTATAATAATATTCATAATTTTAAATACAGGGTCTTTAAGTTAACCGATCAAAACTATTTCAAATTTCGAAATATTTTGGGAGATTCTGGTTGAGGGGCTGAATTGATTCCAAGATTGATTAACTAAATGAAAGTGTTTGGTCCCTGTAACTGAAGGAGAATAAATATATGATGAACTAGGCTGTCATTAGAGCTTGTACTTGGATTTTGTCTCTACAATTTTTTTTCTTGATCTTGTGAAATTGCATCTATTCATTGAATTAAATGTGCTACTGCCTACTGTCTACTGTCCACTGACCCTCCACTATTGAAAAAGACCAACGTAAGCCTTTTTAATTCTGATGATCAAGTTTTGATGACCTTGAAACATGCTAACAAGGTGTTAAATTCTGAGGCAGACGGTCGGTGGAAGAACACAAATCAAATCATAGTAATTCGTAAATTGGGAGGAGGACCTAACTTTTTGCACATGCTATCAGAATTTATTATCCTCTGCTACATTAATCTCACTTAAACCTAAATTGCTGAAAAATAGTATGCTTCGTAAGTAAGTTCAAAATGGCTAGTTGTTGGTTCTGAAAAGTGCGGAGGGATCTTTTGGGGCATCCGATGTAAGGTTCAGATATTTGACTATTTCGTTTCGCCAGAGAGGTACTTTCAACAGTGAACATGATTCTTGAAGGTACCATATTATTGCAACAATTGCAAGAGGACAGTCAAGTTCAATCGTTGAAGCAAATATATTTTACTTTTCTCGCAAAAATAAAGACAGTTAATGTTACACAGCCGAGAGGTCCAGATTATTTCTCTTTTTTTTTTTTTTTCTTTTTATTTGTTCTCTCCTGAGGTGCTGCTGCTGGCGGTACTGACGTTAATCATACTCCTTCTAAATTAGACATGGACGAATATCACAACCTTAAATTATAAATCCACCTCAACAGCGTAAATGGGACAAGATCATAAACGGATCTTTTTTCCTAATAAATGCCTAGAGAGGACATTTCTGCAGACCGGACATGTTTTATTTGAGCTTTGTTTGCAGAAAAACATCCGTCTAATTATCCCTTCGCGCGGCCAAAAGCTGTTGCTCCATCTACAAGATAAAGCAAAAAGTTAATACCTTCAAAGGGGATGCAAAGAGCTAATCATGGTACAAAATCCTCCTTAATTTCCTTACCTGGAACATAGTCTGAAGCTTGTCTTTGACTAGGAAATACTCCTGTTTTGCATGCTGCCAGCTCTGCACACACCTAAATACCAACCATTTTTCTCTATCAGCATATACACAATAAGGCATGATAATTTTAGACGAGTAAGTTGTTAAGAAGCTTACCCTTCAACGTTCTTCGCGTTACAGTAGTTTCGGAAGCCAATGCAGGCCTGCTGAACTCTATTTGCGCCGATGCTGTATAACCCAACTACCTTGTCATTATATCACTTACAGAAGCAAAACAACATTCCCTTTCGGAAAAAAATACGCAGAGCAATCAAATTATCACTCTAACTCAACTTCTAGTATGTCAGGTGAGGCTAAATAAGTAATTTTGATCATCACCAAAAAGAACCACATAGATAGATTTGATGTTATTAAAAATCATGAATACTTCCAAAATTATGCCTGTTTCTTGATCCCGTGAGTAATATTGATTCTACTGCAGTGAAACAATGACAGAACTTTCTATAAATGTCTGCTTTCACATTCCACCAACACAGGAAAGGTTAGTGAAAAATTTCACCTTTCATTTATAATTTTGATATGGGAAAATGGTCATAAGAAAATTACCTGGCGCTGCTTCCCTTCAGCTGATGAACCTTGGCATCTACCTTTTTAAAATCAATGCCTTCCTGCTGGCTACTGTTGGAGATGAACATACATTAATACAACACGCAAAATAATATAACAAAGGAAAGAAGGGGGAAAAAAAAAACTCTTTCACTTGCATTATATCTGTTCAAAGGCATACACTTGATCTTAGACAAAGGGCCGAGAAAGGTATATTTGTTCAAAGAAATAAAGCTGGGAATTCTTATATCAGAAATTAATTTGTACTTACAGTGCAGGTGCTAGCTCAGTAAGAAGTCTCTCGGAGTCTTGAAAGTATAGAGTCACCACTTCATTCACAAAATGTGGTGCGCTTTCATCATCCAGTTGCTTAAGCTGGTTGAATTGATCATCCAGAAAGCCCTTTGAAAAGACAATAAAGGCATAATAATCACCAAAACTAATTCCCTTTAGTAATCAAGCACATAAAAAGAGACACACAAAGAGCGACAAAGAGGGACAAGACACAAAACAGACACTGTAAACATGAAAAACATATATAATAATGCTTCTGCATAATGTATAATGGCGAATTTTTGTAGCATATTTACCTCCTGAAATAAAGAGTTGACATAATCATTAAACTGCCTCTGCAACTGAATTATTTGATCCATTCCAAGTTGCTCAAGTTTTTACCGATCACCTTAGATCTTGGAGATACACATTTAGTTTTTCTGCTTCTGCTGCCCAGATAGATAGTGGAATTGATAAATGTCAAAGTCTGTGAAGAGAGCTCTTATAGCCCTGCTGCTTCTGGTGCGGTCTTGTACCTGGATATTATTGTGTTTTTTATTTTTTATTTTTTTTAGTCACTTGCTGTCTTAGCTTCCTTGGCCCTTAACCTATCATTAATGGCCAACGTTTAACTCAATATTTTATTAGGATTCACAAGATCCAAAACTCGATGCTTTTGTAGTACGTACCAATTATTTTTTCCATATTTTTCATTCTGTAATTATTGCTTCCCACTTTATCTCCTCCAATCTATTATATTATTTTTAGTGCAAACTGGCTTTTTAAATTTTAATTCGACACCCTTGTCTTTGGGATAATCACATTACTTTTTTCAGTTGATGGTGTCATGAGGTATCTTGACTAATTTATCTTTTTCTTCCGCTTGTTTAAAGGAATTTACTAGAAAAATCATCACAATTTGACCTAGAAAACTCTTCACAACTTGTTATTGAAGTAGTTTTAGAACTATATATTTTTAACTACAAATAACTAAGCATATCAAATTCTAACTTGATGATCTTATGCACTTATTATAGATAGATATTTAATTGCTAAACACATAAGACGAACCTAAGCTTGACTCTGGGCTGAGAAATTGGAGGTATCAATTGTTGGGCAATTTTAATTTTCAGCAGCAACGAAATTAAATCTGATTCACTGCGTGCACAAGAGAAGGCCAAACACCACCATCACTTGAATGAAGTATGACTGGAAAACGACGTCAGCCCGTTACATCCAGCATCTCAAGATATTTTGGACTGATTTTGTCTCATTCAAATGTTTAAGCAATGGATAATGAAAAGTTTAACATTTCTGTCAAATGACACTAATTTGATATCATATAAGATTGGACATGTATGTAGATATTCATTCAAGAACATAGTTGATTTTATCTTACCTACCCTCCCTCCCTCCCTTTGTTTATCCCTCATCTTTCTTTTCATCATTACAAGGATTCATTCATTATATAATAAGCTACTGCTGTCATTGTTCTTATTGTTGTTTCTGTTGCTTGTCCATCTTTGATTGGATCATATATTTCCACTGAATAATTGTCATTAATGAAGTCAAAAAAAGGGACAGTTTACCCCAGTACATGTCCTACAACTTTCATTCCCCCCCCCCTTTTTGTCTAAACTAAACTATTTTTACATTTGAAATTAATTATCGTTAACAATAATCAATGTGAAAAGAACATGAAACAAACATAAATATAGTAGCACACGCTGTTTCTCTTCAACATTTCAGATGTCCTGTTTTTTAATTTTGCCCTGTTCAATGTGATATGTAATTTACTTTCTAGCCAATTTCTTTCCAAATTTGTCTGACTGCGTACTTGCTGGAAATTCCAATGACATTTTAGTGGAAAATTATTGGTGCCATGACATGAGGGGGGACCCTGGAGGAAGTGAATTTGCGTTCGTGTCAGAAGGTGAGGCCTATAGTTGGGGCGGGCAATCTAAGAGCAGTAGCTCCTCGTGCACCACCTAGCACGAGCTGTCTCTTTGAGCACCATTCCGGACAAGGGTCGCTAAAAACATGTTACAATGTTTGCATTTTTGTGTCAATTCCGAAATGATTTTACCAGGAAACTGCAACAAAGTAAAATATAATGCTGATACCTTCATCTTGGCATACAAACCTGGGTATCCTTCTTTCATTCATGACTATCTGCATTTGTATGTATGATATAATCTAATCTAAATTGGTTTCCCTTTTTTTTTTTTTAAAGATTATTGTATGATGTATAAAATTGTGCTGTGAGTTGCGAATATATAAAACTTAACTACCATTTATGAAATTTGAACTAGTCAGATACTAAGTTTCAATCCTAAAACTTATTTTGAAAAATACTTGTGTTAGCAGATATTATAAATCTTCAATGTAAGAAAATTATGTTGGCTTATTTCAAGTAGAGGCCAGGCGTGTGAAGCAGTTAAAAAGGTGAACACAAATCTATGCAAAGCCACAGGCATTGGAGAGCGGAAGGGGATAGTGGGGCAAAAGAACTGATTTACGGTTTTTTTGAAAACTTTTTTCCGTTCTACGGTTCTTTTGAAATATTTTACCACGCACGGTGGGAGAGAGACGCCAGACGATTCGGCGCCTTCGGTATGGTGCTCGAGAGCGCCAAATTGAATGGCGCCCTCGCTCTTCTTCTCTGCATCCTTCTCTAGGGAGAGACGCTAGACGATTCGGCGCCTTCGGTATAGCGCTCGAGGGCGCCAACCTGAATGGCACCCTTGCTCATCCTTCTTCTCTGCATGCTTCTCTTTTGCATTCGTCCCTACATCCTTCTTTTCTGCATGTTGCATCCTTCTGCTTTGCATGTTGCATTCTTCTCTGCATGCTTCTCTTCTCTGCATGTTGCATGCTTCTTCTCTTCGAAATGCAGGATTTTTCGAAATGCAAATTTGCTGCCAAGGGTTGATTTGCGGAGATGGAGGATTGGTCTTGGTGCCATTCAAGTTAGCGCCTCCATGATGGTAAAGGCAGTAACGCCATTCAAGTTGGCGCCTTCTGAATAGTGCAAAAAACAATGGAGAGACGCCATTCAAATTGGTGCCTTCAAATTCATCCCATTCCACTAAGGACGCCAGACTGCATAGCGTCTTTTGTCCCGGTGCGTATTTTGATAATAAGTTTGGAAACAATAATAAATCGGAAATAAATTTTTAGAAAAACAGCAAATTGATACTTTAGCCGATAGTGGCGGTAGGATCTGAACCGTAAATCTTGGTGAATAATGGGGTGATTGAGGACTTGAGGGGACCACTCAGTTGTCTAGGCGTGAAGTTCCTGATCTTGACATTGAGGCATCATTGTAGGGGCCACCGCTTTGTTAGATTTCATGGCATTAATGTGGTTTGTCATTTGATGTCGAAACAATACGATAGTGTAGGATGTTCTGGCATCCGAAGCCATGAGTAAATAGCAACTCCCGCTGTTTAAACACCGCAATTTTCTACACGTGCCAATCGGATGTCACCGCACACAATTCATGGTAGCCCAAAAAAATGCAAGGATACCTTCTGCCACGTGGCAATGGATGCTGGTATTTACATTATATATATTTGAGCTAGTTGAAATGTACACTTAACAAATCAGCCTTTAATTAAGTCAATTAACAATGATTCTGTTCGGTGCACAGTAACAAAGTGACAATTTGTCCAAAGAGAATGAATGTTAATATTACTCTAACGAATGCCACTTTGGAATGCCAAATTGCCGATGACTGCAGGTTTGGAGGTACAATTATTCATAGTCTCTTGCAGAGTTCCTACACTTCATTGGTTTATAACGAGAATGACAAGTTATTATTTTGAAGTCAGACCTTTCGGGCTCACGTTATTCTCCATTGGATAGTTGGATTTCTCAAATCCACAAAGCAGGACATGAGAAATATTAGTAATCCCTTGTGCAAGGCCAAATATGAGAAGAGCATCATCTGAAATAAGCTCTTTTTATTTTCATCATTTCTTTCCTTTTTTCTATCCATTTTCTAATCACTCTCCTGTTTGTGTCCCCACAACCACTACTTAAGGTGTGAAGAAAGAATATATTACAAACATACAAAGAACCTGCCCACACAAATAATTTGTAATCACAAATTTCAATATACAACATTTACATGGAAATTAGAATGGAAGAAGAATAATTTGTCTGGCAAGCAATATTGCGAGCCAAGAACACTAAATTCCTTGAATCAATGGTCAGTAGAATTTAGCTTGTTGCATGGAAATCGCCTGCATTTGTCAATAAAATTCCTTTACTTCAACCAATTTACAACAATTTGAGGAGAGGGAAGTGAACATAAAACAAGTCATCATCAACCTACAAAACCAAGCAAACATTTCATAATGCCAACATAGGGAGCTGGTAGGCTGAAAATTATGAAAAGGAAAACTATTTTCAACGTCACCATTATAGAGCAATGCATATATGCTGTTGATGGCTCGCCCATGCAACAAAGCAACAGCTAAGCCAAAAAACCAATAAAATCATAAGGCGGACTGTTTCATATTCATACCTTCCTCAGAGAAATCGAATACACGACCAAGCATGTCATCTTTATCACCGTCTTCCTTGAATTTCTCCCTGCCAGAGGGACAGCTACAGTCCCCATCAGTAGCGACTTCTGTCACTTCATGACAGTCAACTGATGCTTTACAATAACCCTCTTGAAAGAACTGCACAAAGTCAGGTGAGTCTAGCATTGCTTCCTCATGAGTACTGTTCATATTCAGATCGTCACCACTGAAACTTGAATTTAAATCTTCACTGGCTCCACCGCTTTTTAATGACTTAGTTTCTGTAGATGCACCATGAGCAAAATGTGAAGTACCTGCTAAAACATTGGCCATGTTAAATAGTATCCTGGCCTAAAAGAGGTAATGCTAACACAATTTCCTCTCTTCTCTCATCATTAATCTCATTTTCTGACCAAAAAACAATCAAGGACATGTCTGGAAGAAATGTAATAAAAACAAATAGTTGCACAGGTCACCCATATATACAAGATACTGAAGAACGTATCTTACCACCATCAAACTTTCCAGCTGAGTTGGACCATATCAACTTTGAATAACAAACTACAGCATCTTCTGAAAACTTCTCCTCAGCTCCATGTGAATCGGATGAAGAACTTGAGCATCTTCCCATAATAACACCTTGGCTAAAAAATTTTTGTCAATGAGAAAAGAAAAAAGTACATGTTAGAATGACCAGGGTGGAAGCAAACATGATAAAATATTTCCAACAGAGACTTCTAAGCAACTGTTACCTATCACTCCAACTGGATTCAATTCTGTGGAAATGGTTGAAGACAGGGAATAAATTCTTGTGTTTTATTTCAACCTCATAAGCAGGAATATTCTCTATTTCAATTTCTCCACTGGTGTGATCTTCACATAAATTCTGCTCCTTGGTCTCCAAAGGATTCATTGCATAGAAAGACACCTAAATATTGAGGAACAAAATGGTTTGATCAGGAAAACATGAATATTTGAGAAGGATGACAATCAGGAATACCCACAAATCAAACCATGATAAGTACCTCAGACTTCTGCCAAATTGGCAGTCTCCCAGGGCTTATGTGCACTTCTGCATTTGAGAAGTGACGTTGCCCATTAAATTTAACAGACTCTTTATTTACATCGATATCTTCATAATCTGAAATCTCCAAGGCCATTTCTGTAGCTTCCAGTTCACCAAGACTGTTACCCAATACATATTCCTCCTTTTCTGGCCAATCATTCCTCCTACATACATCCCACCACTGAATTGGTTCAACTTTCACTCGCAAGTCATCTTCTTGTATATGAGCTGAGGGAATTGGAATGGTTCTTGAAGCAACTTCACTTGGTTCTGTGCCTATTGGCGGCAATAATTTATATTGAATTAAATGACCAGAAGATGCATAAACCAATAAATGCTCCAGAGCATGAACCTTTGAGCATGCATTGTGTGAATCAAGAGATATGGAGCAGTGAAAGACAGCAGACACAGCACCAGATGGAATGGAAAGTTTCCCTGATGCTGAAGATGCAGCATTACTAACAGTATTGAGCCATCCAGCACTATTGTTTTTTATTCTGCTAACCACAGAAAGAGTAACAGGAGACGGGGGTGCCAGTAAAGAATGTTGCTGGTTTACTGTGAAATTTGGAGTGAACCACCATGGTAGAGGAAGAATTGGCAAAAGGACAGGCTTCTCTGTGTTTGTATTTGGTATCTGAAGAACTGTCTCACCACCAAATGGGGCAAGAACAAAGATATGACAAGTACCCTTGGAAGATATAATTGCAACCCACTGACTGTAATGACTAAAACGAATGTCTTGTATAACCTGAATAACATAAACAAGTAGAAAAACTTCATGAACATAGAAATAAAAGGGTATTAAGAAAACAATGAGAGGGAACCTACGGCTGATGTCATGCCACGATGGAGCTTGTATAGGTGCACATGAGAATAGCTCCAATCATTGCTTTGCAAACCTGATCCATTCCTTGAGCAGGAAGGCATAATTCGAAATATGTTTATGTTATTACCATGAATTGATGCAGTAACTAGAAGTGTCCCACTTGGGTCAAAACATAGAGCAGAGATTGGACTAGTGTGGGCCCTAAATTGTGCCACAACAGCTCTAGAAACAAAATCCTTGATAACAACCTGCAAATGGACCAAATGTACACTCAAGAATTGTATGGTAAGATCATTCTCAGGAGACATCAAAGAATACCATTAAAAGGAAGGGGGAAGAGAAGGAAGAAACTTTAGTAAGATATTCAGCACCATTAACTACCTTAGTAAATGCTTCTTCTATGGCTAAGCTGAACCAATAGATCATCTCATGCAAATTGTTATACAGAAGCCAATATACTTTAAAAAAAATACCTAGTCAGCAGTCAGCACACGGCACAGGAAAATCAATAATAATATGCTAACTTTTCACCAATATTTGAAGACTTACCACCCCAGCTGCATCTATTTCTGTAGAATGTGATGCAAGCCGACTGACTTTCCAGCTTGAATTTGATGAAACAGGAGAGCTGGACCCATCAGGCACAAGATCTTGATAGTATTTTGACAGCGTTTTGTACCCCATGTCACCAAGGTTGATAACTCCGGCAGCCAAGTGCTTGCTAGATTCCATGGCATATCGGGCAACCAGATTGCCACTGCTTGGTGATGTTGATGGGCTCATAGCAGGAGGAGTAAGACTTTGAGGACTCAGGCGACCTGTGTTTGACAGAAATGGACTGTTGGAAGCATAAGCTAGCCACCGCGGCCCCACTGCAAGGGGACCGTAGCCAATATTAATTCCAACCATTCCTTGCCCTCCCAATTGAGGTACAGGATAAGTGAGAACACTGAACTTATTCTCCAGAGTAAGAGAATCAAAACAGTATACCTGCCGTAATAAGAATATAAAAGGAAAATTAGCCAAGTTATTGGAATGAGACTGGAAACTAAGTCAAATGTGATTATTAGTATGTTAAATACACCACGATCCAACAGGTGGCCTGAGAAAGTATCCTCCAATCTTGCAATCTAATTCCAAAATTGCCAAGAAAAAATCTAAGCAGAATCTACTAGAAACTATTATAAATGCATTTCCATAATAAGGAACAACGTAACCAACATATTTCCAACTTTAACAGATAAAAGTAAATTAAATAGGACAATTGGGACTTAAATCAAAATCTTACCTGCGCAGCAAGACCCACAGCTACTATGTGAGAATTGCATCTAACCATATAGACAGTTGAACGAAACCTCAGAGCATGAACATAGTTATGGGACCTGAGGGAGTAAAATCGAACAGCAGTTGCCATGCTAGTAATATTGTCAGCTTGAGATTCAGTATAAGCATCTCTGACAAACCCATCTCTCACATTTTGCATTGTACATGGGATCTTTAATTTATCACATGCAACTACTAGGAGTAAAGGGTGTGATGCTTTAAATCCTTTACAACCCTCAGATTTTGCAGGTAGGGGTTGCATCTGCAAAAATGAAGCTGGATCATCACGTTTTGAAACAAGTTCACTGACATTAGAGGCATCTTCCACATCGAGAACTTGAAAGCCGTTGAAATAACCCAGTAAAAGGACATGTTTGAAGGTAGAAGGGCCAAGTTCAAGTCTGTCAAAGGATGCCCAAAGCACCTGGTTGACAAAAACAAGTGAATTATTCTGATTCCTAAGTTCATAATTGAAGAGGGCATGGTAAAACCAATTACAGAGTTTATCATAGGATAGATTAAGTCCTCAATTACATTGTGGGAAAAAAAAGTCTCAAATCAATTAAAAGTTTGAAGTAAAACATAAAAGGATGACAATGATAAATTCATTTCCCAAGCTGAAGCTCAAAATTTTAGCAGTCCAACCAGTATTCTCAGAGCAGTTTAAGGCAAACGCATTTGATTTTTCCCCATGTTTCTATCTATATCTTAACTCCAACAGCCACTAAGCGTTATATATATATATATATATATATATTCTTTTCTTTTCTTACTTCACTTTCCATTTTAAACAGCATATCTCCAGCCAAATAAAATCTCATCATCAAAATAATTGCATCATCAACACACCACTTAAATTTAAATTAAAATTCATTGAGATAGTCCATCGAAAGAACCTGGTCTTTGTTGCCACGTCCATCGCTGGAAATGGAGGCGGCAACCGAGGCGCTGGCAGACCGGACTCCAGAGGATGCAGTCTTAATGCAAGAAGAAATGAACTTGAAAGAACTAGGAATGAATCCATTGCTCTTGCTTCTATTTTCCTTCCCGTAATTCTTCATAGTCAGAGAAAGTTTTCTCGAGTGACCACCGGTGAGTCACCTGGAATTCCGTCCCCCCCGACGAGAGTCGCAGACCGTATGCGATCAATAATAGCATAAGAGTAACCGACTTCGGCAATCGACGGGGACGGCAGCGGAAACTCCGGTAATGTTCCGTTTACTTTGTCAGTGGTGGTTGAGCAAATTTGAGCTTAACAGAGACGGTTCGCTTCTGTGTATCTGTCTCGTCTGTCTTGGTTTAGACACAAGGCTGCCGAGTCTGCTTGGTGCCAATTGCAGAGCAACCAATTTTCACGAAATGTCATTCAGATCCGGCGCCATTTTCTATTATGTCGGGAAAGTCCCTCTCAATATTTTAAAATTCACACAGCTCCCTGAATTGAATTGGCCGTTATTTCCGATCCCCATTTCGGGCTATTTCATTTTTGCCTTGTCCAAATTTCCAACTCTTTTTATTGTCTAAACAAAGTGTAATATTAAACTGAATGACCATTGGATAATTGAAAGTCTGTTTAGGTGATGGGGGGTAATATGGGGATTGGGCATCAAGGCGTTCGTGGGCACAGGGTGTCACGCGGTATATTGAACAGAGACAGGGATGCCAATGAATACGCGTGAAGAAGTTTGGGGGAAAATTTCTAATACGCAGTGAAGCCTGACGAATAAGAAAAACGAAAAAACACGGCACATTGATTATTTACGTTACGACAAGGGCTGAATATCTTAAACTAGATGCGGAGCCCAAATAAAATATTTTGGATAATTAAAATCGAGCAACTTGAACATCAATTTTAGCAAATCTCATTGATCCGCTGATTAATCTAAATTCAAGTCGGGTTGAACTTAATGTGAGAACAAGCTCTCCCAACAACGTCTGTTCATTCACAAAATTCGAACTCGAAATTTTGTTTAAAAGGTGTCGAACTCTTTAACATTCGGATCAACTATCGTTAATTTTTTTTTTAAAATAAAAAAAACTTATTTTATAACCTATTTTCAAAATTTATTTTTAAAATTTATTTTTTAAATATATAATTTAAAAATAAAAAAATAATTTTTAATTACTTTTTAAACTTATTTTTTTTCTGAATATTAGTTTTATAATTAAATAAATTATTTATTTATTTACAATATTAATCACCTTCTAATCTTTCAAAAATAATTTTTGAGAATAAAAAAATAGTTATTAAAATCACCTTTTGAAAACAATTTTTAAAAATACAAAAACAAAAATAAAAATAAAATCGAACACAACTCAAAATACTTGGAAAACAAGTCTTGGAAAATTCCGACTTGTTGAATTCAATTATCAAAGGATACACACAGCCATCAGAAATTGTCTTCCATGGCATTTGAAGTCATGTTCATCGTCATTTTCAAATGCCAAGGAGAACAACCTAATATCAAGGATTTAAGCCATCAAATAATACAATATTAACACACTATATGTTTCAGATATCCCATTCTCACTCTCAAGAATCTAAAGCAATCTGCTCCAGCGCATTGGGATCGCTTAGATGCTTTGTAGAGTTATATTCTTGTGCATCTAGCAGTTCATCTGAGAATGTTCTAAGGAGAGTGCGGCTCTCACAATTTGCAGATTCCACCACATAGTCATCACCTCTTAAAAGTACTGCAACCTACAACAAACACCAAAAAACTATTATCAGTGTCATACAAAATCTGTAAAATAATGATGACTATAAATTCATCATGTTTTACTTGCCTGACTCATCCGGGGACGCAATATAGGAGACTGCTCCACACACAGGGATGCAGTCAAGACAACACGATCCATCTGTTTACGGTCATAATTTTGGCCAATTCTAGGATCAGCAAGCTCTTCTACATTATTATTGTCAAGCAAAGGCTTTGCCTACAACAGATGGAGGTTTGGCCTCTCAGCCTCAGGTAATGACAATGTGATGCAACAGTTTTAAAAAGAAGATGAATTACCCATAACACCACACTCTGCTGCAAATGATCTAATGCTCGACGCCCTGTTATAAGCTCCAGCAGTAGAACCCCAAAAGCATAAACATCAGTTTTCTCGTCCACTATTCCGTGCATTAAATACTCAGGAGCAAAATACCTTCCAATCAGGTAGTAGGAGCATAATGTTAAGCCATTAGAGGTGAGAACCACACAAAATCTGGGATCACTAGAGTTTTCTTTCACATACCCAAATGTGCCTTCAAATTTAGACGCATTATGATGCGTACAGTTCTTAGGTAACCACTTTGCCAACCCAAAATCACAAATCTGGAGAAATTCAGCTAATCAGGGATTAATCAATCAGAAAAAATAGAGGCCTCATACCGACTAATAGGGGATATGCAGAAGAGCCTTCACATCACTATAGGTCATGGTCTATAGTTAAATGAATTCCCAGTAATGTTAACGAGGCAAGGAGAAGCTCAATTAACATATCCCAAGCCTAATTTTCATGTAGTAATACTGCAAAAAAGATACTTCCATCATTCTCTCTTGTAAAACTAAAGAGGTACCTGAGGCTCATAATTTTCTGTAAGCAGAACATTCTCTGCCTTGATATCCCTATGAATAATTCGCCTCTGACAACTTTCATGGAGATAGAGAAGACCATAAGCTATCCCCAGAGCAATCTTATACCTTTTGTCCCAGTCTAATACGTTTTCATCTGAATCTGGAATGTGTCATGAAAGAATAAGAAGCCAATAAATCTAGAACAGCGAATTTTCTCACTAAAAAACTGAAAAACACATAATAAGTACCAACCATGCAGAAGAGATGCTAAACTTCCCAGTGAAGTGAGTTGGAAGACAAGGTGCATCCCTCCTTCCACGCTGCATCCGATAAGCTTGGCCGTATTCGGATGGTCAACATGAGCTAGAATTCCTAGTTCAGACAAAAAATTTGCTGTCATCTCATCTGGACTGCCTTTAGTCAGTCTCTTAACAGCTACCAATTGTCCATCTCGAAGACAACCCTTATAAACTTCAGAATAGCCACCCTTTCCAATCAAATTCCCTAAGTAGCAGAAGCCACCAAATCTACATAATTAAACTGATGTCGTAATCGAGAATGCAATTAAAATCTGTAGGCCTGAGAATTCAGGACCAAAATTATGGACCTTGGCTAAAATTGTTGGTGGCATGCCTCAGGTCAGAGAAGCTGAAATCCACTAATGAAGACCTTAAGTTGTAGAGATTACTTAGAACCGGATTTTTACTTGATCTTTGGCTTTTCCCTTTTGGTGGCTTTGGCACACCAAAGGGAGGGAAGGACGCTAGGCGCTTAAATGATCCTTTTTTAAGTAGTTTGTAGATTTTCCTCAAGGGAAATACTGCCGTTGGAGTAGAAAATCTAGCCTCCAATTCAGGCGATCGAGGACTGCCAAAGCTCCCTCTAGGGGATGAAACAACCTTTTCTTTCTCCAATTCCAAGTGTTGCGAGCCTGATACAAGTAGAACAAGAATTAAAAAGAAAGTTTTAAGCATATAATCAGACAAAACTCACAAAGAAAAGATGAATGAGCAACTAGAAAGAACTTTTGGGCTGGAGCAGATACAGAAAACACAAAACCTGGTTGTTTATGTTGGACATATGATGTACCACGTTTCGGGAGTCTTTCTGGCTTATCAGTATATTTCTTGCAACCGTCCCTACATCACATAGTAAGAAATTTCAAATGTCGCAAATAGCAACCAATGTGGACCATGCGTGGACATGCATGTTTCCTCTTGTCCGTGAGAATGAGCTAAGGAAAAACAAGCAAAGGAGGGAAAAAGGGGCAAACGCAGAGGCAATGGTTGTAAATAAGCTCAAACTAGTAAGTTGACTAGATAGAAAATGTGCATTGTGATTGTTTAGTATAGACTTAAAAATGGAACTAAGAATTGTGGAAGTGATCAATTCCATTTGGAAATTATGAATTAATGTGGAATTCCACCGGACATATGTCAGAGTCTTCACCTCTAAAGAGCTATTTTACATATACCAGATTCAGCACGGCAGCCCAGAAGCTAAAGCTCCAAAAGTTTTCAGACTTTTGGCGCAAGGATGCTTTAAACGTACGCCAATTTTATTTTTTTATAAAAAAATTACAAAATTACAGACATCAGTAGCATGTAGCAATTCTATGCTGCAAAACTATTATGGGAATAAGAAGCAGAGACAGCGAGAATTCAGATGCACAATGAAAAGGGATAAATGATGTCGTAGCTCCTAGGAAATCTCTAAAACACCCAAATTCCGCAATCCCCACAATGGCATAACTTGTATGCATCAAGGTTTTCTTTTTTTTTTTTTTTTTTGGGGGGGGGGGTGTTAAGGAGAAAGAGCTGCATGTAAGCTAGAAAAAGTACCAAGAGAGGCACACCCAAATTACAGAACATTAAAAACACAAACATACCATAAACAAAAATCTATCTGGTCACTCGCATTCGCCATGGAAGCTCAGCGGTGAAAAGAAAAGAAAAAGCAAGAGGGGTAGAGCTATAAGAATGCACAAAGCAGAGACCAATGGAACCGTTATGGTGTCTCAAACTAGAAAAAGACCTCCCTTTTGGCGTTCTTCTCTTCAGCCACCGATTTCCTGTAATTACAAACTGAAGTGAATGGAATCATGTCTGAGCACTGAAAATGAAAAAAGAAGAAAGAAAACCAAAAGCAAAGTTTTCGTTTTTACATATGTTGGTGCTACAATGGAGAAGGTTTTGCAAAGGTATGCTTTTATCTGTTTTATACAAGTTTGCAACAGACGCTGCTTAGCTGAGGGGATTTGAAGACAGGTGGTAAACCCTCTGGACAGCGCTCTGCTACCATATTAAGAACGTTTCAGTCAGACAGAAAACGAGGGACGGAGTAAGCGTTGTTTCTGCGGTTAAATTAAAAGTGGGGTCCTTTGCAAATTTCAATCAAGACCATTTTTTTGGCATTATCTGACCTATTGCTGCTTCAGTGCTTCAACTTCTCAATATTAGGCTTTTATAGTTTTTCCTTAATCATCGTCCATTTCTATATGTATCTCATTCAGTTTTTTCATATAGTCGTAGAAATAAATTTCAAAGAAAGCTAAATTAAATTTGCATTTGATTTCTTATTTAGATTTTAAGCCATAATTGAGATGATTTGCAGAGTTAGATCAAAGAAGTAAGTAGTATAGAAAATGTTTCTAATATTATATTGTGAATTGTTATAAATTTCTATTTAAGCCATCTTATACAACAAATGAATATAAATTTCTCAAAATAACTTAAAATGTATTCTCCTGATGCCAAATCTCATCTCATTTATTATACTCTTTGCCAAATTTTATATAGATGTGTATTATATAATAGTGACACCCAATTACTTTTCACATTATCAATGATTACAAATTCTCATGCGATGTAAAAGAAATTTAATATATATACACTTTTATTTGCTGTGTAATTGTACCAAAAAAATTAATATATTTATGCTTGGTTCCAAATTGAAAAAAAAACATAAATTATCATGAAATTTTGTTTGTGTTCAAAATAATTCTTTTATTTAATTTAATATACTCTTCTCTTTTAATTTTGTTTGATTTTGAAATCAATCAAATTTATCGATTGAATGGTTGGTCATACTAAAATAAATCGAAATTTACAAAGAATCGATTAATAATGCTCAAATATATATTTATTTTAAATGCTTATTTATTTGATATAATTATCTATGGATTAATCATGAGCCAAAATATAATTAGTGGCCTTATATATCTTGAACTTATATTAAATATAGTTAATATTTATATTTAATGGTTTGTTATCGTTCAATGATTAAAATTTGTCGCCTGATTGTAATATAAAATATTTTGAAAAAAATACCTTTATTTCTTGTTGTTTTGTCAATTATTATAAATTGTCATGTAATTAGTCAAAAGAATTATGAAAAGTTAATATATTTAACAATTTCAAATTAATAGTAAATTTTCATTTTATGTTTAATGATTCATTAGATTAAAATTTATTTTTTAACAGTAGTATATATTCATAAAAAAATATTTGTATTTCTTGGCACTCTCTCAATTATACTAAATTGTTTTGTAATTATACTAAAAAAATTGTAAAAAGTTAATATATATGTATATATGTTTGTTTCCTAGTTAGAAATGATTGTAAAATGCCATGTTATCCCAATTTCTTACTATTAATTCACTATTTAGAAGCTTAATAGTATCATTTTATATCATATTAAAAATGGATATATAAATCAACATATTTTAATAAATAAAGAATACCAATCTACAACACAAAAAAAAAAAAAACCTATCTATAACTATCTTGTTTTATTTTTTATCCTTTTCTCTTTTATTTGATGATTTAAAAAATCATGACTTTAAATTATTGTTTATGCTAAGTTGAGAACTGATTTATATTCTCTCCGTGAAAGTATCAGAATTTGCGATGAAAAAAATAGCTACGCACAAAATATTGTTTCAAAATCCAAGTTTAAAAAGGAAGTGCTTAAATTAATTTAAATTGTAGTTGAAGGTTTGTACTTGTAGCAAACAAATTGAAGTCCTAAGGATGGGAGCAGAAAATCGACACAGCTACAATTATAAGATATCCAAGGACCGAAGGCAGAAAATTGATATTGCCAATAGGCCCAGTATCAATGGAGGACTGAAAGTTGAAAGGCAGCCGTTAAAGAATGTTATTTTGTCCCTAGCACGGAAAAAGGGAGTAAAACAAGACATTGCATTTATTCGTCAATGTTCTCAGAATCGGAATTTATGGATACGGCGAATCAGGTTGACTCTTAATACTTAAACATCCCGCAAAATTTGGTAAGTATCTTATTAACTTGATCACTTAGAAGTTATTTGATTGACATCATACATGAGTTTGTGCGGGAAGTTGTGTTTTTAAGGAAGGAAACTTCTTTTTAATTTTTTTTAGAAGTATTTTAAATTATTTAATTAATACTAAAGTGATATTTAATTTGTAAAATTAAATATTTTTAAAAATATAATATTATTATATTTGATTCAATTATAAATATTTTTAAGAATATTGTAATATTATATTTTAATTATTTTTAATATTTTTAAAATATTATTAAATTACTACAAATATTATTATTAAAAATTAAATTATTAATAATAATGGATAATGATTGACCATAATCACTAATAGTAGATAGTAGCAATAATGGCACTAGACGTGATTACTGATAATGAATGGTGGCTAATGATGATTATTAATAATAAATCATGATTGATGATAATTACAATGATAAGTAATGGTCAGTGATAATTATTAATAATAAGTGGTGATAGATAATGATTACCAATAGTATATAGTTGTAGATGATGATTACTAATAATAAATGATGATCGATAATATTTATAAGCAATAGGTGATAATTGACTAACTAACCTATTTTTATAAAATAAAATAAATTTAAACTTAACTCTTGATTTGTTTTAAAATGACTTTATTTTTTTATCCCTTAATTTTAAAATTAGGTGCATTTAGTCCCCTTAAAATAGAAAATTCTAGTCCTTCTAAAACAAAAATTAGATCAAATCTAGCTTACTTCACTAACTTTCCTAAAGTTCTTAGCGAAGATGCTTAATTGGCAAACACCGATTCATGTTGACAACTTAATTAATACTTAACAGGTTAGCCTTTATTACTGCCTCACTATTTTGTGAAAACATTTCATTGTATTGTGCATTTCACATGAACCTATCTCTAACCTAAAATTCTCTTCAATTTGAACCTATATTTGCCTTAATTTGAAGACAAATTCTTACCATAGTCGAAGCACATAAAAATAAAGAGTAATTTTAGTTGCAAAACTCAATAACATAAAGTGACATTATAGGTTTGGCTGATGAAGGATGACGTTCTCTTAGTTTTTTTTTTCAATTCCTTATTACTGCAAATGCACAATAGTCAATAACTTGGTTAGAAACCTAGTTGTTGTAAGTTGTAGTTAATCTCTTTTTATGTTTTCTTGCATCATTTTCATACTTATCTTACATTATATCATGCAATATTTCACTTTTTAAAAATGTCAAATTTAAACTCACATCTTTTTCAAAGGCGCAAATACCATATTGTTACTAGAACCATATTTATTATAGCTTGCATATATTGAACTTCATTAATTAGTATATTGATTTTCTTAATCCTAATTTGTAAACGTTGCAATGTCTCAATTTTTTGGATGTATTTTATGTTTACCTTAACTTACATATACATGTATGCACATATCTCTAGTTTTTCTAGACAAAATGCATACATTGCATAAACTACATATAGTGCATTTATTGCATAAACTACATATATTGTATAAACTACATTTACTTCATATATTACATATATTGAATCATAATTTGACAAAAACGATTCCCTATCTTATTCATATGAATATTAATATAAAAACATTAAAGCATATTTTTTTTGCAAGGATTAGAAAAAGTAATCGCAAGACTTTATAAAGTTGTGGAACATAAATTTTGTGTGAAGCACCTTTGTGGTACTTTCAACCACTTAAAATGGGGAGACAAACAAAAAAAGAGAAAAGGACACGAATAAGAAAACAAATAACACCACCAAGTTACTGTTAAGGTATCATTCAACATATAAATATGCCAAATGTTACCTATATAGTCATAATATGAGAAGTTGTAAAGGAAATATAATGGCAGATAGAGAAATTCCTATTTAAAGCAATAAAGTAACAAATAGTCAAGTTATCCCAATTAATGGAAACAAATTCAACTAAAATTGTTAAAAAGAAGCTAAGTAAAAAGGTTATGCAATAGGACTTTAAGGATTCCACCCTTAAAGTTGTTAGGAAAGAGATAAGGAAAAAGATATTTACAAAAAAAAAAGATAAACTATGTGCAACAAAAGAAACACTTATATTTATATCTGAAGGAAGCAGAAACAAGCTAACACAAGTTATTTGCACACAAGAATCACAAAGTGCGGCTAAGAATGTTAATTAAAGAAATGGTTGGGAGTTATTTAGGTTTATTTTGGAAGCCATTAGAATTCAAAACAATATTGTATGTTAGCATTTCTTAGGATTTTTCATGTTTTATGACGTTGACATTTATGAGATATTTTAAAATGTTCACTAATATTACAACTTAGTTTAGTTAAAATATTTCAATGAAGTTTACTTATTGGCATACTTGGCACATTCTAGAAATAACTTATGCCTAATATACTCTAATGAACTTGAAAATGAGATGCATCTTTTTTAGAATTGTGCCTTAGTTCAACTACTCTAGCTTTGGGTGTAGGAATTTGAATTGAAAACTTGAGCACTTGATCAGTTCATGAATTTATGACTTTGTTTCTTTTAGGTAACACAATACTAGGTTCGACATTTGATCTTTATTTATGATGGTGGCTTCTACTATTTTTGGGAATGCTACTTTAGGGTGTGTGGAAGGTGTAGAATGTTATCGTCCATTATAATGCTACTATTAATGCCAAGTGTTAACCTGGTTGATGGATAAGGATGACTTTTAAGAAAAACGTTGCCTATGAGTTGAGATAGAAGCCAAACAGAAAGGTTTACTTGGATGTTGAAAATGAAGGGTAAAGTGTTATTTCAAGTAGTAGGTTAGGTTAGATAACCAAACCCAATGTTGCTCTTATTCAAATTTTTTGGTATGATTCTCCTATTGATATAATTTAGTTAAACATAATGCAGGATGGTCCAAGGATAAAGCTTTTTATGCTATTTTGGCTCATAATTTCAATGGTGATTTGCTTAAAATGCATTATGACAACCTTAAGTGTGTGTCAGCTTTACAGGCTAAATTATTGGTCATTTAAAAAGGAATTATAATTTCTTATAATTATCCGAACTTTGCTATCATCATTGAGAGTGATTGCAAAATAGCTATTAATGTATTATTAGGCTTTTTGGAATGTCTATAGCAAGCTTGTCTTGTTTTTGAATTTGTAAAAAATGTATTATCTTAATTAAATAATATTAGTCTTTAGTGGTATCCTAAGAATTGTAGCAAGGCTACTCATAAAGTAGCCAAATAGGTTATAAGGTTATTAGGGATGGTTCTAGTTGTTTATCTTTTATTCTTGAGGATGCTGCTACCTTGTAGGGCTTTAATAAAAGTTTCTTTCTAGCCTAAAAAATATTATTTTAATTTTGTGAATTTATTTCCACTTCATTTTACTTTAATCATATGAAGTTTTATTAAGCAAGCTTGCTTAGTTATAAAGATATTTGCTTTAAAAAATTATCTACAAAGATATATGGCCTAGCAAAAACAATAAGGCTTCATGTTATTTTAAGCTTCCTCTTATTTTAGCTAACTTTACTGCTAGGGCAATAAGATATAGTTTTTTATTATTTTCAAGGATTTGTCTTATAGCTAGATGCATGAAAAGTTTAAATTATTCCTGTATTTATCAACATGACTCATTAATTTTGTTTTAAATTATTCCTGTATTTATTAGCATGACTCATTAATTTTGTTCTCCATGTTTTCCAAACTTTAACCTCTATAGTTACTTTATAATGTCTAGGTAAATACCATGTAGTATTATTGCATTTATAAAGGCAATGTTTGGAGTTCATTATTTACTATTATTGGAGTATGATTCTATATTAGATATTAGAAATGACCTTATCTAATTTTTAAGTTCTAGTAATAGAAGAAAAAACACTTAAGTAGGTAGTATGATTAGTGCTATTAATAATTTCTTCACTAGTTATTTGATTTGCAAACTTCAACAAACACGTTACTTTTTTATTTTTTAAGAAATGTTTCCTCACTAAAGTTGTTGCATTCAATCACATTTCCAATATTTCCTTAGCAAAATAAAAGCTAATTTTTTGTAAAATATATGATAATACTTTGTATAATAAATGCAAATATTTTTCATTAGAAATGCCATTTCTTACATTATAAAATTCCATTTTCTTCACTTACAAATTTAACATTTCATAAAACAAAGTATGACATGGCCTTACCCGAAACAATTGTCAACCCTTAAACCCAATGCAACCATCATCATTAAATTACCTATTTCATCATTTTTAGCAATATAATCCCTAACAATAAAACCACAATACTTGCAAACCCAAATGAAACCTAATACACTTTCTCATTGTAATACAATCCTGTTCAATAATCCTTGAATTACTTTCTCTTCATGATCTATAACTTAAAGGTCATTCAAAGCAAAAAAATCACAATTATTCTTATCTAATAGCATCTATAAAAGTGATAACTAAGATTAGCATTTATCTATGAAGTAAAGAAGCTAGCCTCATCTTTGTAGTTGTATATCTTTTGTCACTATCTTTTAAGTTTAACACTTTTTCTAATGCTCCTCGTCCCCTACCTATAGTAATGTAGAGTTAAAGGCTTTGATCTTTAGCAATGGAATGATTGAATGTTAGCTTTAATGATTTCATAAAAATAAAAAGAAATGTAAGGTTTAAGTGCTAACATGAATGTTGACATGGTTTAGTTGGGATGCCAATGTGGATTAATATCTGTCAACTAAGTATCTTTGTAAAGGCTTTAACAAGAGTTAAAGAAGTGCACTATATTAAGTCTAATTTTTATTTTAGAAGGAATAAAATAGAAATTTTCATTTTAAAGGAATCAAATAAGCTCCATTCTAAAATTAGGAGACCATAAATAAAGTTAAGCTTTATAAGTTATACTATATTAATTATAGTTTAGCTTATTTATCTATTAGGCCTATATAATTATTTATATAAGCTAACAATTAATGTGAGCCAAATCTTAAAAAAATCATTTAAAACTAGGCTTTTAAACCCATAATAGACTTATATGTTAATTTAGGACAAATATTTTTTTAATAGAAGTCTAGTTTATTTTTAAATGAAGCTTGATTCAAATTTATTTATATAGCATTTAGTACGATATAATGGAATAGAAAGAGAATAAAAATGAGAATGAAAAAGAAAATAAGAGTGAAATAGAATGACCATTTTATAATTATATTTATAGCAGTAAAACTAGAACAAAATGATTGGTGGGTTGAAATAGAATTTATTAAGAATTTATATGAAAATTTCTTAAATTTCCAAATATGAAATTTTCAGATAATTGAAAGAAACATCGGGAAATTTTTTTCCAAAGTTTAAAGTGGCTAAAAGCCATTCCAAAAGGAAGCTTGGCCCTTGTATATTTGGTATGATAAAGAATAGGATAAATGTTCCATTTTATTATTATACTTGCTATATCAAAATAATGTAGGAATAAAATGGAGAAAGTGTAATTAATGATAATAATTCCTTATGATAAAAATAATAAATATCTTGTTAAATAATTTAATATATTGAAATATAAAATATGATTAATAATTATTATCCTAATTTAAATTTTATCATAAAAATTATAATTAACAAAATTTTTCTATAATATAAACATAAAAATTCTAATTTACTAAAATTTTATATTAAATATTTTTTTGAAGAATACAAAAATATCTTATCTTAAATCTTATTATAAAAATATGATTATTAAAATATTTTAATAGAGAAATATTTAAAATTAATATTCTTTTACTTTAATTAACCAAGGATAATATTGAAAAATATGAAGAATAGAGATGCCAAAAAGTCATTTCATAATTGATAAAATAATTCATTCTATTACTTTTCTTATAAAATGGAGACTCCATCATTTGTTAAATGACATTTTTTCGAGAATAGACATATTCATTCCATAGCTTACATACAACAAATTTTTTTTGGTTATTCTATTTTTAATTATTATTCCATTCCATTTAATTAAACATAATATTAGGGTCTAGGGACATCACTCTAACTTCCAAAAAAATAAATAAGACTAAAATAAATTAAAATTTTAAAATAGAAGTTAAAATTTTAAAAGTTTTTATAATAAAAATTGTTTTCTAATGCTAATAATAAAATTATGGTGTGGTTGAGGTGAAACTATAATATCAACAAAAATTATATAATAAAATGATATAAAAACATTAATTGTTAAAGCAATAAGTGAATAAATTGAGTTTCATCTTATACGCATACAAGGGTCATGAGTTAATTTATGACTTACAAAAAATTTTAATTGAATTACAAATGAATAAATAAATTAGTAATAATTTATTTTTTAAATAATCCTATCCAAATTTATTCAAATCAAACATTTGCACTCCTACCATTTTAATAAATCTTATAGTTAATTATTCTCTAATTGAAACTAAGTAGTAATATATTACTATCAACTATTTTGATTTTGAAAGATGCTAGTGGCATTAGCTCAAGGAATGCAAAGGTGAACTGAATATGCTTTATTTAATTTAGTATTTAAATGTTCTCCAATTTTTTATAATTAATAAGAGAGTACCTAATTAAAAATAAAAAAATAAAAGGAGAATTTTAATCCTTATTAATTAATAAGTATAATTCAACAATTTTTTGATAATAATTTCAATGGTAAATTACATTCTGATTGCACTTCATAGACTTGTTTTCAAATATGTGCTAACATTAGACTTCCTTTCAAAGATGTGCTAGTTTTATGAATTATAACTTTTATATTTCCAAAATGCTCTTTTTTCAATTAGGCATCATTCTTACCTATTTCATGCAAGACACTCATACTTTTCAAAAGCATTGTTATAACAAATTGCTAATTGATCTCATTGCTGATCATCTCTGTTTTTTCAATCGCCTTTGATTGGTCTCTTCTATTTTTTAATTGCATTCATCTACGTTAATTGTCTTTGTTTTTTTTATTGCATTATTACTAGGTATTTATGATTTTTTTTATCAATGAAATAATGCCTGTTACTCTTATGTAAGTGTAAGGTTGAAACTATGGTATTGGAGATCAACACTGGAATAGAATACAATGATTTAGTTTGAATAATGTGTACGAATTTTAAGAATCTATTTTTTGGTGATTTTGCCTTGTCATATTCTCTCCTTGGCCACCCTATTCGTTTATTGTGGAATAGGTCAGAACTAGATAATATGATTGACTTGGTTAAAGTTTTAAACTTAAAATATTTGAATATTAGTGTTAGTATTGGTTTTAGTTTTGCATCACATTCGTTTTGTGATGGTATTTTTGTTTTGGAAAGACATGTTATTGTTTCAGATGTTATAAAGTGTGAAGCTACTTTGATTCCAAGTTTGTGTTCTTTAAACAATGAGAGGGTTTTATTGTCTGATTCATGGTCAAGTGGAGTGGGTCACATTAGTTAAAGGTTTCTTGGTGGTGTTGTTAAGTTTAGGAATGTATTGTGCAAGTATTCGATTAAGAGGGGTTTTTCATTTGATTATGTTAAGAATACAAAAATGAAAGCGGTAACTGTATGCTCAAAGAAGCACGAGGAAGGTTATAAGTGGGCTATTATAGCTTTATTATCCAAGGTGAATGGTTGTTTTTATATTAAAAAGTTAGTGAATCATCACACTTGTGGTCTTATGTTAAATAGTTTAACTTTAAGGAGGATGAATTTTCAATTATTTTCTAAATTGGTGGTGGATTTAGTTAGGGGATCCCCATCATTGACAGCCAGTGAAGTAAATCATTTTCAAAGCAATTATGGATTGATAATTCCTTATTGCAAGGCATGTCGTGCAATGGAGAAAATAAGGGGTATGGTATTTGATAATTTTAATGACTCTTTCAAACAAATCAGTTAATATATATCTACTATAAAGGAACTAAATCTCAGTAGTTGCATTGTGGTGGATGTGGATGGTAGTAATAAGAAATTCAAAATGATGTTTGTTACATTTTATGCTTGCATTAAAAAATTCATATTTTGTAAACTACTTTTATTTATTAATGGGACTTTTTTTAAGTTTATGTTTAAAGGAGTTATCCTATTAGCTACGGGCAAGGATGACAATTAAGGTGAGTGGTTTTTGAGTCAAGAATGATTTTGTTTGGGCCCTTTAGTTGATGTTACTATTTTGCAGGTCAAACAGTAATATGGCATCACTTGTTATTTTTTGGTTTGGAAATAGTAACATGGAAAGCCTTTTGTTTTTTGCATTTTCTTTTGATTGTTAGTATTTTCATGTAAATTGTCCCTTTATTTAGATATTTTATTTTGAGTTTTATCAATGTTATTGTTATTGATGTTATTGCTTGAAAAGTAAATAATAACATCGATAAATTAGATAGATTTGTAGTTTGTGTTAGTCATATTAATAGTTTGATGATGTACTAATTTGGTTGCTAGATTAATGTTATTATTAGGAGACAAAATAGTAATATGGAAGTAGTGTGGTTATTTTTATTTTAATGGTTTATATTTCTATTTGGTGTGATTGTTCTATTTCAAGGTTATTTCCTCTTACTTTTGCTGTGATTAATTTTGAAAATCAAGAAAAGTAGTTTTGGTTCCTTTTATAGTTATCCACTGTACTTAATACAGATCGATGTATGACTTTTATTTTTAATTGTAATTTAGGATTATTCAAAGTAATGCTAAAATTTTTTCCAATAGAACTTCATTTGTTTTATCTTCACCATTTAAAATAAAATTTGATGGATAGATTCGATAACGCTGCATTTTCAAATTCATTTAGGAAGCATATAGTTCATTTATTTGGAATGTGTGCATATTTCCTAACAGTAGGTACATTCATTGATAACATGGTAGTTTTCAAATAAGAAGGAAGTCGGACTGTTGAGAATTTTCTCACAGGACTTGCACTAAAATGTTAATCGAATGCTTTCAATTGTAGTTATCGTTATGATAAGATGACATCAAATGCAACTAAATTTTATAATTCATAGATTAATGATGCGAAGAAGTTGCTGATCACAAATATGGTTAATAATATTCGTTCAAAGTTAATAAAGTAGTTTGCTAAACGAAGGTTAGAATCACTATGTTGAAATTGTCTTATTTGTCCAATCTGGTTGCTGATTAGAATTATACTTAAGGAAGTGTAAAGGTTGGATTGTTAGAAAGTCATCAGAAACTATTTTTGAGGTATTAGTAGATCCAACCGTGTGTATGGATATTTTTTAGCACAATTGCAATTGTAACTAGTGGCAACTGGATGGCTTTCCTTATGTGCATACAGTTGCCGCTATAAAAAGATGTGAAATTTCTTTGAATAAGGTTGTTGAGAATTATTTTCATGCGAGCACATATAAGAAGATTTATAAACATGTCATACACCCCGTTCCTATAATGTTGAGGCAAGAAATTATTGCAAGTGATGAAAGAGCTATCTTACCTTCGATTTCAAAAAGACAAGTAAGTGAATCTAAGAAGATGAGGATTAGGTCAAAGGGTGAGCATGTTAAGAAAATTAGGTGCGAAAGATGTGGCAAATTAGGACATTACAATAAGAAAAGTTGCAAGGAGTCAACTTAAATGTAGTTTTTTTTATGGCACAATTGCATTCATTATAATTTTTTTTCCTGTGTAAAAAAGAACAACAATATGATTTAAATACATTAATGTAAATGATTGTTAGTTAGTATTAGTACTTGATATGTTCCTATATGGTTAAAAATTAAAAACTACACAATTACTTAGGTGTTACTATTTTGATCGAAAATAGTAACGCCAAAGTAGAAGTTCATAAACATAGGGTAAAACAATTCTAAATGTTGAAAGGAGAACGTGTTATATTTTTATTAGTTTTAGTAATAACATCAATGAAAAAATAACTCAATTACTTGCATGTTAAAGGAAATTAATTAATTTTTAAATGTTAAAGGAAACTAGAAAGAAGAATATGCTTCATTTTTATTAATTTGAATAGTAACATCAATGAAAAAATAACACAATTACTTGCATGTTATTATTTTGATTCGAAACAATAGCATCAACGAAACTTGAAATTAATTGATTTCTAAATGTTAAAGGAAATTAGAAAGAAGAATATGCTTCATTTTAATTAGTTTTAATAGTAAAATGAATGAAAAGTAATACACAATTGGATATTACTGTTTTGATCAAAAATAATAACACCAAGGTAGAAGTTCATAAACATAGGGTAAATGAATTTTAAATGTTGAAAGAAACTGGAAAGAATGATGTGTTGTGTTTTTATTAGTTTTAGTAGCAATATCAATGGATAAATAACACAATTACTTGCATGTTACTATTTTAATTCAAAACAGTAACAATAACATCAAGGTAGAAGTTTTGAATATAGGGTAAATGAATTTTAAATGTTAAAGGAAATTGGAAAGAAGAATATACTTCATTTTTATTAGTTTTAGTAGTAACATGAACAAAAAATAAAGCACAATTGCATATTACTATTTCGATCGAAAACAACAATATCAAGGTAGAAGTTCATAAATCATAGAACAAATGAATTCTAAATGCTAACATAAATTGGAAAGAAGAATATACTGTATTTTTATTAACATTTATGATTGAATGTTACATATAATTAAATGTTAAATATAATTGAATCTATAATGTTACACATAATTAATTGTTATATACAATTGAATATATTATTAACTAATCTTGCTTTATATTTCCTCACAGATTCTAACAAAACTTGTTCTTCAAACTCTTTATTGTTGAATAGATCTTCTATTTATTTACAGATAAAAATCCTGCAGTCTTGCCTAAAATTATAAATTTAAGGAATGAGTTAGTTTAATACCTCCTAGTTATATAGTACCTTCTAGTCATAGTACTTTTGGATTAAAAAAAAAGTTATTACTTACAATGTAAGTTCCTATTGTGGTGACCTTTTATATGATATGATTTCAAAAAAAAGTTTTACAATTATTGGTTTTACTCTTATGTCTATTTCATTCTTTTGAAGGATTTCATTCTTCTTTTTCTTGTAATAGTCTTTTTGTTGTTAAATAAAGAAGTTAGGTAAGGTATCAAGTGAAAAAAAAGAATATGTTATTTTCTGATCTACAAATAATGACATCACAATGAAAACTAAAAATGAATTCAGAAATCAAGCATTATTAAGAAAAAAAATTAATAAACAAATGACATGTTACTATTTTCACTTCTAACAGTAACATATTATTTTCTTATTCTAATATGTCATTATTTGGTATGAAAACAGTAACATCAATCAAAAAATCAAAATAAATAGACAAATGAAATTTGATTAATAATGAAATTGCAACAAAATATTGTGTTATTGTTTTTACACGAAATAGTAACATTAACAAAAAATAACATATCATAGAGTAGCATCACACTTGATATGTTTTCTTGAAAGGAAAAATGTATTACTGTCTACATACAAAAGATAACATATTATTTTTCATTAGACTAAGATATTATTGTTTGGTCTACAAATAGTAACATCAATAAGAAAATAAGATAGATAGACAAATTAGTTATGGTTAGCAATGAAAATTCAAGAAAATAACAAATAGTAACAACAATTGGTATTTGATCATAGTATGAATATGACTCACCATTATTTTAGCATCATGAGAGTATGAATTTACAGTCTTCTATCTTTTCGGCCTTAATGAGTTGTAATGTGTTCACTTGCAGTTTATGTTATTAAGCATGAGCAATATGTAATGATTGGGGTTACTGTAGTTATTGACATCTGTTAAGTTTATTAGGAATAGAATAATTTTTATAGCTATTACTTCCTCCATCTTTACATCAAATTTGTACTATCTCACTTCCTAGTATAGTTGAATCGGGCTCATAATATAAGATTATCAATATAGTTTAAACACAAGTCAATACCAAAGCATTTTCTATATTTTACATTTGGGGAATGAATTTAAGATCTTACCTAATAGAAGCTGTCGAATGCAAATATCTTTTTTTTTCTAGATGTCGTAATGAAGCTAAGAGTGTACACATGGCTATCTATGATCTGAAATTGAAGGATTAGTTCTTATTAGATGAATTAATTAAGAAGAAGTCAAACTCCAAATAATAATATTACTATTCCTAATTTTTAACAACACGAGTAATTGCATGTTACTATTTGGACTCTAAATAGTAACATCATATTTTTTAGCCTAAATAAACTTAGTGATAACTACGAAAAGGAATAAGACAAAACAGTAATGTTGTAAAAGTTTAAAATATACACATATTGTTTGTTATTACCTTGTCTGCAAGCATATCCATCAACTCCTCTAATATTATGAACATGTCCTATTGAGGAGATGTCCAGACAAAAGTCCTGCAAATGGTAATATGACGTATAAATGAGTTGAGGCAACAAGCAATAATGTTAAGTTAATCAAATGAATCAGTAAGAAAATAGGACATGACTTATAATATATCTTCTGTTTTTCTTATTTGGACTATTTTGTTCCTGATTTCTTAGGTAAGGTATTTTGCAATTGGCCACTTTATACTTTTTGTTACTTTTTAAGTTAGTTTCTTTTTAGGCAATTCTGTTGTTATTTCCTCCAAGATTATTACAGGAGCCTCTTTACTCTTCCCAGTATCCTCCTCAGCAGGTGTTTTTTATTGTCATGTTTATTTTTATTTTATAGGTTTTTTTGTTAGCCCGAGTATGTGTAGTTTATGTCATGATTTGTTTTTCCTGTTTTTGCTTTAATTGCTATGATCATCAACCTCTGATTGTTCTCAGTCTTATTTTGTTCTTCAACTTCTATGTTTTCTACTTTTTCCTATTCAACCACCTGTATATTTATTTCTGTTAGCTATGCATTGAATTATTTATTTTGATTTTCCAATATGTTGATGACCATTTTGAGGTTTTCTGTCTACTTTGTTGTGTTAGATAGTTGCACTTGGAACTGTGTGTTTTCATGTGTGAGTTTTTATGATTGTTTCGTTATTTTGTTGCAATTGTTGTTTTGACCTCTGAAGTTTCTCTGTAAAAGACTTCAATTTATCAATCAATTCATTTATCGTACTATTTGCACTGAAAAATTGGTCCCTCAGTTGTTGTACTCTATTTTTATCTTGTTATGGGTGCTCTTTATGGGATAATATAATATCTATAAACTGGTCCAGTTTTGTTATTCATGATTGAATTATGTACTAAGTCATTCCTGTGTCGTTATCACTTCTTGATTCCTTTAATTAGGAGGGTGTGATTTATGTTTTTATTTATTCAAGGTATTCAATTAGTTGTAGTTGTGTATTAGTGTTGTAAACAAGGTGTATTTCTTCACTTGTTGGCTTGAGTTCTCTATTGATGACTTGAAACATAAGAGTGGTTTCTCATTAGTATAATTAGTTGACATGTTTTTGTTTTGGTGAGAAACAATAACATGAAGATAAAAGACTAAGCGGCAATATAACAGTATCATGGGTAAAGGATTAATAATAAAATATAATAAATAAATAAAATAAAGTATGATTAAGAAAAAATTTTGATAAAAAAAGTGTTACTGTTTCCACCAAAAACAGTAACATCTAACAATAACATTAGATTAGATGTTACTATTTTATATGGAAACAGTAACATGAAGTAAAAACTGGGAATATATTGATAATGCAAATGTGATTAATAATAAAAATTAATAAAAAATAACATGTTACTATTTTTAGAATAAATAATAACATGTTGTTTTATTCTAGTGACATGCTTTTGTTCGGTCTGAAACAATAAATAAAATAATGTATGATTAATAATGAAACTCTTGACAAAATAATGTATTACTATTTTATATGGAAATAGTAACATCAAATGAGATGTTACTATTTTATGTAGAAACAGTAACATTGAATAAAAATTGTGAATAAATTGATAAATCAATCATGATTAACATAAAAAATCAATAAAAAATATGTTACTATTCTCAAAACAAACAGTAATATATTTTCCTATACTGACATATTTATGTTTTTAGAATAAATTGACTTTTTCCAAAGGTTACCTAAAGTTAACTAATAAGTTAATCTCTCAGTTGGCGTGTAAGGAGTTTCAAATCTCATTTGAGGTATCTTAACACTCTTTGAATATGATACCTATTAAGCACATTTGTTATCTCACACAACTAATACTGTCGAAATATATTGTACATTTTGTCATATTAATTTTTAATGAAAGTTGCATTAAAAAATAGAGTAATAAAAGGGCACATTTGATGTTATTAACGAAAAATTTGCTAAAAAATGAACATGTTATTGTCTGTAGAATAAATAGTAACACATTACTGTTTGGTATTCATACAATAACATGTGCCAAAAACTCAAAATAAATAGCCGAATCAAATATCCAGACAGTAACATACACTAAAAATTCAAATTAAATAGAAAAATCAAATGTCACTAATAAAAAAATTGTCAAAGAACAATATGTTATTGTCTATAGAAACAAACAGTAACATGTTACTATTTAGTATGCAGACAGTAATAAAAATAAAAAATTTAAAATAAATGGATAAATGAAGCCACACTAATAACCAAACTGCCAAAAAACGTATGGTAACTCTTTACACACAAAATAATTACATGTTACTATTTGATGTCCAAATAGTAAAATGAATGAAAACTGCTAAAAAACATGCAAGAAAAGTGGCAAGAACATTCAATTAAATGAATCAAAATGAATGAAGACAATATCAAAGAAAATGACATGAATGAAAAATAAGTTTGACAACTGTAACTTACTAGCAATAACATGACACAACTAGTGACATTTGGTGAGTTATTCCTTGTAATTGAACTCATTAGTTATTCATGTATGTGTTAAGACCACCCATATTTTATTATGTCATCTATCTCCTTTACATATTTAAGATATGACCAAGCCAGTGTGTAAGTCCTGTTTGGGGTCACCAGCAGCATCAGCGTTATAAGATGCAAGACATCCTGAACATCAGTATCTGATGTTCTTCCCATTACTCTTTGGAGTGTATTGAATATCGTTAGTTTTGTCAGGAGTCCTTGGCCATAAAATCGTTTTATGTCTAAATATGATTATGGCTATCTTGATAAGGCATTCTTTTATTCCAAAAATTAGCTTCACTGATGTAGGTATTATTCTCAAATTTTCGCCCTCAATTAGGAAATGTTCATTCTTGTCTAAGAAGGTTGCGATTACTGATTGTATTTCTTAATCGCTCTTCCAGCACATACTATGATTAAAGTCCTTTATTATTATTGCATTGATGAGAATCTAAAAAGGATTTTATTGCAGTACCATCTTACGTCTCTTATTGAATTGAAAGTCATTAATTTGCCTTATACATGCTAGTAGATTGGACCTATATTGCGTTCAGTTTCTTCTATTTGTTTGGATGCTTTGCTGCCTTTCTATTCAAACAAATTAATAAATCAAACGTTATTAATAACAAAAATTGATAAAAAAATATATTACTATTTTTAGAACAAATAGTAACATATTGTTTTCTTCAAATGACATGTTTTTATTTTTTTTGAAATAGCAACACTAAGCAAAAAATACCATAAATAGATAAAATGAAGTATAATTAACAATGAAGCTTTGAGAAAATAATATGTTATTATTTCCTCAAGAAACAGTAACATCAAATGAGATGTTACTATTTTATGTAAAATTAGTAACATCTAACACAAATTGAAGATAAACTAACAAATAAAACATGATTAATAGAAAAATTGATAAAAAAGTATGTTACTATTTGGTATCAAAGGAGTAAGGGGTTTTTGTTTGCTTCTATATGAACATAATGCTAAAAAAATAAAATAATATGTACGATGCCATGTTTCTGTTTGTCATACAAACAATTATTATTTGGGATTAGTAATAATAACATGCAATAAAATAGTGTGAGGCATGTTCATCATTCTAACTTATACAGTTTCAATTCAATGTACATATATACATCCACACAAACAATATCATTTTTCGTTAATTTAATTGTAGGATAATCCCTATACTTGAATCGAGATTAAGAAGACGTGGGTTTACTTGTTGACGACCCATCCTGATGCTTCCTCTTTATGCAAAGTTATTGTTTGCAATTGGTTTTAAGTTTTTGAAGTCTTGAAATGCTAATTTCCGATTGTTCAATATCGTTTGAGTTTGTCAGATGGAATTTTCTAGCGATTTGTACAATGTCTTTATTCGATCTCTCGAATTTCTTCACCGGTACTACGCTTTGATGAAATATAATTTATTTTTTTTGTTTCATGTCTTTTGTTCTTTCCGAGACGCGCTGCGGGTGTGTCATTTCATCTTCGCCTTCTGCGCATTGTGATTCGTCGTTTCTATTTCGTGTCTTTTCTTCTTCTTGGGATGCGTAACGGGTGCATTGTTTTGTCTTCTGAGTATTGTAGTAATTTGACCTTAGCAGTTGCATTTAAATGAAAGAAAGTTTGTTTATGATACCTCTCTATCTACAATAAGTTGCAACAAATAGTAATGACCTAAATTTTTTCCTAATTTCAACCCCACCCGACCCATCATTATTAGTGAGAGAGTACCTAATTAAAAATATGAAAATAAAAATAATAAAAAGAGAATTTCAACCCGACTCTTATATTTATTAATTAATAAGTATAATCGGGCATTTTTTTGTTTTTTTGGACAAAGGTAAAAGCTAGCAATTGTTGAGGAGGAAACAAGGTGGCTGTAAACCCTTGGTTATCTTGCCCGATCCAGACGGTTGTTATCACTTATCATGGTTGCCTTAGCCAATGTATTTCTTCATCCTAAAAAAAAAACATGAAGTTAATGTTACTTCTAGCGAATAAAGTAGCCATTTCATGAGTCCAAGACGCCATCGCCATTGCTCATACACGTGATTAACATTTCTTTTTCTTTCCTTCTGGGCTGTATATAAAGGAAATATGTGACACAAAATCATGCCCAACAATTCAACAAAACAAATTAAAAGAAAAAAAAATGTACGAATCATCCTTGATACAAGATTCAGATCATCCAGTGCACAAGACACTGGCGAGTGCAGCCAACCTGGCAAATCTTCTACCAACCAGCACCGTTCTTGCCTTCAACGCTCTCATTCCTTCCTTCTCCAACAATGGCAACTGTCAACTTTCCAACAAGTTCCTAACTTGGTCAGCCATCATGGTCTGTGCTTTCTTTTGCTTCCTGTCCTCTTTCACCGACAGCTTCACAGGAAGTGACGGAAAACTCTACCATGGAATTGCTACTTTCAGGGGTCTATACATCTTTAACTACGGTGATAGTCACGAGAAGAACATGAAAGAACTGAGCATTTACAAAATCGGATGGATCGATTTCCTGCATGCATTTTTGTCGGTGTTTGTGTTCTTGGTCTTTGCAATTAGCAACTCGGATGTTCAAACTTGTTTGATTCCTAACGTGAGTGCTGCGTTGATCATGAACTTGCCTTTAGGAGTCGGGATTCTGGCAAGTTTTCTTTTCACCGTTTTCCCAACTACACGAAGAGGGATTGGCTACGCAGACAACTTATAATGATGAGCCAATCATTGTTCATTTGTTATTCCTCAAATTTTTTTTTAAAATTTTCTCCTTTGTAATATCTTCACATATTTTTAATTATCTTATTATTTAAATTATATGAATAAAAACGAAAATTTAATTAATGATCAAAGTAACCGAGACATACATATACGTAACCAGTGGAAGAATCGGTATCCGGAAAGATAAGATATGTTTTCTTAAAGCCTAGTTCCATCTTCGTGACAAAACCAGATAAATGCACAAGCAATTATTGAGCTTTCGCATATGACAATTCATGATTTCATTGCGTGGTCTTGAATCCTTGATTCAAACCTCACACTGGGAGACAAAGCTAGGTAGCCCTTCCTGATGTGTGAGATAATTCTATTTTTAAAATTATGTTTTGAAGAACTAAATTCTAGTTTTTCCCACCAATCACAAATAAAATCAAAGCTTATATATTTATAAACAATGACAATGACATGTATTCAAGGCCGGCCTCTTTTAATTAAACCCAACTTAATGAAGTTGGAGCTTCTCTTATCAAGGAAATTATAATTTCAACATCAGACAGACAGATAGACAGATCAGAAACTAGTGAATGAGAATTAACTGAACTAATTAATGTTTGTATAATTGTTAGGAAATCGTGACCGAGTATTAGTAACACTTGCCAGCATCTCAAAAGTTCCGGAATGGATAGGCACGAGCATCTTTATGGTGGGTGGTAACTTAATTCCGGATTTTTTGGTATAAAAAACTGGTTATTTCGAAGCAGCCGTTTCCAAAATTAAGTATGAATACTTGGCAATGGCCAACCGTCTTACAATGACCACATTATCTACAGAGGCATGAATTAATTAATATCTTATCTATTGTTATTAAGGTGTTAATTTAATAAAAAATATATATTAATTTTAGATAAATTTTATCCGGTAATGAGCAGTGGTTTAAATCTTAAAAATGATATTTATTAAGAAAAAAATTATTAATACTCTAATCTAAAATGATTATTATTCGCCAAAAATTAACTTTGAATGTATCATAAGATTGTTGCCACATGCTCTCTCTCAGTTTTATCATCATCCATGGCATGCATTTTCTACCGGGAGAAAATTGCTTTTATATTATTACTGAAAATTGAATATTACTTTCATATAAATATTATTAATTTTTTTAATTTAACAATTTAATTTAATAGAAAACTATCTATTTTTGACATAAAATTAATTATTTTTGAAGAAATTAAGTTAGTAAATTAAAAATATATATTTAACAATATTTAAATGAAAATAGAATTGTATTCACATTAGGCTTTTTTTTTTTAAGAATTACTCCAGAGTCAACCTGCAAAGAAAAGCAATTGAGCACTAGTTGCTAAATATTGGATGATCAATTGACTCCCGAGTTATCTATATTTGGGTGGTCAAATAATTCTAATTCAAAGTTATAATATATCTTTTGAAATAACAAGTAGATAATTGAATTGAAGAGCGCGTAGATTTATATCAAAGACACCCCACCTATCTATCTGATGAGTCCACGAATTCCGACCTCAAATTCAGCTATTCTGTCTCTGGCTCAAGTGAATGAAGCGTAGTCGTAGGGCATCTCACGTGGGATTCTCATCAAACTCTTCACCATATAAGCCTAATTGCTTTGTCCCATTCTCCTCATCAGATCCTATATATACTCTCATCTCATCCTCTCTCTCTTCTCAAAAGCTTCTTTCTTGAATAATATCACACACAACAACTCTTCTTTTATGATGTGATGAATTTTTTCTCTTTATATTTCCCAATTGTTCTGTCCCTTTCTTTCTCCTTCTTTTTGTCTTTCCTTCTTTCCACCATGGTTAACCTCTTGAAGAAGAGCATGCACTCTGTTCTTGCTCTCGACAAGCTTCATCTTAACTGCTACCACCACATTTCATCCCTCGCCGCCGGCTTGGGCCTTATCATTGCCTCCACCGACATAAAACGCCCGCTTCCTCATGTTTTGGACTCGGTGACAGTGAAATCCACATCACTGTCTTGCCCAACTCCACGGATTGGATTCACAGATGATATTGGCCACGATGATGATGGGTTGGGGTCGTGCACCGAAAGTCTAGGATTCGAGAGCTCCGATGAGACGCAGTTAGATGATCCAATTAAGGAGATTAATATCAATGAAGATAGGAGGATGCGGACGATCACGGCGGGTACCAGATCAGGGGATTGGAGGAGGGTTGGCCATGGCAAGAAGGAGGTTAAATTGTTTCCGCCGCCGCTTTCGTCGCTGAACCGGAATGGTCGACCTTGTTTTTTGCTCCGTCCGGTGAGAAAGGACGGAAGGTTGGAGCTTTTCCAAGTAAGAATACAGCGACCAGAAATTCTTCATGCTTCGAGAGAAGATGGACGATTGAGATTGCATCTAATTCCAGATGAAAATATTCTAGATGATGTATTAGCGAAAGAGGAGGATGAAGAAGAATTGCAAAAGCACGAAGAAGAAGAAATGGCAGAAGTAGAACAAGGAGCGGAAGTAGAAGTGAAAAGTAAAGAGAGAGAGGAGGAGAAGGTTGGGAAGCGGAAGTTGGCGGCGGGGAGTGAAGGGTTAAGGAGATGTCACGAGATGGTGAGTCGGGATCACCATCACCATCATCACCTGCAAATGTGTGGAGTTAGCATTGTGTGAGGTTAGGATTGTGAAAGGGAGGGGACGAGATGAGATGAGATGAGATGAGATGAGATGTTACAATAGTTGGTGCTAGCTGCCGCTGATCATATGATTCGTGTGGATTTTTGTAGACACTTGGTAATTTTTGGCAGTGCATAGAAGACGGTGGGTGAGTATAGTGATGTGTCTCCAAATTGAGGCGGCATCACAACAACTTTCAAAGGACCCGTACCCCCTGACCCTGCCATGTTGTGAGTCACAGAGATACTTCGTACCCTGTAGGTTTTGGCAGAGATGGAGAGATGATTGAAGAGAAATACATTGTAGTCTACTTACCGAATTTACAAGCTTTCCCTTCAGTCATGAGAAACAAAAATTAATAATACATATGTATACTTGAACTTTCCTCTGTTGGCTCATTAATTGCACGAATTCTCTACCCTTCTTATCTTGCCTTTAGCACACCAAAATATAAGACTAGCCATAGATTTCAAGAGTTATGGTTTGATACAAGAAAATTTGTGTACTCATTCTTTGTCGTGATAAATCTGTTAAAAAAATTGTGTACTTTCTAGTTTTTTTTAATTAAAAATTATTACTTTTATATGTAAGCAAGAAGTTGTTCTCAATACAATTTTGAATATAATAAAAGGAAAATTCTTAATGCTACTTTAAATTAAGGTAATATGCATACAATCAATCAAATTAATAACATTTTATATTAAGTATGCCATTTTTTCATAATAACATATATAATTTATGGAAGTGCAATTATCAAAGTAATTGGCCTAATAATATTGGATCCCTATTTTATCTTAGAATCGCAACTTTGATGTAATTTGTGGTCAATGAAAGGATATAAAATTTTCAGAATCATTATTATTTTGATGAAATTATAAAAATGAGCTTGTCTTCTAAATAATAGTACAACTCAAATCAAACATTGTGCTACTCCTACAACATCATTTAAAGATAGTAGTCAATATTGGTTATGGAAGTGAGATTGCTTTCATAAAATTTGTGATTTTTTAATAACATATTGTCATATTTTTTATAAATCTTGCAACACAAAATAGTAATGGTTGCAGCACAAAAATTTTAGGTTGTATACATAAGATCTCATAAAACTCACAATGTTATATACATACCACCTCAACTTGAGGTAGTGTACAAGAATGCCCCATAATAAATTGTTACATTATGTAATTAAAAATTCTACTCACTTACAAATTATAATAAAAGTAAGAGTAATGATCTATTTATTTACTATTTTTTTAAAATAGTATTTTATTTAGAAAAATAAAAAATTTTGTTTGACAAACTATTTTCAAAATCTATTTTTAAAAATTATTCTTGAAATTTTTGTTTTAAAGAAGAACAAGTTTTAGATATTTTTTAAACTTATTTTTTTCTTAATAGCATTTTTATAATTAAATGAAACTCTAGTTTATTTGTTTTACCAAACATCATTTATTCATTAGTTTTCTTGACCTTGAAAATAATTTTTGGAAATTAAAAAATAGTTTTTAAAAATAATTTTAAAAAAAAATATATCTCCAAACATATCCTAAATCATCAAATTAGTCCTTAAAAGATAAATATTATATAAGATCTCTTTTAAAATTTGTTTTACATCATATAAGTACATATAACTCTAATTTTCATTTTAAAATTATTCCTTAAAAATAGGTATTACACTAATTTTTTAAATTATAATTATAAGTAGATGTAAAACAAAATTTTAAGAGAAATTTGATATAGTCTCAATTTCTCAAGGACTAATTTAGTAATTTTACTTTAAAAAAATATGACTTTCATATATTTTCCGACAGGTTCCAAGGATTTTATTAAGACTAAAAATAGGGATATGTCAAATAAAAGATGTTGGAAGAGACATCCATCTGATAATGCAGCAAAATGAACGTCGGGCTCGGATTATCGGATACGAAATTAACCCAATCAGGTCTAAGTGGAGTCTAAGATTTTTATATGATTAAAGTGTGAATAGATATAAATAATATTAAAAATTTGATTCAAAGATTTTTATCAAATTAAGTTTAACTTAGTTGAACTTGAATTTTTTAATTATTAAAATATAAATAAATATAAATAATATGTGATATATCAAATAAAAGATTAAAAATGAAATCGATTAAAAAAATTAATTTCAATTCGATTTTTATCAAGTCAAGTTTAAATGATATGAAATTTAATTTTTATGATATAAAGAAATATGAATAACATGGGATAAATATTGAATGAAAGGTTAAAATTTAATTAAATAATGTATTATTAGTTGCCAGCTCTATACAAGAAGATTTGAATTTGATTTGAATCAAATCAAGTTTAAATGAGTTAAAATTGAGCTTTTTGTATTATTATGGTATAAATAAATATTAATGATATGTAATAAATATTAAACAAAAGCCAATCCTAGACAAAAAGGGAAAATGAGATAGAGAGCAAAAAGTTCAAAAGAGCCGTCGACAGCAGGGTTCGAACCTGCGCGGGCGTAGCCCAACAGATTTCAAGTCTGTCTCCTTAACCACTCGGACATATCGACTTTGTTGACGAATGGCCTATCCCGAATGGCCTATCCAATCTTCTATCTCAATATAGATGCCGTTACCCCACAAAAATTTGCTAAGTCTTTCTCGCATGGCTAAATATAGCAATGTAATTGTATTATGACATCGGAAAGTACTAGATCTCGAAAATGAATTAGAATCACTTTCGCTACCTCGATTCCGATATTCTTTTTAATTTGCAGATGCATTGCACAGTTATCATTACTCCCATTTTCTTAGCCAGAGGGATGTGGAAAGAGCAACTGAAATAATTGCCTCAAATTCTCGAACAAAATATCAACATGAACATCGTATAGACATTGAATTTGAACAGATAGTATCATTATCATGTGCAAGGAACCAAAAGAATTCATGCAAATAATTACTGGATTCGTCGTCAAATGGCCAAATATCGACATGCATTGAATGGCAACTAGACAATGAATGGGACCTCGTATCTCTGAGAACCCTAATAAGACTGGTGGAAGATTTAATAATTCATGCTTTTGGAACCTTGGTTTCTCAGCAGTTGGGGTAATGTCTTTTCCTGATAACAAGGGGTTATCACAAATTGATCACTATCAAACATGGAACGCTGTGTGCGAATGCTTCATGCCACTGATAGCCTTTATATGTGGTCTTCATCCTTTACAATGCCATATAGGGTTAATTATGGACACCTGGCAAGCTGCGGCTGAAGGAAAGTCATGTATCTCTCAACTCCATGCAGGGGGAATTTAATCTGGCTGAGTATATTCAAGCAGCATGTGGGGTGAGCGGTAGATTTTAACAAGCGTCCAGTACAGGACCTCTTCCACTGCAAGCGCACCTTCTGTTCTTGCTGCATAAATATCTTCACATATTGCCAATAATCTGCATCAATCAACACCCAATTCAGTCACTACATAGGAAAACAACGCCTCTGCCTGAACAGAGGCCTAAAAGGCTTCTATATCAAGGCAAACATGGTGGTGGTGCCATAGCTTAATGGCACCATGATGCAAAGATTCTTCACAAACACATGCAACCGATGTAATTGCTTGAGCACCTGTCACAAGAAGGTAGGTTCTCAAAAGGAATTCTTATTCGTAGGTCAGCACATTGTAATCTAATGAAACGTCCAACCGCCAGTACAAAAGTAATGTAAAGACCCCAGATGCTGAACTTGCTGAGAGTTTCACCTAGAAGACCCTCTAAGGAGCAAGGAGAAATCGTTAGTGTTGACTTGTATAAGGACAAATTAAAGCATTATTAAAACCAAGTTCCAGTGAGCTCACGAGGTGTTTCCTCAGAGACAATTATAGCCATTGGTCCTGAGAACTGCCCACATCCATGTTCATTTGATTTATCAACATCATAAAAAGACCACCACTCTGAATTTCCACGGTTGAGAACAAGATTTCCACTAACCAGATCCACCTGTAAAGGCCATTATTATTCTGTCTCTAGCTTGTCGATGAATTTAAAATAAATGCGACAGTCCAAGTAAGCAAAATATGATTTGGGCATATGACGTATGAAACAGACTTACCGATTATTCAATAGATCGTACATCACCAGAGCCAGTAACTCTAAAGTATCTTGGGTAAATATTAAATAATGTAAAACTATTGGTTGTACCATTAAAAACCTCCATCACTTCTGAAGGTTTAGGAAGATCCTGTTCCTGCACGGCCAATTCATATCTGACTACTTCCTTCCCTTTAGGCCTATCCCTGTTAAATTGCCAGGAGAAAGTAATGCCCATGATCGACCCAAGAGACTTCATAAAGCTGGCTTGCACTACTGGTGGAACAAGCCACAATATTGATGCATCTGCTTGGCAGCATATTAATTGAATGTCTTTCACATCGTACATGCTAAGATAGCCATTTGGATCCAGACTGACATGTGCATCATGGTTTTCCCAAGATATCTTCTCACACAAAGTTGTCTCAAACAATGTCAACTTTCCACTCACTGTCTTTATATCAAGCCGAGCACCGGCGTCGTTGATGGGGTTCGCAATGTTTGTAGGGTTACCGCTGCTGTACATCTGTCCAGAAAAGGTGATTCTATAGGAATGATGTTAAGATCAATAAATTGCAACAATAATAAACAAATCATCATATAACCAATAAATCCAGACTCTCATTGATGTTTAAAATGAAAAACCAGCCTTCCGACATTTTATCTGGTACGTACTACAGAATTCTAAAAAATGTCAAAGAGACCGACAAAGTAAATACGCATTTTGCAAGTAATATGCGAATAATGAACGTAAGTGTAAAAACTATGGAAGTTGGAAGATACAAGGGTCAAAAGAACCTAGAGAAGAATATGAACATCGTGCGCTTCTATGTAGCACTCGGCGTTGGGTTTGTTTGTAAAATGTTTTTAGAAGGTTTTTGGTTTTTATGTTTTAAAAAAAACAGAATTTCTTGCTTAGGTAACTGTTTGTAATTGATTTTCAGTAAGTATAATTCGAAATGTGTAATATGAAAGCAGAAAAAGAAGAAACAAATTTTAAATATTTTTTGAACTTGTTTCTTTATAATAATTTTGTAATTAAATGAAGTCTTTCTTTATTTGCTCCATTGATCATACTTTATTCTTCATTTTCTTTAAATTTGAAAATAATTTTAAAAAATAAATAAATAACATGTCCAAACACTCTGAAGATTCTTACCAGCATGGGTGTCCATATGACACATATTAGCACAAAGAAGAAACATATTCCATTGCAGAACTTTGTCGTTTTTGTTTGTTTTTGTCCTTGTTGGTGCCAGGCTCTATTCAAAGCCACATCAGATTTGACTAGAAACAAACTCGCGTGAATGTCTTCTAACTGCAGGAAAATAAAAAAGGCGGCACTCAGATGCACAAGGGCAAAGAGTGATGCTAGTAACTACGATGTTGCTTTGGTAAAGTAAAATGGCTAAGAAAATACCAATTTCACATCATGATGTTGCAAGAGTAATAACATTCAACCATTGGCGCGCTCTTGCTGTAATAATAATAAATCCATATCCAAGTTGAGAAATATAATTGATCAACATCTTTTACCCTTATTTCAGAAATATGTCTGGAGGTGCTATAATATACCTCAACTATCATGTGATTTCACCCTCTCACAAAACCTTAAGACCCGTTAATTTCTTGGTATGACTGGCTAAATTAGGGAAAGTGAAATCCGAAGAAATTAAAGAGAAGGCAAAAGACTAGTGATGGTTTACCTTGAGCCAGTCATACATAGTCAAAGATGTCGCCGTGCAAGACCAATCTAGTACGCATCTCAATTCATAAAGGAATGGCAATGCATGATACAGTCGGAAACCCATGACATTAATCCGCGAAACACTACTGGTCAAAAACTGCCTGTACAAAGTGCTTTTCTGTGGAATCCCAAAATGAATTTGCAGGGCTTGCAAAGCCAGAGAAATTGCTTTTGTGAAATATATGGCACGAAGTGCGAGTCTTCCAGCATATCTGTGCAAAGGACCCATGTCCCAGGCATATTTTGTAACTGAATATGTGAAGAGAACAAGATTGAACAGATAAAAAATGACCTTCCCAGTTGTAAATGAGCAGAGGTATATAACGCGATCAAGCACAATTAGGAAAAAGACAACCTGCAAGAGAAAGTTCCTTTACTCAATAATATTGATCAAAGATTCGAGAAAAAACTTCGAATAAATTTATGCATGCATTCTAATTCAGCAGGATGATCTGCCACCTGGATTTTAGTAATGAACTAGTAATCGTAGTCCGCTGTAAAGGAAGAAAGAATAAAAAGGGTCTTTACCATAAGAACTAACACAAAATCTTCTGGGAACTGATCTTCAAGCTGATAGACTTCGAGAATCTCACTGTTAGCTTTTATAACTGACTGGTAGAAAATGGCAACTAGGAAGAAAACGACCAAGTCAGCACAGAAGATATAGGCATACAGGTCAATTTCCTTTTTGCCACCACCAATGACAGAAAGTATTGGGTACGGAAACCCTATTTCTTTTATCATACCAGTGGAATGAGCATGTAGAATCTCATCGGCTACATCTGCTGCTGGAGTTAAGGAGCTGTACCATTCTTCAGCAGTTTCACTTGAAGGAGAGGCATATAACACGTCCAAAACAACAAGACCCAAATTTTCGGTCTCTTCACTTTTTTCTATGCTCTGAACACGAACCCTACTTGCTGACTGCAATTGACGAAGTCCCGTCTCTTTGCATCTCCTATCATGCAAGATCTTTAGCAGCTTGTTTATTTTCGATTCAATTCTTTCTGGCTGAATGCCCTCCTCAGGCCATGAGTTAACTTCCATAGACAGCAGTACAAAGTATGGCGGAGTTTCTGCACCGTGTGTTAATGTTTTCCAGTACCTGCAGAGGCTTCTAATAAACAGATTCAGGAAAGTTACAAGGGGTGAACATAGTGCCTGTAATCTCTCTTTGCAGCTGGAGCTCTTCATATCCTCTTTATAGCTATAATCTCTTCTCTCATCAAAGCCGGGTTCTGCAGCTATCGTCCAACCGCCATCCCTCCCAGTTATGGAGGTTTGCACGAGAGTAAATAAATATACCAGAAAAATCGGTAAGTTGCTTGTCACAAAAGAAGACGTTATTTTAGTCACAGGGAATCCCAATCCTTGAAGCAGGCTTACATGATTGAAGACCAACCCACAGTGTTGGATGATGATTTGATATAAATACTGGAGCAAAATGCAGATCTCTGTGTAAATTAGCATACTAACCCAGAATATGTAGCCGGGACCAGTATTTTGACAGAGAGCATATAGGAACAGAGCTGCCAGGTAAAACATGGAAAGTAAACTGAAGTTCCACAAGTACATCAGAACAAAGCAGCAATAACAAACAACATCGTTATTGGACCACATTCGGGACCATATGTAATTGAAGATGATACTAATTTGAGGGTGAGCAGCATCAGACATGGTGCGCTCATTGATAGAGTGAGCAGAAAATGTAGGTTCCAGATATTCACCCCCTGAACTTTGATTCTCTACCTCTATGTCGTAGTATATCTCATCCTCAGAAGAATCCAAAGTTGAATCTGGTACTTCATGCTCTATCTTTAAATAATTCATTAGATTGTTAACTGCCATATTCCCAAGAGACTGTACTTGAGATACTCCATTTCCGATTAGATGAATCCCTGAAATTAAGGGGTTTTGTCTGACTGGATTAAAGAGATTCCTTCTTTTCGAATTCAAAAAATCACCACTAACAGTTATTTCCTTCACCTCACTGATTCTGTGAGGAAAATCCATTGAATACTTCCAATATTCTGGTACCAAGGAACTCCCAGCTTTATCCCTTACTGGAGATTCATTTATCATATCTAGGGGATCTATTGTCTCAGCACTAAGATTAACATCTTGCTTCCTAAATTCAGTTTCCCTCAACCAGTCTATGGTATAATTTCGTCTCCTTTTAAGGTCTTCACTTTGTAGAGAAAAATTACTACAATTAGCAGTAGTGCTCATGTTATGAAGCAGATCTTGAAGGTTTAGCATCTCTGATTTCATCTTTTCTACCTGCAAGCTTCGCTGACGCTTCTGCTCTTCAGCTTTTCGTATGTGCTGCAACTGTGCTACCTTGCAAGCAGCTTTCGTTTCCTGCTGGTGCAATATGGCACCAATCTGCTCTTTCTCAAGATATTCTGGCACATAATTGAATTCAGGAGATGAAAACATGTATGATTGTAGCGATACCAACATGAATATGATGATTTCCACAAATGCTGACCGTGATGTAATTCGAAACCCATAATCATACTTGTGAAATCCAACCAGCCTGTTGATGCATTCTATTGAATCACATTTAGAACCATTATAATCCCCAACAAAAGGGGATTGATATGCAAGAGACAATACTATAAGGACAAAGTTGTAGATCCGCAAGAGTCGAAAAATTCTTTTTTTCTGTTTTTGGATTTTTAGCTTCATTCTGAAGAAAATTAGAGCAAAGCCAAGGTAGCCAAGGTGCAGAATGTCATATTCAAGGGTTCCTGTAATCAAAATTAATGAAAGAACAAAATATAGCAAGTGACAGTAACTGTATATCCTAAGGTGGTCAAGAAATGTCCAGAACCCTTTTGTTTCAAAGGAAAGATCACTTAGTATAGATGCAGACTTCCAATGGGAGAGCACTTTTTGATACATCTCTAACCCAGAGAGTCTAGGCGATTGATCAGCACGGAATTTGAAACATGAAATCATGAATACTCCATAATAGCTGATAAGTGTACGGGGATCATCAACAATAATTCCTGCAGTAAGATGCATGGAAGCTAGCAAGGATTATTTGAAGAAAAGTTATCAGTAATAAATATTAAAGCTTGCTATACCTAAGATAGATGTAACATGTGAAGTAACATGTCAAATTTGTGCATGCCCTGAACACATATTATTGGAGAGATACCTAGCCAACACTTCTTGCAGTGACTGAAATATATATCCGAGTCCCTCCAACAATCATGACATGGTACTTCCGAGTCAATCTGTTGGTTTGTAAAAGTATATATCCAGGTAGCCAAGTACTCAACAGTGATAACAGCAGCAAAAAGAAAAACGAACACAGGCCACAGTCTTTGAATAACAAGCCTACGTAGAAGAATACAAGCAGCAAGTGATGCTATATAGAGCAGAGAAATGGCATTCAACATGGCAAAGCTAGCAAGAAGCAAAGCAATCATGGTGATTTCAAGACCAAATAGAGAAAAAACATTCTCTATCCCAAACTTCAAGGAGATTTTTAGAAAAGTCTTCTGCATCTCAAACCTCTCTTTCCTCAAGTAAATAATTCTCTTTCTATTCCACTTGAAGCTGTCCCTGGAATTCTCCCAGAAGCGACACTTTCTGGCACTGTCTCTTTGAAGGCCTGACTCAGACCCTTGAGGTACCCCAGAGTTAAGTGATGGACATGAATAACTTCTGATTCCTCCTTGTTTTTCCGATGGTGACTTGGCATCTTCTGATTGTTTGCTTTGTGTGATACAGCTAGTGGTTGCACTAGACATTTCTGCAAAACTAAACAAAGAACAACATTCATCCCAATTTTCTCCATTCCCATTAGTATGTGGTATCCTCTCCAACCAATTGAAGACATTATTCTGGAGAATACATGCTATAATAACCACAATCTTTCCCCTCAACCCTGATTCTAAGCCTTTAAAGCCAGGCTTATACAATTGTAAACCCAGAAACAGGGATAACTGGGAGTACTCTTGACCAGGGAACATCTTGGCTTGATTTCCCCACATCTGGAAGAGATATTCAACCATCACAAGAAGTCCAGAATAAACTAGAAATAATTTTGCAGGGATCTGAGAAATCTTTGGCAATCTTGAACACAAAATTAAACCAATAAGGTACAAGAAGCCAAATGCACTTATAGGTGATAACGACGCATAAAACAAAGCAAGGGATAATATTTTCTCAATATGACGGATTAGAAGACGTCTGGCAAAAGCAAAAGCTCCCATTTTTGGTGCATCATAGGCACTTGATCCAACACTTCTGCTCTGCCTCCTTTCATAGCTGTATAGCTGCATCACTACCAATACAGCCAAGGATTCCCACATATTTTTTAACATTGAAGCTGCTGGGTTATATCCAAAAGCAGTTTGAAGATCAACGATTCTGGACAACTGCACTTCTGAGCTGCAAAGGACAGCAATGCTGTAAATTGACACAAACACAGTCACAGCATAAACTTTCATAGGATACCAATGATGCCTTCTTGTCTGACCCAAAAGTTGTCTTCCACTCACCCACAGCAGAAGAAAGAATAAGTAGCCAAATGAAGCATAATTTGGCGTGACAAGGTACACACTGAGGAGAATAGTGAGGAAGGCTACATATCTTCCACATGACCGATACACAGAAAGGAAATTCTGCCCTATAGCATTCAGATATGATATCATCTTCATCTCTGAAAAATAGGACAGAATGATCAATATATTGTTAGCTAGTATCAGAAGAGTCCCCATAAAATTTGAAGATTAAACCAGTCAAATTACATAAGGATATCAATTGATCAAAACCCTAAAAGAAGAAATTTATTTGAACAAATACAATGTAATGGACTTTAGGACATAGTAGACTTTGATAGTTATACCAATAGTTCCGTGGCTGTTGCTAAATCCTGGAGTATCAACTGATATAAGAGCAGGTTGGATCAAACCTGCCCTCAAGATGCTAAATCCAATTGGAGGGCATGATGTATGCTGCACAATTGCCGAGAATGAAAGGAATGCCCGAAAGCCATGATTGTGAATGGCACAGAAGCAAGCAAGAATCAATATTTTCAGGCAGTCCACTGAATTAATATGATCAAGCAGACCTATGAAAATCACAATAAGATTGATAATATAAATAATAATTGAAATGCTTTGGGAAGCATAAAGTTTACATCCACATCACAAATACTTAAACAGGCCGGTCCAATTTAAATCATGAAATATTGGTTGTGCTTATATCAACAATCTAATCTTTACCTAATTGTGACAGAATTTGAACAGTCAAAGAATCTTTCTTCTCCAAAGTTTTTGAGATTAGATTAAGCCGAAGAATGTATTGAAGTGCAAAATGGGCCTCGCATAAAAGAATCATAATTTGGCGTAGTTTCCAACTGATCGCCCGGCTTAAAAGATAAATCAAAAAGATAAGCACTGCATGCAGAAAGAGTAACCAGTTAGTAAATTATAAATAGCTTTTATACTACTGTAGGTCTCACAGGGCTGTGAGGACAATGCTTAAGAGAATAAGAACAGTTCTTTATTAGCAGCATGTTACTATCTAAATATAAAGTAGAAAAGGAGGAAGTTTTATTAGTTTAACTTACTGTATACAGCCTGAATGAGACCAGGTCGCATTGCAATAAGAAATATCAATACCAGCACTACAGCATGTGAGCTTTTGCATAATCCCCACGCTATTGTAGCCACAAATAACACTGTAGTCTCTTCTTTCTCTAGAAATTTGACAACAAAAATAAGACTTTTCATCCCACAAATTGGAAATCAAGACTGCATCTATATATTATAGCAGCTGCTTTTGAAGATATAAGCAGATGCTAAAATATTCGCAAGATGCATAACTACAGAATTTTGAAGAAAAGAACAGTTCCAAAGTATTATATACTTCTTAAACTAGAAATAAATAGTAATGACATCTACCGGAAAGATAAGTGAAGGAACTAAATAAATATATTTGTAAATTTATCTACAATACTTTCTAGCTGAGTACTATAAAACTGACAAGTTAAGCATGTATCATATATGGAATTTTCCACTCAAACCAGTAGGACATAGATGAACATTTTCCAAACAAAGCATCCTAAAATGAGGCAGTATGGGCCTATATCACTAGGTGTTCCAGAAAATTTTAGACAAAAATAAAATTTAACCATAGGACTGATATTTTCCACAACCCACAAAAAAAAAAAAAAAAAGAGCTTATGTGTCATATATTTGCCTCTTTTCATTATTGCCCATATATGTTCACCTTTCAAAGCCAAAGACCATACAATGACACACATTGTTTGCAATGCTTTATGATTTTGGTTTACTACTAATGAAGATCAAGCTGGTGAACAGTAGTCTTCGCATTAGCAAAAGATATATAACTATTCAAGGTTATTTGCTAACTTATCTATCTATTTCCCACCTTCCATGGTAGAGTCATCAGATTTTGAAGTTCCTTCCCGATCAGTTAAGCATGATAAGACTGAACTATTCACGATATTACACATAGCAATAAGAACACCAAGACCAAACTGAGCAAGCAAATAATATCCTGGGATGGGGTAATGCCACAACCCAATAGTTTTCCGTATCTCCATATCCTGCAATTAAGTACCAAAAGAGCTTACCTAAATTTAGTTTATATGTCAATATGATATCTTTAAGCCTGAAACCTATTTTACCTTCCATAATTTCTTATTCAAGACAGTGACTGCCACATTAAATATATATGTGCTAGTGGTCCATAAGAGGATGAAAACAAGAAGCATGCCATTCAGACGGTGCAAGCGAACCATGGAAGGAAAGGCATACAAGATGTAGCCCACATAAACCAGTAATCCCAATGCACATACACTCACAAAATGGAAGCTCCAAATTGATAGAGCCAACAAGGAAATCTGCAAGGTTCAGCACCATGTGTTTAGGCATATTAAAGGTCAATTATGTCTCAAAGATAAAAACATGATCCAAGATTTCATAAACAGTCTTATGTTCTGCATGTGTTTATTTATTAGTGCAATGGAAAATAAATTTACTGCTGTCACCATAACCTCAGAATTTAGAAGTCACAATCTCAACATGTTACCATTTCATTGCAGAAAACAGGGTATTGAAGGCGTTGTTGGCCAGTAGCATATTTACTATTTACCATATCCAGTTATGGCCAGATAAATGGCAGCAATTGCCACAACAGACCTCAATATGGATATGAAAATACTTAAAATGAATATGGAAAGTTTACCGGAAAACCATAAGCTAAGAAGTTAATTCTAAATGACTGAGAAACAGCTCCTTGAAATGAGAAATTGGCCTGCCTTGCTCCATGCCTGTTAGAAAATTTGAGATACATTCCAACGAAGAAAATAATCAATGATCATATTGTAGCATTTGGACCCAAGCTTACACGAAATAAGAAATATCAATCATTATAAAATAAAAATGAAAAGGAGACAAACAAATAATCTACCTGGACTCATGAATAGAAAAGTAATGCTCTTGGGGAAGAAGCTGCTCAGTCAAGTTACTTTCTCTTGATGTGATAAGATCCATTTCTGCCAGATCACATCTTACCCAGCATAGCTGGAAATTAGGAAAAGTGAATGTTGGTGACCTAGAAAAATAGAAATGTTTGAATAGAAAGTGCAAATAAAGACAATGTACTTATGGTTTATACTTTCTCATTTAAAGTTTAATGCTGATGGGTATATGTTCTCAAACTGAAATTATTCTCCATACACACATATATGTGCCTAAAAATGATCATAAACTTAAGGAGTCTTGGTTCCCAGAATTTGCATTGAAGCAATTATCAAACCTCAAGCATAGTCCCATATTAGATTCTGAGCATAAAGTCCAGTTAAATATGCTTACCACAATGTAGAAAAGTAGGACTGAAAGACCAGAACAGACTTCTGACCACTCTGATGTTATAGAAATTTTAAAGAGCCCAATAATGTCAAAACCCCCCGTCAAATTCTCTGGAAACTCAATGGGAAGTTGATATATGTAGAGCAGGATAATATTCAAACCAGCATAAAATAGAAGGTACTTCCACCACCTTCAAGTGTATATAAACCAGAATTAGTGAATTATATAACTACAAATGCTATCATAAAAGTGTATATATCAGGAACAAAGGGACAGGGAGAACTTACTGAAGGAGGACAAAAAAGTTCCTCGTTGAAGACCAATATACAAGTCCAATACTGCTAAAGATGAAAAAAGGTAATGAAACCCAGGATGGATGACTAATCCCCACAATTAGTTGTATAGCAGGCAACAACAAAAAGCACAAAGCTCTGAGACGACAACCTAGCAAGTGACAAAAATGATGAAACGGCCTAATAATCAAGATCCAAGTCATAATGTTTTCATAGAAACCAAAAATAAGTAAATAAATAAATTAGTTTGTAATTGTAGGCTAGTAATTGAAAAATGCACATTTGAAATAGGTTAGGAAAAATATTAATTAAAAAATGCAAATGCAAAGCAATCTTCATACTAGTTCTGTAACAAACCTATCATCAGAACAGAAGAACTTAGATGTCCGGAATGGAATTCCCTCCATGCATTCGGACCAAATCTGGTTCCATAGATGTCAACTAGAGAAACAAAGGCTGCTAATAGATGCGTGACCAAAAAGCATGCGAAAGGTAAAGTCCTCCAGGACTGCACTCTGCAAAATAATCGCATTTGCTCTATGTAGCCTTTTTCTAAATGGCGAAACGCCAATATACATCAACGAGAAAATTTAAATGATATAATAGGATAAGAACCAAAACTGAGAGACGTTTCATGTACCTTCCAAAACCAATTAGCAGGGCCCAGTGAGCATCAATAGCCGTCCACCGATCCCCCTCGACAGCTATAACAATATGAAATACGGCATGCGAGAGAAGTGTCAAAGAGGAAAGTATAAGAACATACCGTGATATCAAAAATTGTCTATGGAAGCGAGCACCTGTTTGACATCACTTTAAAAAATTACTTAAAACATAAATCTTGTGGTAAAACTGAAGAGAGGACGTGAAAAGAAAGGTGCTTATGCACAATAAAAAGAGGAAGAAGAGGAGGTGGAAGTAAAACGAAGCATGCATTAGAGTCAGCATCTCAGTCTCACCCTTTCCTGTTGCAGTGTACTGAATAAAGAGAAAAGCTAGTAAATCAACCAATGATATCAAGCTCCAATCAAGTGAAGCAGCTGCGAGCATGTAAGACAGAAGATGCATTAATTCAGATTTCAAAAATCCGAGGAATACATGAATTAAGAAATCAGGACCAAGTAGCATTATTTGGATGATTCGATGTCATGACCAACATCATTCCAGGGCCAACCAAGTTTTTATTTTAAAAATTTCCAGGCACATTACAAAAAGAAATGTCAAGCACAACACGATTGAAAGTACTAGTCCCAGTGAAGCTGAAATTGTGCAGACCTATTAAAAGGAGCACGGGCAATACGTATCGGCTGAGAAACCTGGCCATGGTGACTCTATTTATGCACTGAACAGCTACGATAACCCATTCCAAGCGTCAAATTTATCTTGAAGTTACGGGGAACTTCTACTTCTGAACGGATCTAGGGTTTGGTTTTGTGAAATTGGAAATGATGAATGATGCCCATTTGCGAAAACGAACACGAACGTATTATCTTCTCTCTGAACGCAAACACCGAAGCATGCAGAAGAATGTGATGAAAAAGGGGTCCACATTACAAATCTACAGAAGAGGAGTACTGCAGCTAGCTCCTTGCGACTGAATGGATATAATGTGGAGTAGGACAATTAAAAACAAGATTCAGACCAATGAAGCCTGTTCTACACGTTGATGCATGCTAGGCCTTGTCGTTGGAGTTTCCCTCCCTAAGTAAAATCTCGTATGAGATATCCTGCGGGTAAAGTGTTTAGGATTAACTGGTACGGTACATGTATACAGTATACTATAATGCATATAATATATATAAATGTATGTATATAATATTTGATACGGTATAGTTAAAAATACGTATAATATATATAATGTTTAATACATAACATGTATAAATATATGTTATATATTTGAAAAAAAAAGTATATATGATATTATAAATTAAATTTAAATAAAATTATTTTTGAATAATGACAATAATGGATGAAGTAGACCAAATCCTACAAATAACAATGATAAGTGGTTACAACAATAAATCAAAAGTGGTTAACAATGTTGAGTTTAATGAAACATAGCAATTTGGTGGTAGCACTAGTTATTGATACTTCTTATGGAAGTGAGAGTAATTACAAATGATGATGGCTAGCAATAATCATACTTATATTTGTACACATGGCAATGATGATTACTACTACATTGGTAATAATGAACTATTATTATATTAATGATAATGACAATAATAATTGTTATTACGTTGGAGGCCATTAACAATAAAATGATAGTAATAAATGATAATAATTTCATAAGAATGTAGGTGGAGTTCTATTAATTATTAATATAATTTTTCCATATCTAATTTCATATTTCATTAGCTTGTAACCTGTGTGATACATGAGTTTAATTAATTTTAATTTATAATATAAATTATAAAGTATTCAAATAGTTAATGTAAAAATGTTATCATATTTATATCAATTAAATGATTATAAAATCAACATAATTATATTTAAATTAAATAAGAAAATATATTATATAACTCATTACCAATAGATGAAAATATTATATTATAATATTATATTAATAGTAGTATTTGAACTTAATTATAGAATTTGACCACTTGCATTATTATACAAGTAGTAAAGCAATAATAGTTAAGATCTATTTGAATTCCCTATGATAAAAAATAATATCTCAAGTACAATAAATACTCAATGATGACAAATTTATGCATTTAATTGAGTCCAAATAGTAAAAAATATATAGTATGTACATGTTATTAAAAATTAGAAATAATAACTTTAAATGCATTGAAGGAAGTTATATTATCTTTTAATAGCATGGCCGCTGACATAACTTATTGTAAATCCCAATGTAGTAAAAGAAGGGTAGAAGCATGCCAAAATTGATATTATAGGTGCAAAAAGCATGACTTTTGTTGAAAAAAATTTTGTTACTTGATTTATGCCATTAAATATTGATGGTATCGTGCATTATTTACATAATATTTCTATCATCCTAACTCTTTATATAGAAAAAAGTTTTCTTTTATAAGCAAAAAGCTTACTATTTTTTATTCAAATCTAAACACGAATCCTATTTGAATCATTTACTAAGGCTTACAACCTTTTTTTTTAACTTCAATAAAATAATTTAAATGATATTTATGTTTGTGCAAGAGGAATGCTTCATGGAAAATATATCAACACTTACACCACCTAAAATCTTAAATAATAAAATCAAAAACATAAAATCTAAACATATCAATAAAATACTGAAATTGATGACTACTAGTTACTAAAAAGTTGTTTAATGAGTTGGGGGAAAATATAAACAATTCAAGTTGATATGGGGTCTAGTAATTAGCAAAATTTGAGAATAAATGAATAAGGAAAATTTTCATCCAAATTTTAAGAAGTCTATTAATTATGTTTGTGCTATACTCTAGTATATAAATGAAATTTATAATTTGATTATTGCATATAAAATCAATATTCATAGAATAATAAATGTTATTCCTATCACCTAGTTACCTCCTCTAATTGATTGGGTGAAGATCAATACAAATGGACCAGCAAAAAATAAGGATAAAAAAGCTAATTATCGAAGATTAATTAGAGGGAGTCATGGCCAGTGGATTCATAGCTTCATTAAAAATTTAGGATGGCAGAATTTAAGGTGCTTTTGAAGGATTAAAAGTGGCACGGTCTTTAAATTTTAAAATTATGATTTTGGATTGTGACTCATTGGCTTTGGTGCAATACTTAACTAATGAGGAATGTGAATTACCGATGGATCCAACTCTATTAAAAGTGATCAAGAGATAATTAAAGATGAAGGAGAAGGAGTAACTTCCAATTAAATGGTTAAAATTAGTATAAATAAATCCAAGTTGTCTTGGGTCAGATTTTAAAAAGGAGTGACAATGTTAAAATGGAAATGTGAGTGTAATATATGTAGTTGACTTGCACATCTCCAGAGATACTGTGGTTTAAAGACAAAAGAATTGTTCAATTTGTCCATTCTTCCCATCATTGTATTGGGTGAAATTAAATTGAGACCAATTAGTATTTATTAGTGTATAATTATTTTTTGACCCGAGTCATGAAATATGCTTCTATAATAAATTTAACATAACAAAATTAAAAATTTACTAACAACAACGCATATACCTATTTAGTGCAATACCTGTGTTTTGCATGAGCCAAAAAAAAATTAACAAGATAAATTATAATTTTAAATCAAAACAACCTGTTAATGGAGATTTATAAGGTGTTATGAGTTAGTTTCGAAGCATTTAGTTGGTAGTTCAGCATACATAATAGATGGAAGTACTACCCATAATAATCAGTAACATAAAAGTTAAGATAATTATTTACACTTTTATTTTAACACAAATTATTTAATTAAGATCTTTTAAAAATATGCATTCTATGATTTCCATAGTCTTCTCAATTATTCTATCACTCATAATCTGCAATTAGTGTTGACGAAATTGTAAGACACATAGTCTTTTTTTTTTTGGTAACTAAACGGGGTTAATGCCCAAAGAAACAAAGAAACATTATGATATAATAATAAATAGGGTAAAGACTTTAATTACATCACAGAGCATCAAATATCGTAAGTCTGCCTATAAACACTAGTTTCAATAGTTATTTCTCAGAGTGAGAGCTCCAATTTCGTGCACTACAATCCGTTTTATTGTTAAAGTTCATCAGAAAATATTTTTTCTTCATAAGACAATAATAACTTGGCCTTGAGTGGCATTGAAACAAAAGGCATATATTTAACCAAACTCATATTAGATCTTATTATTAAGATATAATTCATAAGAAATATATATAGCTAATGAAGCCATAAAAAATGTCGATCAACTTGCTAATTCTGGATTTTTTCAATACCTTTTGGTTTGTTTATTTTGAAGAAGTGCTACAAATTATGCATCTTTTTATTCAATTTTAGATTCATCCCTTTCAATTGAGAATTGTATGCATAGCTTTACTAACTAGAAAAAGTCACAAGAGGAAGGAAAGAAAGCCTTGAATCTTGTGAAATAGAGAAGGAAATTGCTCTGGTTAATTAAGTTATGTATTGTTTTATTCATGTACAGTTGAGCACTTGTCGGTTATTGCCACATTACATATAACCATAATATACTTAGAGTTTTACTTTGCATGTTAATCTACATTTCTCTTTTTGTGGTTTACTAATTTGCCATATATAACTATGGTAAAAAAAGGTAAATGGTGCTTATTTAAGAATTTTTTGGAGGGTAGGTTTGACATATTATCATATTGAAATTATGATTTAAATATATATATTTACAATCATAGATCTTCTTTTTTGGTAATGTGTAAAATCAAACTTGTCATTTGTTAAAGGTAAGGTCTTTCATGCCTTGGATGAAAATCCAAGATATGGATATGGGTACTAAAAAACAAATAAAATATAGATAATAGAAAAAGTGTACCGGAAAAGCCATGCATTTTTAGCTATTCTCTATTTGCATTTATTTGTTTGTAACAAATAATATTTATAAAATAAACTTAAGCATTTTTTGGTAGATTGTATTCACCGCAGTCCAAATGAATATATATATATATATATATATATATATATTCATTCTCGAGCAAAGGAAGGCTATTGTTTTATCACTATGATATTTGTATATCCTCATTATTCAATTTTAATCAAATTGTTTTCCTTAACAAGTAATAATCATGGAATTGAAAAGATACATGAGGATTATGTTGTTTTCGCATATATAATTATGTTTCATGGGTAGGTTGCCTAGGATATGAGAGCAGGAGAAGCTATCTAGCTTTATTTTTTAAGCCTCTTAAATTTATTGCTTTCTACTTCCTTGCCCTTCGAGTTGTGGGTGTTTTGATGAACTTTGCTTTTATATATATACATATATTTGTCCACAGCGCACAAAAATGAAATTTTCTTAAAAGATGGTTGAATGATAAAACAGGAATAATCTTTTGTCCCTTTTTTAATTGTGATAAGATTCGGTGCTGAATTACAATTTTAATTAAATCAGCTTTCATTTTGCTTTTCATTGCTTCTGCTGTATAAAATATCTTGATATCTTGATAACAATATTATTTTTATAATAAAGATATTATTATTAATTATTTATCAAATATAAAAAATTAAATGTTAATGTATTAAAAATAAAAATTAAATGAAATATTCATCATTAATTGTAGTATCATATCAACCATAACTATAAAATACAATATTATTTCCTTTTAGTAACTTAGGGAAGAAAACCAGAGCGTAGCTATATCATTTCCCATTTTCATTGCATTCCTTTTTCCAAACGGAAGTAACCAATTTAACTAGTAGGTTGATAATACAATATTATCGAACAAGAATAAAAGACATCTAATTTATTTATAAAAAAATACATTTTATCCACCTATTTATAATCTGTCCACTTGTGATATAAAATGTTAAGGAGAGTACATTTGTAATTTACATAATTGATACTTTAGTCAGCCATACTTATTTTTCTATTGAAATCTAATACATATTTTTCATGTACTTTTATTTCTCACTTATTAAATTGAAATGAAATTTTAAAAATTTAATTTATATCATTGTTTTTTTTTATTTTTCACAATCTCAAATTTTAATATCTTAATATCGTAAGAGTAAATTATGAATAATTGATAAAATGAAGGATAAATCAGGATGAAAGTAGATTAAATTAGAAATAATAAAGCATATAATAATTTTTTATTAATTTTGGTTAAATCAAAATATAAGTGAATAAAGTCTCCATTGTACAAATTATAAATGAATTTTTTTATTATATGTTGACAAATTATAAATAAAACCATATTACATGCAGGTAAAATATATTTTTTCCTTTATATATTTATTGCAAAAATATAACTAAACGTAAAATTTACATGCAGCGAGGGGGGAAGAGGAAGTCTATAAATTGAGAGATTCGAATCAACCTCTGAAAAAGTGCATAGCCAGAAAACATCGCTGCTGAAACTCTGTAAGATCACTTCATCAGAATCCAAAAGCAATGTTGTATTCCTTCCATTGGATCTATTCACACTGAAAAAGCTCCAAATATAAAGAGGGTTTGTAGAGAGAGAAAGTGAGGGTAATGCATCCAGATCACAGGCCAATTCTTCCCAAGAGAATAATTATAGTTCGTCATGGTGAATCACAAGGCAATTTAGACACCGCAACCTACACCACCACTCCTGACCACCAAATCCCATTAACCCCACAAGGCATTGTCCAGGCACGTCAAGCTGGAACCCTTCTCCGGCGGGTTATTTCCGACGACCAATCCTCTCCGAATTGGCGTGTTTATTTTTATGTTTCTCCTTATACCCGCACACGTTCAACTCTTCGCGAGATTGGTAGGTCTTTCCCGAAGAATAGGGTGATTGGTGCCAGAGAAGAGTGTCGGATTAGGGAGCAAGACTTTGGGAATTTTCAGGTGGAAGAGAGAATGAAGGTTATCAAGGAGAACAGAGCAAGGTTCGGCAGGTTTTTCTATCGGTTCCCAGAGGGAGAATCGGCCGCTGATGTGTTCGATCGCGTTTCGAGTATGGTTTTATCTCTCACCCTTGTTGTATTTTGGTCATGTTTCATTTTCTCTACAAATAATTACTTGTGCTATTCTTCCCGGTTCTATCTTTGGCTTTAGTTTACTATCATAATTTAGTAACTACTGAATTCTGGACTATTATAGTTGTTGAGCATGCCTCTTTAGTTTCTGCTAGCTCAGTTCCTCCTACCTCGTGAATTTAAGAGAAACACAAAATGGAGAAAACCCCTCAAAGAGCCCCGTGCTTGAAGGCTAAAAATCTACATTTAGCAACTTGTTGGAGAAAAGGAAGCATGAAAATTTTTTATCCGTACAGTTGTATTGGAACCTATGCTTGGAAATGTACCTGAATTAGTTCTAACGCAAGGATTGTCATTATCTGGGTTTGAAGTGGCAATGGCTATCCAATTAACTTTTGATGACATTAAATTCAGCTCAGAGGAAAACATTGCTTGAAAGTTGTTGTTTCTGTTCCATGATGTGGTTGCCTTGGATAATCTCGAAAAAGTTATAAGTGTACAGACTCTCTCAATGACCTTCTTCCTAACTCAATTTTTATTTGCCCTTCTTTAGAATGTAAGATCTACTGACAGGCAAAAGAAGTTGGACCAACATATCAATTTTTCTGGTGTTTTCTTGAGTATGAAAAGTAAACACTAGTTAAAGTGAATGCCTATTAGAATGAGTTTGATTGTGCTTTTTAATTACGGGGATGTTACTTCTCCATTGTACCATTTGACATCCATTTTCAGTAAAAACTATTTTCGCCCTTGGGCTGTCATGTGCTCATTGTTAGTTTGCTTGCTTGGTTCCTAGATCCTTGGTATTTCTTCTAGAGCCATTTTCTTTTCTTTCATGCTTGTAAAAGTCAGTTGACTACTAGTACTAGGAAAAAAGTAATGTCAGTTATGACACTTCTTTAGCTTGCATTTCAGTGGCATGCATGTGAATGTCTCACAAGTCACAGCCAGAGTTTGGCATTTCATGAGTGATTTATTTCTTTAACAATCATATTCTTGTTCCAAAAATGTTGGAGGATTAAATGCTGAACCTGTTCTTGTACCAATAATGGCAAATGCTAGTGCTGTTGGATTAAATGCAAGTTGAGTCACAATGATGTTGGTATGCATTTTTTGTAAAAAGAATGAAGCAGTTCGTTTCCTGGATTGGCCATATGCTTTGGGATTTGATGAGTGAACTAAAGATGACTACTTGATATCAAATTGTAGAAGAAAATTCACAAGTGCGACGAGAACTTGCAAAATCTCATTTCATTAGTCGATTCTCCTGCTTTGTCTTTCGTTTTTGTGCGTCCATTCTTTTTCCTTATACAATTTAAGAAATTTATCATGCAGTTTCCTTCGTTCCCATTTTATCAGAGGAAATCTGTGTGTCAGAATTCCCAATAGTTTTAGGATCCAAAGTTTCGTGGGGGTGATACACAAACATGCACTTGATGAGTTTGCATATATAATGTAGTCGTTCAGTTATGAATATATTTTATTATAGGCAAATTTAAGCCCTTGTTGAGCTTAATTCTTGTGCAGGTTTCTTTGAATCTCTGTGGAGGGACATAGACTTCAACCGGCTTCATATTGACACAGCCAATGACCTGAATCTTATACTTGTGTCCCATGGTTTAACATCGCGCGTTTTTCTGATGAAGTGGTTCAAATGGACAGTCGAACAATTTGAGCATTTATACAACTTTGGCAATTCTGAGTTTCGGATTATGCAGTTAGGAAGCGGTGGAGAATATAGCTTAGCAATTCATCACTCTGATGAAGAATTGTTAGAATGGGGACTCTCCCCTGAAATGATCGCTGACCAAAAATGGCGAGCTCATGCACGGAGGGGTGATTGGAACGATCACGGCCCCTCCCCCTCGTACCTTAAGGCTTTTTTTGATACTTTTGCTGATTCCGATGAAGATATAGACGAAAATGAAGAAGATACAAATTCTTTTATAGGTGCAGAGTGTATTTAGCATTCGAGGTTGGATTACTGATTCATTTTTCAACATTCACTTGATAACACGTTGATTTGTACTTCTCTGATCTCCTAGTTGATTATTAGGAAATTGATACCCGATATGAAAGTTCTAGAAAACTTTGTATTGAATTGGTAATCTTTGATTGTATGAGTACTAGGAAGCAAGTCCAGATTTTTCTTGAGCACCTCTTTGCTTTCTGCTTTATGCTTCAATGCATGCTACTTGTTTAAGTTTGTGATCGTCGGTGTTTATTAATATTGTTTGGTCTCAACAATGTTCAGGAAACTGTTAGCGGAAAATGCACATTATTGCACGATATAAATATTGAAAAACAAATCAGATTATAAGGCTTTCATTTCTCCGATTAAGATTCGGATGGTATAAGATAAATTAAATATTTAAGACTTGAGATTTTTAAATGGGTTCTATAACTTAAGTTTCGTTTAGCACATAGTCTGATATAATATATAAGGATTGCTAAATAATATAATACTGTATAAGATAAGATAAATTAATATATTATAATGGTATATAAGATAAATCAATATATTATAGTTCCTTCAGTCTTTTACTTAGAAGTTGAAGGTTTATATAAAATTATTTTTTCTTTGATTTGTTGTTATATTGTAGAAGAATGTATACATCCAAGAAATAACTAATTTGATTAAAATATTCTTACATAACAAAAATTAATAAAATTATTTTAAATAAATTTAAAGTATATAGTTAAAACAAAATATCCTTTAACAATTAAAATCTTTTTGAACAATATGATAATATAAATCAAATATTTATACTATGATAACAAAGTAATAAAACATTTTTCATCAAAGCACAATCAAACATATAGATATATGGAGGTACGTGTATAACAAAGTAGTGAAAGAATATAATAAATGAATTCAAGAACGTCAAGTACCATATAAAAATCTTCAAAAATATTGAAAATATATATATGCATTATCTACATGTATCGTAAATATAGCCTATTATTATTAAATAAAAAATAAAAAAAATCAAAATATAAATGTGTGTTTTAATTTTATAATTGAGATATGAGAATGATGTATGAGGGAAAAGGCATAAGATGATTTTTAATTTTAAGAATTTAAAATTTATCTTAATACTATCATATCGTATCAATCTTTATCTTCTTCTTCATGAAGCAGATAACCTTATATGAAATTTAATATAAAAAATAATTTTTTTTTGAAAATCTCAAATATAATATATATTTTGATAGTACAGTCTATCGTTTATGATCAAGTTTTATATGATGTGGACTTACACGGTACACTGAGGTCTAATTAATCTAATTAATCATCAATCATGAGTAATTAATAACTGAAAATAAGGGTACTTGAGTTTCAAAAAAATTATACACCTTCAGAAAAAATTATATAAATATGCATAATGACATAAATCTATGTGGGAAAATACTAAATATGTATAAATACATATCGTTTGATTGGCTTCATGCAAACCTCTACCAAAGGTGTGGATATATTATGGATTTAAATTGGAATTCTGCAACGGGAATTATTGATCCTTAGGGCGTTGGATTCGTAAAATATTTTTAATATTTCTAAAATGTTTAGAAGAATATTATATTTTCATATTTAGTTCAAAATTTATTTAAATTTATTTTTTAAGATTGTGACATTCTCAAAAATATTTTTAGTTCAACTTTTTTTCAAAATATTTTTATAAGGACAGGTGAATATCTTAAATTTTTCATAAGATGAAAATGTTGATATTAAAATAAAAGAATAAATTTAATTGTCTCTCTTATTATATTTTATTAAATAATTTTTAATTTAAACTACGAAGTAATTATCACTTTATTTTTAAAATATTTTTACTATTAAGAAATGCAATAATATTAATTTTTTAACTATAATTCCTTTTCTATTATTATTCCTAATATTTAAAAGATTTTTTAATATATTTATATATACATATGATTTCTTTCATTGAATTATTATACAACAGGCTTGAATTTTTTTTAAAAAAAGTATATTTATATATAAAATATAAAATAATATTAATTTATTCTAAATAAAAAATATATTAATTATTAAAATAAACTGCATAAAATATTAAAATATAATAAAATATTAAGATATTTTTATATATATTTCAATAAATTTTTATATGTTAAATATTAAAATTTAATTTATCAGGTGTTAAAAATTTTAGTTATTTACATAATTTTCAATAAAAATATAACTTATTATATTATATTTTATAATAAAAGACTTAATAAAGATATTTTTGAAATAATCTTATAATTTTTGAAAATATTAAATATGAATAAAAATGATAATATATATTTTCAAGAACATTTATAATGAATCAAAAATAAAAATATTATATTCTTATTAATTAAATTCTTAAAAATTATATTTTTAAAAATATACATTTTTTAAAATATATATTTTCTTAAAGATGTGAAATTTCGGTAACCAAGTGTTTTGCAGTCATGATTAAATCAGGGGGATTCTTGGGTAATCTTGCTTTCCGTATTCGTATATACTCGCACGGGAGATGTGAAGGCATGCTTACTCGTGGATGACAGAAATTTTGTTGTTAGTCACCCAGAGGCTCAGAAAAAAAAAAGGCTAAATTCTTGTATTTGATTTTTAAGGAAAAAGGATAAAACATACGTAACCTCTTTATATTATACTTCATATATAATTTTACTTTGATATTTTAAATAATAAAATTAAATATTTGAACTATGTATTTTGTGTAAAAAACCATTTTATTATCTTTTTTTTAAATTCTTAACGGTAGTGAATTTTTACAATTAATTTTTGTAGAGTGTTTAATTGCATGAAAATTAACTTTTCAAAATAGATTTTATATCTAAAATTGAATTTAAATTAAAATTTGAAAGAAATCATTTTTACTTTCAAATTGAATACTTAAAACAATATTTTTCAAATTAATTACTCATAATCATATATATTCAAAATTAATTCTTTAACAAAACCATTTAAAAAAGTATTTCATATTTTATTTCAATGATATCTTGCGCACTTTTCATCTGAAAAGATACAATTTTTTAATAAATTTATTTTCTTAATAATACATATAATTTAGAATTATAATTAAAATTTTATGTTGAAATGATTTTTTTTAAAAGTATTTTTATGTATAAACTTGTGAATAAAATATTTTCATAAATAATTTGTTTAATTATAATTTTCTTAAATAAACTATATATACTTATTATTGCATGAAATTAATTTGAATTAGAAGAAAGTATCCTTATAAATTTTACTTTACTTCTCTAAGCAGTTATCCATGAATTCATCTTTGGATGTGTTATAAGCATGTCAAACACATTTCAATTTTCTTAAATAAAATTTAGTTAATCTTTTTAAAATACGTGCTATACAAATTCTTAATGACATAAGTACTTGTGCTATTATTTTCTAAATAAAATTTCTTAGATACATGTCGTAATATTCTATATTTAACTTACAACATGTGTATTAATTTATTTATATATTGAATATCATTAATATTTATAATTTGATAAATACAAAAGTTATCAATATTATCATTATCTTCTTTATATAAAATAATTAATACACATATTGTAATTTAAACTCAAAACCTTGTGACAATTATTTAAAAAAATTTACCTAAATTTTATCCTTATTTTTTTAGTTACTTAGTTGCTTGAAAATTGTCTTTCTAAAATTAGTTTTATGCTCAAAAAAGATTTTAAATTAAAAATTGAAACTAATAACTTTTTACTTTCAAAGTTAATATTTAAAATAATTTTAAATTAATTATTCATAAGCCATTATATGTAAAATTAATTATCCGATAAAAATTGTAAAAAATATTTTATCTATTATTCCATTCCGTTACATCTCAAACCCTTTTTTTACGGGTATAAATGTTCCATTAAGTTATTTTCCTAATTATAAATATAATTTTGAAACTACTAAAATTTCATGCTAATGTTGTTTCTTATAATAATATTTTTAACTACATTTTTTAAAATATTAAAAAGCTTTTTTTTGCACGTAAAATACAGTAGAAATGTCAACGTTTTTTAACCTTCTTTTTCATCATTCATTCATACTTTCGGATGAATTAGTGATTGATGTTTTCATTTTTATTTTTATTTTATGGTGATATCTTTAAAAGTTTGATATTATCTTTTTTGGAAGGAAAATGGAAAAAAAAGCATATACAAAATTGAAACGTAGTTGATATGCTTATAACACATCCAAAGATAAATTTATAGATAACTGCCAAGAAATATAGTAAAATTTATAAGGATACTTTCATCTAACTCAAATTAATTGGACACAATAATAAGTATATATAGTTTATTTAAGAAAATTATAATTAAATAAATTATCTATGAAGATTTTTAATGCATAAGTTTATACATAAAAAGATTTTTATAAAAAATCATTTCAACATAAAATTTTAATTATAATTCTAAATTATATATATTATTAAGAAAATAAATTTATTAAAAAAATTATATCCGTGAAAAGTGCTCAAGATATCATGAATTGAAATAAAATATGAAATATTTTTTAAATTGTTTTGTAAAAGAATTAATTTTGAATATATATGATTATGAGTAATTAATTTGAAAAATATTGTTTTAAATATTCAATTTGAAATTAAAAGTTATTTATTTCAAATATTAATTTAAATTCAATTTCATATATAAAATTTATTTTGAAAATTTAATTTTCATGCAGTTAAACACATAGAAAAATTAATTGTAAAAATCATCTACAGTTAAGAATCTGAAAAGAAATATAATAAAATGATTTTTTGCACAAAATATGTAATTTAAATATTTAATATTATTATTTAACATATCAAAATAAAGTTATACATGAAGTATAATATAAAGAGATTATGTATGTTTTATCATTTTCTCTTAAAGATCAAATACAAGAATTTAGCATTTTTTTTCTTTCTTGTCACCAAAATTTCCGTCGTTCACGTGTAAGCATGCTTTCGCATCTTCCGTGCAAGTATATATGAGCCCGAGCAGGAAGATTACCCAAGAATCCACGTAGGGGCGTTTGATTTACGAAAGTTACATTTTTTAGAATGTGACTTCTAAGTATATAATTACTGGAAATGTAAAATTTTTATATTTGTTTAATACAAGTATTTCTGAGAATATTTTTTTTACATTTCTGAAATATTTTTCACATTTTCAAATATATTGTATTTTTATATTTAATTCATACTTATATTCCTATGAATCTTATTACTTTTTTCAAAATATACCTTATTAATTTTTTGTTATAAATTAAAATAAATTATAAATTTAATTAAAAATATATGAATAAAATTTTTTGAAGACTTAATAAATTAATAATTTAAATTATATTTGATTAAAATATAATAAATAATTATAATATATAAAATATTAAAATTTTTAAAAATTTAAATTTAAATTTAAATTAAATTTTTATAGAATTAATTATATAAAATAAATAAGTAATTTCTCTATTGATAAAAAAATTTTGTCTTCATTGAAAAGAAAATAAGAGAGAAAGAAGAGAAATAATTTATTTTAAATTTAAATTGAAAATAAAATAAAATATTTAAAATTTTTAAATAATTAAAATATAATAATTACATATTTTATTTGTAAATATTCTTTTTTCATCTATTTTTTCATTACAAATAAGAAAAGGAAATTAAGTGTTCATTTGTTTTATTAATAAATATTTTTATAGAAAAAATATTATTATATATATATTTATAAAGGTATGATATATATTTTATATTAATAATTAAAAATTATTATATATATATTTATAAACAAGGGTATATGAAGAATGAGAAGTAAAATTGTTTTTTTTTAGTATCAATATTTTCAAATGTGGGATACCCACCTCTCCCTATGAGAATTAATTATATAAAATATGATAAATAATTTAATATATAAAATATTAAAATTTTTAAAAATTTAAATTTGAATTTAAATTTAAATTTTTATATAATTAATTATATAAAATAAATAAGTAATTTCTCTATTAATAAAAAATTTTGTTTCCATTGAAAAGAAAATAAGAGAGAAAGAAGAGAAATAATTTCTTTTAAATTGAAATTGAAAATAAAATAAAAGATTTTAAATTTTTAAATAATTAAAATATAATAATTACATATTTTATTTGTAAATATTCTTTTTTCATCTATTTTTTTATACAAATAAGAAAAGAAATTAAGTGTTCATTTGTTTTATTAATAAATATTTTTATAGAAAATATTATTTATATATATATATATATATTTATAAAGGGATGATATATATTTTATATTAATAATTAAAAATATTATTTATATATATTTATAAATGAGGATATGGAAGATGAGAAGTAAAATTATTTTTTTTATTATCAATATTTTCAAATGTGAGATACCCACATCTCCCTATAAAAATATTTGATGAAAAAAATAATTTTTAAAATATTTTTAAAATTATTATATTTTTAAATAAAATTTTTAAAAATTTAAATTAAATATAAAAATATAATATTCTCATAAAATATTTTTGAGAATATAATTCCTTGAACGAAACAAAGGCTTTTGGTAAACCAATCCTAAAAAAGTAAAGGACTGGCGACGCGTGTGTGTATCTCTGCGTGTGAATAATCGTTTTCTTGCTTTTTTAAATCTTTTATATGCCAGCTTTCATTTTCAATGTTTTCCCGCCAGTCTTTCACACCCAGTGCTTTTTCTTTCTCTAGTTTTTTTTTTTTCATTCATTGCTTTTCTTCTTTCTTTTTTAATTTAATTTAACTTTTTATTAAAATTTTATATTACTTTATCTCTTACACATTGTTATATTTATTTTTCATCTACTCATATTATTTATAACTTATGACACACTTACTAAATGATATAAATATAATATAATTTATCTTTATTATAAACAGATTTTAAATAATTTTATTTAATTAATATACTGCATTTTTTATTTTTATTACTCTTACGTACTATTTTTATTTATTTTATTACGTATTTTTCGCTTCTTACTTTTTCTTGTGGGTATATGTTGTTTACAGCTTAATCGCTGATATAATCAAGTAGAATACATGTCACATAATATATTTTATTTTAAATATAAAAATATTTTAAATAGATTAAAAACTTAATTTAATTGAATTGAATTACTTAATTACATAGTTTAGTTGTAACTTTTTATTTGACAAATCACGTGCTATTTTTTATTTTTATTTATTTTATTACACAATTTTCTTTTCTTATCCACCCCTATTGATCGTAAGTAATAGGTCAATACCATAAAGTAGAATATATATACAGGATATATTTTTTATAATTATAATTTCAATAATGTATAATTTTTATAAAAATATTTTGCATATTATACTTTCAACTTTTATTACTCTACAATTCACTCATATATTCTCTTCTTTTTATTTGATTAACCATATGTTTTTTCCCTTTTTATTTAATCATTACTACTCGTGTTGTTTATAATTTATATGTTTATATCACCAAATAATTAACGATAATATGATATATTTTATTTTTATTATTAAAATATTTTAAATAAGTTAAAATTTAATTTGATTAAATTATATAATTACACATTCTATTTTAACTTTTATTATTTTACCATTAACGTTTTGTTCATCTTCTTTTTATTCTCTTTATTACAAGTTTTTCTCTTTCTTTTTTTTTATGCCTGTTCCTATTTTTTATAATTAAGAAGTTAATATCATTAAATAATAAAGATATAACATAATATATTTTTTATCATAAAATACTCCAAGTAAATTCAAAATTCATAATAGAAAATATTAATTAAAATAATTAATTACATGTTTTATATTTAATAAATATTACAAAACTAAAATCATACCGTAAATTTAGCCAATGTTCTTAACAACAACAATAATTTTTAAGGGTTTTATTTCAAATTTCAAATGAAATATATGCAATGTTAATTACGATTGAATATACTTGATGTTTAGAAATTTGTTATTTACACACCTGACCGTACGTGTGTTATGGAAAAAAATTTTAATAATTAATATAAGAGTTGTTTGATGATATATATGTTTTATTTTTTTATAATTAATTTTAATTAGCCAACACTTTAATAGTATAGTGATACATGATATTATTTTAGACACTTTACTCCTTGTGATATTTGAGGATACAACTCAAAATCCAATATAAATATATACATATGTTAAGTAGATTTTTACTTTTATCATTAAAAAATAATTAATGTTTAATTAGTGTTTTACACATTAATTATTAACGTTAAACATAATATTATTTCCGTACTTGCTTTATTAATGCTGTAACTTATTGAGTATAAAAGATTACATATGAATTAAACTATCATTTAATTAAATATATATAAGGTAAGGATGAAGATTTATAAATATTAATTTAAAAATAAATAACTATGACTAAAATTACACTATAATATTTGATGTGATTTACTTTATTACTAAAGTCATATAAATGAACTAAAAATTATGTTAATTAAAACAAACACGATAAATTAAAAAAGGAAAACAGATAAATATATAAAATTAAAATGAATGTATTGAATTATAAATCAAAAGTTTAAAAATATATTCAACGCAAGTTTTGATGAAAACTTATTCTTCAAACATTTAAATTTAATCTATCTTTAATGTAAATGAGTTTTACATTATCATCAATTCATTATTATCATATCATTTAAAAATTATTAAATTTTTTATATTATTAGTAAAAATTTTAATTACTTTTAATTTTTTTAATAACGTGACATTCTCTAATTTATTGTGATAATAGATCAAATTTTAACCCATTTTCCAAATTCAACAAAACAGTAAAACAATTTTTATGGATTTGCAGGTACCACAACTAATATCTTCAACAACATATAAGCTACCTAGATGATAATTCATAAACAATTTGCACATACGAATAATTAAATTTTCAAATTTCAACCTTTGCATATGGAATAAAAAACATCAAGTATAAAGAAAGGATATCATTTAAAATGTAGTCCAAGTAGTCATCTGTTCTGTATAAACTTCATATTTCCCACTAAAAATTTCGATTTAACGTAAGCTGTTCTATAGGAGTTACGCTTTTTCCTTTCTTTCCTCTTTCTACTTCGTCTGTAAACATATATGTTTTTTAAAAGAAGACTCGCCTAAAAATATAGTTTATAAAGCATGATTAACTATAATTTCTCATAAGTAAAAATCTTATTTTAAAAAATATGGAAAGAATAATTTATAAGGCATACATGATCTCAACAACAAAAATTAATCACATTAAAAGTAAAAAGTAAACCATTGATATAGAAATAAATAAAAAATAAAAGCATTTAAATACTAACGTTTTATTATATATCTTTTGAAGAATTGAATATCATTTGATTATATTAAATTTAGACCCTTTTTCTTTGACGATGACAATTATTTTCAACTTCATAAGCTTAATTTATTGTTTGAGTTATATAATTTTCCTTTTCTCCTCATTTCAAAAAATCATTCGAGGTAGATCTTAAACCTTATAACAATTTAGTAATATACTTTCAATGAATCGGAGTCTTTTAAATCATAAAATGCATAAGGTAAATTATCATAATTTTTAATAAAAAATAAATATTTAGCTAATTATAAATTTAAATATTTTTAATTTATTTTTATTTATAAAATTTTAAACCTTTAATTTTTTTTTATTAGAGATTATGACATCTCACTTTATATTTTTCTAGAATATATCTTAAGATATATTTTAGAGGAGTTGGACCTATTTTCAGTATTATTCTCCATGAACTTTTAATTTTAAAGTTCATGTCTTTATTTAATAAACAACTCAAATTATACTTAAATTATTTTTTAGAAAGACAATAGATCCTCTTTTTATTTATTGTAGCACATAATGTGCAAATTTGTTAGAAACTATTAATATTATTGTAATTGTAAATTGTTGCATTTTTTTTTAAATTTGATGTTTAAATTAATTTTGAAACAAAATACACATTTTAACATTAAATTTTATCTTCTGAGCCATGCGGGCGAAGCTAGTACAGATAATCAACGAAGATAATCCAAATCTTCAAAATTTTAGATATAGAATTGGATTTTCAAAGTTCAAAATGACATTTTGGTTATCCAATACAGTTGAATTGAAAAAGGGGCGTAACTGACTAGTCTCTCTCTCTCTCTCCTTCTCACTCTCGCTCTCACAATATTGCCGCTCTCTCTCGTTGCAACAAATTTAGGCTCTGCAAATCCCTCTAAAACGTCACTTTCATACTTTCCCGGGATCTGCTTCTCTTTAATTTCCTGTGAGGACAAAGCGCAGGTTGTCTTCCACCGCCATTAAAAATAATTTCCTTTGCAGTAATCCTTGTGCTGCCATCCAATTCATAGTCCAAGGGTTATGTGGACTCTGATTTGAGCATATTATTCCATGTCGGTCAAGTACTTACTTTCTCTCAAATTCAATTTTCAGAGCACCCGGGTGTTTTCTCAATGACCTTTCAGATATTCGAGTGGGCGAGCGAATTTTGCTTTTGGGTCATTTGCTTGTTGTTTCTGGAATCGGATCGGTGTTAAGTTTGGTTTGGGATGAAGGTCTGGAGGGCTCATCCACCGCACCAGAGAATGGTTTTGGTTTGGGTGGGTGTTTGTTTTCTTGTATTCACGGTTGTGTCCTACTGGCAGTTGAAGGACACTTCCGTTTCATCGTCTTCATGTCCTCCATGCCATTGCCATTGCTCTTCAGTGAAATATCAGTTCGACCCTTCGGGTGAGTTTTCGTTTTTCACGCTGACCTTGATATTGCTTATAGGGAACGTTGATTGATCAGCCGCACTGCAATTTAAACCCAGTTTGGATTATTACCCTTGAGTATCATATCCTTGTTTGTTTGAAATTACTCTGTAAACAGCAACCCGGGAAATTGATCACCATAAGGGTCGTTCTTAAGTAGCTAAGTGGTTAGAATTGAATTGGTCCATGCTTAGAGCAACCTGCTAGAAATTCTTCTCTTTTGATTCGAAGAGGGAAGGGATGGCTAATTTTCGGCATTTAACTATCTTTCTTTTTGGTAATATTGTATGCTGCACTTTGGTCTCGATGTTCGATAGCATTGTTGTTTTTGCTTTATTTGAACTGTCTTTCAGCAGTACTTTTTAATTATGTCTTATTCCCCTCTCGAGTCTTGATACATTGGTTATTTCATTTTGCAGAGCTTCTTGACAACTCATTTGCTGGTAAGGTTGCTGCTTTCACATCTCTGGTTGTAAGCTTTTAATTGTTTGGTATTTGCTATAAAACATTTAAAAGCAGTCATCTGCCATGCATCTGAACGTTACCGAAAAACTTTGCACATTGCATACATTTTTAAGAATATCCCTGTCGGAAAATTTTCGCAAAGCATGTCAAATGGTCTTGTGAACTTGATTCATCTTTTGCACTGTGTTGATTCAGAGCTATGGTTTTAAATTAATTAGGTTGCATCTCCTTGCCAATTTAGCATTATGTATATCAATGAAAGTGCTCATTCAGTACTAATTCTATTCCTAGTGTCAGTATTTTTCTTCCTTTTACTCCGTGCAGACTGTGGGAAAAGTGACCCCGTTGTGAATGAGGAAATGAAGAAGGATCTGCTGACTCTGCTATCGGAGGAGCTACATTTGCAGGAAGTTGTAGCCAATGAGACCTTCGAACAAAGCAAGAAATTATTAATGGTCGCCAGGAAAACATCTTCACATTACGAAAAAGAATCGGAGAAGTGCAATATGGGGATTGAAGTCTGTGAAAAAGCAAGAGAGAGGGCTAAAGCAGAGCTCGTAGAAGAACGCAAGCTCTCTGAATTATGGGAAAGACGAGCTCGTAAGTACGGCTGGAAGGAAAGGAGACGAACACACTATAGAATTTAGTGATCAATTCATTACACATTATCTTTGGCGTCATTGTCAACCCAGCTGCTGTTGGGGTTGAAATAGAATATATTAAGCATTTTATATGATTTTTTTTTTAATTTTTAGGGTTAAATATAATTAAAAAAAAAAAAAGAGGAAACGACAGGGTATGTTTTTGAATTCTTCAAATTTTTGGGTGGCTTAACAACATTGCGCCGCCCCCGTTAGCTAGGTCCCTATGCCTTTGGATTGATTGTTTTGATCCTTTCAACGTATAGGAAGTTGAATTAATGAATTGATTCTTGTTTTAGTTAAGCTCTCCGCGTCAAATGCTATTGGCAAGCATTGCTGATTGCTGCTAGTTTTCTCTTTATTTCTTTTCATTTCTTTGGACAATAGTTTAAAAATATGATATATTACTTTATTTTAAAGTCAATTTATGTGAGGACTTGTGCTGATATTTGTATATAGTTTAATCTTATCTTTGGAAGATTGTAATCAATAAAATTTAAATTTTAAACATAAATGATCCAAAATAAAAATAAATTGAGTTAATTATGAATTCATTAAATTTTAAAGGGAAAAATACAATTTATTTTCTTTAATTTTGGGGTGGTCGAATGATTCTCCCTATAACTTTGAAAATTTGAAAAATCAAAGTAAATTTGAAAATTCAAAATTTTAATTTTATAAAATCTATAATTAATTCCCATCAATTATTTAATTAATCATTTTAGTAAATTACTTAATTTTTCATAAGCCTTTTAAGAATAAATAAAATGGTAATGCTATATGTAAGAATGGGAAAAGCATGAATAGAGGACTAAAATCTTTGTAACCATACCGATTCCTAAATATTATACCCTTTTTTATCCCCATAGTCGCATGGGTTCTTTATTCCCATACTTGTATGGGTAATTCCAGTCAAATATTCAAATTGTTGTATTTATCCTCATTTCTCCATTAATTTAAATAATACATATTTATTTATATTTTATTATTATTTTTAATAAAAAGTTAAATATATTTAATTTTTTTATTCTATTTATCTAATTATATTTTATTTATATCTTATTATATTTATCGTATTCATCTATTTCTTATTATTTTTAATAAAATAATAGTTCAAAATTCTAATAATAAAAATATAGTAAAGAATGATGTGAATTATTTTAATAAAATTTTTCTTTAAAAACTTTTTTATATTTAAATTAACTAGTTATTAATTTAATTTTAAAATTTCTTTTTATTATATAATCAAATGTATATGTAAATATACATAGTATAGTTCTCATATTTGTATCCAAACTTAATAAAATTCTCACAAAAATTCACTTGTCCATACTCATATCCATTTTTAGAACCCCATAATTGTACTTGAATGAGGGAAAATTGAGAATATGCTCTAAATATGGGTCAAATTACCATCCCTAGTTATGTAAAATGAAAATTAGATTTGAAATTAAATTTCAAATGCAAATTAAAGACTATTAATAAATACAAAATGGTGAGAGTAAATTTATAAACATTAATCCAATATATATAAAAATTTGAAAACTTAATTTCAAATTTTATTTGTTATATATATCATTTTTGAAAACATAATATTATTATATGTTGATTCACAATAACTTTACAATTAATTTTCAAGTAACTAATTAAAATCCTATGCATCTACATAGTTTATTTTAACTGTATAACATAGAAATTATATAAAAACATCAAAGCATAAAATTTAAAAAAGCATGGAAAAAATTAAGTAATTTAATAAAATAGTTAGTTAATTTAATGAACTACAATAAGTGTTAACTTCAATTTTATGTAATTTAAAAGCTTGATTTCTAGACTTTTAAAGTTGAGAGAGCAATACTCAATTATCCATATCTTCTGAAGAGAGGATTTTGCATCTTTTTTCCAATTTTAAATTACGAGCTCAGGTTCCTTATATTTTTTAATTTTCCCTGGCCGAAATTAGCTTACATGTCACACGTTCTGACATGCTCCTCATCGTATGGGAATAGTCATCTCAGAATGTCATAATTTGTAGTTAGATTTTATTCTAATAAAAACTTTGGCCGCAAATGTCATCAATCATGCATGAATCCTGAATCCAGCCATGCAATCGTGCGTTCAAAGACGGAAACTAAGGAAACTAATGGGGACCGGAGAGAGGGTATGTAGTGACTAGTGACCCTTCATCACTTAGCATAATATAGCTTATTCTTACACTCATGCTATCTTTTTGACTATCAAGATAGGCTCTCCTTTATCGAGAACCAGAGGTTTCAACAGTTCATCAGTCTTACTAGTTTGTAATTTTCTTGGCTAGAATCAAACATGTTGCAGAACAAAAACAAGAACAATATGTTTTGCGATAGTGCAAATTTTTAACTCCACTTTCCCATCCATGATGCCAAGGAACAAAGCCAAACTAGGAGCAAGGGGAAATGATTGATTATTCAAATTGTGTCTAAGGTTGGTTCGTTCAAGTCAGGTACAAACTATCTAGGACCCCAAAACCAGCCACAACCCCACCTTCATCAGATGAAGATATTTTTGTACGCATCAAATATCCACTTTGGTCATTTATAATGACCTTGTTCTGACTCCTGCAAATTCCATTTTATGGATGTCAAGGGCTATCCAAATTTAACAAAGCATATTAAAAAGCGAACCACGATGTACCTTAAGTAAACGCTATATATCCCCAGTTCTGAAATGGCATGATCCTTGCGACAATGGCCATTACGTACCAAAATGGTTGCTGAAATAGTTGGAAATATTCTCTGCATAAGGATGTATGCTGCATCTTCTCCAGACCCTGCAGTCTGCAATTTTAGGAGTGTTTCTCTCACAGCATTGCCATAAATATTGTTTCCTGAAATGTAATTGCCACTCGTTAGATAATCATATCTCCACCTCTCATTTTCCCCCTCAACAAAGGAATATGGGAAAGGGCAAAGCTTGGTTTAGGAAATACAAGACCTCCTCCTTCTCTTTGAGGCTTCATTACAAATAACTCTGGCCTTTCAATTGCCCTTGTAGCAATATCTGAGTCATCCAAACTCCACAATCCAGCAAAGCATTTACGCAATTTGGCAATGTCATCTTTGTTTTCGAGAAATCTGCTTACAATTTGATAGATTCAGTGTAAAGAATCAATTAAGGAAACAAATATCTCTGCAAACAAAATATACGACACAGTCAATGAGATAATTGATTTCTAGAGAATGAAAAGGAGAAACATCAGGCTTTAGTTTCTGATGCTATCGGATTCTACAAAAGGAAAAAAACCCCATCTCCCTTTGTTTAATAGATATTGTTAGCATCAATTTAAGGAAATATATATGGTTCCTTGAAATCGAGTTTCTGAGATACTAAGCCTGCATTCTAAACTTCACATGGAAACCCATACATTTCACCCGTTATAAACCTTGTATAATATCTCTTTTTGATCAGGCTGATTTCAACGAGGGGATAAATATGATAGTAATTACAAGATACCTCTCAAGAACATTGGGTCTTGCAAGTTCCTGTTGAACCTTCTTTGTGCCAGCCAAATGATAAGATATCGATGGGCACTTAATGGCAGAAGAACGTTCTATCAGAAGCCTAGCTCTCCATTCCTACATTTGATCAAGATACAGCAAAGAATAATAATTGATCTTCTGTTTGGAGTATCACCATATTCATATTAAAGGATAGTGCGCATTTAGAACGTTCCAGGTGGTTTCCAAGATACATCCGTTTTATAGAGTCTCCATGCCACGGCCAAATACACAGGTCACCGTATAAGTTTCTCTATCCATTCTAACTGTCATATGCAGGAGGTCTGCATCTAATCTTTTTACTGATGGAGTTAATTATTGAAACACAGCATTTTTGGGGGAAAAAAATGAGGGCAGTGAAACAAATAAGCCTTTTGGGGACACAATTGAAACTATTGGCAAACTTAAAGGATGAAAAACTGTCCTTTCACTACTTTTCCCTGCTAGGGTCCCAGGTGGACTAACATTCTCTAAGGAACAGATGTTTAAGCCAACAGGGAATAAAGAATTTTCAATGCTAAATTGAGTTTTACTATAAGCAACAGGAAACTACAGTAAAGCTGCTCACTGATTCTGAAGGATAGTCAATGGGTGTATACCCAGTCCTGAAGTAAACGACTGCAACTGCTTGTCCATCCCTGTTAGTGCCAAGATATTGTATTTTCTATAGTCAGACAAAACATTAAGCCTAAATCTAGATCATGAAAACAAATTTATCAAGGTTCAAGACCACCTACACAGAAAGGGTTCCATCTGGTAGAAGTTCTCCTTCTTGATCAATTTTGGCCAAGGTTTTCCGTATAATTGTAATGTTATGTGTGTTTTACAGCTGAGGAAAATAGTTTTTGGTCAAAAGTAATAGGTTGTTGACATAAAAAAACAAAGAGGGAAATTCCAAACATATATGCAGCATATAGCACGAGTTTAACAACTCAAATATGAATATTCAATTGACAGCATGTTTCATGTAATACCAAGTTTACTGTATTATTTTATTTGATATGCAGTTGAATTCATTGATATTATCACATAGATAGCACTGATTATGTAAATCAAAGAGACCGCTAGAAAGGGTGAGGAAAAGAAAGAAAGAGGAATTCTTTTCCTTTTGGTTAACTAATTAACAAAAGGATATCTTTCTCTCAGAATTACAGAAAGCCAGTGTTGGTCATACATGTTCCGCTCTTCAGTTTGAACCACAAACACGACCACAGCCCTGAACAGATCCATTCACAAATAATTACAGAACAGTAACAAAACAAGTAGCAGACGACTTTAAACAAGGAAACTTTCTCCACATTGACCTGGGGTTATTATTCTCAGACCAAGCTTTGGCCAATGCCTCTGCAAACTGACTGGCGGCAGTATTAGCAGGGATTCTTTTGGGATCTAGTCCAAGCAATTTTCCATAGTGAGAAAGTACGTCCCTGAAATCACCAAGTAGTATACAAATGCCACCGGATAATACTTTTCCCTCCTCATTTTACTTAAACGCATTAGAAATTTAGAATTTCATATACATATATATATGTGGCAAGATCTGTGAGGGCACATATCCACTAAATTCTGTGCATCTATGTGGAATCTCAAAATTGAAGTTGATTTCTAAAAACTAGATATGTCCAATCAGATAACATCAATTTTACAACAAGAAGATTGGACACTTAACTAACACAAAAACCTGCAGCGAAAGAAGCAATGCCTTTTTCCTTTTTTTTTTATAAACCATAAAAATATTATCTGAGAATCTAAATTAGAAATCAGCAACACTTACTGATGAAGGTTGGTCACAAGACTGCCAAGGCCAGCAAATGAAGATGAAATAGTGTTCATCTCAATTTGCAGAAGTGATTTGGTCTGTTCATCAAGCATATAATCCAAACGATGTAATCCTAAGCGTATATCCTAGCAAAACAATTACAAGTAAGTGAAATTTTTATATTGTCTCCCTTTGGCTCATAAATAAAACAACCTTTCATTTGTACAATAGCTACACCCTATTAATCAACACTTACCTCTTTTTTATTAATATCTAGCATCTTGGAATGAATATCTAAAAGTCTAGAGGTGAATTCATCCACTTTCTTAGTTCTGCATTGTGATGAACAGACCAAGAATTATCAAATCATATCAAAATTGTATATAGAGAAAATAACGAAGAAAAGAGCAAGATCTCAAGCAGCACAACTCAAAACAGAAAATTATAATGATAGAACAAAATTCACGCAATTTTAAATAGAGAAATTTTAAACCATGAATCTGAAAAAGCTCATGTAGTGACAACACGATAAATATTACAAAAATTCCAAGTGAAAAAATCCTGATGACAACCAATGCAAATAACAATCCAAAACAACTTGAAAAGTAGAGTAACAGCTAGGTGATATAGTAACACTCACTGCTACAAGAAAATTAAATTTCCAGCAGCTGGATTAAAATTAGGATGTGCTTAGTTGTGTATTGAAGAGCAGAGGCAGAGTGATGGCAGTAGATGGATCAAAATTAGAATGTGCTTCACTGTGTATTGAAGAGCAGAGGCAAGTTTTAGTGTATCTGTGCTAACCCCCCAAAATTATTAAAATATAGATAATTTACTTACAATTTTTTAATTCATTTCAAAAGGTTCATATGTAGCCCTCTCAAAGATTTAAATGTCCTCGTAATGATCAAAAATTAAAATTTCCTGCACATAAGATGTCTCACCCTCCACAAGAATTTGACTCCTGGTAACTATGAGGATTTTGCGTCTCTCCCTCAACAAAGGACATTATATATTATATAATCATTACTATAAATGAGAGTATCCAAATTGGATCAAGTTTAGGTAAGGGGAAAAAAAAAGTGTACCTGGATAGTGATTCCTGAAGAAATTTTCCATCCAGACTCACTCGATCAACAAGTTCATTAAATATAGGGGCTAAATCACACGCTTGCGTCCAATGACTTTCAGGGAATGGAGTCGGTAATAAGGCAAATGGGGCATGCACCAATCCCACGCCAGGGACGCTTCCTGATTTCTACAATTTGAAACAAGTCAAAGCCAATTCCGGGTAATAGCTTAGAAGCATATGACACTACTTTAAGCCATATACAGTAAAATCTCTATGCCTCCACTTCAGACCGGGGCCAGGACAATCAGAACTTGTTTCTTCCTAGCTAGACCAATCAAACATCCCATCCAATAAACTTTAGTTTTTGATAAGATAGGAAAGAAAACCATATTTTCAAAGTCAATCCAGCTTTCACAATTAATATATAATAAACTGGAATGAAGTGCTCCGGTCTCTTGAAACGAATTTGTGTAGAAATGAATCTACAGCAAAATGATTTCATCTTACTAAGATTTTAAATGTGCAACCAATAGTACAAACTTACCTCAACAGATTTATCGCCAAGGACGAGCCCATGAAGAGAGCTCCAAACAAGAGCATCATAGACCATCTTTTGGAGCAAATTCTCATCGATGGCATGATAATCCAGAATCGGCGGCGCAAAGGTTTCTTCTTTCGTCGCCACCTCGTCAGCATTCCCACACTTGAGAGGCAGAATAGGAGAAGACATGAGTTTGATGGATTTAGTTGAAGTTGAATTGAAGAAAGAGACAGAATTCAATTGATTTAACTGTGATTGTGATATGTGGCAGGAAATTGAAGCGGTATTGGGGAATGAGTAAAGGCAGTGAGAATTCAACGACTGAGAACATGAGATGCAGCCAATGCTCATTTTGACTATTTTCGTCATTTCAACCTGAGCTCCTTTTTTGCTTTTTTTAAATCTGAGCTTTTGTGTGTTCCTAGTTGAGCTTCATGCTTCATCAATCGCCCCTGGCGGTTTGTCATTTGTGGAAATTCCAGACAATCGGATTCCTGATGGTGGTCAGTCGATAGGCTCTTTCTCAGCCCAAACAAGCCCAGCATAAAAGAAAGGGGAAATCCTACCCTTGAGGCCTTGGGCTCTAAGCTGAAAAACTACCAAAGGCTGGGCTTCATGTATAACCCGAAATTACTACCATCCAGAGATCTAACACATCACTTTTGATGTGGTATTTGATTTGTAAAATCTTTCATGTTAAAGAATGTGATTTTTAAGTAGGTGATTATTAAAAATATAAAATTTATTTGATTTAATATATATATTTTTAAAAATATTTTTTTATATTCCTAAAAATATTATATTTTTAGTTCACACATTTTATATCCTTGGAAATCTTATTACTTTTTCAAAAAATAAACGAAAGAGATTGGGTAAAGCGCGGGTGCGAGAGACAGCTCCAATCCGCTATTCTTCCTCAGAGGCGTCTCCATAGCAGTAAGGTGAGATTAGATGCGTGTGCCCTTACACCGAGGCACAGCTCTAAGAATCCTAGGAACAGGTGGAAAAGATGGTCCCTGCCTGGGTGGCCCTCAACAATTTCTTGTTATAAATTGTAAGAAATTATAGATTGTAAGAAATAATTTAATAATTTAAATTTTAATCAATTGAAATATAATAAATAATTTAATATATAAAATATTAAAATTTTTAAGAATTTTAATTTTAATTTTTATATAATTAATTATATAAAATAAATAACTGATTTCTCTAACAAGAAACTTTTAATTTTTTTTAAAAGAAAATAAGAGAGAAAGAAGAGAAATAATATCTTTTAAATTTAAATTAATAAGAAAATAAAAAAATTTAAATTTTAAATAATTAAAATATAAGAATCACATATCTTATTTTTAAATATTCTTTTTTCATCATTTTCTTTATTCAAATAATAGATATCGATACATATTTTTATAAAAAATATTATTCATCTATATTTATAAAAGGAAGATTTATTATTTATATTAACAATTAAAAATAATATCTAAAAATTTAAAAATATAAAAAAAGTAAATTTTAATTTTTAATTCTTAAATAAGTTAGCAAATCAACATTTTGAATCAATCCTAATCTAATCTATTAATTAATCAAATTATATGAATTAATTTACTTATAATCTAAATTCAAATAATCTCAACTAAGATCTATATAAAATATTTCATATTTATACCAAATTATTATTAGTTTTCAATATTATATTTCAAATCAAACTATATATAAAAATATGTTAAACAAGTTATCATTTTAATATAAAATTTTAACTAAATTAATTTTATATTATATTTTTATAAAATTATTTAAAAATTAAAATTAAAAATTATTTATTTAAAGTTTATTAATATTTTTATATTAAAATTTTAGAATTATATTTCAAATTAAATATATATAAATCAAAATTTGATTAATGTTCTATAACTTACTTCTAATATTTAGAGTGTTAAAAAATAGTTATTTATAAAATTAAATGAATAATTTTAAAATAAATACAAAAAATTAAATTTCAATACTTCATAACTTTTTCTTTTATTATATATAAATTATTTTTATGTTAAATTTAAAATTTATTTATTTATTTTTTACTTATTTAATATAATTATCCTCATTATTATGAAAAAATAAAAAATATAAGTTAAAAATAAAAATGAAAAGTTTTCAAACCAAATTAGAATTGGAATATAGAAATTATCATTTTTTTACTTATTTAGTATAATTATACTTGTTATCATAAAAAAATTAAAAATGAGAAATATAAGTTAAAATTAAAAAATAAAAATAAAAAAATTTTAGAATAAATGAGAGCAAAAAAGCATAGGGCTAAAATTATCTTTTAACTTTAGTATTAACATTCGCAGGAGATGGGAATCTGAAATACCTACCTTTCTTCATAGAAATATTTGAGTGAAAATTTGAGTTCTAAAATATTCTTGAAAATGTTACATTCTCAGATAAATTTTTTAAAATTTTAAATCAAACATAAAAATGTAATATTCCCATGAAATATTCATGAAATATTTTTCACATATTTTCGAGAATGTGAAAAATATTTCACAAACCAAATGCCCCTTGAAGGTCTTTGTGATTTACTTGCTTTTAATTTATTCGGATGCATTACATGTTAAATAATTATTTCATGTCAGTGAATAATTTATTTAAAAGTATAAATTTAATTTTCTAATAGTGTACTATATTATTACTAAATAGAAAAAAATATATAAATAAAAAATAATGAAAAAATTTTCATCACATTTAAATAATTTTAATAATTTTTTATTAATACGACAATACATAATTGGATAATAGTATAAAAATAATTTACGTTAATCCCTCATTTATTTTGCTAATTAGGGATGGAAAAAGTTGAGAACTCCAACATTAAAAATTAACTAGTGCACAAAAGATATATAAAGTAATACAAAAATGGAGACAAACACCTAAATTTGTTTATTTCTTAAAAAATTTTAACAAGCATAACATATTATAATAATTTATTTTTTGAAGAATAATTTAATAAATAATAAATTACAATGATATATACTTAGAAGAATTTTTAATTTAGTAAATAATATGTAAATTTTAAATATTATTAAAGTACAAAAATATACTTAAAAAATTATCAAATATGCTTATGTTAGAATATAATATTTTAGATATAAATAATTAATCTTATCAAACAATCTATTCAAATAACTTATATTATCATTTAATTAAACTAATTAATATAATCAAATATTAATTAATAATTAATTAAATTGATTAACTGTTATCATAATCAATTGATTGGTATATAGATGATTTGTTAAGAGAGAACAAGAGTATGTTTAGATACATTTTTAATTTTTATTTTCAAAAAAATACTTTTAAAAGTATTATTTTTTTTTATTTTTTAAATTTAATAAAAACAAAAAATAATGGTGTTTAATCATTTGATTATAAAACCATCACCAAAAATTAAAAGCAAAGTTAAGAGAAATTTTTTATATTTTTTTATTTTTAAGTTATACGCTTGAAATTATAATTTTTAAAAATAAATTATAAAAATAATTATCAAATAAGGACATTTGTTTCTAGCAATATAAAAATAAAAAATTATTTTTTAAAATAAAAATATTTAAAAAATACTAATAAAAGGAAAATAAATTTTGCTAAATTTGTTAGTGCTCTAATCTTCATTCTTCAAAATTCTTCACTTGCTCATTGTTTTATTTAAAAAAACACAAAACAAGTGGAAAGGGAAAAAAATGTCATAAACTTAGTTTGATTATCATCGGCATGGAACCTTTTTTTTGTTTCCACTAGCCCAATCTTAATTAATTAATGTGATCCTGATTTAACAAGTATCATGCAATTATAAAAAATAGTATTTCAGAAAAAAAACATTTATTGAGATTTCTACAAAAGATGAAGAAGTTAGGTATGCTTATAATCCTTCTAAAATAATGAGAAGTAAGCCTAACTAACTCATGAGAAATTAGTTCCAAATATCTCCTCTACCTATATCTATGACAAAATAAAGCCTAAGAAATTCTATATACAAGAATTTGTGCTATTATACTACCATCAATAAGCTTCCATAGAATCTAGTTCTGAGAAGGTGGAAATCGAGGCTTAATCTAGGAATTTATAAAATAAATTACAGAGAAGTGAGTTTGGACCTTAATGAGTGAATAATTTGTGAGAATAATAACATTTTATATTAAGTTACCTATTGGATTATTCTCCTTTAACCATTCATATTACATTTAAGCACATTAAAAACTAAAAATCAAGAACCAAGAGTCAATGACAATGAAATTAACACATAATCATTTCATTTTCAATATCTCATGTAAAAATATTCAATGATAACTATAATTAAGTTATATCTCATTTAAAGTAATAGATAATAGATAAAATATAATCATCCACTTTTTATCTCCTGAGTTAGCCTTATACACTCCATAAACTTTTCATCCTTATCTTTTTAAAGTTTACCTTCCACAAGTATGTCATCGAAAATTTTTCTTCTAGTATTCACAACATCACCCCCATCATATTTCCCAAGTTTATTACCACTTATAGCATAATTCACAATGTAATTTTAAATACTAGAGCTCAAGCTTTATTCAATGCAATTCACGATTTAATTTCAATTTATACCACAACATATATCAATATCATCATGCCTTCTTGTATGGCTATAAATACTTATACATATCATAGTAATCAATCCATAAAATATTCCCCAACATATTTCATTCCATAATTAATGCAATAAGTTCATTACAAGACATATTATATCACACAGCTTCTACTTTCTCATGTCATGATTACCTAACTCATGCAATCATCTTATACTTATCATAAACTACTCTATCTTTAATGTTTAATGACCAAATACTCATGTTGGGTCATTATAAATCATGATGACATAAAATAAACGGGGTATGAGTTACTATATGGTCATCCTAATTGTGATCTTTAAGTGATCTTTTATGAATAACTCAAAAATTATAAATATATTATCCATGAAACTTATTTCATATAAAAATACTCATTTAGCTTTTTATAAAGTAATTATTTGCTCAAATGGTTTAAGTTTTGCAAAGGTTATGCCTTTTTAAAAGTAAACATAAAAAGTCATTTTTTTTTAAATCTTAACTTTTTTTACCTCTATCCACTTTTTTAGTCATATCCTAAAACAAATATAATATATTAATTTGAAACTAATTTCATTTAAAAGTAAAGTCAATTACTTTTAAAACGATAGGTAGTTTATTTAAAATAGACATAAGACGAACGAGTTATATTCTTTTAAAGTCAGCATAAAATTCTACAGTTAATGAATTGATTAACCAATCGATTCATCCACCCAATTTCATCTCCGAACCTTCGGAATCAATTAATTACTTGATTTTAAAGCCCGATTTTGCCTTTGGACCCTTAGAATCGATTGACCAATTAATTCACACGTAAGAATCTTAATTTTATGTGAAAATTTCTCTATTCACTGACCCTAAATGCCCTTTATACACATATTTACACATTAAACCTTGATACAATCATCAATATATCTATTTAACGTCTCATATCACCACTTTTCATCATTTGTTACTCTTACCACATTAAATAAAACATAATTCAAGCAAAATCACAAAGCCTATATTCCATCAATATCATCATATAACTACAAAATCTATAAATTTAACTACATTATCCATTCATCTTGTATGGAAGAAAGTGTTAGGGAGTTAATTTGAAAAATTTTCAATTCTAATCACGTCAAAATTTGTGGGTTCTAAAGTTAGGGTTTAAAATACTCAACAAAACAAAGTAAATCCTAAATTATTCATTAAATAAAAAGAAATACGAGAGATTATCGATAAAAGTAAGATTCTTACCTTGATTAGACGAAGAAATAAAAAAATTTAATGTCTTCCTTACTTGATTGATAGAGTATTGAAGGGATTATGTGGAGAGAGTTGAGAGAGGTTAAGAAATGGAGAAAAATGAGAAATTATGGTTTAGGGGCTGAAATGAGGGAAAATAAGGTCTCAACGACATTCTTGAAAAATTACTCTTAAACTTCTTCCATACCCACATTCTTATTTATATCAGTACCAAACTTCATACTTCATGATTCTAATAAGTTTTCCCTATCAAACTCCTACCAAATTCATATTTTTATATTTTTAATTTAACTAATTTTATTTTATTCCATATTTCATACATAAAATCCCTAACTCAACAAATTTATTGGCTGCCTTAACCATTCTTTCTCACATAATAATTTTTAATTACGAATAAGTAAAAAAGGTGTAACAATACTTTCCTCTTTCAAAAGAATTCATCCTCAAATTTTTTTATACATGCAATATTCTAAAGTTAGTGTAAAGTATGACTATATCATGCTCATCACTTACCAAATGAATAAGAATAATGCTATTGCATTTCAAATTATAACTTCCACGTGGCCTCTTCCACTTTATGACATTTCCAATGAACCTTTACAGAAAGAATTTCTTTAGATTTCAATCTTTAAACTTGGCAATCAAATATCCTTATCGGTTGCTTCTTAAGTGGTTAGAATTGGCAATTGGTTTATGCTTAGAGCAACTTGCTAGAAATTCTTCTCTTTTGATTCAAAGAGGGAAGGGATCACTAATTTTCGGCATTAACTATCTTTCTATTTGGTAATTGTATGCTGCACTTTAGTCTCAATGTTGAATAGCATTGTTGTTTTTGCTTGATTAGAATTGTCTTTATGTCTTGGTTCCCTCTCGAGTCTTGATACATTGGTTACTTTCATTTTGCAGAGCTTCTTGACAACTCTCTTGACAACTCATTTGCTGGTAAGTATGTTACCTTCACATCTTTGGTTGTAAGCTTTTATATGTTTGGTATTTGCTATAAAACATTTGAAAGTAGTCATCTGCCATGCATCTGAACACTATAACATTTTTTGTTGTGTATGTAGCAACAACAAAAAATTGTTGCGTAAACTTCAAAAAGTGTTGCCGAAAGAATAGGCAACATTTTCTGAGTGTTGTACTCGTTAGTGTTGCTTATTCTTTTAGGCAACGATTTTTTTGAACTTTCAATAACAATTTTTAAAAATTATTGCCTATTCTATTGCTATAGGCAACAGTTTTCTTCTTTTTTAAAGCAACAGTTTTTTATTGTTGCCTATGATAAAGTATAGGCAACGATTTTCTCATTTATATTTAATAATGATTTTTACTTATTCTAGAGCATAGAGAACGGTTTTCTCATTTATATTTAATAATGATTTTTACTCATTCTAGAGCATAGGCAAGGATTTTATTTCAGTTTAGCAACGATTTTTTATCATTGCCTATTCTTCACTATAGACAATAATTTTACTATTACCTATAAAAAAAATAAGTGACATTTTATCTTTAGCAACACATTTTGATTGTTGTTTGTTTATATTTAGGCAACCATTTTAACCTTGTTACTTTTTAACAATAGTGTATCTAATTTTTTTAGTTTTATTTATTTTAAATAATGATAATATGTGTAAATTGAAACATTAATATTTCACTTGTCATAAATTTTAAATCAAAATTTTAATATAAAAGCATATTAAAAGGATATCTATATATTCATTAATTCAAATAAAAAAATTCATATAATAAAGATCTAAAAGATAATATTTTTTAAATTTTATACATTAATAACATGAAGAAATTTAGATATTCTCTGCATCTAGGTCATGAAATTCTTCGACATCATTTTCATCATCAATTCTTTCCCTATCATAAGTTACAAAATTAAAATTAATTATTATCAAATATGATTATTAAAGTACACACTAATAGAATATCTTAGAATAATAAAAGATCAAAAATATGAATGAAGTATGTATTTTAAAGAAATAAAAAAATGAAAATAAAGTAAACCTCTTATTCTGTATGCTTTGATTTATTCATGCAATTAAGATACATTACAATTCATGCAACCCTGGTCAAGCAAAAATTTATTATACTCACCTAATCTTCATGTTTCACATTTTCAACAAAAGTTGACACAAATTTGTGCAACTAAGACCAAAATTCACATAAGTTTCTAAAGTTAAAAGAATTTTAAGCTTCAAAAAGTAACCTAAATATCATTCATGATTGATATTTAACACAACTTATGGGCTATTCAAATTAGCCTTCAATAAAAGGTAGATGGTTTGATTCTAACCGTATCACAAAGTACCACTAGGCTCATCAAAATTATCTTAAGATTAAAGATAAGACCATCATGGCTTATGAGTGATACTTACTCAGTGCGTACCTATGGGACCTTCAGGGATGCAGAGAGGTCAAACAATGTCACTACAAGTTAGAACAAAAATTGAACCCAAAAGACTAAAACTTTCTCTCACTAGCATAAAGCCCTTATTTATATCACACAAGAACGAATAATGTCATAAATATCTAGCATGGCCATCAATTTCAATTATATAAATTTAAATTCAATGGATAAAGCAATTACCTTAATACAGATATTAGTTAATGGCTAATGCTTTTGATACCATCTCTCTCCAATCCAGAAAGTTGTGGGGTATATATGTTTTAGATGGCCCTTTCTTGCTACTTTAAAACTAAACAATTAAGCAAAGGACGTTCTAGAAATGTATAGGATGAGCGATCAACACTTGTTTCATAACAAAAGCAAAAAGAAAATTTAGATTAAGCTACCAAACTTTTGAGGAACAGAAAATTGAAAATTTATGCTTAAGTTACCAACCTTCTAAGGTACAGTGTCATCGATGTGTAAAAAATACTGCCTGGAAAATTGTAATTAAAATCATTTTGCCGTCAAAATAGACTAGAACATATATTAATGGAATGTGCTTCAAACTACACAAAAAGAGCAGCAAAATATACTTACTTAATGACTAAATAAGCTAGATTGTCTTGCAAAGGATTGGGATAAGTCTGCAGAATATAATCAAAAAATAGAGAATGATAAAGTCACACTTCGATTCCTTCTAATATCATAATAATTACAAATTAAACGAAGCCGAGGTCCAGTACAGAGGAAGAAAGTTCCTATGGCTTAAGAAAAGTACATCATATTCAGAACATAATTTCTCTAAAGTCAATAAAGAAGCAAAATGCTTTTAAGCTCGATTGTTCTCCAAGTACTCATTTGGTGCATATTGAAAAGGAGAAAGTGATTAAAAATCAACGTGATGGAGCTGCTTTGCTCATCCTTTAGAAACTAAAAACAAAGTAAGTATTCAATTCCAAGAAACTTGGAGTTGGAAGTTGTTTTTATGTTTTTGTCAGTAGAAGGAAAAATCAGTTGTTAATAACATAAAATACATTGAAGAAACAGAACAGCAATATTCAAATAGCAGAGTGAGGACTATTTACATAAAAAACCATAGCATTTTTCAAAGCATTCAAACATATATAACATGGTTCAAACTTGATCCATGAGTAGGATTCTGAATTACCAAGTATTATGTTGTGTTTTATCTTATTCTAAATTTCTGCTTTCGATTTTCTGTCAAATTGGCTCCAAAATTATCAAAAGACAAGGACATATTCTTATTTTAGAGTCTATTTCAGCTATTAATAACCAAAATTGTTTTGCTTGCCATCTTAATTTCCTGACTTTAACAATTGCCTATTTTGCAAACTAGAGTTACAATGAGAAGCATCTGTGCTTCTTAGCTTTTGGGTCATGGCATATGCCAACTACTACAAAATCAATGTTTTCCTAAGAAGAGCAAGTCAAATGTTTGTTTTTCTAAAACAAAATTGTAGACTACTATAAAATCTACTCATCTTTATCATATTCCACCTTATAAGCTCACTTTCTTTGTTATTAGATAATATCTAAGTTTTTTTACTCATAAACATAATATAACTTTTCTGTTAAGGCAAAGAAGGCTTATGAAAATGACAAATCCTCCACAAGAGTCAATAGTATGACAGTCACACTCATTTGTACATGATTATTAAATATATAAGTTCCTAAAACAAATGAATATAACAAAAGAAAAATATAGTGGGAATCTTAATTCAACAGAATATCATTGATCGTAAGCATTTTTAAAAAGTTACCTGTAAGATCAAGTCAACAACGGTGAAAATTAATAATGAAGCTATACTCTGTGACAATTGGGAGGGATTCAAACTCGCACAAATACCAATCAATGAAGCTAATCTTCAAAACAAGAAAGGGAGATGAATTCAATGTAGAAAGTTTATAATTTGAGAAATATATAGCTCTGTAAATCCTCTCCCAATCTAGACAATTTGGCAGAGCCAAAAATTTAGGTTATCATAGTACATATGACACAAACTAAATGAAGTATATCATAGCACCCAAATTAAATATAGAGATGAAAGTCTGCAATATAGACATATCGCACCGAGTACTTGATGGCAAGACTGGCAATGGTGTCTCCACGCACAATCCGATAAGAGATCGTAAACTTTCCTAATCAATTGTCTCTCTAGAAGCTTCCAGACCGTGGATTTCCAATGACATCCTTCAATTTCCAAGAGGTTAGAGAATCTCTGGTCACAATTTCCTTTTCCAATCACACTGATTACCAATTTACCAAAATAGACAAACGCAACTCGACCGAGCAAGGTCCGAAATTGGAAGTTTCTTGAATATAATTAGGAGTATATCCCTGCATGCTAGCTCCAAGAAATGAGAATTCATCCGAGAAATCGCAATGGAAGAACTTAGAAGAGATTGAGATCAAAGGACCTAGGTTTTTCTTGGATAGCAAATAAGGAGAATTCATAAGATGCTTGACGACGTCGCCGCTGTCATCGTCGCAACAACAGCCCATTCAAATGAAGATTCTCTCCTTGGGACAATGATGGAGATAATTGGAGTTCAATTGGACTTTCAGATGGACAAAGGAAAAGTAAAGAAGATAATGTCATCTTTGTTTTCTAAATTTTTTAATGAATTAAAAGATATGGATAACGGAGTTTTTTTTTCCATAAGGATAACTGAGTTAAAATAGTTTAAAATTTAAAAAACTGAAACTATAACTCAATTATAAAAATTAAAATGGTGTCTTTAATCAATTTTGTGAAATAAAATTAAAATTATGTGTTTAATTAATTTTATTTAATAAAATAAAGTTTAAAAAAGTAAAATTAAAATGAAAATATAGAAAAATAAAATTAAATAATTTATCTGATATAAAATATTATTTTTGAAGCCTAAAAATATTTATTATGTAAAATAATTTATAAAAGAAATACAAAATAAGATTTACTTATTATTTTAGATAATACAACAATTATGAAAATTTTACTTATTAATTAAATTTAAGCAACTATTGCAAAAGGGCATGTGTTGCTTATAAATAGAAATTTGGCAACATTTAATTAAGTGTTGCATATTTCATATTAGGCAACAATTTAATTTAGCAACACGAATTAAATGTTGCCTATTCTATATTAGACAATGATTTTTTAGTGCTGTATAGTAAGTGTTGCTTAAATAAAAAAAAAAAAAAGGCAACATTGTAAAACTGTTGCTGATTTTAACTTTAGACAACACTTTTTAACTGTTACTAAATTTAGTGTTGCTGTAACTTAAAAATGTTGTAATGGAACGTGCCGAAAAACTTAGCACATTGCATCTTTTTTTGAGAATACCTCCGTCAGAAAATTTTCGCCAAGCATGTCAAATTGTCTCGTGAACTTGATTCATCTATTGCACTATGTTGATTCGGAGTAATTAGACTGCATATCCTTGCCAATTTAGCATTATGTATATCAATGAAAGTGCTCATTCGATACTAATTCTATTCCTAGTGTCAGTATTTTTCTTCCTTTTACTCCGTGCAGACTGTGGGAAACGTGACCCCGTTGTGAATGCGGAAATGAAGAAGGATCTGCTGACTCTGCAATAGGAGGAGCTACATTTGCAGGAAGTTGTAGCCAATGAGACCTTCGAACAAAGCAAGAAATTAGTAATGGTTGCCAGGAAAACATCTTCACATTACGAAAAAGAATCGGAGAAGTGCAATATGGGGATTGAAGTCTGTGGAAAAGCAAGAGAGAGGGCTGAAGCAGAGCTCGTAGAAGAACGCAAGCTCTCTGAATTATGGGAAAGACGAGCTCGCAAGTACGGCTGGAAGGAAAGGAGACGAACACACTATAGAATTTAGTGATCAATTCATTACACATTATCTTTGGCGTCATTGTCAACCCAGCTGCTGTTGGGGTTGAAATAGAATATATTAAGCATTTATATGATTTTTTTTTTTAATTTTTAGGGTTAAATATAATTAAAAGAGAGAGAGAGAGAGAGAGAGGAAACGAAGGGGTATGTTTTTGAATTCTTCAATTTTTTGGGTGGCCTAACAACATAGCGCCGCCCCCGTTAGCTAGGTCCCTATGCCTTTGGATTGATTGTTTTGATGCTTTCAACGTATAGGAAGTTGAATTAATGAATTGATTCTTGTTTTAGTTAAGCCCTCCGCGTCAAATGCTATTGGCAAGCATTGCTGCTAGTTTTTTCTTCATTTCTTTAAACAATAGTTTAAAAATATGATATATTACTTTATTTTAAAGTCAATTTATGTGAGGACTTGTACTGATATTTATATATAGTTTAATCTTATCTTCGGAAGATTGTTATCAATAAAATTTAAATTTTAAACATAAATGATCCAAAATAAAAATAAATTAAGTTAATTATGGATTCATTAAATTTTCAAGGGAAAATTACAGTTTATTTTCGTTAATTTTGGGGTGGTCGAATAATTCTCCCTATAACTTTGAAAATTGAAAAATCAAAGTAAATTTGAAAATTCAAAATTTTAATTTTATAAAATCTATAATTAATTCCCATCAATTATTTAATTAATCATTTTATTAAATTACTTAATTTTTTATGAGCCTTTTAAGAACAAATACAATGGTAATGCTATGTGTAAGAATGACAATGGAAAAAGTATGAATAGAGGATTAAAATCTTTATAACCATACAATTCCTAAATATTATGCCCTTTTTTATCCCCATAACTACATGGGCAGTTCTCTATTCCCATGCTTGTATGGGTAAAATTTTTAATACTCAACCATGGTCAAATATTCAAATTCTTGTATCTATCCTTATTTCCCCCTTAATTTAAATGATGTATATTTATTTATATCTTATTATTACTTTTAATAAAAAATTAAAGACATTCAATTATTTTTATCCTCTTTATCTAATTATATTTTATCTACATCTTATTATATTTATCATATTCATCTATTTTTATTATTTTTAGTAAAATAATAGTTACTGTAAAATTTTAATAATGACAATAATAATATAGTAAAGAATAATATGAATTATTTTATTAAAATTTATTTTTAAAAACTTTTTTATATTTAAATTAATTGATAATTAATATAATTTTAAAATTTCTTTTTATTATATAATCAAATGTATATATAAATATACATAGTATAGTCCCCATATTCATATAAAAAATCAATAAAATTATTACAAAAATTCACTTTTCTGTACTTATATCCATTTTTAGAATCTCATAATTTTACTTGAACAAGGAAAAATTAAGAATATTAATTGAATATGGTCGAATTACCATCCCTAGTTATATGAAACGAAAATTAGATTTGAAATTAAATTTCAAATGTAAATTAAGGATGACCAACAAATATAAGATAATGAAAGTAAATTTATATAGATTAATTTAATAGATATAAAAAATTGAAAACTCAATTTTAAATTTTATTTTTATTACATATAACATTTTTAAAAACATAATAATATTATATGTTGATTCAAAATAACTTTACAATTAATTTTTAAGTATTTAATTAAAATTCTATGCATCTAAATAGTTTATTTTAATTATATAACATAGAAATTATATAAAAAAACAGCAAAACATACGATTTAAAAAGTATGAAAACAATTAAGTGATTTAATAAAATAGTTAGTTAATTTAAAGAATTATAGTAAGTGTTAACTTCAATTTTATGTAATTTAAAAGCTTGATTTCTAGACTTTTAAAATTGTGAGAGCAATACTCAATTATCCAAATTTTTTGAAGAGAGGATTTTTCATTTTTTTTCCGATTTTAAATTCCGAGCTCAGGTTGCTTATATTTTTTAATTTTCGCTGGCTGAAAGTAGCTTACATGTCACACGTCTTGACATGCTCCGCATCGTATGAGAATAGTCATCTCAGAATGTCATAATTCGTAGTTGGATTTTATTCTAATAAAAACTTGGGCCACAAATGTTATCAGTCATGAATGAATCCTGAATCCAGCCATGCAATTGTGCGTTCAAAGACGGAAACTACGGAGAATAATGGGGACCAGGGAGAGGGTATGTAGTGACTAGTGACTCTTCACCATTTAGCATAATATAGCTTATTCTTACACCCATGCTATCTTTTTGACTATCGAGACGGGCTCTCCCTTATCGAGAACCAGAGGTTTCAACAGTTCATCAATCTTAGTTTGTAATTTTCTTGGCTAGAATCGAACATGTTGCTGAACAAAAACAAGAACAATACGTTTTGGGATAGTGCAAATTTTTAACTTCACTTTCCCATTCATGATGCCAAGGAACGAAGCCAAACTAGGAGCAAGGGGAAATGCTTGATTATTCAAATTGGATTTGAGGCTGGCTCGGTCAAGTCAGATACAAACTATCTACGACTCCAAAACCAGCCAGAACCCCAGCTTCATCAGATGAAGATGTTTTTGTACGCATCAAATATCCACTTTGGTCATTTATAATGACCCTGTTCTGACTCCTGCAAATTCCGTTTTGTGGATGTCAAGGGCTATGCAAATTTAATAAAGCATATTAAAAAGCGAATCACGATGTACCTTAAGTAAACGCTATATATCCCCAGTTCTGAAATGGCATGATCCTTGCGACAAAGGCCATTACGCACCAAAATGGTTGCTGAAATAGTTGGAAATATTCTCTGCATAAGGATGTATGCTGCATCTTCTCCAGACCCTGCAGTCTGCAATTTTAGGAGTGTTTCTCTCACAGCATTGCCAAAAATATTATTTCCTGAAATGTAATTGCCACTCGTTAGTTAATCATATCTCCACCTCTCATTTTCCCCCTCAACAAAGGAACACGGGAAAGGGCAAAGCTTGGTTTAGGAAATACAAGACCTCCTCCTTCTCTTTGAGGCTTCATTACAAATAACTCTGGCCTTTCAATTGCCCTTGTAGCAATATCTGAGTCATCCAAACTCCACAATCCAGCAAAGCATTTACGCAATTTGGCAATGTCATCTTTGTTTTCGAGAAATCTGCTTACAATTTGATAGATTCAGTGTAAAGAATCAATTAAGGAAACAAATATCTCTGCAAACAAAATATACAACACAGTCAATGAGATAATTGATTTCTAGAGAATGAAAAGGAGAAACATCAGGCTTTAGTTTCTGATGCTATCGGATTCTACAAAAAGAAAAAAACCCCATCTCCCTTTGTTTAATAGATATTGTTAGCATCAATTTAAGGAAATATATATGGTTCCTTGAAATCGAGTTTCTGAGATACTAAGCCTGCATTCTAAACTTCACATGGAAACCCATACATTTCACCCGTTATAAACCTTGTATAATATCTCTTTTCGATCAGGCTGATTTCAACGAGGGGATAAATATGATAGTAATTACAAGATACCTCTCAAGAACATTGGATCTTGCAAGTTCCTGTTGAACCTTCTTTGTGCCAGCCAAATGATAAGATATCGATGGGCACTTAATGGCAGAAGAACGTTCTATCAGAAGCCTAGCTCTCCATTCCTACATTTGATCAAGATACAGCAAAGAATAATAATTGATCTTCTGTTTGGAGTATCACCATATTCATATTAAAGGATAGTGCGTATTTAGAAGGTTCCAGGTGGTTTCCAAGATACATCCGTTTTATAGAGTCTCCATGCCACGGCCAAATACACAGGTCACCGTATAAGTTTCTCTAGCCATTCTAACTGTCATATGCAGGAGGTCTGCATCTAATCTTTTTACTGATGGAGTTAATTATTGAAACATAGCATTTTTGGGGCGAAAAAATTAGGGCAGCGAAACAAAGAAGCCTTTTGGGAAACTATTGGCAAACTTAAAGGATGAAAAACTGTCCTTTTGCTATTTTTCCCCTCTAGAGTCCGAGGTGGACTGACATTCTCTAAGGAACAGATGTTTAAGCCAACAAGGAATAAAGAATTTTCAATGCCAGATATAGGTTTACTATAAGCAACAGGAAACTACAGTAAAGTTGCTCACTGATTCTGAAGGATAGTCGATGGGCATATACCCAGCCCTGAAGTAAACGACTGCAACTGCTTGTCCGTCCCTGTTAGTGCCAAGATATTGTATTTTCTATAGTCAGACAAAACATTATTAAGCGTAAACCTAGATCATGAAAACAAATTTATCAAGGTTCAAGACCACCTACACAGAAAGGGTTCCATCTGGTAGAAGTTCTCCTTCTTGATCAATTTTGGCCAATGTTTTTCGTATAACTGTAATATTATTTGTGTTTTACAGATGAGGAAAATAGCTTTCTGTCTAAAATAATAGGTTGTTGACCTAAAAATACAAAAAAGGAAATTCCAAATATATATGCAGCATATAGCATGAGTTTAACAACTCAAATATGAATATTCGATTGACAGCATGTTTCACGTAATACCAAGTTTACTGTATTACTTTATTTCATATGCAGTTGAAGTCATTGATATTATCACATAGATAGCACTCATTATCCAAATTGAAGAGACTGCTAGAAAGGGTGAAGACAAAAAAAGAAGAAAAAGGAGTTCTTTTCCTTTTGGTTAACTAATTAACAAAAGGATATCTATCTCTCAGAATTACAGAAAGCCAATGTTGGTCATACATGTTCCGCTCTTCAGTTTGAACCACAAACATGACCACAGCCCTGAACAGATCCATTCACAAATAATTACAGAACAGTAACAAAACAAGTAGCAGACGACATTAAACAAGGAAACTTTCTCCATATTGACCTGGGGTTATTATTCTCAGACCAAGCTTTGGCCAATGCCTCTGCAAACTGACTGGCAGCAGTATTAGCAGGGATTCTTTTGGGATCTAGTCCAAGCAATTTTCCATAGTGAGAAAGTATGTACCTGAAATCACCAAGTAGTATAAAAATGCCACCAGATAATACTTTTCCCTCCTCATTTTACTTAAACGCATTAGAAATTTAGAATGAATATATACATATATATATATGGCAAGATCTGTGAGGGCACATATCCACTAAATTATGTGCATCTATGTGGAATCTCAAAATTGAAGTTGATTTCTAAAAACTAGATATATCCAATCAGATAACATCAATTTTACAACAAGAAGATTGGACACTTAACTAACACAAAAACCTGCAGCGAAAGAAGCAATGCCTTTTTCCTTTTTTTTTATAAACCATAAAAATATTATCTGAGAATTTAAATTAGAAATCAGCAACACTTACTGATGAAGGTTGGTCACAAGACTGCCAACGCCAGCAAATGAAGATGAAATAGTGTTCATCTCAATTTGCAGAAGTGATTTGGTCTGTTCATCAAGCATATAATCCGAACGATGTAATCCTAAGCGTATATCCTAGCAAAACAATTACAAGTAGTGAAATTTTTATATTGTCTCCCTTTGGCTCACAAATAAAACAACCTTTCATTTGTACAATAGCTACACCCTATTAATCAACACTTACCTCTTTTTTGTTAATTTCTAGCATCTTGGAATGAATATCTAAAAGTCTAGAGGTGAATTCATCCCCTTTCTTAGTTCTGCATTGTGATGATCAAACAAAAAATTATCAAATCATGTCAAAATTGTGTATAGAGAAAATAATGTAGAAAAGAGCAGGATCTCAAGCAGCACAACTCAAAATAGAAAATTATAATGATAGAACAAAATTCACGCAATTTTAAATAGTGAAATTTTAAACCGTGAATCTGAAGAAGCTCATGTAGTGACAACACGATAAATATCACAAAAATTCCAAGTGAAAAATCCTGATGACAACCAATGCAAATAACAATCCAAAACAACTTGAAAAGTAGAGTAACAGCTAGCTGATATGGTAACACTGACTGATACAAGAAAAATAACCTTCCAGCAGCTGGATTAAAATTAGGATGTGCTTACTTGTGTATCGAAGAGCAGAGGCAGAGTGATGGCAGGAGATGGGTAAAAATTAGAATGTGCTTTGCTGTGTATTGAAGAGCAGAGGCAAGTTGTAGTGTATCTGGGCTAACCCCCCAAAATTATTAAAATATAGATAATTTACTTACAATTTTTAAATTCATTTCAAAAGGTTCATATGTAGCCCTCTCAAAGATTTAAATGTGCTCATAATGATAAAAAATTAAAATTTCCTGCACATAAGATGTCTCACCCTGCACAAGAATTTGAGTCCTGCTAACTATGAGGATTTTGCGTCTCACTCAAAAAAGGACATTATACAATCATTACTAAAATGAGATTATCCAAATTGGATCAAGTTTAGGTTGGGGGGGGGGGGAGTGTACCTGGATAGTGATTCCTGTAGAAATTTTCCATCCAGACTCACTCGATCAACAAGTTCATTAAATATAGGGGCTAAATCACACGCTTGCGTCCAATGACTTTCAGGGAATGGAGTCGGTAATAAGGCAAATGGGGCATGCACCAATCCCACGCCAGGGACGCTTCCTGATTTCTACAATTTGAAAAAAGTCAAAGCCAATTCCGGGTACTAACTTAGAAGCATATGACACTACTTAAAGACATATACAGTAAAATCTCTATGCCTCCAATTCAGACCGCGGCCAGGACAGTCAGAACGTGTTTCTTCCTAGCTAGACCAATCAAACATCCCACCCAATAAACTTTAGTTTTTGATAAGATAGGAAAGAAAACCATATTTTCAAAGTCAATCCAGCTTTCAGAATTAATATAATAAACTGGAATGAAGTGCTCTGGTCTCTTGAAACGAATTTGTATCGAAATGAATCTACAGCAAAATGATTTCATCTTACTAAGATTTTAAATGTTCAACCAATAGTACAAAATTACCTCAACAGATTTATCGCCAAGGACGAGCCCACGAAGAGAGCTCCAAACAAGAGCATCATAGACCATCTTTTGGAGCAAATTCTCATCGATGGCATGATAATCCAGAATCGGTGGCGTGAAGGTTTCTTCTTTCTTCACCACCTCTTTAGCATTCCCACACTTGAAAGGCAGAATAGGAGAAGACATGAGTTTGATGGTTTTAGTTGAAGTTGAATTGAAGAAAGAGACAGAATTCAATTGATTTAACAGTGACTGTGATTTGTGGCAGGAAACTGGAGCGGTATTGGGGAATGAGTAAAGGCAAGGAGAATTCAACGACTGAGAACTTGAGATGTAGGGAAGGCCCATTTTGGCTATTTTAGTCATTTCAGTGTGAGCTTATATGTGTTCTTAGCTGAGCTTCACGCTTCATCTTCGCTCCCTGGCGGTTGGTCATTTGAGGAAAATCCTACCCTTGAGGCTAGGCTTTAGGTATAACCCGAAATTACTGCCATCCAAACCTAACTTTGTGCTAGCTTGGTTCGCGTCATGTCATTCACTTGCCCGGAAATATTTTGCACGGATATTAAATTCTTGTACTTAGTTCAAAAGTTTAAAAAATATGTCTAGGAATGTATCATTACTAAGAATATTTTTATCCCAAATTTTCCTTCAAAATATTCTCATAGGGGAGGTGAAAATATGAGATTCTCATCCCATGAGAATATCAATATTAAAATTTCAGGACAAATATACCCTTTTTTTACTCAAAACACAACCATCCTAACCAAATTTTACTATGCTCACTGCTTCTCCTCTCTCGATCGTTCTCTTGGCTTTCACTTCTGCTTCTGTTACCTGAGGTAGGGTCCCTAAATCTTGCAATATATTTTTGATGAACAAATAACAGTGATTTATACATACGGCACAGGGATCACGAAACCCAACAACGAAAATAGCATAATAAGATACAACAGTTCATGTTGCTTTGACACACACATGAATTGCATATATGAAATTATTCTCAACCCAAACTAACCAACCAACAGTTTTCCCTGTTGCCCATGTTTTCCATAAAATATAGTATTGGGTTTAGGGTAACTCGAAAATCCTGATTGCAAATTACCAATATTTTAAACATTATTTTACCTCTTTATTTCTATATTTTAGGTTTTTATCTCATTTGGATCACTTATTTTTATTTTATAAATTTAAATTATATTAGTTAACTATTGTTTTGCTTTATACATCCTATATTGTGCTATGTGTGTTACTGTTATAGAATGGATCCCTCAATTCAAGTAAGGAAGAAGAGAATCATTGTTATATTGATTATATTATTAGAGCTTTTGAATGATTTCACTTTAATTTTAATCATGGTGATTTCTACTATTTTACTGAAGGAGTTGAGGAAAAAGAAAAGAATAAGATTTGACTACCATAATAGGATGTTGGTCCGAAATGTAAATTTCGATAGGATAGTCTTTATAAATGACTTGGCATCTATTGAAAATGTTAGAATGGATAGGTTTTCTTTCCACAAATTGTGTGACATGCTAAGGGTAGTTGGTAAGCTAGAGCTTACTAGGAATATGGGTGTTGAGGAAATGGTGGCAATTTTTTTACATATCTTGGCCCATAATGTTAAGAGTAGAGTTATAAAGAGATAATTTATGAGATCGGGAGAGACTATTAGTAGGTAATTTAATAATGTATTGGTTGTTGTGCTAAGGTGCTACAAAGAATTATTCAAACAACCTGAACCAATCCTTGGAAATTCTAGTAATTCTAAATGGAAATGGTTTAAGGTATTTTTAAATTTACAAAAATTAGTTATAGAATGGTATCTACATTTTAAAAATGAAATGGGTTTTAATTGTTTCAATCTGTAGAGTTGTTTAGGAGCATTAGATGGAACTCATATCAAGGTGAATGTTCCAGAGGTTGATAAGCCTAGATTTTGAAATAGAAAGGGTGAGGTAACTACTAATGTGCTAGGAGTATGCTCACAAGACTTGTAATTTATTTATGTCTTGACTAGATGGGAGCGTTCAGCAGCTGATTCTAGAACCTTAAGGGATGCAATTACTCGTCCTAATGGTTTAAAAGTTCCACAAGGTACTCAATGTGCAAGAAATCAATTGTTAAGATTTTATTTTATTTTATTTTATACCTTTGCTAAGTTATATAATTGATCATGGGTTATTCTAACTTATGTGATGTTGGATATATGAATGGTACTGGATTCCTTACACCTTATAGAGGGCAAAGGTATCATTTAAGTGAATAGAGAGACGGAGCACAACTAACCACACCTCAAGAGTTTTTTAATATGAAGCATTCATCCGCTATAGAAAGGGCTTTTGGATTATTAAAAAGGTATTGGGCAATCTTAAGAAATAAGTCATTTTATCCAGTAAAGACCCAAGGTAGAATTATATCCGTATGTTGCCTATTGCATAATCATATCAAACAAGTGATGACTGTGGATCCCTTGGAGGCAACCTTACAATTCAATAAGGAGAATGATGATTGAACACATGATTTGATTACACATGTGGAGTCAAGTGAGGAGTGGATTACATAGAGAAACAATTTTGCAGAGGAAATATGGAACAATTGGAGAGGAAGTCGTATTTAGGAAACTTTTATATTTGCTGTCTTCTAAGTTTTTATATAGTTTAAATTGTATGAGCTATTATGTAATTGAATTCATTTGTTTTATAGTTCAATTTGAACATTCTAATACAATTTGTTTGCATATGGGAAACTTGGCTATATTTTTTTCAAATGTATAATTTGTTAGGCTATATTACTTTGCATTGTATATGACTTAGCTTACTAATGGAGATGGATGAAAGCACCCAATCAAAATCAAAAGGCTGCAAACACCAATGGACATATAATGAAGATTTTAAGCTAGTGGAGGCCTTAGTGGAACTTTCAACTCGAAGACATTAGAAAGCTGAAGGTTGTGGGCAATTCAAATCTAGATATCTAAAAGAATTAGAGAGAATGCTTGGGGAGAAAATGCCAGGGTGTAGTCTAAGAGCTTCCCTACACATTGAATCAAGAGTCAAGCTTTTGAAAAAGCAATATAGAGCCATCGCAGAGACGTTAAGTCCAAGGGTGAATGGATTTGGATAAGATGACCAAGAAAAGAAGATTGTGGTTGAGAAGAAGATCTTTAATGAGTGGGTAAAGGTAAATACATCATATTATTTTTTAATAAAATTTAGCTTCAAACAGTGTTTATTTATTAATTTTTGCTCTACATTTCATGTTACGTAGCAGTCTCATCCTAATGCTGCTGGATTATATAAGAAGTCCTTCCCATTTTTCAATGAATTGCAACGAGTATATGGTAAAGATAGAGCGAATGGTGAAGATGCTGAAGATCCTTATGATGCAGTGCAAGCAATGGAACAAGAAATACAGCAGAATGTAGATAGACAACAAGAGGGTCAATCTAACATGCAACCTGAGGATCTTCATGAGTTCTGGGAAAGTGTTTATGGATCCCAACCTCCAACTCCAACATTCCCAAATACTCAAGAGCCATCTAATGGACAAAGTAGTGCGAATAAATCAAAGAAAAAAGCTAGAAACTCTAATGATGCTATTAATCAAATGACCAGTACCATAGCTCAGCTGGGAAGTATTTATGAGGCTACAAAGAATACTGTGATGGAACTTGCATCGTGTTTCAAGCATGAAAAAGAAGGAGCTGAACGAAGGATAAGGGTGATTGATGGACTGAAACAAGTTGATGCACTTACAAACATGCAAAGAATGATGGCTGGTGAGATTATAACCAAAGAACAACATCGAATTGATTTTTTCTTCACTTTACCCATCGATTGGAGGAAAGAATATGTTGAGCACCTGTTAGGAAATCTGCAATGATATTACATCAGAAGACATTAATGTAGCAGCTATCACCTATTTTGGACCATCGTGTTTATTTTGGCTGAATTTATGATATCCAATTTGAGATGAATGCTTCTGTGATAATATGATTTTTCACTTTCTATAATGATTGCATCTGACATACTTAGGTATATTTACACTTTCTCAATGTCCTTGTGGATTACTGATTGATTTAATGTTTGGACGTATGCCTACCTGGATGAAAGCTCAAGAATACACTAGGTCCTTGCATGTTACTATTTTTTCCAAAACAGTAACATGCAGGAATGCGCCATTTCGCTGCATGTTACTATCTTGGTTCAAAATAATAACATCAAATTGGGTAGTTGCAACAAGCGATTTCTATTCTGTTTCGCGTTGGGTGTGTGCCTGCTTGGATGAAAACTCAAGAATACGTCAGGTCTTTGCATTTTACTATTTTTTTCCAAAATAATAACATGCAGGAATACGTCATTTCCCAACGTGTTACTGTCTTGGTTAAAATAGTAACATTAAATTGGGTGGTTGCAACAAGCGATTTCCGGTCTATTTCACATTGGGTGTGTGCCTGCCTAGATGAAAAATCAAGAATATGTCAGGTCCTTACATGTTACTATTTTTGACAAAACAGTAACATGTAGGAATATGCCATTTTCCTGCGTGTTACTATCTTGGTCAAAACAGTAACATCAAATTGGGTGGTTACAACAAGCGATTTCTGGTCTGTTTCACGTTAGATGTGTGCCTGCCTAGATGAAAAATCAAGAATACACCAGGTCTTTGCATGTTACTATTTTTGACAAAACAGTAACATGTAGGAATGCGTTATTTCCCTACGTATTACTGTCTTGGTCAAAACAGTAACATCAAATTGGGTGGTTGCAACAAGCGATTTCTACTCTGTTTCGCATTGGGTGTGTGTCTTCCTGGATGAAAGCTCAAGAATACGTCAAGGCCTTGCATTTTACTATTTTTTTCAAAACAGTAACATACAAGAATGCGCCATTTCCCTACGTATTACTATCCTGGTTAAAAGAGTAACATCAAATTAGGTGATTGTAACAAGCGATTTCTAGTCTGTTTCACGTTGGGTGTGTGCCTGCCTAGATGAAAAATCAAGAATACATCAGGTCCTTACATGTTATTATTTTTAACAAAACGGTAGCATGCAGGAATGCACCATTTCCCTGCATGTTACTGTCTTGGTCAAAACAGTAACATTAAATTGGGTGGTTGCAATAAGCGATTTCTGGTCTGTTTTGCGTTGGGTGTGTGCTTGCCTAGATGAAAAATTAAGAATACGCCATGTCTTTGCATGTTACTATTTTTGACTAAACAGTAACATGTAGGAATGTGCCATTTCCTTACGTGTTACTGTCTTAGTTCAAAATAGTAACATCAAATTGGGTGGTTGCAACAAGCGATTTCTACTCTATTTCGCATTAGGTGTGTGCCTACCTGGATGAAAGCTCAAGCGATCTTTGCATGTTACTATTTTTTCCAAAACAGTAACATGCAGGAATGCGCCATTTCCCTGCGTATTACTGTCTTGGTCAAAACAGTAACACCAAATTGGGTGGTTGCAACAAGCGATTTTTGGTCTATTTCGCGTTAGGTGTGTGCCTGCCTAGATGAAAAATCAAGAATACGCCAGGTCCTTACATGTTACTATTTTTGACAAAATAGTAACATACAGGAATGCGTCATTTTCCTGCATGTTACTGTCTTGGTTATATAATTTAAACTAAGTTATGTGCGCAGTTATTATAAAAATATAGATATGAATGAATAAAATTACAATGGAAGGTAATGAAGATCCAACTCAAATGAATAGGTCACCATTCCCATTCAGTCAGTCACCTCCTCCTCAGCCACTACCTTCTCTTTCATATCTCGATGATATGTTTTTTGCACTTATGATTATTTACAAGTGTGAAATTTAGGCATTTAATAACCATTTAGATAAGTTTAGGTCAACAGATTTAGTATTTGATATTTTCATGAAAAAACCTATAATGAAGCAATAATTAATATATTCTATAATAAATATAGGCAATTTAATAAAAAATAATTTTTTCCTTGTTTAGAAAGGAAAGTTATATTTTAAATTATTGTAACTTTAGAAATAGCTTTTTATTAAAAATTACGATTGAATATTACATAAAATTGAATGTAATATGTTACATGTAATTGAATGTTACATACAATTGAATTGTAACTACATGTAAATGTTATGTACATTCACGTATAAATTTAATAATCACGTCGAGCTGGGTTATTTGAAATCCTTAAGGAAATTTATCACTAATTTTGCCTTGCATTTCCTAATGGATTCCAGTGACAATTCTTCTTCGAAATCTTTATTGTTGTATATATCTTCTATTTGTTTGCAGACAAAAATCCTGCAGTCTTGCCTGAAATTGTAATTAGAGGCAAATAAGTTAGTTTGAAACCTAAAACTATCATATCTTATGAACTACTGAAGAAGTTGTTACTCACGATCCAGATTCCTATTGGGGCGACTTTTCATATGATATGATATCAAAAGGTGGCTTTGTAGTTGATGGATTTACTCCCGTACCCTTCTCATTTCTGTAAAGGATTTCATTTTTCTTTTGCTCATAGTGGTTCTTTTGTTGGAAATAAATTGATAAAATCAAGCATGGTTAATGCAAGGGCATTAACAATAAAACATTGAGACAGCAACGTGCTGCTATTATCACATGAAATAGCAACATCAAGCATTAACACAATATCTACAATAGAGTAACGACACACAATAAGTGTCTGTGCCTATTATTGGTCTGATGTGTCAGTTTTCATGTTTTAAGACAAATACCATATTCAGAACAAATGATATAGATGAGAAGATCAAGCAAGGTTAAGCAATAGTTAGTACTTGCAATCTGATCAAGCATTGTTAACAAGAAAATAACATGTTTTATTAAGTAATGGGTAGTGTTTGATCACAGTGCAAGTAACACTTACCACTGTTTGCGCATTGCGAAAGTATGAATCAACAAGCCCTGCTTTTCTCGGCTTCAATGAGTTATAGTGAGTCCACTTGCATTTAGTATTATCCAGCATGAGAAATGTAAAATGATTGGGGTTATTGCAGTCATCCACGCCTGTTGAGTTCATTGGAAATAGAACAATGTTTGCATTTATTGCTTCCCCCACCCTTTGATTGAATTTGTGCACCCTCATATCCTTGTACATTTTATGAGGGTTAACCACATAAGACTGTTAACACAGCGTGGACACTACTTCAGTATTAAATTATTATCTCTATATCACATTTATGGAATGTATTCAACACCTTAACTAACACAAACGTCAAATACAAAGATATTATTTTTCTTGGATGTCCTACTCATGCTGCAAATATCGCATGGTTATCTATGATCTGAAATTGAAGAAATGGAGATTGTCAGATAATTACTTTCGCATGGCATGTTACTGTTTCATTAATGAACAGTAGCATTATCTCATATGAACCTGCAAATGATCAATTCTGCCATGTTACTGCTATGTCTCAAAATAGTAACACCACTAAAGGAACCAGAGAAAACATAATTTACGCAAGTTTAAGAGATGCATACGTACATTATTTGTTATTGACTGTTCTGCAAGCACCTGTAGTAACTCATCCATTATTATGAGCAAGTCATGCTGAGGAGATAACCAGATAATAAACTTGCAAATAATAGTGTGGGATTCAGTAATGTTATTATCCACGAAATCATTAAACATCAACATATTACTATTTTCTTCCAAACAGTAACACGTAGTTTTCATGTATCTGTTTGGTGTGAAATAGTTACATCAATAAAAAAAACACAATAAATGGACAAACTGAAGTGTCATTAACAATGAAACTCAGACACAAGAAGGTGTTATTGTCTTCTACAAGATACAGTAACATCAAAAATGTTTTTCTTCAACTGGAAAGCCTAAAACCAAACAAAAATACTGGACATGGCTTACATTACTTCTCCTGCTTCTTCTGTTTTCATTATAATGTCCATAACATCTTGGGGGATGTACTTTGCAATCGGCCATCCTGTAGTTTTGGATGTCTTCTTGGTCTACTTCTTTTTGGTAATTTCTATTATTGAATCATCCTCCAATAAGATCACATTATCCTCCTTGTCATTTTCAGTCTCCTCCTCAGTAGGAGTTATTTTTTGTTATGTTTGCCATTATTTAGTGGGCCTATTATATTGGCTAGAGGATGTGTAATCCATCTCACATTTTGATTTTCTTTATTTTTTGATCATCAATCCTTCAACACGCTCAATCTTTTTTGATTCAGCTGCAATGATTTCTGACATCTTAGTGACCCGTGCATTTAGCTATTTATTTTGATCTTCCAGACTGATGTTTCATTAATCATCTGGAGATCTTCTGTGTGCTTTTTCATGTCGTATAATTGCGATTGAAGCTGTGTGTTCTCTTGTGTTAGCTTTGTGATTAGCTCATTCCTTTGTTTTAGTTGCGTTTGGAGCTGTGTGTTCTCCAAAGTTAGGTATGTGATTGTTTCCTTCCTTTGTTTCAGTTGTTGTTCTTGTTGGAGTGTGTGTCCTAGAACCAATCATATAGATGATTGAAGTTATACACAATGTATTATATTTTATTTTAGGTAATTTAATTATTATATTTTATTTTTATAATTTTATTATTATTATGCGTAATTTATAACTTAATATAATAATTATCCTTGAAATAGTTTCGCTATTCCTAAAATGCCCCTACTTAAGTATTATTACGAAATGGATAGTAATAATACATCGAGACTAGCATGTATAGTGACTAATGATTATGAATCATGGATATATGATATCAAGTCAATACATGAGTACATTGCTAGTGAACAATGTACTGGACTGATCCACTATGAGAATATTGCATGGATAAATGTGTTATAAGTTATTCTCATATGATCACAAATACACATAAACCTTTGACCTGTAGTCACTACGGTTCTCTACATGAGGAATTACTCACTTTAATATTGTCATATGTCACTTTTAATCAGGATGACAAGTAGGACATTGATTGGATGTGTTATAAATCGTGCAGAGGGAAGTGAGTGATGTAGATGGGATTTTGTTACTCTTGTATAAAAGAGAAATATCCTTGGGCCCCTTGATTAAGTGAGACTTAGAAATGCATGGCCATGCTCAATTGAATTAATATGTGATATTAATCATTTATTTTAAATCTACTCAGTATCAAGAAATATAAATTGAACATTGACGAGGATGACACATTCCATGCCTCCAGTTCAATTTGGATATTATTACAAAAAAGAGTTATGATGCAAAACGTTGATCATGTATTACGTTGATGTCGAATCACAGACATTCTTACTACTTAAGTGGCAGTGATGTATTGCTAGATACCGCTTACTGTCTATGGCTCAATAATGAGTCATTGTCAACGTAGTAAGAACCTACAGGGTCACACAAAAGGAGTAGGAATAAGATAATAATTAATTAGACTTTAATTATATTAATATCTAATTAATTGGACTTATTTTCATGCATATATATATTATTAAGAATAATAAATTCACGTTTTATATATATATATATATATATATATATATATATATATATATATATATATTATGTGATATTATTTGATATTAAAGTAATATCAAATAATTACATTATCAGATATTAGATAAATATATTATGAGATAATATTATTTTGATATTTGATAACTATATGCAATTATCTAATAATTAAGATATTTATATTATGAGATAATATTATTATCTAATATTAGATAATTAATAGATAAGTCATATCTCTCCCTGTTATCTCTAGGATAAGGATAAAATGAATTGTTAAGTGTAATTAGGATTTTGGAAGCATTATTCTAGTAGGATTAGGATTATAGCCTGCCTAAGTTCTATAAAAAGGGACTTGAGGGCAGCACTTTAATAACACGCTCAAAGCTTCCATACAAACCCTAAATCACTCAGAAAACATCCAATCTTAATTCTTGGAGAGAAAAACGGATCCTAGTAGATTCGTGGAGGGTGAGAGGTCGTTGTTCACTCCGTGTGGATACCGTAGAGACACTGTACCTTCCAGCCGGTGTTTGATTCATCCGCTCTCAAGTTTTTATCAGTAGAAATACGAGTGCCCAATAGGTAAAACTCTAATCATTAATTTATGTCTTTTGCATGGATCCTAGGTAGAATTCGGATCAAATTTTTGAATTTTCGCTGCATATGATAATCCGAATTCCTAACAATTCTGCCATCTGAAGTTTATCTATGAGGAACCTTAATTCATCGGTCAACTCAGCTATCTTATAATTTATGCTGAGTAACTGATCCTTCAGCTGTTGTACCTCGTTTGTATCTTGTGCTTGATGTTGTTTGTGACACAGTGTAATATCTATAAACTAATCCAATGTTATTTTTCTTGGTTGAATTAGGTATTAGTTCATTCGGGTATCATCCTCCATTTTGGATTCATCAGAGTGGGAGGGTGTGATTTTTGTTTTTACTTGATCATTGTATTCAACAAGTTGAAGTTCTGGGGTTGTCATGTTGTAAATGATGTTTTATTCCTCGATTGTTGGCTGGAGTTCTTTATTGATCACCTGAAACACAAGAGTGGTTGGTTGAGTGTAATTCTTGACGTGTTTCTATTTTAATGAGAAACAGTAACATGAGGTAAAGGATTGAGTGATGGCATGATTATAAAATGGATAAAGGAAATGACATTTTCCAAACATTACCTGAAGGTGCCTGACCATTATTTCCTTCAATTGGCGTGTGAGATACTTCAGGTCCCATTTTAAGCATCTTGGTACCCTCTAATTTTGATGCCCATAAAGCACATTTGTTGTCTCACACAGCTAGTACTGTCAATAATATAACATACATATTGTTTTATCAAATCTTCAATTAAAGTTGTATCTAGAGATGTTTTTAAAATTGGGATGTTACTATCTACACAACAAAAAGTAATTATTTTCTGTTGGTGTCTAAGCAATAATAATACACAAAATCTCAAAGTAACATGACTAATCAATAGTCATTCACCAGAAAAATGTGAAAATAACAACGTGTTAGTATTTGAGAACAAAATAGTATCACATTGTTATTTTGCATCCAAATAGTAACATGAATCGTAAACTCAAAATAACTGCACAGACGAAGTCACACTAACAACATAACTGCCGTGAAGACGTAGAATTACTGTTTACACACTAAAGGGTTACATGTTACTGTTTGGAATGGAAACAGTAACATCAACTAACACTACTAGAAACATGCAAGAAATATGGCAAAAACTTTTAATCAAGTTAAAAGAAATGACATGAAGTGTAACAAGTTTGGCAACTATTACTTACTAGTAATAGCATGACATAGCCAGTGACATTTGGTGAGCTGTCCCTTGTGATTGAGTTCATCAGTTGCTTGTGTATATGTTCAGACTAACAATATTGTCCCATGTCATCTAGGTCCTCTACATATTTCAGGTAAGATCAGGCCAGCGTCTGAGTCCTGTTTAGTACAAACAACGTCACCACCAGCATCAAGATTACTAAGCGTGAGACATCCTCGACATCAATTTCTAATGTTCCCTCCACTGCCCTTTGGAGTGCATTGAATATTATTAGTTTTGTTAGGCATCCTTGGCCACGGAATCGCTTGGTATCAAGATCAGATTGTGGCCTCTTCCCAAGTGTTATGTCAATAGGGCGTTCTCCGTCCCTTATTCCAAATATGAGCTTCACAGAGGTAAGGGTGATGCTCAGACATTCGCCACCAATCAGGAATTTTTCGTGTTTTGATAAGAAGGTGGCAATGACTACTTTTATTTCTTGATCACTCTTTCAGCACATACTGCGATCAAGCTTGCTTGTGATAATGACTTTGATAAGCAGACAGAAAAGGTTTTGCTCCAGCACATTCTTGTGGACGTTGTTTAGATTAAGCTCTTCAATCTGCTTTATGCACGTTAACATGTTAGACCTTATGCACGCAAACTTGTATTGCTCATATCTTTCTTGGACCTGTATTAAACCTTATGCACACAAAGCCCTTTCTAGCTTCGATAAGCAGCTAGAAAGGGTTTTGCTCTAGCACACTCTTGTGGATGCTGTTTAGATTAAGCTCTTCAATCTGCCTTATGCACGCTAACAAATTAGACCTGTATTGCTCATATCTTGTATGTCTTTCTTCAGTTTCCTCAGATTGCTTGGGTGTTTTGTTGTCCTTCTGTTAGAATAAGTTTACAAGTCAAGGGTGATTAAGAACAAAACTGATCAATCTGAGAATAAGTTCACAAATCAAGCAAGATTAACATCAAAATATTTAAAAATTAGCATGTTACTATTTTGAGAACAAATAGTAACATGTTATTTTCTTGTGTAGGGACATGTATTTATTTGATCTGAAACAGTAACACCAATAAAAAGATAATATAAACAGACAAAATGCTACTTTTTTCACAATGAAACTTGCATCATGTTGAGGGTATGACTGTTTGCGAAGGAAATAGTAATATCACAATCGAGGATGAAGATAAAAAATTTATAAAAAATAATATCCTATTGTGCTAAGAACAAAATAATAAATGGACAAAATGCAATTTGATCAACGAGGAAATTCACAAAAGAAGGTGTTACTGTCTTCACAGGAAATAGTCACATTGAAAAATGCATTACTCTTTTCATTTCTACATATATACTGTACACACATGTATATACATTGTATATGGAATGTTTCTATTTAATCCAAAATAGCAACAACCAATGAGGAACACGGTTAAAATGGACAAAATACAGTTTGATCAACGATGAAATTTACAAAAGAAGGTGTTACTGTCTTTCATAGGAAACAGTAACATCGAAAAAATGCATTATTCTTTTCATTTCTACATATATATTGTACACACATGTATATACATTATATATGGAATGTTTTTGTTTGATCCAAAATAGCAATAACCAATGAGGAACACGGTTAAAATGGGCAAAATGCAGTTTGATCAACGATGAAATTTATAAAAGAAGGTGTTACTGTCTTCCACAAGAAACAATAATATCGAAAAATGCGTTATTCTTTTCATTTCAACATATATATCGTACACACACACATATATCTATGGTATACATGGACACGCAAACCACAATCTTATTTGCTATATATATATATATAATCACAATCGATTACTATGTGATTAGTGACAGTAACGTCAACATATCAGTTTCAACATCTTCTAACTTCCTAGGGTTTCATTTAAAAATGGATATTTTGTAATATACACACACATATACACAAACACGCAGATGTAGTAACATTTCCCGTCAAGATAATCCCCTGCAGCATATACGAAAAAGAATGTGTAAGATATAGCAACATTTATTGTATGGTGACCCATTTTGGTGTGTCGAGTTAGGAAAAGTGACTGCTTGCAACTGGCTGAGAGTTGTCGAAGGCTAGAAATGCTGTCTTTTGAGGAAACGATTTCAAATGAATCCACCTTTTTCGATGGTTCTGAGGTATTCTCGTTCGATTTTCAAGTGATTTGACTTGAGTGCTCTAGGCAGGAAGGCGAATCGATTGCTTTTGTTTCTGTCCGTTTCATCTTTTCGGAACGCACTTCTATGTGTCGTTTTAGATTAGGGGCATTTTGGTAAAGTTGTAAAAAAAAGTCCAGGAACATAAAATATAAACCAAACATGGGAAAATAACTTGTTCAGGAATCGAATAAGACATTCCTAGGAATATCTACGTTTAACCAAATATGGGGATACTTTATTCCTGGGAATCACATTCCCCAAAATGTTTATATTCCCGGGGATGAAAGAACCCGCGAACCAAGCTCTCCTTAAAGGTGTTTGTGATTCGCTCGCTTTTAATTGATTCCGACGCATTTCATCTTAAATAATTATTCCGTTTTGGTAAATAATTTATTCAAAAGTATAAATTTAATTTGCTGATAGTATATTATATTATATTATTACTAAATGGAAGAAATATATATCATTAGAAAAAAGGTAATAGAAAAATTTGATCGCATTTAAAGAATTTTAACAATTTTTTATGGATAATAATATAAAAATAATTTACACTAATCTCTCATTTATTTAGTTGATTAGGGATTGAAAAATTTGAGAACTCCGACATTAAAAATTAACTAGTGCATAAAAGATATATAAAAAGATAAAACTAGCTCCTAGTTATAATTATGTAGTTACCATTAATATATATATTAGAATGAAATAATTCTCTATAAATAATAAATAATTATCAAAGTTTCATTAATTAAATTTAAATAATAAAATTAACATATATTTACAAAATAAATCTTATAATATGTAAAATAATGTTATATGATTATTTAATAAATTTAAATTATTTTTAAATTAATAAAATTAACTTATATAGATCAAGTTACGTTCTTCTTAAAGAAAAAGAAAAAGAAAAGGATATATATAAAATATGAAAATGGTATAATTATTATTATAATATATATATATATATATATATATATATAGTATATTAAATACTTGATATAAAGTAATACAAAAGTGGAAACAGACACCTAAATTTGTTTATTTCTTAAATTTTTTTAACAAGTATAATATATTATACTAATTTATTTTTTGAATAATTATTTAATAAATAATAAATTACAATGACATATATTTAGAAGAAATTTTAATTTATTAAATAATATGTAAATTTTCAATATTATTAAAGAAAAAGAATATATTCAAATAAATTATAAAACATGCTTATGTTAGAATATGTTATTTACATATAAATAAATAATTTTATCAAACATATCTATTGAAGTAACTTATATTAACAATTAATTAAATTAATTAATATAATTAATTAATAATTAATAATTAATTGAATTAATTAATTATTATTATTATTATTATCAATTAATTAGCATACAGGTGATTTGTTAGGAGAGAATAAGAGTATGTTTAAATACATTTTTAATTTTTATTTTCAAAAAATACTCTTAAAAGTTGTTTTCAAAACTATTTTTATTTTAATTTTTTTAAGTTTAATAAAAATAAAAAATAATGATGTTTAGTGAAGTAAATAAGAAAAATTTTCATTTGACAACAAAACCGCTACCAAAAATTAAAAAAAGTTAAGAGAATTTTTTTTATCTTTTCATTTTTAAGTTATACACTTAAAATTATAATTTTTAGAAATAGATTATAAAAATAATTATTAAATATGAACATTTGTTTTTAGTAATACAAAAAATATTTAAAAAAAATAGAAAATACTAATAGAAGGAAAAAAAACTCCGCTAAATTTTTTAGTGCTCTAATCTTCATTCTTCAAAATACTTCGCTTACTTATTGTTTTATTTGAAAAAACATAAAACAAGTGGAAAGGGAAAAAAATGGCACAACTTTAGCCTGATCTTGATTAGCATGGAATCTTTTTTTCAGTTTCTACCAACCCAATTCCAATTAATTAACTTGATCCTAATTTAACAAGTATTATGTAGTTATAAAAGAGAATAATATTTTATAAAGAAAATATTCATTGAAGTTTCTATAAAAGATGAGGAAGTTATGTATGCTTATAAGCTTAACTAACTCGTGAGAAATCAATTTCAAATATCTCCTCTACCTATATATATAACAAAATAAGGCCCAAGACATTTTATTTATAAGAATATATATTACCATACTATTATCAATGAGCTCCCATAAAATCTAGCTTTAAAGAAATGGAAGTAAAGGCTCAACTTGAGAATTTGTAAAACAAATTAGAGTGGAGTAAGTCCAAGGTTCAATAAGTGAATAATCTGTAAAAATAATAACATTTCATATTAACTTACATATTGACTATTCTCCTTTAACCATTCATATTACATTTAAGCATATTAGAAACCAAGAGTTAATGTCAATGAAGTTAACACAAAATCATTTCATTTTCAATATTTCATGTAAAAATATTTAAAGATAACTATAATCAAATCATATATCATTTAAAGAAATAGACATTAGATAAAATATAATCATCAACATTTTGTCTCTTAGGTTATCTTTATACTTACCATAAGCTTTCCATCTTGTCCCTCAAGAATTTACCTTATACCTTCCATAAGTATGTTACTGAGAATTTTTCATCTGGCATTCACAACATCACCCCTATGACATTTTTTATCTTTATTGCTACTTGTGGCATGATTCATAATGCAATTTTAAACACTAAACTTAAGCCTTATTCAATACAGTTCATGATTTAATTTCAATATACATTATAACACAAATCAGTATCATTATACCCTTTTGTATGGCTATAAATACTTATATATATATATATATATATATATATATATCATAGTAATCAATCCATAAAACATTCCCTAACATATTTTATTTCATAATTAATGTAATAAGTTCATTATAATATATATTGTATCATACAACTTCTACTTTCTCATCTCATAATTACCCAACTCATGTAATCATCTTATACTTATCGTAAACTACTCTATCTTTAATGCTTAATCACTAAATACTCATGTTGGGTCATTATAAATCATAAAGACATAAAATAAATGGGGTATAGTTTACTATATAGTTATCTGACATTTAAGTGATCTTTTATAAATAAATCAAAAATTATAAATATATTATCCATGAAACTTATTTCATATGAAAATAGACTTATTTAACTTTTTATAGATTGGTCATTTTCTTAAATTAATTAAGTGCTGAAAAGGTTATGCCTTTTTGAAAATAGATGTAAAAAGTTTATTTTTTTTAAATCCTGAGTTTTTGACCTTTGTTTACTTTTTTTATCATATCCTAAAACATATATAGGATATTGATTTAAAACTAAATGATTTGAAAGTAGATTCAATTATCTTTAAAATGATAGGTAATTTGTTTAAAATAGACATAAAACAAAAGAGTTATACCCTTTAAAAGTTGACATAAAATTTTGCAATGGATAAATTGATTAACTAATTGATTCATTTGTTCAGTTTCACTAATGGACCCTTAGTTTTCTATGAAAATTTCACTGTCCACTTAACCTTAACTGCTCTCTAAACACATATTTATACGGTAAATCATGATACAATCATCAATGTACCTATTAAACGTCTCATATCACCACTTTTCATCATTTGTTACTCTCACCACATCAAATAAAACATAATTCTAGAAAAATCACCAAACAACCTATATTCCATCAATACTATCATATAATTATAAAATTCATAAATTTAGCTAAATTATCTACTTATCTTGTATGGAAAAGAATGTTAGAGAGTTAGTTTGAAGATTCTCTAACCTTAATCACATCAAAATTTATGGGTTTTGGAGTTAAGGTTCAAAATACCCAATAAACCCAAGTAAATCCTAAATTCTTCATCAACTAGAAGGAATACGAGAGATTGTTGATAAAAGTAAGGTTCTTACCTTGATTGGACAAAGAAATTAAGAAGATTTGAAGTCTTATTTACTTGATTGATAGAGTAGTGAATGGATCATATTGAGAGAGTTAAGAGAGGTTGAGAAATGGAGAAAAATGAGAGATTACAATTTAGGGGCTAAAATAAGGAGAAATAAGGGCCTAGGGACATTTTCGAAAAATAACTCCTAAACCTCTTCTATATTCATATACTCATTTATATCAGTACCAAACTCCATACTTCATGGTTCTAATATTTTTTTCCTATCAGATTCTTGATAAATTCATATTCTCATATTTTTAATTTAACTAATTTTATTTTATTCCATATTTTATACATAAAATTTCTAACTTAACCGAATTTACCAATTGCCTTAATTGTTATTTCTCATATAATTTTTTTTAATTTGTTAATAAATAAAAAAGATGTCACAAGAAAAATCGGCTTAGGTGTCTAGTAAAAAAAACTCAAAATTTGATTTATCTTCAAATTATAGTATGAAAATGAATAATTAGGTGTCTTGAGAAAATTCTACTAGCATTTGCGAGAAATTATGTCTGAGATAATTTTTTGATAAGTCGACACTTTACTTATAAAGATCATAATTACGATGTTATTAATTTTTGAAGAGAAGAATGAAATTAATGTGAAAGTTAGAGGTAAAATTTGAATTTGGCCAAATTGTATTACATGAATTAAGTATTCCTGATTATATCTATATAGATATTCGCCTATGATGATGCAAGTGTCTTGCCCGTGCACCCTTTACTTGCAAAAATTGTAATTACATAAACTAGTTTTGAACCGGTGCATTGCACGGGTATCCATTATTTTTTAATATAAAAATAAGAATAATAAGTATATAATAAAAAAGTTATAAAAATTTATAAATTTTTTATATTTATTGTATAATTATGTATTCAAATTTATAAATAACAAAATTTTGAACAATATTATAATAGTTAAAAATTATAATATGTAATTAAATAATTTAATTTAATTTTTAAATTAATATTTTTATGATAAAAAATTTTGTCACATTCATATTATTCAACGATATTCATATCTAAATTGTAATTAATAAGAAAATATAAAATAAAATACATAATTAAAAATATAAAAGGAATAATAAAAGTATGTGAACAACAAAATATCATATTTAATTTAAAATATAGTATTTTAAAATTGATATAAAAATATTTATAAAATTTAAATAAACAAAATTTATTTTAATTTATTAATATTTTTATTAACAATAAAACATTTAACAATATAATTCAATTCATACTTTTCAATTAAAATTTTAAGTTTTCTAAATTACTTTTGTGATAAAATTAAATTTTACACACACACACACACACACACATGTATACATACATACATATATATCATTTAGTGATATTAATATTTAAGTTGTAGATAAAAGAAATGGATATGAAAAAAAATAAAATGTAACAAATAAAAAAGGAAAAATAATGTATAAGTTGTAAAGTAGTTTAAAAGTTAAAATTATAATAAATAATTAATAAATTAAAATAAATTAAAATTTTAAATTAAAAAATAAAATATATCAATTTATCTATACTTCTTAATGCTATAAATGTATGAATTACAAATAATATGAAGATATTAAAAAAAGAAAAGAAGATAGAATGAAACAAATAAAAAAATGTCATGATTCTAATATAAAATAATGTATGAGTTAAAAATATAATATATGGTTCAATAAATTAATTTTTAAATTAAAGAAGATAATAATAAAAAGTGAAATAGTGCATAAGTTATAAAGTTTTAATAAAATCTCAGTTATATTTTATTTTATATAATATAAAATATAACAAAATAATGTATATGAATAAATTTTAAATAAATAAATTTATTTTAATTTTAAAATATTTTATTAAGTAATAGAATATGTAATAAATAATTTCAAGCAAAATTTTTTTATTGAAATTTAAAGTCATTTGAAATAGCTTCAAAAAAAATTTAAATTTATCATTTATATCTATAATACTTTTTAATAATAGTATCTATAGAGACAATAAGTGAATTATATAGTAATATAAAAGTTAAAATTAGAAAATGTAATTATATTAAATTAAATTAAAATTTTAATTTATTTAAAACAATAAAAAGTGATATAGGGGGTAAATTATATACATAATTAATTATTTCAATTTTATATATATATATAAAGAGAAGAGATAATAAGTGAATTATATAATAATATAAGAGTTAAAATTAAAAAATATAGTATAATTCAATTGAATTAAAATTTTAATTTATTTAAAATAAAAATAAAATATATCATATTCTATATATAATTTCTATTGATACCCATATCTAAATAATCAATTACAAGATTGATGATTTAAAAATTAAAAAAGTAAAATATATAAAAGAGTAAATAAAAATAAGAGTATGTAATTCTTATGATAAGTAATATAAGAATTAAAAATAGAATATACTATTAAATATTTCAATTAATATGAATATTTAAATTGTTTATATCATTTTATAATAAAAAATTAATTATATTATAATTATATTAATTAATAATATTATCATTTGAATTATAAATAATAGAAATGAAACTTAAAAAATTGTATATAATAAGGTATCTAAAAAATGTGAAGTAGTGTGATTTAACAATCTTGACAAAATCTTAATTAATATTTACTTAATTTAGAGTAAAGAACTTCGAAATTGATATCAAGAAAATGTTTATAAATTTTGTATAAATAATTTTTTTATTTTTTAAATATTTTTATCAAGTGATAATATATGTGATTAATTTTTTCAATTAGGAATTTTTATATTAAAATTTTAAGTTATTTAAAATATTTTATAATAAAATTAGATATATCATGTGATATCTATATTACATTATAATATTAGTATATAATTTATAAATAATGTTAATTCACATGAAAAAAGAGAAAAAGACTAACATCCAATAAAATAAATTAATAAAAAGAAGAGAAATAATGAATATATTATAAAGTATTATAAGAGTTAAAAATAAAATATATAATTAAGTTATAAATAATAAAAATAGATATGAAAAAATATAATAAAGTTAATAAAAATAATATATGGATTATAAAATAATAAAGAAGTTAAAAATGAAATTAGAAGATAAATATGCAATTGAATATATATATATATATATATATATATATATATATAAGAAACAATATATGAGATATAAAATAACACAATAGTTAAAATAAGATTTAAATTAATAAAAATAAGTATGAGAAAAAATAAAATATAAAAATATATAAACTTGCATGGTGTGTTAAAACAAAGTCTAAAATTTTTTATAAAAAGATAGCAAAATTGTAATTGAAAAAGTATTTATAAAAGGAAAAAGAAGAATGTGAAGTTTTAGAGAGAAAAAATTTCATGTAAAGTTGACACTTGTCTCAAAAAATAATAGAAGAAGAAGAAGAAGAAGAAGAAGAAGAAGAAGAAGAAGAAGAAGAAGAAGAAGAAGAAGAAGCTTGTTTTAATAGTTAAGAAGATATAGATATTTAGATTTTGAATTAACAAAAAATATTTGATTTTAATTTTAAATATTTTTGTTAAATAGAATATACAATTAATTGTTTCAATTTATACCTCGTACATTCATTTTTTAACATATATAAATTGTTTTTATATAAAATTAAATATGTATTATTATATTTATACTATTTTGTAATATTAGCATCTAAGTTGTATGAAAAAATTAAAAAAAAGGAATGGAGCAAACAGAAATAAGATAAATAAATTATAAAGTTATATAAGATTTAAAAATAGAATTTAATTAAATTATATATATAAATCATTTAAAATAATTTTATGCAAAAATAAAATATATTCTATTATATGTATATTTGTTTGTGAAATTATATTTGAATTATAAATAATTAGAGTGGATATAAAAAAGAAAAAGAAGAAGAAAATATGCAATGGATTAAATAAAATGAAGAAAAACAATTAGCAGACTAAAAAGAAATATAAGAGTTTAAAATAAAATTTGTAGTTAATTAATTTAATTAAAATTAAATTAAAATTTTAAATTACTTGAAATATTTTTATAATGAAAATAAAGTATATTGTGGTATATATATACTCTCAGTCATATGAAAAATAACTAAATAAATAAATTTAGTATTTAATTTTAAATATTTTCAAATAATAAAATATATAATTGATAGATTATAAATAATTAGAGTAGGCATAAAAAATATATACACTGAAGTAGATATGAGCATTCAAATTATATATATGCATAAAAAAGTGCCTAATTCATAAAATTAACAGAGTGAATAAACATAAGAGAGAGTATGTAAGAGTTTGAAAATAAAATATATTATGAGGTATATAATCAAAGAATACAATCAAAATAAATTTTAATTTATTTAAAATATTTTTGCACTAATAGAAAATATGTTGTATTGTATATACACTATTTAATAATATTAATATATTATATTATTACTAATCAATGTTATTATTGTCTGAACTATAAATAATAAAAATGAATAAAAAATACAATAAAGTAGATAAAAAGAGGTGAAATAATGCATCAATTATAAAGTATTTACAAAATTTTAATTAGTTATATATAATTTGAAATATAATATTTAAAAATTAATATTGAGATAATATTGAAAAAATTGATCAAATAAGTTTGATTTTATTTTTTAAATCTTCTAGTTAAATAATATATGTACAATTAATTATTTCTATTATTATTTTTATATTAAAATTTTAATTTATTTTAAATATGTATATATAACAAAATTAAATATTTTATAATATATTTATACTATTTTGTGATATTAACCTCTATATTGTAAATAATAATGAACATGATAAAAAAATATAGTAAAGCAAATAAAAATAAAAGAAATAATGTGTAAGATGTAAAGCAAGATGTACATAAAAAAATAAAATTAGAATATGTAATTAGGTATTTAATGAAATTAAAAATATTTATTTATATAAAATATTTTCATAAGAAATTCATTTTGGTATATTTATATTTATATTAGCATTAAAATGGTAAATAACGAACATGTACATAAAAAATATGTAATAAAATAAATAAAATGAAGTAATATAATAAATAAAAAATTATATAAAAAGAAACGAATATATATAAAAGGAAGAATGGGCGCCGTTTGAGGAAAAAGACAGAAGCCCAATAACTGGCCTATTATTATTAGCAGAAAACTTGCGAAAGAGGAGGGCGGCAAAATAAAAATAAAAAGCCTGAGGAATTGAGTAATAAGCAAAACATAGTTAAAAAAAAAGAAACGGCGGCCCGTGTTAAATAAGGCCCTGAAAACATTGGCCCATCAAATTGGCCCAGAAAGTCCGCTGGGAAATGGCCTGCATCAAGGAGAAGCACCAGCCCACTACATTAATGCTTGGAAGTTGTCAAGCACAAGAGAAGAAGGTGCACCTTAGGCGGGAAATGAGAAAAAGCAACGTAGCAGAGGCTAACACGTCGCAGAGAAATATAATAAAAAAGGGAGAAGAGGAAGTGCGTTTTAGATTTATCGTATTAGATTAGATTAGATTAGTGGGTGGCGGATCATCTTTTTTTTTTTTTTTTTAATCATAACAAGAAGAAAACAAAAAGAAAACCTGGGTAAGAAGAACCAATTTAAGATCTTTCAAGCTATAATGAAATTCACAAATATAGTACTATGTAATGTATGCCCAGACATTTGCGTATGTCTTACTTTATACAATCATAACATTACAGATTAAATGAAACTAGTATTTTGAATTTGATTTCTCATTTAGATCACAACCCACTTTCAGTATTGATCGCAGAGGTTTTGGCTCTCCTTCTTCTTGTTTCTCCTGTTCCAAAGAATTTGATTTTTTGAAGGGCTGCTTCTTCATCATCTTCTTACTTGGGATAATATGCTCCACGCTTTCACTTATGCTAACCATTTTCTTCAGAGCTTTTCCATCAGACGGCGATGGCGGATTCTGTTCTGTCATCTTACCGTCATTCTTCATATATGAATTATTCTTGTCTTCGTTAGAGCCAGAATCTCTAAGAGTAGCCTTAGAAGTAGGAAACTCAGTTGAACCACAATGCAGAGGACTGCCTAGGATGACTGTTTTCAGTGCTTGTGAAGAAAGGGCTTTCATTATAAAATGATAGAGCCTGCAACATATGCCCAGAGATTGAAGATGGAGTTCTCTTTGCTCCATATGCTAGGAATTTGTTCAAAATGTGAATAAGGAGATACTTGGTAAATGACCCAACAAAGTGAAGGGGATGGACTGAGAATATTATACGAGTTGAAACTTGGAAGCAAGTGGACAGGATAGATTGAAGAAAAGGAAATCCGTAGAAGGGATTCCTTTCTTTACTTTGAAGGCACGTTTGCACCAAAAATTTACGGTCTTTTTGTGAAGTCCTGCCGTAAAAGTGAGCTGCAAGGATATAATAAATTCTAAATCATTTCTTAAGATCTTTCAGCAAATAAAGAAATAAGATGTATTCTCTTAACATGATGCGGACAGAGCGCACTTGAGCGCTCTTGAGGTGCTTTGCAACTTGAAACTTGCAAGCAAAAGGGCAATAATCAATGCAAAGAAGATAGAGTAGGTTGCCATTTTTAGGACTTTACGAATTCGATGATTAACCAATAAGACAAACTATTGGCTTTTGGGAGCAATTTTGCTCTTACAAGCATTGACAATCAGTTAATCGGGACAAAATATTGATTTTATAATGCCCCTATCCAAATTACCATTACAGTCCAGAAATTGCTACAGGTGTTCTTTTTTGGGGGGGTGTCGGGGGAGGTAATTAAAATGGTAGGAGAAAAAATTCTCCAATCCTGTCGACAGAACACTAATGACATGCTGAGATTACAAGATTTCTCTTGTATATTTTATAGAATTGCCTAACAATCAATCTGCCCCTTTGTCTACGTTTAATGTTTAAGAATATGATGCGACCAATTCCCTTAACCTCAAGTTGTTATTTTGGCCGCATGTACCACTTGATTTACATTTAATTGAAGATTATTGTTTCTGGTGATACTATAATGGTAAGCGCCCAATAACTCACTCGCATCATGATATATGCACCATCCATTTGTACAATCTTATTATCTACAACTCTTCGCAAAAAAGGTGTTGCACACTTATAATGTAAATGAGAGTCACGCTTAGAAGTCGTAATTGTGCAACTTTACACAAGGAGAGTACCTTCAAAATTTGATCTTATTCAGTTCAACGTGCAAAATTCGGATCTTATTCCACAATGACAAATCGACATATTAATTTAGCTCAGGAATTACAATGAATTGCACGAGAATCGCCAGAACCATTGTCGGCAGGGCAGGCACTGGCCATTTGGTCATGTCTTGCGGTGTTAAATTTTGATCCGTCCACAAAGACGCCAGTATGCTCCAGGGTGAAACAAACTCTTTTCAAATACCCAGACATCACGAACAAGAACCTATGACATAATGAACCAGCAATTAGTGACAGAAAATATTACCAAGGCTGCAACCCAAAGCATGAACAATGCACTGAACTCGAAAACACAATTATTGCAAATGCATGCTGCATGTGCACAATTAATCTGTAAGAATCTCCCTCGTGTATGTCATGCTCTCTTTCTAGCTAAAATGGATACTTTCCTATTGTCTTATTCATGCTAGAAGAGGTATATAAAATAGAAAATACATAGTAACATTGCCCAGAATATTTAATGCATTTTCTACATTGACCAAAAAAAGACTGAGAATTATACTAGTGAAAACACCAGTAAAGAAATCAAGAAATTTATTGACCACACCTCTTTGCCTTTGTCTCCAGCAACAACAGCACCTTTAGAGTCATATGCTTCAAATTTCTGTAATACAACCAAAAATTCCAACGCTGAAGCAATCGAAACTCCTATAATTTATGGATGAAGGAAATACATATGTGGGGTTAAACAGATGAATCTTTAAATGATGAAATTTTTTTTATATCCTATTCTCCAGGGGATGTTTGATTTCTTCCAACATCATGTGGCCATGAATATGATGCCATTCATTTTACAAATAAAAAATTAACTTTCAATAAATACAGAATGGATCATTGTTATATATTTTCTTCCCAAAGTTACATTTTCATAATTGAGTTACTAAATCTTCACATTTCAAAATCAGCTTACAAAATCAACAAAATAAACAGCTTCATAAGTGGGATACATGTAATTGCATCACATAACCAGCTTTGATTTATGAAAGGCAAAAGACAAGGGGACAGATTTTTGTGCAATATTGTTAACAGTGAGTGTAAATAGTACCTGCTTGGCCAAAAATTCAAGAGTAAGCTGAATGAATACTTTATTGAGGTCATTTCTATCAACACCAATCTACAATTGATGAACGGACATTAAAAATTAATATATAGACACACAAAATAACAAACTATTGCATAAGAAAGACAGAATGAACAGTACAATTTCAGACTACATATATTTCAATCTTCAGCATAGAAACATCCCACTCTCTATTACATGAGGAAACCATAGGAAGGCATTAATACAGATACTTGACATCTTCTAAAGTTTTGCCCATGGTACCTAAGAGAAATAACTGACATTTTATGCAAAGGAAAAACAATAAGAAGAGTCCATAAAACTAGGGATCAAAACATGGAATATGATTAAAATGCCATCTAAAAATAATATCTCACAATAAAGGGTCATGTATCATCGGTTCAGGCATAACAGTCAGTACATGCTCGTTGCAGGACATCTCCCAAAACATAGTTCCATCAAAGCAAATAGCATTTGACCCAATTGAACCAAATTTTAATTATTGGTGTGTAGGAAGGTCACTAGATCAGCTAATTACTGTGAATAAGCATTATTTTAAATACAAAACTAACTAATTAAATGCATCATCTCACTTCTCACCCCCAGACCTAAAAAACAAAACTTTCTTCATTAAGTTTGCAGTAATAAAGAACATTACTAACCAAACGGGCTCGCAAGGTTCGTATATTAACAACAGGTTCAACCAATTCCCAATGAACCTTACTCCAGATAGATTCTCTTTGCTTAATTTCATTCTTAAGTGCCTGTAAATAAGAAAATCAAACATACATGCCTCAGATAAACTGCCTTCATTTTTTTTTTAAAAAAAAGTATAGAAACATAAAATAGAAGGGGTTATCATAGGGCAGAATAAACATCTTCTCAAAAAGCAGTAGCTGAATGGCAGCTATAGGGAACTGAAGCATACTGAGTACATATTCTCAGTAACTGCCTTCCTTAATGATGTTTTGTCACCATTAGCCATCATACTGTTTATCTGTAGAAAAGAATATAAGAAAAAGATATACTCAGCTGTGAGCAAAATAGATATCATTTATGAAATCATGAATCAGGAGGAATCCACAATAAAGGCATAGCTTGCTAGAACACAAAAGGAGGGCACTACCATGAACTTATGGCAGCATACTAATCTGGCTATCAAATGGATATACCAGCCAAATATCAGACACTGAATCTTCTATCCCCAATTCCTTAATGCATTTTGTTCAAACCCAGTATCCTCCTCTTCAACACTACCCTAGTTCCTTCGCAAATTGTTTTGGAAAGTATCAAGTGCCAGTTATTTCCAAAGGTTTATACTGTTAGGAGAACAAAAGTAAACTCCTTTTGTGAAGCATAATGTTATCACAATTTTGTTCAGAAAAATCAAATTATTATTCATACTGACTGCACATCTTTTTATTAAAAAAATTGTTGCACTTTGTACTTCATACTTTTTACTTCTTTGAAGTAAAAGATCAAGATCAAACTGCAGAAGAAGTCATTGAAGACTGTGACAATTGGTAAAGGTTTCAAAACATAACAGGAACGAACCTCTTTGTATAAATTGACAGCCCCATTGTAGAATGCCTTTTTGGAATACCCAGACTTCCTCAACTTAGCAATGGCATAGGCACTTTTCAGCTGAAAAAAAGCAGTAAAGAAAATCACAAATGGTAGGCTGGATTAAAAGGAAGTCTAAAGGTGCATGGCTTAATATATTCAGTTAGTTCAAAAGAGGATGAAGAAGCACAATATATCAGGGCAAGAAATAATATAAAGCAAGTTATGAACTAAATTATTAGTTTGAAACAGGCAGAAAGCTCAAAGCAATAGGTTAAAATCTGCACACAAAGTTCATCGGGAATGCAGTTTCACCTCCAAAATGATATCATCTTTTGTTCTTCTCCAACCACTTCTTGTGAACCATCTGATGCATGAAACACTTAAGATCTGAGGTAGGCAAGTCAACAAAAAAACTATAGAATTATAAAACTAGTACGGAAATCCAGTGAGTGAATATAAGTGTAGGAGCACATCAAGTTCTGAATCCAAACAGCCAGAAAATGTATAAATTCTAAGTAGGAAGAGCACCATGCGCAATCTCTCATGTCAAAATCTGAAAGTTTCAAGCAAACCATAACTTTCCAAAAAAGACTCCATTTATGTGACTATGCTTTAAGCTCCTCAAAATTTGGACAACCATTTAGGAAAATAATCTATATGGTAGTTTCCTAAACAACTATTACAATTAGTTCTACTATTCAACTACAAGTATACTGGTATTTAGGAAGCACTATTCTTATATAAAATAACTTAGCTACCTCCTTCATAGCAACAGGATGCTCAAAACAAGCAAAAGAAAAAAGTGAATATGAAGCTTGATAGCATAGTCAAATTAAACAACACACTCCCAAGATAGGATTTTAAAACAGGAAACCTTCTAAGCTAGCCTGGTTCGTCAGTTGACAGCAATATAACAGAAAGTGTGGTAAGAAGTAACTACTCCAGCATATTTAACCTATCAAAAAATTTTAACCATTTAGAACTAACCTCTTCCAAAATGGGATTGGTTCACGAGGTGCATATGGCTCATAGATAATTCCAGGACTTGACATGGATATTTTAACTGCCCCCTGGATTAATGATGTGATACTAGAGGATCAAATTATTATCCGATTAGAAGATTCAAAGACTAAAGACAATTATAACAGAACAAATTCATTTTCTCCCCTCCGTTGAGAGTATCGTGAAGTGGATATAAAAAATCTCCTTATGCATATGGTTGAAAAGGTGAACACACCATATGCCGAGCCTGTGCAGGGGCTTTAGCTTGAGTGGTTACCAATCTCTTCTCGTTCATGAATATAGGCAACTCAGCAGCCTGACAAAGAAATAGCAGACGACACAGAAAGGTTAGGACTTAACAAGTGTATGCCCATTCAAAAAAATATGATATTGATTAAGAATATTACCAATGTAGAATGGAGCGTCAAAGACTTTCCGCTAGTCCAGGGAAATGCATTTTGGCTCTTACACAAGTAAGATGAGAAGCACCGTACACTACATTCAGGATCTAATCCATAAAACATCACATACTTGTAGAAAATTCAAGCCCAACCCAACATTTTAAAGATATATCTACTTATACGAATAAATTTACAAAGAAAAATTACAGTAAATTCTGAGTCGATACCGTTTGAAAGGGATACACGACTCGAATAGCTCTTGTAGCTTCCAAGCCGCCTGAAAGTTCAAACACACTAAATCTTACTGCGAGAAATAGTTGCAGAATATCCATTCAAACTGTAAACATCACAGAAATTCTTCCTTTGGAAAGTGTAAAAATGAGACACACGAGCGATTCCTTTATTACATTCTTGCAGCAACCAAATGAGTCAAAGTGAAGGCACAGTACTCACAGATATGATGATTCTCCAATCTCGGATGTCCGATACAGCGTGCGAATCAGATGCAAGCGTCTCAAAGCCATCATCAACCCTCGGAATCAGATCATGATGAACACAAAACCCAGAGCCTTTTGCTTTTGAAGGGTTTAAGGTGGAGACATATTACGCTTCTACTTACTTTTTAATTTTTTTTTAACTCATCAACGTGCCGACCCAGACATACCAATCATTAAGACAGGATTCAAATTGGGCTTTTCCGTGAGATGATTAATAGGCCCATAATTTCGGATATCCGGCACTAGCCCATGAGTCTGGCCTACAAAATCGTGCGGGAGATTCACTGGTTCCCGCCAATACAGGTATTCCCGCAATCCAAAACTTTCGGAGACGGTTTTCCGTTCTCCGTTCATCCATCCGGAGATTCGTTGGATAATTTTCTTTGTTTAACGTTTGATCGCCGAGAAAATGTAGGAAAAGAAGAGAAAAAGGCTTTTCAGATCGTAAAAGTAGCTCAGTGATACACGGCTGACAGGGGGTGACCTCACGCTTGTTCCAAAAATCCAACGGCTAATTGAAAATCTGTGTTAACACCTTATATTAGTAAAACATAGACTGCTGTATTCCGATTCAGTGAAAATGAAAGAATTCAGGTCAAAGTTAGTACGTTGCTACAGTTCATGATGAGAATTCTGTAAATGCAATTAAAGGAAGATGTGGAGTTAATAAAGGAACTGTTCATACTGAAGGATATATAGGGGAAGAGAAAATTGCTTCACTTCATTCACATAATGAGTTACAATATATACATGTATAATTGTTATACTATTACATAAAAATAGGAAATTGATTTGCCTAAGTTACGGATATGATAAGATTGCAAGTTTGAATTTCAAAATGATAACTAAACACAGTTAAGCACAGATAAAGTATGCATATCCTATTAGGCCCCTTCAAGATGGAGTGGGAACCACTCCAATCTTAGATATCAACGAGTTGTGCTTAGGGCTTGGTAGTGGCTTGGTAAGAAGATCAGCAAGCTGGTGGCTAGAAGGGATGTGAGTGACTTGAAGTGCTTTACATGCAACGAGTTCCCCAACAAAATGATAATCAATGGACATGTGCTTCATTATTGAGTGAAAGACAGGGTTAACACAGAGGTAGGATGTGCCAATATTGTCTATAAAAATTTGAGGTGAAGACGGGAGTTCGAAACCAAGTTCTTTAAGGAGATTTTGAAGTCAGAGGACCTCAGTAGTTGTAAAAGCAATGGTGCGGTATTTTGCTTCTGTGGAGGACTTAGCAACTAAGCATTGCTTACGTGACACCCAAGATATGGGATTACACCCTCTGTAGGCAGTGTATGCACCAGTAGAACGGCAATCCACAGAGTCACCAGCCTAGTCAGCATCACAGAAGGTATGAAGGTGCAATGATAGAGATTTTTGTAAGTGAATGTCATAAGACAGGGTGCACTTAAGGTAGTGAAGCACTCATTTGAGAGCTTGAAAGTGATCCTGCGTAGGGGCTTGCATATGTTGGGCGAGCTTGTTCACAGAGAAGGCAATGTCAGGTCTTGTGAGAGCTAAATATTGTAAGGAGCCAACCATGCTGCGGTAGACAAAAGCATCAGCTGAATAGGAGTTAGAGGCAAATCTACAAGTGATAGACATAGGCATATGGACTGGTTTAACACCACTCATGTGGAATTTGTCAAGAATATCTCGAACATAGGCCTGCTATGACAGAAAAAAGCCTTGCTTTGTAGGCACCAGTTCTAAGCCAAGGAAGTACTAAGGGAAGCCAAGACTCTTGAGAGAGAACCGAGAGGCCAGGGCAGCCATAGAATCTTCGAGGAAGCGAGGTGAATTCCCCGGAGAAGAAGATCATCAACATAAACCAAGAAGTAAGCCAGAACACTAGCATGATTGAAGATAAATAATGAAGAATCTGTTGGTGAATTGATGAAACCATAAGAAAGAAGAAAGTCATGTAAAGAATAATACCATGCACACAGGGCCTGCTTTAAGTAATAGAGTGCCTTCTTGAGCTTACAGACATGAGAGGGAAATTGTGGATGGATAAAACTGGGAGGTTGGCGCATATATACATCCTCAGAAAGTGAACCATGCAAGAAGGCATTGTTCACACCCATCTGTTGGAGAGACCACCTTTTTGAAAGTGCAATGGTGAGGACGAGTTTAATTGTCTGCGGTTTTACAACTGGACTGAATATCTCTGAATAGTCTACACCAGGGCGTTGATGAAAGCCTTTAGCAACTAAACGAGCTTTGTACTTGGAGATAGAGCATCTAGATTTCTTTTGACCCTAAAGACCCACTTGTTACCAACAAAATTATAAGAAGGTTATGGGGGAACAAGGTCCCAAGTTCCATTTGACATGAGAGCATTAAATTCTTCAGACATAACTTGGTGCCAATAAGGTGACTTAAGGGCATGAGACACATTAGAGGGTTCAATTGTAGGTGGCAAGGGGTATTTCTGAGTAGTGTAGAGCTTTTTTGGTTTGAAAATACCAGCTTTCACATAGGTGACCATAGGATGATGACCAAGAAGGGTGGATAGTGAAGTAGGTGCAGCACGTGGGGATGAGTTAGACACTGCAGGTGTTGAACTTGAGGACATAGAAGTGGGGGTATTCAGTGATAAGAGGTCAGTAAAGCTGGAGATTGATTCGGTGTTGGATGAGTTATTAGAAGGAGAGATGGAAAAAGGAGAGGTTAGTAAGGCATTATCATGGGAAAGAGGGGAAGAACTTGGTATGGTTGGGGATAAGTACTCTTGAGGAGGAGAGGGTGAAGTTAGATTAAAGTCTGTTTTGGTGATGGGAATCACTTGGTAAGGGGAATCAGAGAAAGATAAAGGAGAAAAGGAAATATCAGGTCATTGTTGAAATTGTGGAGGTTTGGTTTGGAATGGATAAGTATGTTCTAGGAAAGTAACATGGCGTGAGTAGTGTAACTGTTTGGTGTGAATATTATAGCAAGCAAAGGCACTTTGAGAGGGACTATAGCCAAGGAAGACACAGGGAGTAGACCGAGGGACGAGTTTATGTGGAGTATAAGGTCTAAGCCAAGAGAAAATAAAGATAACCAAAAACTCAAAGCTTATGATAATTGGGTTCTTGAGTGAAGAGAATCGAGAAAGGTGATTTGTGGTTCAATGTTAGTGTGGGAAGCCTATTGATGAGATAGGCAGTAACTTGCACTGCAAAGGACCAAAAATAGGAAGGAACATTGGCATGATGAAGCAAGCATTTAGCAGTCTCAACAAAGTGTCGATGTTTACATTCGGAAAGGTCATTGTGTTCAGGGGTATGTGGTGGTGTAGTGATATGCGAGATACCATGAGTAACAAAGAAAGGGCACAGCTTAATAAATTCACCTCTATTGTCAATAAAGATATTTTTTATAGGGAGACTGAATTGTTTTTCAACAAGTGATTTGAAACGTGTAAAAATAGTAAAAACATCAAATTTATTCTTAAGAGGATAAAGGCAAACATATTTAGAGAAATGATTAATAAAGATGACATAAAAAATGGAAACCATCTATTGAATAAAAAGGAATAGGACCCCATACATCTGTAAATATAAATTCAAGAGGACATTTGCTAGTAATACTAGACTTGAAAAACGAAAGCTTATGACTTTTATTAATTAAACAATCAGTACAGGAGAAGGAAGTGGAGCATAATGTTGGAAAATTGATGCTGGAAAGGACTTGGTTGAGACTGCGTGAGGCCGGATGTCCAAGGTGGCAGTGCCATAGACTAATCAATGGAGAGACAGTGGTGGTGTGAGCATGAAGTGGTGGTGATGAGGGAAGGGTTTATATATAATTGTCATTACTTCCTTACAGCAGTGTCTTCCCCATTCCCAATGCTTTTACCTTGACACATGAGGGAAAAATTCGATAAAAACATTATTATCATGACATAGTTGAGAAATAAAAAGTAAATTTTAATGAACTTTAGGCATATAAAGAACATTAGATAAGTGAAAAGAAGAGTTGAGAGAGTGTAAAATGGCTATGCTAATATGTGAGATAAGAAGAGTTTTACCATTTGCTACAGTGAGATGATCAGTGCTAAGATACTCAGTGTGAATGGAGAGATTGCTAAAATCATTAGTAATATAGTGTGAAGCTCCAGAGTTAAGAAGCCAATGATTCCTTGTAGGGTTAGCAGTGGCAGCATTAGCAGTAGGTTTTACATTTGGATTATTAGTGATTTTAAAGCAATACCTCGCAGTATGACCACATTTACCACACCATTGGCATTTATCAGTTTGTTTTCCTCCAGTGGGTCCCAAAGGGCTAAGTTTAAGAGGGTCATGGACTGGTGTAGATTTGTTATGACTCTTCTGAGGTTGGGATTGAGCATAATATGCAGAGATGGGAGCATTAACAAGGCCATCTTCCTTGGAGAGCTGTAGCTCATGGTTAACAAGTTGTTCATATATTTGATCATAAGTGAGAGTACCTGGCCGTGAATGAAGCACTGTGGCTATATCTTTAAAATCAAGACTAAGTGCAGAGAGATAGTAGAGAACAAGGTCTATGTCATCCAGTGGATAATCGATCAAATTGAGTTCGCCTGCAATAGTCTTAATAGACTGTAGGTACTCTAAAACAGAAAAGGTTCCCTTGGTTGTGGAAGATAATTTTTCCTTCAAAAAGAGGACTCTTAACCGAGATTTGTTTGCAAAGGCAGTGCGAAGTTATTCTCATTGCCTCTTGGGAGGTTTCAGCTTAAGAAATCACTGCTCTAGCATCAGTATCACATGCCCCTAAAATAGCTAGAAGTAGGAGTTGGTCTTGTCTAATCCAATGAACATATGCTGGATTTTCCACTTCACCTATATTGTTAATGATGGTTAGAGAGGGACATGATACAGAGCCTATAATACATCCACCTAGACTGTACCCTATAAGCATGGATTTCATTTGTTTTGCCCATGCTACATAATTCGTTGGGGCAATTTGATAGGCAGCTGGGCATTAACATTGATGGCAACGAGTTCTGTAGAGGGATTGGCAATAGGTGTAATGTTGACAGTGGAGGATTGGGGTGATGCAACCATTAGTGTTGGACCGAAGAACTAGAGCTGTAAAAGCCTTTTATAGCTCTGATACCATAAAGGATATACAGAAGGAAGAGAAAATTGCTTCACTTCATTCACATAATGAGTTACAATATATACATGCATAATTGTTATATTGTTACATAAAAATAGGAAACTGATTTGCCTAAGCTACAGATATGATAAGATTGCAAGTTTGAATTTCAAGATGGTAACTAAACATAGCTAAGCACAGATAAAGTGTGCATATCCTATTACATACAAGCGCCTGATCCTCAATCGATTCAAGAGTTGGAATCAGAGCATAAAGATACTACCTACTGCACGAGGAGTTAGAAAGCTCCCATCCATTGTTAAAAATATGCCTGGTTATATACAATTGCAATGTATTTTTAAGGTGTTCTATCCATATTTAGGCCTTTTTTTAAAAATAAAATAAAATAAAAAAATGCATTGTGTGATTTCTATACTTTCGCAACTAGCTAAGCAATATAGCTTAGAGGCATATGATCAGATTTGAGTGTTTGATTTGTAATTATATAGTTTAGAAAGGATAACAGCATTCTCAAGGCCAGAGTTTATACTCCTGCAAATTCTGATGCATCCTTGAAGGAGGCAGCAAAAAGTCCAATTTTCTCTTGTAGTTTCAGTCGCCTTGCTTTCTTCCATCGCTAACTGGGAAAGTTGTGGATATCAACTCTTCATTCCTACCAAGAGGTAATGTCCTCACCTGTCAATACTAACTAATTAAATATAACTAGCACTCCAAAGAGTTACCATGCATAAATGGTTAGAAATTTTATTATTTTGAATTTCACATTAATTTATAAATAAATTTGTTAATATTAATAGTTTGATATTAAAAATATAAGTGATAATAAATGGTGAATTTTCATATAATATTAATTGGGTCTAAATCTTATAATAAGTAGAATTCATGGTCTAATCTATTTAATTGATTTTAAATAAAGTCTCCTACTTGTAAAAACTCTACAAAGATATATTTTTCCATTAGAGTGCAAAGAAAAGGTTTTCATTGATAGAAAACATACAATGAAATTTTAATAGTGAAGGTGAACTATTATCACTAATATTTTTCTCTTTGGGTCGATGCAAGTGCATTACCAAAGATAAAGGTATTAGATTTGAGATTCATCTGAAATTTGAATTAAAAGTGCATTTTAAGTGATTAAAATACTAAAGTGAAGATTTATCTAATAAGATTAAGAGGTATTTACACCTTCTTTTCCATGCAAATTAATCAAAACCTATTTTAATGTTACTCAATAAATCATGCCATAATATGACAGTAAGAAAATTAAAATTTCATAAATTTTCCATCATAAATTGTATATTATCAATATATAAACTTGACTGGACTCCTTGTGCCCACACATCGCCGATTCTTCAACTTGGGGTGCTTTTTTTCCAAACCAAGAATATGTTTGTCTTCTTCTTCTTCTTCTTCATGAAAAAAGAGCTGAGAAAACTTTTCGATGAATATTTTCATTAAATGGTTATGAATGATACATAAAATTAGACATGAGATAAGATTAAACATATGAAGTGAGAGAGATGATTTTTCTCAGTCAGTATGATATTGCCCAAACAGTAGTTATAATTATATTTTATTTAGCGTTTCAATTCATGTTTGAAAGACAGAGTTTCCACATACCCACATTTTTATATATTTATCGAGTGACATAATATTTATATAGTTATTCTCATATAATATTTGTAATCATCTCTCAACACTTTTGTCACGTCACACTTCTTTTCAGTGTTTCAATATCTTCTCTCCATCGTTAAATGTTAGTGCAAGAGCTACATGACATGACATATAAAAAATCCTATTTGATATTTCAATTTGTCGCTAGTATCAGCTTGAAAATACTTGGTAGAAATTAGAAGGTTAGGATATCAAATGCCACAAATAGAAATTAGAATAAAAATGTATTAGAATGATAATTTTATAATCATGTTTGATATAATAAAAAATAGAATGAGCATGCAAACATATTGATTATTGCTATGTCAAGTTAGCAAATAAAATTTTAAAACAGTATATTAAAATTGTATGATGATATTTTATAAGAAAAACTAAGTTGCATTGGGTTTAAATATATTAAAACAATACTATGTTTCATATATTAAAATTCCATGATTCTCTCAATTGTTGTTTCACATCTTAAACAAACAATTGGAAAATATATATATTTGAAGTCTATAGAAAATTTGATTGCATTAGATTTAAATAAACTCTTCTTAAAATATGTAAAAATTATCTTTTACATTATCCAAAATTAGTAATATATCAATTTGACAATACTATTATAAAAGATTAAAGTATAAAATAATTCTACTAATAAGAATTATATTTAAACAATACTACATAAAAAATAATCAAATTTATATAAATTAGAAAATATAAGGTCTATATTATAAAATAATTAAAAATAATGAATTGTGTAGAAAAATAAAAATACTACCCATAAAAGATCATCTTAAGGCTCATAAAAATTACAATTTATCTTATAGAGTATTTTCACAAATTTAAGAAAGAATGAGTGAAAAAGAGATAAAAGACTTAAATGGGAAAGGTGTCTAGAATGGCTAGTTAAGGCCTTAATTTTTATAGTAGAAGGAAGTTCAAGAATTTTCAAAATTCAACTCCAATCCTTTAGGCATATTTAGATAGTGGCTTGACTAGATTCATTACTAATATATGGTTATGTCATCTTTTCTTAAAAATTCATAATTGTCACATGCTTGAGTTAGTTTATTAAGACAAAAACTTGACCAAATTTATTACTAAAACATGATTGAGTTATCTTTTCCTAGATTCATTGTTGACATAGGGTTGAGTCAACTTTCCTTAGATGTATCGAGACAAAAATTTGACTAAATTTATTATTAACACATGGTCGAGTCAACTTTCATTACTTGAAATAAAAAATGATCAATAATATTTATGAAATAATTATGCAATAACAGCACATTTATATTTTATAGGTCCAAAATAATGTCACCAATTCAAAACACAAAAATGTTATATATGTTGAAAATGAGATTCAAAATTGAGTTGAATTTTTTATATTTATTAAAATAAACTTTACAAAGTTGTTACATTATCATATATTTAATGAAAACTTTTGATTTGTACTTAAAACTTATTTTTAGATCTCATTTTGGATGCATATAGCATTGTTATAATATAATAATAATTTGAAATTACAATCCTAATCAACAATCCTCCTAAATCCATGCTTTGCAAAAGGTTGGCAGTTAGCATAATGAAAAAGATTTAGACCCCTTAAATGCATGTTTTAAACCTTATATTTAGGTTTCATTTAAATTATAGGAAAATGCTTCATAAGCCAAAATTGTTTACATAATTTTCCTACATAATGTTCTAGTTTATTTTGTAGAATATTTTCACAAATTCAAGAGAGAAGAAATAAGAAAAGGATGTGAGACTTAAATAAGAAAGGTGTGTCTTCGATGACTAGCTAAGACCTTAATGGTGGGGAGTCCAAAAACTTTAAAATTCAACACCAATCCTTTAAGCCTATCTAGACAATGACTTAACTAGATTTATCGTTGATATATGATTAAGTCCATTTTCCTTAAAAATTAATAACTATTATATGATTGAGTTAGTTTTATTGAGACAACAATTTGATCAGAGTCATTGTTGACCCATGGTTGAGTTAACTTTCCCTAGATTCATAGTTGACATAGGATTGAATCAACTTTCTTTAGATGTATTAAAAATGTAAAACGAGCTTTAGGCTCATAAGTTTTATGGGCTTCTCATGGATATAAATTAGGCTTAAGTAGGCTTCTTGTTTGGAGTCCTTTTTTTGTGAGCTAAGCCCTTATTGGTGCAAGCTTATTTGAGTATAGGCTTGCTTGTGAGCTTATATATATATATATAAGCTCACGATATAACATCAAGATTCTTGGCAATTCTTCAAACATTTGGAGACTTTTTACCTAATTTTTGATCTAATGTCTAATGATATAATATGATTTTTTTAATCTTACTTAACTATTCAATTACACAAAAAATATAATTACTTAATTACAATTTACAAAAAAATAGATTTTTTTAATTTAACTAAATCCAATATCCTTTGAAGGTACCTTCCTTTATATTTAGAATCTGATCTCTAATCCTTATTTGGGTGTATTTAGTGATTTAATTACTTTTAATAGCAAAAAAATAAATAACAATATAGTCTACTTATAAGTTCAATCATTTTGCCTTTTTTTTATAAGTTTATGTATACAAACTTGCATGAGCCCAAGTTCATATAGGCTCAGCCCACTCTAATTATTTTACACCTTGAAAATATATCAAGATAGCAATTTGCCTACATTTATTATTGCCATATAACTAAGTCAGCTTTTATTACTTGAAATAAAAAATAATCAATTATAAAATTTATGAAATAATTACGCAATAACAACACATGTATACCTTATAAATTCAAAATAATGCCACCACTTCAACATACAAAAATGTTATATATATGTATGTATATATATATTGAAAATAAAATTTAAAATTGAATTATGTATCTTTTATATTTATTAAATTAAATTTTATAAATTTTTCTCATTATTCTATATTTAATGATAATTTTTAATTTATATTCGAAACTTAATTTCAAATTTTATTTTCAATATATATAATATTACTAAATAATAATATGAAATTATAGCACCAACCAGCTATCCTTCTACTTTGTGTTTTGCAAAGGGTTAACGGTTAGCAGAATGAAAAGGATTTGGAATGCATGTTTTAGACCTTAACTGAGGCTTCATTTAAGTCATAGAGGAATGCCTCATAAGCGATAATTTACACAATTTACCCGCATAATGATGTTTCGCCATTGAATTTAAATCCTCCCAACGATCTAAAGGTGAAAGACAGTCTTGTGAGCTGTGTGTGCAAAGCTTGTCCTTGCATTGGCATGTCTCGTGAACGTCAATCTAACCGTACATCGGAGGATGGTGGAGTAATACAATCTTGTAAAGAGAAAGTCGGCACAACTTTTTCAACCCGTCAAGGGCAAATCATCGTCTTGCTTGGGGAGTAGTGCTATTTTTCTATTCTATACCCTTGCATTATCCGAGTTTCAATCCTGATTTTGTGCAGAAATTAAATTCCTGATGCACTCCATTATGTAGGGATTTGCAGTGATTTTATTACCTTAAAGGGTATTTTCTGAGGGCAAGTATGGTTCTGTCAGCAAAAGGACAACATGGTAATTCTAACAAATAAATAGGCTTTCCTTTTTGGCCTTCAGTTGCTTTCCCACGACAAAAAGCAAGCTTTTTCTTTTGGTTGGGACTTCAAATTGGCAGTTTGAAGCAATGAGTTGGGTGTGCATATATAAAAGCCACCAAATAAATAAATTTCCATCACAACAGGGTACATTTAATTTGATGGTTGGTTTCATAAAATACCAGCGAAAGCTGCGTAGCATGGCCTCCAAGACTGCTGTTTTTCAAGTTATATTAATTTTCATCTCTTTAAGTGTTGCAAATACAGTGGACTTCACATACCCAGCAGTATTCAACTTTGGTGATTCGAACTCGGACACAGGTGAACTTGCTGCTGGGATGGGCTTTCGACCTCTCCCACCCAATGGACAGACTTACTTCAAAACTCCTTCTGGGAGGTTCTGTGATGGCCGTCTCATTGTTGACTTCCTTAGTAAATTTCTAATCATTTATTTTAATTTATTTTTATCAGTATATTTTTGGCCATGGTTAATTTAGGATAAAATTAATAATTTTATCTTTAAAATTATAAGACAATGATAAAATAATTTATGAATCATATAGAATTATAATTTTATTTTTAAATAATAATTTGTATATATAATTTTATTCCATCCCACCATACACATCGATAGATGATTAAGTAATAAAATTATACGTATGAGCTATTATTCAATGATAAAATTATAATTTTATATATCTAAAAATTATTTTATCAATGTTTTATAATTTTAAGAATAAAATTATTAATTTTATTTTAATTTTATGAAAAAATTAGGACTTCAAACTTAAATTACTTTTTTTACTTGCAAATATAATTAATAAGTCCAAATATCATTGGTCACTGAATTAAAAACAAAAAATTAGAAACTACCAATCTCTAATAGCATGTGCAAGGAATAGGGATGAAAGATATGCTCATTAAAGTAATGGTGCTTTTTATTGTTATCACATATATGTCTTCCAATCAGAAGTTAAATTGATCTTATCTGTTTCAAATAAGTCAAATTTGTTTAACAGAGATTTTATTACAATTGCTATAAAAAAGGGAATTGGAAAAGGTGAGACCAGCATTTTTCTCCGATAAAATCTAATTTTTTTATCCTTTACTGTAAAAGAAATTGGGTTAACGACAATGTTTTGGTTACATGTATGGATGCATACGAGGCAAGTATCACTTTTATTTACTTATCCCTGGCTTCTCTGGCTCCCCGTAAGTGAAAGCAAACTTCCAATACAAACCATGACCCACCAAACAACCGTTAATATCAATTTTCTGATCATTATAGGAAAGATGTTGTAAAACACAAGCAATGGGGTGAAACCTGCTAAGCTAAGGACTTCTCCTTGGAATAGGCCATAGCCATGGCGGCCAGCAAATTTATTCTTCCCATTCTTACCTTCATTTGCATAAGCTTACCTTTTGCCAAATCCATCCATTTCGATTTCCCTGCGGTTTTCAACTTTGGTGATTCCAATTCTGATACCGGCACGCTCATTTCTGCTGGAATTGAGAGCCTTTACCCACCTAATGGACAAAGTTACTTCAATTCACCATCTGGAAGATACTCTGATGGCCGTCTAATCATTGATTTTCTTAGTAATGTTTCCTCCATAAGCTTTCATTTTTATTCCTCTGTTTTCGACAATTGGTATTTCCATTCGAGCTTCTAGTTTCATCATCGTCTTTTCCTCTTTTCCTTTTCCTCGAAATAAATTCACGTGTTCTTTGTTTACTGTTGCAGTGAATGCAATGGATTTGCCATTCCTAAATGCCTATCTGGATTCACTGGGCTTGCCAAGTTTCAGGAAAGGATGCAACTTTGCAGCAGCAGGGTCAACCATCCTTCCGGCTGCTGCATCATCCATCTGCCCCTTCTCTTTCGGGATTCAAGTGTCTCAGTTTCTCAGATTCAAAGCTCGGGTTCTTGAATTGTTAGCCAAAGGTTCATACTTTATTTTTTTCAAATATATTAAGAATTAGCTATATAAGGAAGGGAAAGATTTATTACAAGAACTATTACGTGATTCATTCATCTGCTAGAATGATTCCTCTCTGCATTGCAGGACAGTAATTCTTGCTGTCTGTTAAGCTCTTAACCAAATATCACTATAATGTTTCAGGTAGGAAATTTGACAAGTATGTCCCAACAGAAGATTTTTTCCTGATGGGTCTATACACGTTTGATATTGGGCAGAACGATCTGGCTGGCGCATTTTACTCAAAATCATTGGATCAAATACTTGCGACGATTCCAACAATTCTTGCTGAATTTGAAACTGGAGTGAAAGTTGGTGTCCCTCCATCTGATGAATCAATACATGCATTTTTCTATTCAAAATTAGCTCCTTTTAATATGTCCAACATGTTATAATTTATTCTTTCACATATCTGTTCTTTTTCCACAATGTGTATGTGCAGTTTAACTGATATTTAGCAGAAAATGAGTTCTCACTTTGTTGCTCGTGTGGCAGAAACTATACGAGCAGGGAGCAAGGTATTTCTGGATACATAACACAGGGCCACTCGGATGCTTGCCTCAGAATATGGCCAAATTTGGAACAGACCCATCAAAGCTTGACGAGCTAGGATGTGTTGGTGCACACAACCAAGCAGCTAGAACATTTAATCTACAGCTTCATGCTCTTTGCAGCAAATTGCAAGGCCAATATCCAGATGCTAATGTCACATATGTGGATATCTTCACTATAAAATCAAACCTCATTGCAAACTATACCAAATATGGTGAGTATCCACAAGAAGTTATGAACCTTCTTGTAACAACTTGAACTCTAAAATCTATTGGCACTTGAAAAATGCAACTTCTTTTGCGTCTTTGGATCATATCGGAATTTGAGGCTTAATCTAGAGTGGATAATTGTTGACAGGGTTTGAACAACCTATAATGGCTTGCTGTGGAGCTGGAGGTCCACCATTGAATTATGACAGTAGAGTTTCTTGTGGGCAAACGAAGCTAGTTAATGGGACTACAATTACAGCTAAAGGCTGCAGTGATAGCAGTGAGTATGTCAACTGGGATGGGATTCATTACACAGAGGCTGCAAATCAATACGTTGCGTCTCAAATTCTGAGTGGAAAGTACTCGGATCCTCCTTTTTCAGACCAAATGCCTTTCCTTCTGAAGCTCAAGTTCTAGGGGCCCAATATGCCCATTATTATAATTATTTGATTTGATTCGTTGTGTTAGTGATTGTAGCCTTGGATCTGATAAAAGTTTCGAGCATTAGGAAGACAACATAACCACTGCTGTGACAACTGAATAAAAAACATTATGAAAGCACAATTCTTATATAAAGCGATGCTAAACCCTCGCAACTAATTTGCAGCCAGCTTTTCTCATTATGCATATTTTTGTTAAAATTATTAATTTAAGTTCTCCTGTAACACTATTTCAATTCATGCACTTTTGCGTGACATTTGAAAATTGAATTAAAAAATAAAGTATACAATGGAAGAATTCTTGGAATTTTAATGAATATATAGTTTTAAAAATATGAAATATTGTAATAATAACTGAAAGTATTTTGATTGATGATTTTTTTTAAATTCTTTAATAAATATGAAAAACTGTGAACTTTCTATTCTTGATGAAATAATATTTTTGAAATAAAATGTAAGTAAAAGAGTAGATAGAAAATACTAATAATTTTTATAAAGGTTCCATTATTCAAAAGAAATATTTTTTAATCTTACTCCTCTCTTTTCAAATTATTAAGTATCACTTGAGGTATAGACTAATTTTTTACTAAATTACAACATCTAATTTTACAAGATTCTTCTAATCTATAATTAGATTTCTACAATCACCTAACTTCACAAAATTCTTAAAATCTCCACTACGATTCCACTACCACATATTTTTACAAGATTTGTCAATCTCTATTGAGATTTCAATTATCACCTAACTTTACAAGATTTTCATAATCTTCATTATGATTTCAATAAGGTATAAGAAGGATATTTCTCACAAACTCTTAAAGAAATTTTACAAGCTTTTCACTCAATAATATTCTTAATATGGATATGTAAGTTTTAGTTCTAAAATGAGAAGAAGAAGATGATTTTGGTTTTTCTAAATAAGAGTTAGAGAGAATTTGTAAGTTGTAGTGCAATATATGTTCTTCTTTTTCTACAAAGACATGCAATCTATTTATAAAGAAAAAAATGATGAAATAACTTTAACTTCAATTAATCTTTTCTTTGACTTTAAGTTATCTTAGAATCCAATTTTGAAATTTAAACTTTTAACTTCAAAGCACTTTTAAGCTCTAATAATTTAAATTTTGAAATTTTAGCTCCAAGGTCCTTTTAGGTTCCAAAATTTTCAAATTTGAAAAAATGGCTCCATAAAAGATTAGGTTATCTTAAAAACTTTCAAAATATCACATGTATTGAAAATATCATGTATTTATTATATATGTCAGAATTTAACCACTTTTTTTATTAAAAATGAATTTTCTTTTAGAAATTTGGTCAAGTTAGTTTGCATTGTGTGAACATTGCTTAGAACTATTCATCTAATTGTAAAAGAGGTGTTACAATAGTATATATAATTTTTTATTAATTTTAATACATGTTAGATAATTTAAAATTTGAAATTTCCTATCAATTTAATTTTTTTGCTCTTAAACAATTAAACGCTCAAAATGACTATTGAATATTGATCATTAGATTTAGTCATTTTTTATTTAAAATAAATATTAATTTATAACTAATAAGATAATTACTAGAAAAATAAATTTAATATTTTTAAAATGAAAATAAATGAGAAATTCTAGGGCACTTTTGTCACATGGGAAAATACACTTTTATGAAATAATTTGGGCTTTAAAAATATGAAAGTGTAATGACCTAAAATCCATTAAATGTTTGATAGGTTTGGAAAATATAATCCATTAATTTTGTACCTAAACAAGTTAGATATAAAATAAAACTAATAAGCCTAAATTCTAACTTCATTTTTGTAATTAAATATGATTAATAAATAAATTTAATTTATTTTCTCATTATCCCCCTTTTTTATAATGATAAACCCATGCAAAGTCTTGCAAAAAAAGAATTTCAAAGGGTGTCAAAGCATGTAACCATATCATGAAAGGTATCAGAGTTATAAATATATTATAAGAGGTATTAGAGCAATTTAATGCATGAAAGGTGTTAAAGCTATAAATGTAAGAGACATCAGAGCATGTTAAGAGAATTAAATCATATAAGACTTTATGAGATGCTCCCCTTGAAACTATGATCTTTAAAAAAATTTATGTTTTCTCCTTATTGGAGTTTTTATTTCTAAGACTATGCTCCCCCCAAAAAAACTTGCTAAAAAATTGCATTTTCCATGTTCAAACACCATGTTCTTCCTTTTTATTTATTTAAATTTGCACTTTCCATGATCTCCCTTTCTTGTCATTAATAAAACAATAGGAAAATAGAAATAAAGGTTATGCTTTAAAAATCAAAGCAAAAATGGTGTGCTAAAAATTTATAGGAAGAGAGCAAGATTATAACAATATTAGAGTAGAGAAAAACAAAAACATAATGAAGACATATCAAAGCAAAATGTAATAGAAAAAAAGCCAAAGACATATTGGAGCAAGGCCATAATAGTTATTCAGCCAATAATTAAGGCTGTGGCAAAAAAATTTAGAAAGTAAAGAAACAAAAGTAACAAAAATGGTTCAAAGAAGAAACAAAAATATGTGGTAGGTTGAAAAATATGTGGAAGAGATTAATAATGATAAAAATTAAAAAGTGAAAAAAACGAAGGAATAATGAAAAATTAACAATTGCAAGTCTCAAATGAATAGTTAATCAACGAGGATAAAAATTAAAAACATCTAAAATAGAGACATCCTAAACAAAAAGTATTAGAGTAGCACAATATTAATAACAAAAACATCCAAGATCAAAAACATCTACATGAAAATGAGATATCCTAATAGAAATAACAGATGGCAATAGAAAGAAATAGGTAATAGAATAGTAAGTAATATAACAACTTAATAGATAAAAAATATAAAAGCAATGATAAGTATCTTTCAATGATTGTAAATATTAGCTATATCTGAAAAGCTTTACAAAAGTAGCAACATACAACATAAAAAATGTGATGTCTTAAGCAAAATTATTTAAAAAAGTCAACTATAATGGCAATTTTAGGTACATATGCAAAGATGAGAATTCTACAAATTATAATCTATATGCCTAAGCTTAATAGCAATCTAAGCTACCTAAGGCTTCACAGAAGGTTTATTTTGTGAAAGCAGTAAATTTATGATAGTTTGTATTTGAGCCTATAAGTCTTGAAAATCATTATCAACCCTATTAGAGAGATTGAGAATATCTTTTTCAAGCTTGTCAAGTCTGTCTTCATTGTTGGGCTTGGAATTAGATGAACCTATTTATTTTAGTATTAGTGAAAGATAAGGCAATGTTGGTTAGTAGGCTTCATGAACTATAGAATTAACAAAAATAATGGACGGGTCAAGTGATGATTGGTTATAATATGTTGGAGTGACTTGTGGTTTAGGTGGAATTGGTTTAGCAGTAAGTTATGTTTTATTAATGTTATGAAAAGTATGATCAGGAATGGTTAACAATTGTAATATGTATGGTAAAGCTAAAGTAGCTTAGTTTAATTTTTTTACTCGGATGGTTCATTATCTTAGCTTATTTCATTAAGTTGTAAAGAACTTAATGACTGCTAGGTATAAATTATACTAGATAAGTATATGAGGTCTTCCCATTTCTCTGAAGTATAGCTTAACCATGTTAGAAATTAAAAAGGATTTTTAAGTGAGGATGGTACACAAGAAGTCCAACAATTAAAGCATAAACTGCAATGGTTATAATCTAAGAGAACTCTGAGGCGAACTATTACTGTCCTTAAATTTTAGGATAGTATTAGCACCTTTTAATGATTCCACTTCAATATCCATATATTCAAAAAGGTGTGCTTGTTGTAGAATCTAATCTATTTTTCGTTTATGCAATAATTCTTTTGAAATAGCATTTGCTACCATACCAATTTCTTCCAACTCTTCTTTTTCTTCTACATCAGTTACCACATTTTATTCTCCCAATATTCAATACATTATTTCTTTTTTTCTTTCTCTTCCTTCTTCTCTTCTTCATTCTCTTTTTCTTCTATTTTTATTTCCTCATCTTTTTTTTCCTTTTATTCTTCCTTATCATCATCTACTACATTCAATTTTTCTTTTAGTTTTATAATATCTTTTTTAATTGCCTTTTCCTTATTATGGTTATTTTAATCTTAATATTAAGAAGTCTATTCAAATATTCCCCATCTATAGTCTCAATTTTAGATTCAACCTAAATAGTTTCCACTTGCTCCTCAAATGATAAGTCACTACTTTTTAGCTTAAATACTTTCTTTGTTTTTAGCTTCTTGGTTTAATTTTTATAGTAGTTTGACATACTTCCAGCTTTTCTTACTTTGTTTGATCTTTTTCTTTTTCCTCCTAACTCCTTTTCTTTTCTTTTTCCATCTTTTTCATTATTACTTATAAGTTTCATAATTTTTAGAAATTTAATAGCTTTTTTCAGTTCTTTACCTTCTATCTTTCTAAGATCAACCTCCATATTTCTTTTTCCTATGCCCTTGTTAGTTTTTTTTTAGTTTCCTTTCTACTTGATTTTTGTTTTCTTTCTTTAATATTTATTCCATTGGCATTAGGTATCTAAATGGGGCTAGATTCATCTTCTTTAATTTTTTTCTCCTCCTTCACTATCTTCTTCCACCTTTTTCATAAGTTTTTTCTTTATTCTTCCTCTTCTAACTTTATGAATCTTAGTAGAATAATTCTTTAAATTTATAATCTTTCTATTCATATTTGCATGAATCTCAGGTTCTTTGCTGAAGGCTAATGTCCTTAACCAATTATCACTCATCGTATTCCCTCCTATAACTCCTTGACATTTTTCTTTAGATAGATCCACTTCAAAGCATTTAAAAATTTTAATAATTATCATACTATATCCAATATGGGTATTAACCTATGATTTAATGGATATAATTTGTTTAACTATCAAATATCCTAAATTTATCTTATAATTAGTTTCAATGGCCTATAGCTAAAAAGCTTTAAAGTTGCTCATATTACTCATAAAAGCCCTTTTAGGGCACGAAACTCCGTATATATAGTAATGGAGTACCTTGCGATTCATAGTTAATTGATTAGCCAGGGGAGCATTATCTATATTGCTATTTCCCGGCTTTTGAACTTATTTCTTGAAGTTGAATCCATTGTTATCCTTAATGATTCTACTCAGGTTTACTTTAACTCTTTCATTCAAGGAACCCAACAGATGGTTCATCAATCATAGGCTAACTTTTTATTCTTTTTCATTAATGAAAATTAACAGCCCCTCATCATTTATTAAAAATTCAACATTAGCATAGACAAGTTTGGTGTACTTTTTATACATTAATTTATCCATTTTCAAGAATTTTTCATACTGCATTTTCTTTAGCCATTTGAAGTATTTCATGTTTTCATTTTTTAGAGATTGAATATCTACTCATTTGGGTTTAATAAATCTTCTCTTTTCAAAGTCATTATCATATTTGCTAGCTGTAAACATATCCCTTAAATCCATTTCATTGAAGATTATGGATTATGCCATTTTCAAAGGTGAAAGGATGTGGGTTGTTCAAAGAAAATAAAGATAATACTACAATAGACAAAGAAACAAAATTGCTAAAATGCAACTAAATGATTTAATGATTCCAATCAGACCACTTCATAATTTTTGAGTTGGAAATTGCAAATTCTGGTGATGGAAGGTGAAGAGACATAATAATTTTTGATTTTTTGAAAGAGAGAGGAATATTAGGTGGCTTTGCTTAAGGAATGTTGCATTAATTTTAGTTTCTTGGGATAACAAAAATGCATAAAGTACAATTTAGGATTTGATTAAATATTCTTTCAAGAATAGTTAGTAAGTAGTAAAAGATTAAGGAATTAAAACATAGTTTAATTTGGATTAAAAATATTGACTCTATTTTAGGAAAAGGATGACAGTACTTTCAAGTACAAAGTGATATAATATGTAATAATGAATGTGGTAGGAATGTCTTTTTGGAGTTAAGTAATAATTTGACGCAATTTAGAAAATTTAAAATTTTGAATTTTAGTTCTTTCAAACTTTTCAAAATCCTAAAATAGCAACTAGCTTGCTATCTCATAACCTTATTAATGTTTCTTAACAAATTTGGTTCTATTTTGTAGTGATAATGCATATAATATCATATAGGCATATAATAGCGCATAAATCGCATATAAAGCAATTTAAGTTTATTCAAAACTAATTATACTAAGTTTTTTTCTAATGTAGTAAAACCTCTTTTCATGTAGAGGTTTCTAATTGAATTTCATTATTTGTAATTCAAGCAAGATATCTCCTCTACGTACATGATCTTTTATGAAGTGGAATTTAATTTCAACATGTTTTTATTAATGAGTGTTGAATAAGATTTTTTTTATTAAATTTATAGCACTTGTATTATTATAATCAATTGGTATAGATGAAAATTTCAAATTATAATTCTCAAGCTATTTTTTCATCCATAGAATTTATGTGCAACAACTTCTAATTGCCATAAATTTAGCTTGTTCTATTGATAAGGCAATTAAAGCTTACTTTTTGCTATGCCATGATACAATCTTTTATTCTAAAAGTTGACATGTTTTATTAGTGTTTTTTTTTGTCTAACTTGCATCCTGTAAAGTTAGCATTTGAATATCCGACTAAGTTTAATGAACTATCTTTGGGATACTAAAATCTATAGTTCTTAGCTCTTAGTTCCTAATAAATATCTAAAAATTCTTTTAATAGCATATAAATGAGATTATTTAAGATTTGATTGATATCTAGTACATATTTAAATACTAAACATAATATCTAGTCTACTTAAGATTAAATAAAGAAATAAATCAACCATACCTCTATATTGCTTTTCATCAACTAACTTATAATTTTCATTTTTATCCAATTTTATGGATAGATTTATGGAAATACTAATAACTTTTGCATTTTCTACCCTAAATTTTTTTTGAAGCTCACTTGTATATTTTACTTGATTTATAAGTATTCCTTTTTTTTTGCTTGCTTTATTTAAAGTCCAAGAAAAAATGTGAGTTCTCCCCTATACTTATATCAAATTTGCCTTTCATTAAATTTAAAAATTCTTTACATAAAATGTCATTAGTAGATCTAAATATAATATCATCAAGATAAATTTGGACAATTAGTATATCATGCTTAATGATTTTTATAAAAAAATTTATATCAATTTTGCCTCATATAAAACCATTTTCAGTAAGAAATCTATTAAACCTTTTATACTAGGCTATCAAGGCTTATTTTAAACCATAAAAAACTTTAGTAAGTTTGAAAATATAATTAGGCTTTTCTTTATTTCTAAATCCACAAGGTTGTTTTACATAAACTCTCTCATTAAAAAATTATTTAAAAAAGTATTTTGTACATCCATTTGATAGAGTTTGAAACTTTTAAAGTAAGCAAAGGATAGTAACATTTTTATAAATTTAAGTCTAGAAACAAGTGCATATGTTTCATTATAATCAATACATTATAGTTAATTCTACCCTAATGCTACTAACTTTACTTTGTTTCTTACCACTTTACCAGATTCATCTAATTCATTTCTGAATATCCATTTGATTTTAATGATTGAATGATTTAAATGCTATGGTACAAGCTTCTATGCTTCATTTTTCTCAAATTGGTGTAATTCCTCTTTTATGACTTTGACTTAATTTTTATCTTTAAGAGCATCTTGTACATTCTTAGGTTTTATATGTGAAAGTAAAGTCAAGTTAGTTTTTTTTTATTTTTTTATAAAAGAGAATCTAGTTCTCATACCTTGAGATGGATCACCAATGATGAATTCATTTAGATAGCTTGACCGATTTCTCCATTCTTTTAGTAGACTTCCTTTATCCTTTTGAGGTGTATGTTATTGTTTTTCAATTGGATTATTATCAATTTTATCATTCTATTCTAGATAGCAACCATCTTATTTGTTTTTAGTATTTTGCTCGAGATAACAACCTTTTTACACTCTTTGGAAAAGAGACTCAAACTATTTTTTAGTTTGATCCTTAGATTCTTACTCTTTTAATATTATTTGGACTTTATCATTAGCTTACTTTCTTGAAGAATATGCATTAAATTCATCCAAAATAATATATATAGTTTTTTCTATTATGAAAGATCTTTCATTATATACTCTATATGCTTTACTTATATTATAATATTCAACAAAAATTCTTTCATTATTTCTTGAGTCAAATTTTGCAAAGTTATCTTTTTTATTATTTAAAGTAAAACATTTGCATCTAAAAGTATGAAAATAACTAATGTTGAGTTTTCTACCCATGTATAACTTGAATGAAGTTTTCAACAAAATATGTCTTATGAAGTATTTATTTGAATATTTAGTTAAAATTTTATGAAAATATTTCATTAATTCATCATAAGATAAAGGAAATTCAAATTCATCATCAATTACTTCATTATCTTTTTCACTTTTGGCTATGAAACAGTAATTAACAATATTATTTACTTCTTCAAACTTTTCTTCGAATGAAACATCTTAATCATCCAATATTCTTATCATAACCTTCTTTTTTTTTAATTTCTTTAGGGACTTTATTTTTAATTTTAGATAACTACTTTTCTTATGTCATGGCATTTTGCGTTTAAAGCAAACCAAAGGTTAGTTTTCGTCTTATATAAGTATAGAGAGATTGTTTCCTTCTTATACAATATCTTATTTGGATTGTCATGTTTTTAAAAAAGTACTTTAGATTTTCATCACTAGTTCTCTATTAGTAACAATTTTTCCTAATGCATGAAGACCATTGACAATGGTTAAAAGCCTTTCAAATATAGGCTTTACTTTTCATTTTTTTCATTTTGAATATTTCATATTCATGTACAAGCATATTTATTCTAATTTCTTTTACTTAATTAGTGCCTTTATAAGTCACTTCAAATTTATCCTATATAGCTTTTGTAGAAGTATATTTAGAGATCCTTTTAAATTCACTAAGTGTTATAGCATATATAATAGCATTCATAATTTTTCATGTATTGCTTCCTTCTTATAATTAACTTCTATCTATTCTTTCTTGAGCTTAAGTACTTTTATTTCTCCTTCAAGTTTTATAAGTGTTTCATAGCCTTCTTTGATAATCTTCCATGCTTCAATGTCAGTAAATTTTATATAGATCATCATTTTGAACTTTCAATAGTCATAGTTTACACCATTAAAGAGTGAAGGTCTAGTTGTAGAATGCCTTTTGGATCCATGATTTTAGTTAAATTTTTTTATTACCTATAAGATTTTAACTCACAAAATTGTTAAACTTTAAAAATGTGATATCAAGCTTTAATACTAATTGATAAAGCTTATATGTTAAGAGAGGATAAATTATCCTTTAGAAAAATTTAAAAATAAAACTTGTGATATTTATTTAGTAAAAATCATGAAGTACAATGAAAGAATTCTTAAAATTTTGATGAAGATAAAGTTTCAAAAATATGAAATATTTTAATAATGATTAAAAGTATTTTGATTGATGATTTTTTAAAAAAATTTCTTTAATCAATATGAAAAATTGTTAACTTTTTTTGATAAAATGATATTTTTAAAATAAAATGTAAGTAAAAGAGTAAAGGGATAATACCAAGAATTTTCATAGAAGTTCAATTATTTAAAAAGAATGTCTTTTAGGTCTAATCCTCTCTTTTCAAACTATCAAGTATCACTTAAGATATTTATTAACTTTCCACCAAATTATAATACCTAACTTTATAAAATTCTCCTAATTTATAATAAGATTTTCACAATCACCTAATTTTACTAGATTCTTATAATTTTCACTAGGATTTTACCACCACCTAGCTTTACAAAATTTACTAATCTCTATTAGGATTTCAATCACCACCTAACTTTATAAAATTCTCACAATCTCTACTAAGATTTTAACAAGATATAAGAATGATTTTTCTCATAATCTCTTAAAGAGATTTTATAAACTTTTTACTCAATAACACTCTTAGAGTGGATGTACAAGTTTTAGTTCTAAAATGAGAAAAAGAATAGAGCTTGGCTTTTCTAGATAAGAATTAAAGAAAATTTACAAGTTATAGTGCAATATATGTTCTTTTTCTTCTACAAAAAACATGTAGCCTATTTAAAGACAAAAAGGTGATGAAACAACTTTAACTTTAAATCATCTTTTCTTTAACTTCAAGTTATGTTAAGCTCTAATTTTGAAATTTAAACTTTTGGCTCTAAAGCACTTTTAGACTCAAAGAATTTAAAATTTGAACTTTTGATTCTAAAGCTCTTTTAGGCTCTAGAAATTTAAAATTTAAAAAAATAGCTTTATAAAAAATTGACTTGCCTTAAAAGCTTTATAAAATATCACATGCATTAAAAATATCATGTATGTACTATATATGTTAGAGTTTAACTACTTTTTCATTTTTTTTCTTAATTTTCACCAAGGATGGCAATCATATTGCTATGTTGCTGGAAGTGGATTGTTTGCTAGAAATTCAATCTAACTAGCTTGTACTATGTGAGCACTATTTGAAATTACTTATCTAGTTATAAAAGATGTGTCACAATAGTATATATGATTTTTTTATTAATTTTAACATATGTTAAACATTTTAAAATTTAAAATTCCCTCTCAAATTGATTTTCCCACTTTTAAACAATTAAAAGCTCAATTTAATTATTAAATATTGACCACTAGATTTTAGTCATTTTTTATTTAAAATAAATATTAAATTGTAACCAATAAGATAATTGCTTAGAAAAAAAGCTTTAAAATAAAAAAATTTAGGGTACTTTGTTCATATAGGAAAATATACATTTATGAAACAATTTAGGCTTTGAAAATATAAAAGTGTGATAGTCCAAAGTTTATTAAACATTTAATAGGTTTGAAAATATAATCCATTAATTTTGTACCTAAATAAGTTGAAAATATAATAAAACTAATAAGCTCAAATTCTAACTTCATTTATGTAATAAAATATGATTAATAAATACGTTTAATTTATTTTTCATTTGTTTCCTTAGTTTTGTGATTCAACCTTGGTAAAAAATATAAAATGTAACATGAATAAAGTATTAATTCAATGCATAATATTTTAGTTTCAAATGAAATATATTTGTTAATATGCAATAGTTTAATTTTGAAAAACAATTCTTACTAGAAGAAAAGAAATTTTAATATTCAAATTTTTGAAATAATTATTCCACTTCATTAATAAAATAAAGAAAAATTTTACAATACTCAAATTAAAAAAATTTAGTATGCATGTCTTAATTATATGTCACTAATAATCATAGGATGAAACAAGTTATAAAATAAAAAGTTGTTTGAAAGTTATTTAAACTTGTTGGAAAAGTAAAAAATATCCTATATAATATTATTTTTTTATCATCATACTATTTATAATAATTACACGTGTTACAAATCATTGAGTGGGTTTAGAACTACACACGCACTACATTCAAGGATAAATAAATATACTATATAGTAAATTTCAAAGAATTTATATTACAGGATAGAATGACTATTTTTTTTGACATAAAAAATATTTATTTTTTGCATTATAATTATCAAACTACTTAATATACATATAATTTTAGGTTGGAATTCATAATATTAAGGAAAAATTAAACTTTAAAAATAACACTAATAACATTGAGGTATTATGTATATTAAGGAAGGGTGCTAGCAAATAGGCTAAAGATAAAAAAAATAGCATTTAAAAGCATTTATCTTTTAATTGAGTAATGATATTTTAAAATATAAGTTTTTAGAAATTAAAAAAAATAAGTATCAAATAATCAAAATTAAATAATAATATAATTATAAAAATATAATATTATAAAAATAATAAACCTTATACAAACTTATTACAAATATTATAATAATAAATGCATAAGATATTTGTAAATTTAAATACAAAAATATGAATATGTTTTAGTTTAATAATTTTAATATGTTTAATATTTGATTTTTTTATTCTTGCTTACGATATTTAATTGGGGTTAAGTCCATAAATTTGATTGGAGGTTTTTAACCTATAGGAGTAGGATCTGATAATTTTAATAAGGTCAAATCTATTATGCCTTGCTGAGGGCAAATATATCTTAATAGCTAAATTTATAAATAAGATTATGAAATCATATAAAAAATTTATAAATTTCATATAAATAATTGCAAGTAACTTTTTTTATATAATATAGATTATATTAAAGAGAATTATTTATATAAAATTTATAAATTTTTTATATGATTTCATAATCTTATTTATAAATTTAGCTATTAAGATATATTTGCCCTCAGCAAGGCATAATAGATTTGACCTTATTAAAATTATCAGATCCTACTCCTATAGGTTAAAAACCTCCAATCAAATTTATAGACTTAACCCCAGTTAAATATCGTAAGCAACAATAAAAAAAATCAAATATTAAACATATTAAAATTATTAAACTAAAACATATTCATATTTTTGTATTTAAATTTACAAATATCATATGCATTTATTATTATAATATTTGTAATAAGTTTGTATAAGGTTTATTATTTTTATAATATTATATTTTTATAATTAAATTTAATCATTTAAAATAAATTTACCCCTTCCATTAAAACATATTAATCTTACCTTTTTAATAAATGTAAAATTATCAACAAAATCTATATGTCAAAATATTATTTTTTTTGTAAAAAATTTTAAAAAAAGATTAGGCAGTAGAGATTGTTCTTGGCATTGTTCTGCTAATTACATAAGCAAGAATAGTATGAAAAGCCTTCAAGGGAGGATTATCTAAAATATGCAAAGCATTATTCTTACTATTAACACTTTTAGCTTAAAAGTTAGCTAAACTATTGGCTTCCTTATAATTATGTTTGACATTTTCCACTTCCAAAATATGAAGGAGCTTCCTGCAGTCATCAATCAAATTGAAAGCATCAAAAGAAATAGTTAATTCCTAAATTTTAAGAGTTTTAATTATAGCAAGAGCATCTAAATCAACAATTAGAGGTTTCAAGTTTCTTTGATAGGCCAACATCAATCCATCTCCAAGGCTATTTAATTCAATTGAAAATTTTGTATAGATTCCAAGGCTTTTGGTGTAACCAGTAACCTATTTCTTGTATTATCCTTAATCACTATAGCACAACTTACTTTTCTTGGGTTTCCTCCAAAAGCCTCATCTAAATTAAGCTTATACCATCAAGAGAGAGGGGAATTCCACTTGACCTTAATACTTAGTTGTGGAATATAATATTTGGTTTGTCCTTTAATAATCCCAAATTCAACAACTTTTGCTATAGTTAAATTTACAAGATTTTTGCTTCCTTGGTTAACTTAGAAGATTTTCCTATTTCTATTCAGCTATGAATTCCAAATAGCAAAACTAAAAATAACAGGCCCTGAGATAATGATTTTGTAACCTAGTTGATTTGAGACTAAGTTGTATTTCATCCAAACATGAAGATTAGCATCAAGGAATTGCAAATAAGAATAAGGAATTTGAATATCATTCCAAAATGTTTGAGCAACATGGCATTCTTTTAAGATATAAGCAATAGATTCAATACTTGAAAAGCATAAAGAACAATGAGGCTGGACATCTATTCCTTTCTTGATTAATAAGTTTTTAGTGGGAAGTTTGTTATGTATAATAAGCCATATAAAAAATTGGATTTTAGGTAAAGATGAAGTTTTCCAAATCCAATCAAAATTCAGAAAATAGTGTATCAAAGTTTTTTTTTTCAAAAAGTTATAAATGCTTTTTACAGAACATTTACCATCTTTTAAAAGGCCCTAAATTAGCCTATCAAGATTACTAGTTATAGTAAAAGTAGTTCCAAAAATCATTTCTTGTATTTCATGGGGAAAAGGTAAAGATATTCTATTAAGATCTTATGCCCTTTGAGTTATACAATTCGAGACTTTTAATTGGTATTCTTCTAAAGGAAGGCGACCCTAAATTAAATTGCAAAGAGAGCTAATTTTTAACTAATTATTTTGCTAAAAGTTAATTTTCTTAGCATTTCCAACCATCCATTTTACCCCTGCATGAAGGATATAAGTAGTACATTTTAAGGCTTTCCAATTATGGGAGGAAGGTTTATTTAAATTTAAACGTCCATTAACTATTTGATGAAGATATTTTGCTCTTATAACTTTGACCAAATTTACTTGATTTTTGTGAATGAAAAACTAAGCTAGCTTTCTAAAAAAAGCCAAATTCATGGAATTGAAATCTTTAGTTCCTAAACTTCTCTAATTTTTTTGGCAAAGTGACTATGCTCTAATTGACTAAGAATGATTTTTTAGATTCAAAAGAACCTCCCCATAAGAAATTCCTAACTATTTTATCTAACTTAGATATAATTAAGCTAGGAATTTTTTAAAATTGCATATGGTAAAGAGGCAAAGAAGATAAAACTGAATTAATAAGGATAACTTTTCTTGTAGAAGATAAATATTTAGATTGCCATCCCTAAATTTGATTTCTTAAATTATCCACAAAAAACTAGAAGTTAAATGATTTATAATTTGCTTTAATTGAAACTCTAAGATATTTATCGAAATCTTCATAATGATTTATGCCCAACTCACCAATTAAACAATATTTTAAGTTTACAGTTGTGTTTTTTGAAAAGTAAACGCTTAATTTTACAAAGTTTACTTTAAGACCAGACACATTTGCAAACTTAAGCAAATTGTTTTTGATAACATTGCAGTTCTTTTTATTTATTTTGGCCAAAAAAAATTATATCATTAACATAGAAAAGATATGAAAAGAATAAACTATATTTGCTGGACTTAATAGGATTTTAGTCCTTCTTTTAGACTCTATGCTGAATTATATGATATAAATACTCCGTGTATAAGATGAAAATATAAGGAGACAAAGGATCTTTTTGCTAATTCCTCTAATAGGACAAAAAGAAGAAAGTTTGCCAACATTAAATATAACTTGGTAGGATACCATAAAGATAAGGCTTAAAATAAGTTTAATCCACTCAGGAGGAAAATAAAAAAAAGTAAGAACTTGTTTTATAAAATCCTATTCTAGTGAATCATAGGCTTTTTATAGATAAATTTTTATTATCATATTACTTATTGTAGCCTTTAATCTATCAATTATATGCATTAATTCTTGCAAAATGATGACATTATCCCCCACTTTTCTATTTTTAATGAAAGTTGCTTGAAAATGGGATACAATTTTTTCCAAAAATGGTTTGAGTCTATTAGTCAAAATTTTTGAAATAATTTTTAAAAATGTATTACACAGACTAATATGTTTATAAGTATTTATAGTTTTATGAACCTGCCCTTTAGGGATTAAATAGATTAAAGTTTTGTTTAATCAAACTGAAACTTTTAAAGATTGAAAAGCCTGGGACACTAACAAATCAAATTTTTAACATTTGTTCAAAACTTTTTAAAAAAACCTAGATGCAAACCATCAGGACTAGGGGTTTTGTTTAAGTTTTGTGATTTTAAAGCTTTGAAAACTTCTTTTGTTAAAGGAGTAGTGATTAACATGTGCTTATATTCTACATTAACAGTTACCATCCTAAAATTCGAAGTAAGAAAGGAAAGGGAGGCATAATTATTAAAGGAGGTAAATCTTTCCAAAAATTTCTTTTGAATATAATTCTAAATTTCCCCTAAATCATTTAACCAATGTCCTACTTCATTTTTTAAGTTAACTATTATATTCTTCCTCTTCTTGATTAAGTGGATGAATGACAAATATGAGTATTCCTGTCTTTATCATCAATCCATTGCATTTTAGATTTTAAAGCCTATAATTCTTCCTCATATTCAAGAATATGGATATATTCTTCTTGTAAAGATTTATCAAGTCTCTGAAAAGATTTAGAGTGCCTATTTTGTAAGGTAACTTGAAGCCTTTTAATTCTAGCCAAAATTCTTTTTTTTTTCTCTTTTAAAAATGTTACTAAAAATATGAGTATTCCGCCAAGAAACCTATTTTATGAAGTTTTCTACAAGAATAATATCAAAATAAAAATTTAAGGTCTAGCTCTAATCAATAATATTATATATATTTCAATGAAAGAGCTAGCAAGATTCAAATTTAAATGGTCTTTCTAAGGAAAAAGTATCAAGGGTATGAAGGTAAACAATAATTGGACGATGATTAGAACTAGTTCTTGGCTAATTAACAACATGGGCTTCAGGAAATAATAAGGTTTGTTTAGGATTAGCAATAACTTTATCCAATCCTTCTAGAATTAGATTCGCAGGAGTTATATTATTTAACTAAGTAAAGATGGATCCAAAATAGCCTAAATTAGTTAGATTACAAAACTATAAATAGTCATTAAATAAATTCTGGAGCACCTCCTAATTTTTCTTGTTGGGATTGAACTTCATTAAAATCTCTAATAACTAACTAAGGAAGGTTATGCAAATTTGTAATCATCTTTACATTATTCCATAAAAATTTTCTATTATTAAAATTAGGACTTGCATATATTCCACTTAACAACCAAGTTTAAGGGTTAGAAATTACCTTTATGAGGGCATGTAGCTCTTGTTTGGATTTATTAATTACTTCAATATTAACTTCTTCCTAATTCCATAAAAGCCAGATGCCACCAGCAAATCCAATAGTATTTATGTATTTAAAATTTGAAATGGGAAGTGCCACGATGATCTTCTTAACTTTATCTCCATTAAACTATGTTTCAATTAAAATAAGGATTTTTATTTTATCTCGAAGAACAAATTCTTTAATTAGTCTTTTAAAGTAAGGGTGTTAGGCACCCCTAACGTTCTACATCCTAATAGCAAAATTACTTGAAACTATAGTAACAATTGAAGGAGATTGGAACCTAGGTGACTTTTGGACTTTTAGAGCAGGTATAAGAGTTATTTCCTCCTTCATCTTAATCTTGCATTAGTTCATTGTCAAAGGAATTTGCTATAACTGCATGAGATTTTACCACTCTCATCTCGATGCTACATGAAATGGTTCTAAAAGGAACCACAACAATAGCAATTTGTTAGGCTTTGATAGATTGAGCTACGTGTGAAGGTAAGTTCAAGTGGGCTGATCGTCCATATGAATGAGTATTGGTGGAATCAAGGTTTTCGCTAATTCCTTTTTGAAAGGATAAGGATCTTTTCTGCTCATAGGGCGTTTAAATAGAGTGATATTTTTCCACAGGTTCTCTTGATTTAGATTAAACTTGCCCATTGGTGTTATTGGGTCCATCAAGATCCATTGTTGAGTCTCGAGTGTAATCTAATGGAATTTCCCATTGAGAAATGCCCTTTCAAACTATTTTAGTTTTTTGCACTTCTATTTGCTCCTTTTCTGGACTCAACGCTTAGACATCCTCATAGCTCGAAGTGAAGTTGAGATAAGGTCTTCAGAATGGGATGGTAAGATTATCTAAGATGAAGAGGTTTTATTAGGAAAGGAAAAGGAAAAAGCTAGAAAATGACTTTTTTATGGTTATTTTTATGTCCAATTCGCCAATTACTATTTAGGGAGGTATGATTTTGTGAGGTTGCACTCATTCTTTTCTTATTTGCTTACAGCCCATCACTTAATAAAGTTTTACTAGTAGCTCTAAAAATAAAAGAGGGCCTATTATAGTTATTTGGATTGATTGATTTGGAGCCTAAACTCGAAGTGTTGACAGTAGGTTCTTTTACTTGTTTTTTAGCACCATGATTTTTCTTTTTTTTTTCACTAAGATCCATAGTCCATATTTATCTAGACTAGTCAGCTTTATTTTGGATTTTGTAACTTCAAAAGCATTATTTATGGTTATTATTGGAGCAAAGCTAATATCTTTTGACATTATAATTCGGTTGGAAGCTTCTATATTTTGTTCATTGGACTGGTATAGGTAGTTGGGTTTTTGGTGTCCTAGTCTCCTACAAGCAAAATAGAGGCAATTTAATCCCTTATAAAGAATTGATTGTTTGAAATTTCTTATGTGAATTGTTCGAATTAGTTTGAATGCATATTTGGGCATATTTGCCCTTGTCTTCCAAGAAAGTATGAGTATCAATCTTAAAAATAGGGCCAACCTTTGTAGCTAGCTGTGGCAGAACACTAAGACTATAGAATTCTACTGGAAGTTCTGGAAATCTTATTCAAATAGCAATGAATGATAATCTAGTAGAAAAAAGTTTGAAAATTGATTCTTATTTCCGCAAAGCAAGAAAATGATTCATGATAAACCAAGGCTCTTTACTAAGAACTTTGAAATAGTCTACTTGAGAGTCAAACTTAAATATGTAAAAATATTTCCTAAGGATAGAAAGATGACTTTCTGTTGCTAGAGTGACCTTATTTTGGATTCCAAATATTAGATGAAAGGATGCTTCATCTTGACATAAGTTATTATCCGTACCATTTTCAACCATGTCAACTTCTGTTTTATCTTAAAAAAAAAAAAGCTTTTTCATAACCCTAAACCTTAAAATATTATTCATTTATTAGGCAAGGCATCGTAGAACTACCCTAAAATAAAATGTGATGATTTTAAGCTAACGTAAGCAATTCTAGCCTCTATCATCCACGGCCTCTTCGCAAATGGGGGAAAAGTCGTTCGTGAATTGACTAGGAAAATGATGGTGCATGGCCCACCGAAAGATTGACATGGTAGGGAAGATTTCCCTCGTTTCATTAAAAGAACATCTTTACAAAATATAATTATAAAATATTAAAATAATAAAAATATTTTATTTATTTAATATTAAATATAAAAAATTTAAAAAATAATTTTTTTTTAAAAAAATATTTTATTTTATTAAATATTAATTTTTTATTATTAATATAAATAATATATAATCCTTCCATTAATATATATAAATAATTATTTTATAAAAAACATTTTCTCACGAAATAAACAAATATAACAAACATGAAGTGGAAAATAATTAACTTACTTTTTTCCGTCACGATCAATTAAATCCAGTAGGAATTAGGAAATTCATAGCTAGTGTTTATTTTTAACTTTCATTTTTTTATATAATATAATAGGTAAAAGAATTTCAACATTTGAAATGATGTGATATTTTTTAAAAAAAAATATTAAATTAACATTATTTGATTATATTTATTAAAAAATAAATAATTATAATTTGAAATCAAGTAGGGCCAGGACCTTAATCAAACAATCTAGGTCTTACAACTCATGGACGGGTTTCGTCACCTGAACTGTGAAGGAGGATCGCTTAGACTATGGTCATCGGCATTGACTTGACATACCACCCAACGCCCAGTAGAGCATCTTCTTTTTCACCATTTACCATCACCAGAAGACAAAAACAAAAATCACAAACTACAGCACGGAGTATTCGAAGCCACTGCAACTACCATTCCAAATGGTAGAGTGCCATATCTAAGTGATAATCAGCTTCTGCCACCTAAAACATGTGGAGTCTCCAAACGCAAGACCCTCCGGACATAATAGGCACCGTGCTATGAACTTAACACAGACGAAGATAGTTTGAACTTGCTGTTCTTTGCCGTCGCTAGGAAAAAATCTGCACCGTGAATGCCAAATCCATCCACAGAGCCTCCCAAATGGCTGTGCTTGAAGCCACCCCTTTACTATTACCAGCAGCAGCAGCAGAACAATCTTCTGCCATATATCTCAGCATCAGCACCATCGTTTCTCTTTCTGTGTTCTTCGCACTCCTCTGCGCTTGTATCATTGTCGGTCATCTTCTCCAAGAAAACCGATGGGTGAATGAATCCATCACCGCTCTTTTTCTGGTACTCCTTTCTCTTACGTGTTTTGGAATGTTCTTGGCGCAGAACGTGCCAAATAGAGTGGGGAAAAATCATCGAACTTGAATTTAATATTGTTTTTGTTTGGTTGGACATGTATGCGATTTACTATGCAGGGGTTGGGTGCTGGATTGGTGGTGTTGTTGGTTACCAAGTTCCATGGTACAAAATTTCTGACATTCAGCGAGGATTTGTTCTTCCTCTACTTGCTTCCCCCAATCATTTTCAATGCCGGGTTTGATTTCTCTCCCCTCTACCTTGATGGTGATATGATGAACTTATAAAATAACATTATTAATCGTAAAACAACCCCTGAACTATACAAGAGCTGGAAAGAAAGCCCCTAAATTATTATATTTTCTTAAGTTTTTCCATCCAAGTCGCCATTCTCGCTTTCTCACGAGCATTTTTTATTCTGAAATTGAAAAAAAATAATAGTTATTCCAGAATAAATGCACACGCTCTTTCTTTCTTCCACCGCTGTTTGTTTCCTCACACTACTTGACATGTCTCTCTCTTCTCTCCCAATTACCGATGTTATTCCGGCAGCCAAAAGGACTAGAAAATTGGCTTCCATTTTTTTTTTTTTTACAATATAATTCATTCATTGCCCAAACATGGAAAATTTCGGAGAAAATTAGTAATCGTGGCTTTTATACTAAAAATTTATTGATTGTGAAGCTCCTAAGAACTAGCAACTGAATGGCAGCTTCCAAGTGAAGAAGAAACAATTCTTCAAGAATTTCACAACCATACTGCTATTTGGAGTGTGTGGGACAGTTATTTCATTCTGCTTAATATCATTTGGTATGATTTAAACTCAGCAGTATTTCCTTTGGAGTTCTGAATTTTATTATCTTTCGTCTGACAACCAGAATAAAGTTTCTAAATAGTAATTTCTGGAACTTCCCTAGGTTCCCATCTGCTGCTTCAGAGTATTGGTGTCACTGGCCTCGGCATGAAAGATTACTTGGGTGAGAATTATTTAACATTGTTTAATGCTTTTTCCTTACGCCCTTGTTAACTGATCATCATTTGTTACGTGAAGCTATTGGTGCCATATTGTCAGCAACAGACTCAGTCTGCACCCTCCAAGTATATCTCCAACACGAGCTTAAAAATTAATTTATAGGTTCGAGATATTATGGAATTTAATTTTTTTTTTCCATTAAATTTGTGGTGAAATAGGTTCTGAGCCAGGATGAAACACCCTTCCTTTACAGCATTGTATTTGGGGAGGGAGTAGTAAATGATGCTACCTCTATTGTGCTTTTCAATTCAGTACAGTACATTGACATTCCAAGTCTGAATGCCATTACAACCTTGAAATTGCTTGGGACCTTCCTTTACCTCTTCTGCACTAGTACTGCCCTTGGTCTGGCTGTAAGTTGGCTTTGCATGTCCTACTTTAATCAATTTCTGAGCTCTCCATTTACTAAATTAATCACACCTGATTTAAATTTATGGATCTATGGCCTAGTTTAAAGTTTAAAAAACACTTAAATTACTGTTTGTCTTGAATTGAGATTTATATATCTAGTTACATTCTGACAAGATTGGTGTCAATTTCAGGTTGGTCTTCTAAGCGCCTATGTTACTAAAACGATTTACTTTGCAAGGTAACGATGTTTTCTTTTCAAATACTTGATTTCTTCTTGTAACCAGTAACTAAATTACATTACATTACCTTAATTTTAGGAGTTTAGTTTGTTGATTATCAATGTCATGAAGTAGATTGAGACTCGGTGCAACCTGACATATTGCCTATGGATAACAGGCATTCTACAGATCGTGAAGTTGCGCTGATGATGCTCATGGCATATTTGTCATACATGATTGCTGAGGTGCCAAAAATCAACACCTTAGACTATCCTGAAAAGATTATTGCAAGTTTAGGCTAATGAATGATGCTAAACTGCTTTTGCAGCTGTTGGAACTCAGTGGGATTTTGACAATTTTCTTCTGTGGCATTGTTATGTCACACTACACATGGCACAATGTCACAGAAAGATCCAGGATAACAACCAAGTAAGAAAATGATCTTTTAATATCTTTCAGATGCTGCAGGTTTAATGTTAAACGGATCAATCAATTATGAAAAGGTGGATCAGAACAAACAAATTCTGACACTTCTGCTATGCTTAGTAAAATTATACATTCTATTTCAGCCTCTCTTGCTCTTTTCCTTTCTATTTGTCAGTTTGTTGGACAAATTCAACTTTGTTCTGGCATGCAATTAACCTAGGCACGCGTTCTCCACCAATGAATTATATGTGAAAAACGATAAAATTTAGTTAAGAAAACATTGTAAATGATCTGTTAAAAATTTAATATGAAAAAATGATTTCAGGCACTCCTTTGCAACAATCTCATTCATTGCTGAAACCTTTATATTTCTATACGTCGGCATGGATGCATTAGATATCGACAAATGGAAAACCAGCAGAGCAAGGTAATTGACAATTTAGACTTCAATCTGTTCTTATAGGTTAGATCTACTGAACTAATTCGTTGGCCAATTTGGAGCAGTGTAGGAACCTCTGTTGCTGTCAGTTCAACAATGTTAGCCTTAGTGATGATCGGAAGAGCAGCCTTTGTGTTTCCCATTGCAAATATCAAGAATTGCATCAAAACAAGAGAGAGTACCATAATTGACTTTCGATCACAGGTCAGTTTATTCTTTGACACAAAACTTGTTGGTATTGTTAGTTGACCTCATTCAGAATCTGCTTAATTAACTGTTCACAATGATGCCAGTTTATAGTGTGGTGGGCAGGCCTAATGAGAGGTGCAGTGACCATTGCCTTATCTTATAACGAGGTAAGCAAATGTTATATATATGAGGTTCATTTTTTTTATCTTTCCTTTTCCGAAGATATTGAATGTTCTAAATTGCTAGGTAGACATTGATTTGTGTTACTTACAAATGCAGTTTTCAGAAGCCAAGGAAGCATCAAGTAAAGATTCTGCTTTAATTATCACCTCCACTATTACCGTCGTCTTATTTAGCACTGTGGTAGGTTTCTGCATTTTGTAAGTAATAATTTGAACTATATGATGTATCATATAGATAATGTAATAAGATAAGATGGCTTCCAATTGCAAACAGGTTTTTGGTTCAATAACAAAGCCTCTGATTGAGGCGGTGCAGCATTCGGTTTCTGATCATTCTGCTGAGATTGCAGAAGATTTGAGATTACTATTCCTAGAAAATGGTGAGCCAAGTAACAATGAGGCAGGTAGCACCAGCAGAAGAAGAAGCAGCTTAAGTTTGCTAATAAGTCATCCCTCTACAACTGTTCACTATTTTTGGAGGAGGTTCGATGATAGATTTATGAGACCAGTGTTTGGTGGAAGGCATGCTGCTCCTGCTGCAACAGAAGGGGCTTCTTGAAACAAAGTATTAGTTACTTAATTTTTTTTTTTATCCTTCAATTATGTAACGCACGAATATATTATATGCTTGATATTGCTAAATAATTTTCACAAGTTTATTCGATTATGCTGTATTTTAATAGCTGTCTTGGCTAATAAATGTTAAGGAAGTCGATGATGGCTTCTTTTTTTTCTTCTCTTCAAGGTACCCATCGAGAGAAAACAGCCCAAAAAAGAAGATCGAGATGCCTAACGTAAATCCCCTAATTAACGGCCAAAGGTAAGGCATCCTGTAAGTAGAAGCCAGAGCTCCGCGTGAGGGCGGAATGAGAGTTATGCTCTTAAAATTTAATTTGTGAGATTTCCTATGGTTCTCATTGAGAGTTACACTCCTCATCAAGTTATTTTATGTATTAGAGTGGGATTGTAAGTGCTTTGTTAAATAAATATTTAGGTAATAAATAAATATTTGTATTAGATAAAAAATTGAAAAATGAGAAAAATTTATCTAAATGTTTGTGGAAGTTATACAGAAATCTTAGTATAAGTTTGAGAAGGATGCAAAAATAATAATTAAGAAATTAAGAAGTTATAATTGAAAATTTATTATAATCCTTGATAATACAATAAATCTCCTCAATTATTAGAATATTGTAGATTTCCCACAGCATTTTTCACAATTTTGAGATTGTGGGAAAGTGTCATCCAACCGTATAAAATTATGGCATGAATAAAATTAGTATTTGTAATTTAATTTTATCTCATGTTCCCATGACTTGTAGCTGTGAAAATTGAAATAAAAAGAAAAAGTAGTTTCACACAATATAAACGGTGAGAAATTCAGACTTCGAAATATCCAACAGTTTATAAGCGAAGAAAAATTTCGAAGTATTTGATGATTGTGGGAAAGAATGAAACACGTTGTTCCATTAATTTTCGACTGGCTTTTGCCATGGGAAGCGCCATGAAAAAGCTGAATATATCAATAAATAAAGGCATTCATTCCTCGTATTCTTTTCGCGCTCTTGTTCTTTTTTTTGCTTCCTGCGCCGTCATTGCTGTTGAATTTGTTGCCCCCGCTTGGAGTATTTTAATTGTGGCAACCAAACTTTAAAGTTTTGTCTCAGCCTAGGGTAAATGATATTTTACCAATTTTTTTTCATTAATTTCTTGCTAAAACATATATTTTTAAGTGAGGGGTTTTTCTTTCGAACCCAAATTTTGGATCAATTTTTTAATGATTAAAGGAGATTTTACTCTCGTTATAGAAGAAATCAGTTTAAATCAAATTATAAAGTTCTTTTTAATTTTTGTGGCTTGATGTGTTGTTATAGTCTAAAAATAAATTCTTCTTTTTCCTTGGTGATTGAGCAAGTTTTTTTTTTTATCGTGAAAATGTATGATGTTGTTTTTGAATTGAGATAATTGGATTGTTTATTTTATGATTTAATAATTCAGTTGATTTAGGAAGAATCGATTATTTACTAAGGAATTTGTTTTTACTTACTAGACAATGAATAATTTTTTAATTATTTTCTGATTTAAGAATTTATATTGTTTAAGAAGATTAGATTCTTTTATAATTTGGGAATATGTTTTATTTACGATAGCACAATAAATAAATTAAGTTGATTTGGCTTAATTTTGATTTTTTTTTTTTAAGACTTTGATGCAACGCTGGATGTTCAGGGAGTTTTGTGAAGAAATTTGGTTCTAAGCAACATAAAATTATTGATCTATCCTATTTCTTCATACATCAACAGGAAAAACCCAAGGAGAGGAAAGACGACATAATGTCTAAACCATCCATTAGCAAATTATAACATTTAGTTGGAGTAACCTGAGTATTGTTGAAATTGTATGTCTGTCTTACTGTCATTTTTACCATCTATTCTGTTATTAAATTTTGCTCTGTGCACCTATGAAAATTTCATCTAACAATCCAAATCCAAGTAGAGTTTAATACAATATTCCTTATAATTTTAACTTCTCTGTGCACCTTTTTGCTATTCATTATCAAGGATATATTTATTGCAATGGAATCAAATAACCCAACAAGCAAAACTAAAATAAGCTTCCAACTTCAATTTTTCACTTGAAGAAATTAATTTTAAAATTTTCCTCACACCAATTATCCCATGAAAATTTGAAGAAGCAGGATCATTGAGTTGAATGTACTAACTTTAACCATGCATCAAATATCAGGTACTCTCTAACAGCATGAAGACTGATTTCTTCATCTGTTTCACATAAAACAATTAATCATGTTTATCTTTAACCTATTTCTTCTGTTAGTGAGCATTTTGTGTTGATTATAAACATTTTGAGAATTAAAGTATTTATATATTTCTCTTCTTTCAATAATATTATTTTTAAGATTCGCATTTCTATTTGTTAATAGATAAAGTACGTGTAGGATTAGTATAATTTTTATTGGACCAACATCCTATTAACAAATAATATTTTAAATAAATATTTATATTTTATTATATATAAATATATTAATATAATAAATTAAAGTTTATACGTCATCTATTTATTTAAATTAATTTATTTATTAATCCTAACAACTTCACTTATTTAGATGAATATTAATAGAATACGCGTAAACCTTTTACAGGCTGCCGTCTTATTTTCACTCTACTGGAGCCCAAGAAAAAAACAGTATTTGTTGTTATGCTGTAAGTCTGTGACACGCCGTTAGTCCTATTTCCACGCCCACAAGGGAAGCATTATCGGCTGTATTCTTCGAATCTAGACGCCTTTGTTTGGTAATTAGTTGATAACTGTAACTGTTAATTGATTCAATTAATTGTTAGTTGATAGTTAATTACGTTAGGTAATTTAACCAGTTAATTATATTAGCTGTTTGAATAAAAATATTTAATAAAATTAATTATTTATAATTAACTATTTGTATATAAAATGATAAATAAGGATATGAATATATTTTATGAATTATTTAAATATTTTTTTTATAAATAATACATCATTATAATTTATTATAAATTAAATATTTTTTTAAAATTAAATTAATATACTTTTTGTAAGAATTTATAATTATATCCTAACTATTATAGGTTTTTTACAACATATGAATTAATTTATAATAAAACATAATTCAAATCACTAATTTATTTTTAAAAATTATTGATTAAATGTATAATTTAAAAAAATATATAAATAAATTTTAAATTTTTAAATTTTTTAATTTTAATTTTAATATTAATTTTATAATTATATAAAATATTTTTTATTTATATTATCAATTATATTTTAATATTTATTTTCTTAAATTTAAAATTAATTTTTAAAATAAAAAACAACCACATAAAAAATACTATTGTATAAGGAAGAACAACAACCATAAAAATAATTTTCTTAAAAAACGTTGCACAATTAGTTACAACAACCGCATAAAAAATAAAAGTCAGAGAAAGAACTAATGCTTGCAGCAGTTGTATAAGGGAGGATAATTCGGGAAATATGCACAGTAATCAAACAGTTGTTCAACAAAAACGCTATTTATGGCAGCGTTTTTTATTTTGGCTTATTAAAATCAAATAACTATTTGTGTCAGCTGTTTACCAAATATCTATATTAACTGATTCTATAAGTCAATCAGCCAAATTCAATCAAACCAGCTAAAAGCTAGCTGATCAGTTGTTTAACAAATACAACCATAATGTATGAGAGCATTATCTCCTGCACCAAGGAAATTGCATTTTATTGGACGCTAATAATTGAAAAAAAAAAAGAAGAAGTCGATCTATATCGAATCAATTTAGCAAAATTGAGAATATGAATGTGTGATGTTATGGCTCTTATTTGATAAATGCATTTAAATCAATTTAGCGTTATCTGTTGTCTTATTTTCACATTTAAATATAAATATCATTTTCATAAATGCATTTTCCCCTCAAGTTTATTATGGCTCTTACTTGATGATGATGTTATGCAGGGCATAAGGGTCAAAGTCAAAGATGCAATGAATGTGGCGAATGGGGACAAATTGAAGAAATAAAAAAATGTGCGTTTATAATCGTCGGACGCTGCTGTCCCACTGTACTACTCTTGTGATAAATAGTATTTAAAATTAAATTTTAAATATAAATAAAATATTATTTTGTCAGATAATTTTATAAATAAAATATTTTTTTAATATATTAAAATTTATACTTCTATTTTATTTTCTTAAAAAATATTAAAAATAATTTAATAATAAAAATAAATAATGAAATTCTTCATAATACTAATCATAAAAGATTCGAATTAAATTTCAAATTTTATTTTGAGTAATTATAATATTTTTGTTTGTGATAAGATAAGTTGATTAATGGGAATTTAAAGTTTATATATAGTTACATCGAAATAGAATAAACAAAAGCAAAAATGAAGTTGCATATTAATTTATGATTTATGATTTTGAAAAATTATCCAAACGACTATTTCTAGGCAAGGTAAGCTTGCAGATTCATGATAATAAATGATAGAAGGAAGGTGACGTTTGATGAAAAAACTTTAATGATACATTAATACTAAAATTTTGGTGCTATTTCCATTTAAATATTGAGAATAGTATTTTTTTTTCAATTCAGTAGTTTGATCTAATAAAAATTATTTATTTTTAATAGAAAATTATTTTTTTTAAGGAATTAGATTGTTGAATTGAAAAATAATATACTTCATAATATTTATATAAAAATAATATAAAATTTTTAGTTCTAATTTATTTTTTTTGGAAAATTTACATACCTTCTTTTATATTTATAATTTGATCCTAATTCTTATATATATATATATATATATATATATATATATATATATATATATATATATATATATATATGTATGTATATACATCTAACAATTTAATTACTCTTATATTAAAAAGTAGAGTTCTTTGCAATTTAAGGGGTCTTGGCCCTTTCTATGTTTTTAGAAAAATTTATGATCATATATAATTATATTTTTATTAAAAAATTCTAAGTTTAGTCCAACTAAAAATTAATGAATAAATATTATTATATTTCCTCTTTTAAAAATAGTGAGAAAATAGATTTTGTTCATTTTATTGGACTCATTTTAATTTGAATTTAAAATTATTTATCTTTTATAAATTTAGAATTTGATCAAGTATATATTTTATTCGATGCAACTTATTAATTATTCTAATTCTCTATTATTCCATTTAAAAAAATAAATAATTTTTTACGATCTCTAAAATATATCACACCCACCACCTTTTCTATTATTATAAGAAAAAAAAAGTGGAAGGAGGGAAGCTAACTAACAGGCTATTTGGAATGAGCATAATTAGAAGGGGAAGGAAGGAGGGGATGAAATTAAGAGTGAAATTGCAGTTTTATCGTGTTTGACTGAACGGTGAAAATAGAGGGGGGCGTAACTGAAGGTGAAAAAGTGCGGTGGGACCCACGGTGAAATTTTTCCCTCTAAAGTGAGGGGTATTTCGGAGTGAAATCAGATCCCAAAAATGCATTCCCGTGTTGCCCTTTGAACTCCTGCCCTTTCAGAATCCCCCAATCCTCCTGCTCAACCCGCAACCTCCATTATAGAGCATCTGGAGACGAAGAGTGACAAAAAAGGTCGAGCTACGGTCGCCGTCAAATCCCACCATGCAGGTATGTGTTGTTTTCCGGTTGTCTTCGTCGAATCCCACTGTTGAATCATTGAAACATTTTCTCTATAAAAGCTCAAAATCTTTGTTGTCCTCATCCTCAGAAGCTTCCCTAATAGCGATAGGCCAAAAAAGCAAGCCTTTAGTTCAACAGTCACTTGTGCTTCTTCATTCTTGCTTTGCTTCTTTTCTGCTTTGTACCGCTCCTTTCATAGGGATCTCGAACAAAGTGCCATCCTTGGAAGTTAACCCGATTTTGCTCTCAATTTCGGGTCATGGGTTGTTATGAATTTGCTAAAAAAAGTTCGCCTTTTCATTCCCCATATGCAGTTGGATTCTGGGTTCTTCTTTACTCAGTGGTACATTTTGAAAATTTGAGGATGCTGTATTGCAAGGGTCTTTTGATGTTAGGTTTTGTTTGATTTTCTGTGGTTGTTGTCGTTTTGGGGGCATGGAGTGCATTGGCAAGTTGGAGGAAGATGTGAGTGAATGTAAAGACTTGAAGCTAATTGAAGATGGTAGCTTGAGTTAGGGTAAATATATGATTTTATGAACTTTACTATCAGTTATCTTTATGTTTAGAGTTTAAATATATGATTTGTAAATATACTAAGTGAATTACTCTTTTTACTATAAAAAATATGAAAATTCATCAAATTTAATATTATAATAATACATAAATAGATAATAATGTAAAATTAATCTATAATGATAATAAATTCAATTTAAATCCTTTGAAGATAAGAAAAAATTATATCAATTTATAAATGTACGATAGTGTAAGATTGAGTTATAATAATAATAATAATAATAAATTCAATTTAAATTTTAACGGATTACATTAATTATATATTTAAACTTAAGAATGATAATTTCATTAAAGATTAATCAGTATAGCACTAAAAATTACAGATGAAATTGTGTAATAAAATGAACAATATTCACTCTTGTACTTAGAGATGCAAATAGAAAATGCAATGGAAACTCGTTATGGACTTATATCAACTTAAATATAAGCATATTTATATCAAAAAATAAAAATATTAATGTTAATTTATAAGAAAAATAAAAAAATTACAACTATTTCGATATAAATTTTAAATTAAGAAACAATCAAATTAATATTTTTTAAATTAAAAATTCTTAAGTTTCAAAATAATAAAAATAAATTATTTCTAAATCAAATCAATTCCTGAATTAGAAAGTATGCACATCAAATATTTTTAAACCAATCTAATTCTTAAATCAAAAAAATTAATGGATAAAAATTAGTTGATGTAATATAATAGTTAATTAATTAGAAAATAAGTATGGTTTTTAAATTTTATAAAATTTAAGATAATTTTTTAAGTTTTCAAAATTAAAAGATTAAAATTTAATCATTTCAAAGTTGAAATAGATAATTAATATTTATTCTTGATTTTTTAAAAGTTTTTCATTTTGAATCTTGAATTTAATTTTATGTATTTATATATATATTTAATAGTTTAATTACTCTTATTATAAAAAGAAAATCTTTTCTCTAAATTTATTTCTTTGTGTTCAAAGTAGGAATTATAAATATATATATAGTAAATAATTTTGTCTTATGTGATATTACAATAATAATAATACTAATATAAGACATTTTTTATTTTATCATGATCTTAAAATTTGTGTTATTTATTATTAGAAATATGATAAATAGTAATACTAATATTACAATATCACTAAAAATATTTCTTTTATAAGAGGATTCCTCATTAATGTCTCGCACGTGTAAGATTTTAATATAAAGTTAATTAAAATCTCAATATATTAAGTGAATTATTGCTTCTATGTATGTGTATATATGTTTACTGCAATAGTTAATGAACATGATATATATCTTCTGCTATCAAAAAATAAATTAATAATATTAGGAGAAATATGTTATTTACTAATTAATTTTATGTAATGAGATATTATTTATTAATCAATTCTATAATAAAAATATATTAATTCTAATCCTTAAAAAATATATAATCAATAATTGACTAATGTTATAAGGATATTAAAATAAATTAAAAGTAATTTAAAATTATCAAATGAAATTATTACCATCAAACATATATAATTCTAAAAAATAAGGATAATATAGTAATTTTACTACCTCACCATAAGTTTTTTTCTAAAATATAATGCAAATTTTTTAATATTTATTAATTATATGAAATTATAAATTATAAATATAAATATGTTAGAAATTAGAAAAAAATTTAATATATTATTCTTCATCCGTAAATTATTTTTTATTTAATTTTATTAAATAATATTATAACTACTTCAACATAACATAATAAAATAATATTTTAGTCATTTTACTCATTCATATTTCCTCCCCTCTCTATTTTCACCCATTCCAAATAAAAGAAATTCATTTTACTCCTATTTACTTCACCTCTCATTTTCACTTATTCCAAACAATTTAAATGAAATTATTTTCACCTCTATTTTCTTTCCACTCCATTTCCACCCCCTCCGTTTATACCTCCTCCCATTTTCACCTCCACCCAAACAAATTATAAAATTAGTTGTCCTCGTATCAATTAGTCATGCTTGCTGTTGCTCTTTTCTATTCACGCAACGGTAAGGGGCCCTTATTATAATTGACTTCTCGTATGACCAGAGTACGCGAATATTTCTCCCACAATAAAATAAGCGGATTCCTGCAACGATAAAGTACGCCTCTCCACTTGATTGTCAGCAAATCAAATTATCGAATCAGTTTGACAGGATTGTTGTTCTAGCGAGTGAAGAGATGACTGAAAACGAGCACGAAGTAGAGGTGATTCACTCGTGGTCCGCCCCACGATCACTCAGTACCAGTCTCATGTATTCTTTTGCTCAGGTCACTCTTTCTCTCTCTCTCATTTTTGGTTTTGTACAATATCCCATTGCATTACTTTTATCAATATGGAATTGCGGCTCTAAGTTCTCCTGATTTCTGACTGCATTACTTGATTTAGAGGGATGACATAGAAGTGCTTGATGAGCCTCTTTATGCGAATTTCCTTCGAGCAACAGGTCTCGATAGACCCTACAGGCAGGAGCTACTTTCCAAAGTGGTACGTCTCTGTCAATGAGGATCATTACCCTTCGTTAAGCATTTTTTCCGGATCTGCGTGATTTACTCTCAATCAACTCTTTTTTTAATAATAGAATTTGAAGTTGATCTTTCATTATTTTCTTGTCCGTTCTTTTTATCGCAGCATTCTCAAATTCCTCTTTTGAAAGTTCTACGAATTAAATTCTAAAATCCCTGTGCACATTCTCCTTTTTCTTTTTATCTTTTTAATCCTGATCTTTGTAATTTGCTCTTCACATGCTTGACATTGATATCTTGATGTTTCGGATATAACAGGAATCTGATGGAGATAAGGTTGTTAAGGACATAATTTTTGGTCCTGGAAGAAAAATGTATAGGTACTGCAAGGTAAGTGCAATTGCTGGACAAGAATTAGTAGTTATAGTTACAAGAGATGACCACTTTATTCCAAAATGTATATCTCAAGGAACATCATGATTTTTTATTTTGATGATTCAAATATTTTGCTATTGGCTTATTATAGAGGTGGAGAAAATTTAACACACTACTAGTTTAAGGCTAATCTTTGGATAAAATAGTTTAATCGTAAGTCTAAGAAACTCACATGTGTGCTTAAATTAGAATAAGAAAACAACCTCTCTTACTCTAATGTTAATGGGCAGTCTTATATTGACTGGTTGGGAATGTTAAGTATTTTATACAATGATCACATTTAATGTCACAATCTTAGTAATCAGAATTCAGAAATCATAACCTGGACTGGTGTTTCAATATATGCATGGAATTACTACATTATTTTTATTTTAATGGAGGTTTTACTAATATCATGTCTATTATCTCCTTTCCCTCTCTTTAGCTACATATGTGACTTTATTTCTTACAAGAACTTCCATGTTCCTGAGAAAGACACTAAAATCTTTATTGACAAATGATTTCATCTCTAACTTGTCTTTATGGTTATCGTTATCTTGCTCTCTACAGCATATATCAAAACAACTGGTACAAGGGTTAACAAGGGAGTTAATGAAGAAAGGAAAGCACTTTATTCTGATAAGGAATCCTCTTGACATTTTGGTGAGGCCCTTTCATTAATGAAATTATTCACTTATTATAAATTGAAAAGCCATGGCACCAAATTGATTGTTATATGCACATTCAAAGCTCTTCACACGTGCTTTATGTTTGCCTATTTCCTTGGACCATTAGCTGATGATTCTTGCATGTTTTATTGATCGGGTGTCCAGCCATCCTTTGACGAGGTCGTGCCCCCATCCTTCTTTGAGTTGGGTTTGGCAGAGCTGATCTGTATATACAATGAGCTTCGTGAGATTGGAAAGCCACCACCTGTCATTGATGCTGCAGAACTTCAACAAGATCCTGAGGTGTTCAAACTCTCTGAATATGCTTAATTGTTATCACTGAGAAGTGTGAATAAGATCACATGCTTGCCATTGATTTGCAAGTATTTGTTGCATTGTTCATAGCTGTAGCTGTCCCAATTTATTGTCAATATAGAATTTTATCAGAGTTCTACTTTGCAAGCAGCTCATTTTGTTCTTTAAAAGGACTATGGAATTTTATAAATGAGATTCTGTTTACATTTAATATTCACTTGTTTGCCATAATACAGTGAGTTTCACAAATGTTGAAACCTTCTTATTTGTTTATCTTGCATCCTTATCATATGTTAATATTTTGTAGGCCACTCTACGTGGTCTTTGTGATGAGTTGGAGATTCCTTTCCAACCTGCAATGCTCAGGTATGCAAAATTTTTGTTGTCTTTTTGGAGATTCAAAATGGTTCTCTTTCCTCCTTTCATTGTATCAGTAAAACTAAAATAATACACCCAGAAAAAGAAATAAGCACAATGTCCGGTGGTGGTTGAATGATCAACTTATGTCAACAGAACTTATCTACAATCTGCTTGCATTTGTGTTGATATTTACAAGCCCAAACATTGGGCTGCTCCAATTTTTGCTGTCCCATCCTCTCTTGTGAGATTCTGTCATTTTTGAGACATTTGGTAATTCCCTATGAAGCATGGGTACTTCAAAATCTGAGGAGTATCCATACTGGGTACATATCAAGTAATGGTACACATTGGGTACATCATGGTAAGTACTTGGTATGTATTTATTGACAATTATAATATAAATATAAAAAATTGGGTATTCGAAGAGTATGTATTGGGTACATATTTCTTGTGATGAATAGGAATCAAAGACTATTTTTCTAGTAATGACCATGGGATAAATTATGAAGTTATTTAGTCTTAGAATTTAAAGATATTCTTTGCTTGGCTTTTAACTTTTAGGAATGTCTTTATAAATTATAGCAACTTCCATAGTAGTTTGATGATGGTTCATGTTATGTTTTATAATGTCATTATTTTTTATAATGTTAATTTCAATTATCTACAAATGGTATATTTTAAAATTTTGCTGTACCCATGCCCTAATTTATAAGACATGCGTGTATGACAACATTATATTCAAATATGCTAGTTGGCAAGCAGGACCAAAACCAATTGATGGGCTGTGGGCCCCTTGGTGGTACAAAACGGTGCATCAATCTACTGGTTTTGAGGAACCAAGAAAGTATCCTAAGGTGTGTGGTTTGTGCTATGGTAAACTTTCAGTGCTTCTGTTCCCCCCCCCCCCCAAAAAAAAAAAAAAAAAAAAAGAGCTTGAGGCCATACATTTTATTTCAAGTATCTTTTATTTGTTCTCCTTCTTATTATTTGTGCTGTCATCAATAACTGTGATTGGCTGATCTTGTAGCAATTGAGTGCAAACTTAGTATTTATTTTGTGTAATTAGGCCTATTATGGTTGCTTGGAAAAAGGTATTTTGACTGCTATGGGAAAAAAAAATTTGCGCCTGAGTTTATGCTGTACTCTCATCTTTCCAGTCATTTCCTTTTTCACATTATGATCTGCTGGAGCAAAGTTTACCTCTCTATAACATGCTCCGGCGCCATGTGAAGCGGAAATCATCACTTCTGCGCCCTCCTTTACCAACTCCTGATCTCCCAGTCCCTGCCAATGAGAAACTGCTTGCCTGGGTTGGTGATGAAATTTTGCCACGTGAGAGTGCAAAGGTACTTGTATGGCACTTTAGCATTTCCTGTCAGTAGAATAAAGGATTTTGATTTTTGTCATTGATGTGTGCAGATTCGAATGGTTTTCAATTCTTACCGTGTGATCTATCAGGTTTCAGTTTTTGATTCTGTTGTCCAAGGTGGTGATTCAGTTTGGGAGGGACTTCGAGTGTACAATGGAAAGATTTTTAAGCTTGAGGAACATCTGGATAGGTAGTGTTACAAAATGAGAAATTTGATTTTATGCCATTCTCTGATGTATTACTGAATTATGTTCTTTGCTAATAAACTGATTGATCAAACACATATTACTGAGATGGTAAATTTTATAATCCTATTGGTATTGGTGGAATGATTGTTCTTGTTCTGCTGGAAACTTTCTAATACTTTATTTTGACAGCCAAACCTTGGCATATGAGATGGTAGAAATTGGCGAAGATTTTAATTTGATGATCACTAATCTTTGTTTTTGTGGAAAATGAATCTCCAATGACACCCAGAAAACATCTAATCTGCATCATTATAGTTGATCTCTGGCTTGTCTTGTTTCTAATCAGGATGTTTGATTCAGCAAAAGCTTTGGCTTTTGAAAATGTTCCAACTCGTGATGAGGTAATCCCCAAGATGCATTCAGTTCGTCTTTTTTGTTCCACTTGTGACCTCATCTTTGTTATAATAGGCTGTGTTTGATAGTATTGGATCTTGGTTAAAAACAAAGGGCCTTATTCCATTTTGTCGGCATTGTTTGGTTCATGAGTTCATTCTAGTAATGCATGTAATCCCAACAAATTGCAGATTAAGGAAGCCATCTTCAAAACTCTTAATAGGAATGGGATGTTTGACAATTCTCACATCAGGCTTTCTCTTACACGGGGAAAGAAGGTTTTGCTCTCTCTCTCTCTCTCTCTCTCTCTCATTTTCTACTATTCTTACGTAATTCCAGGTCACAACCCAACTTTTAGCTGATTAAGTAATCCTTTTTCTCTAGGTTACTTCTGGGATGAGCCCAGCATTCAATCTTTATGGATGCACATTAATTGGTAAATTTCAATCCCTGCACCATGTACCAATGATATTAGGTATTATAAATGTGTAGTCATAATAAAAATTTGGAAAAATTACACTTTATCCACAAGTGGTTTCCCTATTTTTCACTTAACCCACTTGTGCTTTTACTCATTAACACTTTGCCTGCCACCTAAACTACTATTTTTTCCCAAAATTCAACAGAAAATTCACGTGCATTATATGTGATTTTTATTTCTCCAAAATTTGACTCCATTTAATGCCCACTAAGAATAAATTTACCCTTAAAAAACCCTACTTAGTAACCTCTATTCATCAACCATGGAATAAATTGTAGAAGACAAATTTTTAATAGAATTAGGGTTTTTATGGGATAATTGCATTCTGAGGAAGTGTCAAATTGAATAAAAATTTGAGGAAGTAAAAATCACATGTAATACTTATGAGTTTTCTGCTAGTAGATTTGTACGGAAAATAATTTTGGTGGGTAGAGTGTTAATGATTGAAAGTACATGTGGTTAAATTACAACACTTAAAATCATAGATGAGTTAAGTCAAAGTGGTGAAATCATGAGTAAGGTATAATTTTCCCTAAAAATTTTGACATTCCAACTTTGCTATTACTAAGCAATTTGAAAATTTTTTGGATTGACAAAATATCATCTTTTTCTTGGAGATTAATTGAATAAACAATGAGATTGATTCACTTAATTGATGACAACCTTGATCTTCAAACTTATTGAAGAAGTTACTTTTGCCCAATTTCTGGTTCCCAAATACTTATTGTAGAGGCCACATTTTGTTTCACAAACTTGACAGAGCAAATAATCTTGAAGTTTGGGGAATTAATCTTATTCAGTTTAGGAGTCATTTATCTGCTCTTCAAAAACTATATAGGAGTCATGAGCTGTTTATTGGACTTAGCATGCTAATTAAAGCAAGGTGTAGCTTTTATACCTCTTCGTTCCTCAGTGTTGAAGTGCTGTGGTTCTGGCAGAATGCCATCAGACGTATACACAGTTATAATAAAGCATGTTTCCATTTGGGTTAATTTTGTTTCATATCTTGTGTACCATGCCTTAATTATTTTATTACTCAATGTGCTTTCTGATGGATGAGCTATTTTTGCCTCTGCTGCTGCTTATCTTAAATATACAGTGCTTGCTGAATGGAAGCCCCCCGTGTATGATAATACAGATGGCATAACTCTTGTCACTGCTACAACTCGTCGTAATTCGCCAAATGTAATTTCCTTATTTTTTTTTACTTGTTTTTATTAAAAAAAAAATGGCTACTGTTTGAGTTACTGTCAATTCCTATCAAAACTTTCTGCTGTCTACTTCAGTAATAGTGAATGCCCAAAATTTTGGGTTAGGGCACTTGACTAGTTCCAAAGGCAGATATTGGACATGTGTAGAATGATGAAAAGAAAATTGTTTCCATATTAGTGATGTTGCAAACTTGAACTGTTGAAGTAAGAATTATCAAACTTGCGGGTTGATTTCTCTAGACTGTATTCACTCCTTAATCTTCGGTAGAGCACCATGTTTTTATGGTTTTCTTTCAGTTTATATAATAAACGGAGGCAAACTGGATTGACACAGTTTCCCTACTTTCTTATTCTGTGTGTAGTCCTCAAATTCATGGTGAACTTTGATATGTGTATCCCCAGACTGCTTTGCTATCTGTGTTTCCATGTACTTTATATTATGCTCATGCATTTTGTTAACTGTTTGGAGATTTATATCAGATAGAAAATAAAGTTATTACTTTTGGTACAGATTCAGTCATAACAATGAGTTCAATTCCATGTTATTCACCGATTCCAATCCATGCATCATCTTTATAGCTCTTCAAGGACAAGAAGAAGCTTTAAAAAATTCTCAATTTGATGACGTGCTCTTGTATGTAGTTCATTCAGTTGACCATGCATTTTGCTTTTGCTTTTTGTTTTTACCAGAATTTGGATTCAAAGATTCATCACAATAACCTTCTGAATAACATACTTGCAAAGGTATTTTCCTGTCCTTTTCTTGGATATTTATGCATAGTAATAATTCTAAAATTTTTAGCATTATTAATTGTAGATTGTCCTTCTATATAGGAATGAGGATTATTGCTGAGATAATAATCAATTCAGACATGTTAATGCTTGGATTATTATTGATCAAGAGTATTATAAACTTTTTTGTCAGGGACAATTGCATTTCTTGTTGCTTTCCTAATCAAGGAATGTGGAGAGAGAAAAAAATGATATGATTATATGCTTGTGTAGTGGTTTACTAGTATTCCAAGGCAAAGCCTCACGGGGCTATAGGATATGATACTTAGATCATTTTGTCTGACCAGAATGCTAGGAAAACTGAACAATTTTTCTTTAATATTTCTTATGATGGGTATCACTTTTTAGTTGTGTCACAGAAGTATTATTCTTTAAATGGTGCAGATTGAAGGCAACAATGCAAAGGCAGATGATGCAATCATGCTTGACAAAGATGGTTATGTATCAGAAACCAATGCAACAAACATCGTATGCCCTCAACTTTGCCAGATGTTTGGAATATTTTATCTCCCTTTTGCTAGTTATATGTGCAACTAGTGAATTAGCTTGGAGGCAGGCTCTGAATTTTCTATTTACATGTGTTATACAGCATTGAAGGACACAAATATTTTTCAATTCAAATGTGTGAATGAATTAATCGATCTACCACAAGGCTATCATTTGAAGAATACATCACCTCCTTGAATGATGTAATAGTACAAAAATATTTAATTCATCTCTTGCTTGCTGTCTTGGATAGTGGCAAGGCATGCAACCTGCAGGGATCGATGGATTGCATGTAATGCTTGGTAAATCTTGTACTGAAATGAGGTTTTATTTTGTGCTCAGTTCATAGTTAAAAAGGGCCATGTTTTGACGCCTCATGCTGATTACTGTCTTCCTGGCATTACTCGAGCAACCGTAAGTTTGATTTTCTCACATTTTCTATCTAACTGTTATTTTAATATTTAAGAGTTGGAATGCTTCTTTTATTTCCTTAATAGAATATTAGCAGAGGTACAGGGGAAGTAAGTTTATATTGGATGTTCAACAAGGGTGACAACCCCTTTAAAAGGAAAATTCAATGCTCTTTCAATATCTTTCATGGTAGTAAGGTTATCATGCGGCATAAATAAGATAACTTTTTTCTCTCCTAGAAAATGGCATTACTTGGTGGAGAAATAATGTTGTATAATTCCATAATCAAGTGCGGAAATAGTATAACATTTGTCTTCTATTTTTTCCTTTTTCCTTATAAAACTGAGTAGCATTAAGACTGAGCAGTTTCGTAATGGCAGGTAATGGAACTCGTGGAGAAGGAGAAATTAATCTTAGTGGACCGGAGAATAAGTCTATCAGAAGTGCATACTGCAGATGAGGTTCACCTATGGGGCACATATACTATTTCACGAATTTATGTTAAAATTTTTTATTCCTGAAATTGGAAATCGTTTGTCAATTAGTTTGTAACATATATTTGTTGGCTTATTTCAGCATCATGTACAAGTTTCTTTTGAATAATTATGCAATTCAACATGGGAATGTGATTAGTTCCTGTTTTTCTCCTTTTATTTATTTATATGTTTATTTTTTTGAATTACATTGAGTCATGACTATAAGATTGCCTTGCAGATATGGACAACGGGAACAATGGGAGAACTAAGCCCAGTAAGTACCTTTTATCTTATCGGCTGAAATCTGTCTTAAAGGAGTTCTATTATCTAGCGTGCAAATTATTTTTGTGTTTTCTTTTCCTTTTACTTCTGTACAGAGTACAATGAGTTAGAGCCAGTTCCTTAGTAGCAACTCATTTGTGCGATTTGGAATCTTTACATTGCTATCAATACCATGACAAGGGGAAAAAATAATTATTTGACTTGGCGAGTTTGCATTTATTGAAAATTATTCATATATAGGAAGAACATCAATATAAATGTGGGTTATTTGATCCATCCAGGTTGTGAAGGTTGATGGACGTTTAATTGGGAATGGAGAAGTGGGGCCAGTGACCAGAAGATTGCAAGCTGCGTATAAGAAGTTGACAGAACAGTCTGGTGTTCCTATACCTACCTTTGAAAGATAACAGCCCCACTCTTTTCCCGCTTTTGCCATACTCAATATTTGGCAAAAATCTCAATTCTTCCCATCTCTGCAGTTGAAGTGAGTGGAAAATGCTGCTGTTGCCATTACCGAAAAGCAAATGATGTTCAGCAGCTTTAATTGCGAGTCTCTGTCATTTTCTCTCATCAAGACTAGATATGTAATCTACTTATACTCTATGCAGCATCTTTATATTTAATGATGAGAAATTTGAGCTATTTGCATCTGCTTTAAATCATATTGCTTTTGAATATATGTTTAGTGAATTAATAAACGTAGGCAGGTTGAAATTGCCAATAAACATTTGAATAAATTTTATTTCTTTTCTTACTACTCCTCCACTCACTTGTTTTAAGGTTTTCCTTAATAAGGCGTGCATTTATATTTTTTTTTCATGCTCGATATTTGGTAGACACCCCACTGTATACTGCATGTAGATAGAAGGCACGTGTCTTCATGACCTTTATGTAATTTCATTTGTGCATTTTCTTAAATCTCATTTAACGCTGCATATCATTGCTAGTTTTGTAAGTAGTGCTCGAAACAGTTCAACTTTATCTTGAAAATCTTAATCGTTTCACGGCGCAAAGCCTTGGCCGGCCAAAGTAACGGATTCTCGTCGTTTTTCTGGTTTCTTTCCGCATCATGTTTAGCCAGACAAAGTGTACCTCATAGCCATTTGACTCAAATCTGCTGCGTCCCAATTATATGATTGAATGATTCTTAAGAGGGTGAGAGATTTTCCATTTCCAATCGTTAAGAAGCACGTGAAATTGTAACAATAATCTCTGAAGGTTCCCATGTGGACCGGCAAGATGAGGGTATGTTCACTTTGTTTCTTCTTACTCTCTTCCTTCTCCTATAATAATCTCTCCTGTTTTGGGGTTATTGTCTTAGTTTTTCAAGTCGCATTATCTCCTTCTGCTTTGTTCTATTTCAACAATTGGAGTCGCTGTCTCCCTTCTATTTCTTTATAACCGTATGGAACCCCCATCTTGCATCTCTTGTAAGTTTTCTATTTTCGTCTCCGTAGGGCGGGAAATTATCCCGAGTCTCTACGATCAAGTTTTCGTATAAGTGACACTTTAAAAACATTTAGTTTTCAAGCTCTTCCTTTTACAAGAAAAAGTTTGAAATAATACGAGAGAGAGAGAGAGGTTTGTAACGGAATCTTTCGACGCCATGTCCCCCACTTGAAAACAAGAAGTAAACAACAGACATGCATCTGCGTAATTTGTAAGCTGAACAGATACAGACATACGGACACAGAGACCCTTCACCTTTTCTGTATGCCAGTGCTGAAGTAAGTAAAATCAATTTAAATAAGATTTTGTTTCTGTGGTATTGGCTATGATCAATAAATTTAAGTAATACTTTAAAAAAGAGTGTCCATTCATGTGACATTTGACAAATGAATAAAGGGGAGGGATAAGAGGCCCTAACCTGTTTTCCAAAGGACGGTTCGATCTGCAAAGGACATAATCACATAATCATGATCTTATCTTTTAACATGCTATGCATATCACCCTAGAAATAAATAATGATAGTTTAAGGTAAATCTCACAACTAGGCTATACTAATTATTAAGCTTTCACTCGGACTCACCCTTCACTATTTAAGATGTTTAGTTTATATGTTAATGAACTAGTAGGGATTCTTACTTTCTAAATAGACATATAGGGGCACATGAAGTGGAATTAAAATATAATTAAAGGTCAACTAATTACTTAAAAGTCATATGACTGATTAATATATAAAATTCTGTTTTAATTCTTATCCTTTAATACTAGATTTCATAATTATGATTTACTCTTCCTATTCTCACATAAAATTTGTAAAGGATTTAATAAAATTATAACCAAACCAAAAGGGTATTACATAAATCATTTATTTTTGGGCATAGAAATTAGATGAGTGCACAATGTAAAGGAGGTTCTGGCTTATATATTAGATTTCATAGTTATGATTTACTCTTCCTATTCTCACGTGAAATTTGCTGAGGATTTAATAAAACTATAACCAAACCAAAATAGTATTACACAAATCATTTATTTTTGGGCATAGAAATTAGATGAGTGCACAATGTAAAGGAGGTTCTGGTTTATACCTATCTTATTATAACTACATTTGAATGAAGGTGTAGTGGCATGCATGTAAAGCCAATGTTACATCTGTAAAACACATGCATGTTGGCGAAAAGTAGTTCGTTTAAAATGTCAATAAGAATATTTTATTTTGTAGAAATTAAGAATTATAACTTATTATACTGCTTAGAGCGCGACCCAACTGATTAACTAATTAATGAGGAAACAAGGTTTTAAATTTGAGGAAACCTCAAAGAATAATGTTCTAAACTAACAAGTATTTAAAAAGTGATAAGAATCCGCTTAAGCAATGAAAAGGCAAGCTCAATAATATGAAGGCAGAACCTTTTTACCTAGACAAGTTACTCTATCAACTCGCTCAAATCACCCAACACTTCTTCAATAGGCAAACGAACCACAAAAAGAGTTTCCCTTTTAACAATTTTACATCTTCATTCTTTTTAGTTATTCAGCTCTTGAAGATACTCGATAACCCCACCAACACAAAATCAACTTTTTTCACCTCGGGATTCGACAACGAACATCGTACAACTTCATGGGGCCATTATTTTATCTTCAATGAACAAATGATTTTGCTCCTTTTTCTATTTTTTTTTTTTAAATATAAAGACATGATGGGAGATGCAGAAAGTGAAGACAGATCGACTCACTATGATAATACACGTAAGTTCAAAGTTGAGTGATATATTTATCGATTTCTGGATTCAGTTTGATTATACATAAAAGAATGGACCGTATCTTTGATCTCTGTGAAACATAAAGTTGCATGCAGATGCAGAGGGGGAGGTTAGATCTTCTAAAGCTGTTCTCCGCAGGGGAGATGGGCCTCTTTGACCTTTCACTACGACTCCCCCGTAATTTTGCATTTTCAGAATTATATAAAATGTAAATGGTTATTGATCAACGTTGGTGAAAGTAAAACTATTCTAATTCTTGAGTCAAATCGTGAATAGTGAACGCTAGATCATTGTAATGAGCATTATCAGCAACATTCTCAAATCCTTAGGCTCTAATTTCATCCCTCGCATGATGGCTTTCTTAGTTTCGATAACATGCGATGCGAGTCAGTCATGGATTAATTATTTTTGTGATTATATTTATGTCAGTTTCAGGCACCGTTGGGAATCAGGCCTGATTTAACATTATTTATTTATATTTGGTTGTTTTTGGTTGAGAAGCAGCATCGTGTTAAAATGTGTATATACACTATTATGATAATGTTCTAAATTGTGATCTAATTCTGAATAAATAAATATAAAATAATTTATAATATAAAATCATAAAAAAATTACAAATACGGAATAGACAGTAATATTATGTATAATATTGTGAACATGAACTACAGTTGAAAACATTGATGATAATATATATAATGAGTAAAGAAACTAAAGACTAATAATATCTGCGTTTTATTTATGTGGCAAGCATCTACTATCCTTGGCTATGATCTTTTCCAAAAAATCAAAGTTGATTTTCAGAAATTATCAATTGTGCTACGACCTTGACAATTAGACTTCTGAATAAGATTAGCATGGTCCACCATTATCAAAAGGAGGTAGGCAGATTTGACTAAGCACTTGTGTTGTGTTTGTGTCTCAAGCTCAATACACTCTAACAGGAGGGAAAAGAAGAAAATATTGCAAAAGGTCCAATTATTTTATAATTAAGGGGGGGAATAAGCCAAAAACTTCCTCCAATAAAAAGGAGCCCACATCTAGGCATCATCATGATCCCTAAATTAAAAAAAAAAAAAAGAAGAAGAAGAAACAGAAATTGCAATAATTAGGTACACCTTAGAACTAAGAGAAAATGACCCTAACTAAGATCTTAGGGTAAAAACATGGAATAAGCCAGTTAGTCCAAGGCATGCTGGGATCATTATTAATTCAACATTGCCTCTTGTTGAATCCTATCCAACATTTGGTATACTGCTGTGGCCATTTCATCCACTGAGCCAAGCGTACAATCATCTTCCACCTGCATGAAAATTTTCAACAAGTTTCAACAATCACAAAACTAAGACATGACCCCAAGAAAATGTACTAAAATTTCCTGAAAACCAAGATCAAGGGCACAAACCTTAACACTGAGAGAATAGAGGACAATTTCACCACTTGTTGTGACATTTAAGTGCAAGATTGTGAGACGCAAGCTATGCAAACCAGAAACCATCTTCAAGAGCTGCTTTGGCCTCTTCTTTGATCTTATTTTTAGATTTGCATGGCTCTCCACCATTGTTACTTCGATGTCAGCAATACCACACCGAACCTCACCCACTTGCTCACCCATAACGGCCACAGAACTATCACAGCCGCTAGAACTTGTTGTGTACTGAGGAAAAGTGAAGAACTCAGCAAACGGCATGTTTTCGCCCGCATTAGATTTCCTGTCCGGTTGCTTCTGCGCACCAAGAAATTGCAACCTCTGTTCGAGCTCCTTCACAAAATTAATAGCACCTCCGATTATAGATGCTTGGTCACCCTGAAAACACATACCCAGTTCGTTAAACCGAAAAAAGATAGAATCTTTGGCAACCCTTTTGGATTTTGAGAAATAAATATAAGTACCCTTTGGACGTAGGAGTCTGGCATTAAAGAGCGAAGAACAGAGAGATACTCATTCATTTGCTTTCTTCGATTTCTTTCCACAGCAATGTGAGTCATTCTTTGATTCTCGATTTCTTCCTTATTCTTTCTGGTTTTGGCTCTACGTCTTTTTGGGCGAGCTGTCATGGAATTAACTGAGGAATCCAAGTAATTCTGGGTTTCACTTGGAGTTTGGTTGCTGGCATTGGTGGTTTCTGAGGAATTGGGATTCGAGAGATAAAGTTCATTGAAGTGGGGTAACATTGACGGAGGAGAGAAATTCCAATCTCCATATGGATAATTTTCTGTTTGGTTCTCGAGAAAAGTACTGATAGAGCCGTGTTCTTCTTCTTTTGCGAGGTTGAAATTATCATGGGACCGGTTGGCTCCTCCAGCTAACAAGTTGTAGAGGTCTTTGCCGCCATAACCAAACGGGTCTTGTGGATAAACTACTGCTTCAAGTGCCATGGCTCTCTCTCTATCCCTCTCTTCCTCAGGCAAACACATAGAAATAAGAACCAAACTAAAGTGTTTGGTCTTGAGGAGGATTGAGAAACTATAAGGCCATAGAAAGAAGTGAAGTTAGGTCCTATGTGGGAGAAGCATTTGAGCTTTATAATGTGCTTGAGGATACAAATGGACAGTGACACTGCACGTGAATTAGAATTGATCTTATTAGGAGGATAGAAAATGTAGAATTAATGAAAAAAATATTAATAATGGGGAGAAAAGAGAATGTGCTCGGAATGTGGAAGACGTATGCGAATTGAACTTTGTAGTAACAACATACTTGCACTTTTGCAACACTGATCGAGCCGTCATGTCAAATTTGAATGAGAATGATGTATTTAGGAATTGGGTTGATTTTTCACATATTTAATGGAATCTAAATTCATAAAACTAGTTTAACCCAAATAATATGCCAAATATAATATGGATAATATTATGTAAAAAAAAATAATGAATTTAGCACTATTCAGGAATATATATATATATATATATGCTGAACTGGCCATCCATATATCTCACAAGAGAAAAAAAATAGTATCGAACTTCTCACATTCTAGAATAATCCCTAAACTTACCTAAGGAGCAAATTTTTGTTTCTAGGAAATTTTTTGTGCTTATAGCCACTTCTCAGTTAATTTTTCTTTATCCTAATGATATTACGACTATGGATATAAATCGTAGAGTGCAATATGTATTGTGACCACAATATTGTAGCTGCACTGCCCACCACACAACTGCATTACACAACAATCGTAATACTTCTAGGAATCACTTTTGCCCACCATTTACACAACAATTGTAATACTTTTATGAATCACTTTTGCAGTAGCGAGTTGCAGCTACAATACGCATATTTATAGATTTTTTTATAAAATAAAAGTTGAAATTTTGATATTTTACATGCAAATAGATTTTATTTAATATAACATGATATCATGCTAAATTAAAAGAATTAATATCAAATACTATAATTAATAATGATCAAATAGTTTTTATTGCACTTTGTGGGATACAATAAAATTTTATGACTGCAATAACTACAATCCATATTTTTATTTCCACAATATATACAACAGAAAAAAAAAAATCGCAACCATTGCAACTGCAATTTAAAACTTACGCTATAGTCATGAGCAAGACTCCTTGTACTCTTTGGAAACACCTCTAAATTGGACGGTCATGGCATACAAGGGTGGATGCAAGTTGGCCACTTGCCCACCTTTGTTTGAAAATTTGATAAGTTAGTAGAAATTAAACTTGTATAGTGCCCCCACAAAGAAAGTTACGGTGCCCTCATAGAAAAGGAATTTATTTTAATGATAATTTTCTTTTAATTTAGAATCCGTTTATTTCATCGAAATGTATTTTTTTTTGTAAAATTAAGTTATAAAATGTTAAAATGAAGAAAAAGTATTTTATTTTTATAATGTTGAATATGAAAAATTTGAAAGAAGCATTTCCTTTTCCAAAAAGAAATTTATTTTTCTCAATTTTTAAAATTTTAAATATCTTTTTATTAGTTATCAATATAAATAGCATATTATTTTTAGATTAATATATATGCAAACAAGATTTTTCTATAAAAATATATTCTGATAAAATAAATGGAGCCTTAGTGTTTATTATATGATAGGCTGATAGATTATAGGTAACTTTTATTTTTTTATTAAAATATTAATTGAAATTATTTTTTTATTACTTTTTTTTTAACTCCAACTTCATCCTAATTTTTTGTTGAGCCAAAAGAAATTTCTCTTTATTCTTTTTTTTATATATATTGATATTTCATTTTTTAAGTAAATTCAATTATCAGTAAGATTTTTTATAGGATGAATTGGGAGGATTTGGCTTCTTCTTTCGGAGAGAAAAAAAAATGGTAAACATTATTTATTGATAGGTTTGTTACTATATGTCTTTTTATTATTTATTTTAATTTTTTTAAACTTATAGAAGTGCAAATAATATGATGCATTTATTTCGTTATTGCTATGAAAATAGTCACTAACTTTAAGATAGAATATTATAACCCTAGAAATTTCACTAATAAATTAAGTGTATTAAATTTTTTTTATTATGACCAATATTGATATTTTTAGGAGAGTTTATACAATAAAAAGTAGTATTTTTAAAAATTGGATTAATCATTAAATTAGAAATAAAAAGAATTCAAGATTTAATAATTTGACTCGGGTCGAATAAGGATTGAACTAAAATTGTAATATATTATACATACTAAAATTTTTAGTATATAACAATTGAAAATTATTAAATAATTGTAAAGTTAAATTTATGTATATAAAATATGAAAATATTTTCAATATTATCAAATAATTTTATATTTTTACAAGTTTATAATTTAAATTATCACAAAAAATTAATATTAAACCGAATGATCTATGACTTTCATTTACAAAGACAAGATAATTTTTTGTTATTTGGGGCATTGAACATTAAATATATATTTAATATAAAGTAAATATAATATTATTTTTATAAATAAAAGTAATTTTTTTTATAAAAATCAATCGATTGAAATGTGCAGATTATGACCGATTTGACTAGTTCACCATTTTTTAAGGCCAATTTAAGGGTTAATCGGATCAGTCATACAGGTTGTTTACAATTTTTTTATTGGACTAGCTAGTCTTGTCTTATTTTTAAAATATTGATAAAAAAATCCTTGTTAATTACAAAAATATATCTTTCCTAAAGTTCAATTTAATAACATAAGATATTTTAATTTTGAGATAGCTAACGAGTACTGAAAAAAAAATTCCTAACTGTCCACTACAGAAAAAATTTCTAATTCGTTGCTGATGGCATTTCATTTCGGGTTTTTGTAGTTTTAAGGTGTGATTTCCAAACATATTATTATTAATGAGGAAATGAATTAATATATCTTTCTTTTTTTTAATCATAGTGTAAGGTACCATAACTCAATATAAAAATAAGTAATCTGTCAATGTCTAATGCTCAAATTTAATATTTCGTTATCTTATTTTTCATAACTTGAAAAAAAATGAGGTACTTACAAATATGAATTTAAGATATTCGTCAGTTTCTATGCTTCTATATATATATACAGAAAAGAATGTCTATCCAAATTAAAAAAATTGTAAATAGATTTGGAATTTTTTGTCTAATGTGATTTGAAAAATAAGTAATATATTTTAGAAGCATTAGACTTCTATCAGCAATATTTTATGTAATAAAAATAAGATTTAAAATTAAATTTTAAATATAAAGTAAAGGTTACTAATAATTATGGAACAATATGATAATTTATAAAATTTAATTTAATTAATATAAAAATTAAAAATTCAATTCAAAATTTTATTTTCACCTCCTATAACATTTTTAAACGTCTATGTATCTCGTTCCAAGGCCAGTAAAAATTGAAGCTTTCCTACTTACCACTTAAATGCATCTCAATATATATATATATATATATATATATATTTCTATGTGATGTATCATGGATGATGACTCGTGGCTAGGCATATCCTTTTTTTTTTGGCCAAATTATAACCAGAAATCGAGTTAAAAAATGAGTTAAATTAAGTGAAAGAAAATGCATATAGCACGTGAATCGGGAAGGCTAGACTCAGCTTTGCTCTGATCTGAGCTCATCTGCTGCGGTACAGAAGGAAACAACCTAACCTACGGTGCAGAATAATTGGAAAGAAATTAACATAAAAATATATTTCTATATTTGCCCCACAAAAAAGGGGGAATATTAAAACATCATGTCTTGAGTTGCGCGTGTACATCAAAGCCCTCTGTAAACCACAAGTTTAGTTGATGAAGTAGCAGAGGCTTCCTTTCCAAGAGCAAGAGATTCGTCATTTGGTAATAATACGGTCGGGGAGTACGACCAACGCAGATGAAAGATAAATCAAGGCTGACATCTTCAGAGATTCTCGCAAAGCTGAGCCCATTGAAAACCTTTGTTCACAGTTAATAATTATATTATACAAAGGAAAAATTTTTACAGTAATATATTAATACACTGTTATACTTAATAATTAATATATTATCATATTTTAAAAGATTGTTGATTATTTAATATATCATTAAATTTGATGATACATTGATATATTATAATAATATATTATAAATTCATCTTTGTATAGAATAGAGTGCCACAAGCTTTCATTTTCAGATATTTGCAGGAATTCAAGTGCAATAAGATCGGTAGTTAACTTTGACGTACTTAACTAGAAAAATAAAGAACCAAGAAGCATATGTATAGGCTTTGGTTCATGGTTCATTCATACGAAAATTGCATTCGAAGCTCTATCATGTTCTCCTATGAACTTCTTCTTTTAGGAGTCAAATGCTCTAAAAGTTGATATACACAAATGTCAAGTGCTCCCACTTTCCTTAAGCTTTTGGGGTTGAAAATGCCATGCATTTTGGTAATTCAAACTTCAAACTAAATAATAAAAGTGCCATACAAGACTGTTTAAGCCAACTTGCTAACAAGAGTTTACATGTAATTAAGACCCATCTAAGCTAATCGAAACATGCCAGTTAGAGGCAATTCGTACATTTCGAAGTTAGAAAAACAAGCCACCTAGCTCATCCCCAACTAATTAATTAGTAATCAATATTGTTAGTAGACGTTCGCCAACCTAAAATCCATTAAAATAAATGTTAGACCCAACTGGCACCCGATTGAATGAATCCAAATGTATTGTTACACAATAGATTCGTTGAAAATGAAGTCTGCAAGAAGACTACATTTTATTGGATGAATCTCTCACCAGAATTAATCTTAAATTAATAAGCATCTTGTCAGCTGTCATTACTAATACTAATTGTGGTTAAGATGCTTCTAACAAAGGGCACTGTAGCAGATGAGAAATTACGCAACCCTGTCCTCTTCGTGGGGCCTCTTATAACTGTTATTGCTGGATTTAATAACCATCGCTCGACAGATATTGTGGCTTAGTATGGCCGTTTCCATGCATAAAAACAAAAACAAGAGCATGGCCAATATATATACAGGGGTGTGAAGATGTATATCTTGCCAAAAATGTAGCTGCTGTAAGTTGGATTCTCCTTTACTTTTGACTACTTCATGATCTACCAGTGGGTAGATACAAAGAACTAATATAAATTATTTTATAGCTATTGCAGACAGCAATACAGGTATACCACTAGATAATTACTTGGTTTAGGCGAGGATTATATATAATTGGAGAATCACTGATTCTTAATTGGATTGAGTTAATGATTTTCACGACTGAAGGAGTAGCGGAAATTAAATTCTTGTTTGGTGAACGTTGTGTATATCTACCGCGTGGCGCGGCACCTCACATATTTATTAAACTTAGCTTCCTTGTGCTTATTCATATACCGGGATAGATTTGAAATTTTTTTTATTTACTTCTATTAATTTCGTTGGAATATCCTCAATTCCAAACCAAAAAAAAAAAATTATATTTATTTTTATCTAAAATTTATTTCATCCAATTTTTTAGGAAATGAAGAGGTTCTTATCTGCATAATGCAAGTATAGATTGCCATTTTAGATCCGCAAGATGGATTTAATAATTATACATCAGCTATGTTATTTTTGCGGTCTGTGTTCGTATTCAAAGTCATACTTGTCGACATTTTGCAGAGTTATATATGGAGATTTAAACTTTGTATTTGGTATAAAAACAAAAAGATCAATAGCAAGTACCGCGGGCGTCGCAAGTTAACGTACGAGTTATTTGTCTTTTGGTGGATTATCAGCCTTGTTATTTGTCTTTAAATATGACTCAAGCTGTGATATATATAGTTCGTAGAACAGTTGGTGTATATATTATGCATGAAGAAGAATGAGATATGTTTCAAAAACGAAAATACAAATACAAGAAAACATCTTAGAGGGCTACGAACTACAAGAGGAATCCAAGGGACACGTACTTAACGTGAGTATGAATTAAATGAGCTAGTGATGATAGCCTCCTATATGCCAAAGAGAAAACAAAAATATCATTATAGCTTTGTCAAGATCAATTAAGCACCGTCCATTAGAAATTCAAAATAAAAGATATTGATTAGGTAAATCAACACTAAATTACAATTATAATTAATTAAAGTGGATCCGGTTAGGGCTATGACAGATCATTTTAGGCATTAGGCCGGTTGATCTTAAATCATCAAGACTTCATCACCCAAGTCAACTGCAAATTATGCATGAAAACTTGGTTGGATAACAAACATTAATTAGTTTAGTAATTAATTGGAGTCAAAATGCATCTTCATTGGCCATATAATCAATTTGGTAGCAGATCCACGTCTTATCATGTTGGCCATATTAACTATATAACGTTGAACTCTTGAAATTGTTAGGGTTTTGGGATGAATTTTGAGCTAAAATGGATGCATGCCGCGTCTCTGAGGGAGTCGGTAAGATTTATCAGTATCAGTTTGTGGCTGGCTCAATTAATATTAGGTATCATCGTAATTGGGTTAATTCTGATAGGGTTGAAGATGGTTCATTGGCATCTTTCTCTTTGGACGGAAACAACTGGGCTTTAATTTCAATGATTCAGATTTTGCTGTTGCCCAACAAGGACGAAACACACACCTGCTGGTCTATTCCCAGCTTTGTCCCTTTTGCCATCCAATTACACACTGGAGAAATTACAAATTATATCAGATATTTAATCAATATATACCAACATCGTACATCCTGTCATAATGTGTAACAGCTAGCTCAATCTCACATTCTTGAGATATCTCATAAAAAGGTTTGATTATACGCTCAACTAGCAAGCAGCCGTTTGAATATATAGGCATGAGATCTGGCTACGTTTATTTTATCAAGCTTTCCAAGATTCCAGGATCCGCCCAATTTGTCTTTCCTTTTTACGAGTTTTGAACTTTAAAATTGCATTAGCCATATATAATTAAACATTGTTTTTTTCTGATATCATGTGTCATTCCAGCTTGCAGTGATTAGCAGGCAGCAGCTAATCCTAAAGTATCCGCTTAATATTAAATGCTAATGTTATAGTGGATAATTTTTAACCTCCTTTCTCTTACTTGTAGTGAAAAAAGGTGGACAAAATAACCCAATGCTTTATTTTCACTTCACTCCACCGTGGAAGCTGAAAAGGCATTTAAAAGAAACAAAAAAACATATCGATTGCTTCTAATCCTTTTATCATGTGAAAGCACACTCTGTCGTGGGTCCAGGTTAAATGATCAATGCTTTATTCTTCACAATTAATCAACTTGAGGTCTGCACAACATAGCAAAATGGGTGCATTATTCATACTAGAATGACAAAAAATCATGGATTATGCCAATGAAGCAGACCCACATGGGTCAATTTTAGAAGCCAAAGAAAAAGAAATGCAAAAAGGTAAACACTTTCTTCCAAAAATGTATATCCTATTGCACAGGCAAAAGCATTTTCCTCCAAAAAGCGCAATCAAAATCTTCGACCGCCCACAATCCTTACCTACCATCTTTACGTCACATTACAAAATATGCCTTTGATTCTCATAGTAAAAAGTTCATTCAACTCTAATCCAATTCTTCTCGAGGCTTTTCGCATCTCCAGGTCATAGCAGCTTCTCTGCAATTTTCTAAGACATAATTATAGATGAGATCGTCAATTTCTGCCAAATTATAAGATCTTTCACTGTTCATGTATTTTAATTACACTGGCCGCACCTTGCCTTAAAACAAAAAGGCTAGTTGGTGAGTTTGTTCGTTTTCACTTACCGCACCTAACAATTTTTAAGATTATCCAAAAAACTTTATGTATTTCAAAGTTGAAACTTATCAGAGAGGGAAACTAGATTATTGAAAATTGGTAATCTACAATTTTACAGCTTTATGGGTGCATTTTTTTTTTTTGGGGGGGGGGGGGGGAGGAAAGTGAAAACAGTTTATGTTTGATTGGTGAGACAATAAAAGGATGGAGTGATATGAGAATACATTACGATCTTAGCACAAACCAAAATAGTGAAAATTCAATCGATCAATCAAAAAATAAAAAAAAAAGAAATATTTATTGATTTTCTTTTCTTTGTATGATTTGGAAAGCCTATTTATGTAAATATTATTTTTTAATAATAAAAAATAATTAGTACGCATGCATAAATATATTATTGAGATTGAAATCAATATAAAAAATATTTTAAATAATATTATATATTCATTTTTCGTTGAAATGAATTGGACAAATTTATGTGCTACGTGGCATGATATGATTCCAAGGCCGAATAGAACTTTCCCTTCAAAGGGGAGGCTATCGGAACCCAAAACCCTAAAATGCATGCATGCTGGAGGGCTGATATGTACCGAGGGTATTGGGATGGTGTTTGGCCCTTATGCAAACCAAACCAAACATATCTTACCTGATTTGCGATTGCTATGGAGTACTGTATGATTAGACATAAAGGAATTTGTCATCATGTATTTGGAGCAGCACCTTGGTTCGCCATTCAATGCGAGACACGTAACACATTTTGACGTAACCGGACAAAGCAGTTCCCTCATACAGCCGGGCATGCATTAGAAAGAAATCGAAAACAACGGCTGCTCCTAAAAACCACTTTCTGAAAGGATAGCGGTTTCGATTTGGAACAAAGAAAACCATCAGCTTCGCAATCACACTATTTGACGAAAATGACGACTCGGACACATTCAAGTAAGAAAAATGTTTTTTGCATTTCTTTGAGAATATTATTTACTTCTCTCTCATGTAGATTTATAAAGCTGTGAATTTTATTGTAAGGGAGAGAACAACAGGGAGTAAAACAAAATGAGGTTAGCTTTACGCTTATATGTCACATTTTATATATTAGGTGAATTTTATGGTATCTTATAAATTTTAAATTTTGAAATAATTACATAATTATATTTATTAAAAAAATAAGTAATTATATTAAAATATTTATTATATTATTTCAAATCTTAAAATTATAAAATTACCGTAACAAGCATATATATATATATATATATATATATATATATATATTATTTTAATTTGGGGGTGTACTTTTAGGTTTTTATTACATCTTTTCTAAATTTTACATGCTACGATATATGTTAACTATTTAAAATCTTTTCACAGAAACATTAAAATACTCATTATTTCTTCAGTTGTTACAGCAAAATCTAAAATCAGTCACAAGTTATAAGACTTTACTATTTTTATTGGTTTGATATTTATTTTTTTAAGTACTCTTATTTTGTTATGTTCATTGAAAAATTACTAACTAAAATAAAAAATATAATAAATCCATTTAAAATTAACGAATCTAACAAGATTAATTGCATCAGTTATTATTCTTTTCACATAAAAATTGAAAAGTTTTAAACAATTGTAGGGATGGCCAAAAAATAGATTTCAAATTTTACCCTGTCGGGTAAGGCACGGGGCAAGTTTTTCATTCGAAGCAATTACGTGGCATAAAGTAATATTATTCCGTGGTGCTCTCATTAACTCCAAAATAACAAATTATTTTTTATTTTTATATTATATTAAAAATATATATTATTACAAATTTACTTTACTAATTTTATAATTAAAAATATTTATATTAATTATTTTTTATTCAGTATTTATTTTAATTATTTTTAAAATTTAATATTAGTTAGATAAATTATATGTAATTTTAAATAATATTATTATATTATATTGAATATTAAATGTTAATTATGTATGGATTTAAAAGTTATAAATTTTAAACTTTTTTAATTTTTTAAAATTTTTTATTTATCTGCAAATTACCGGTGCCTTGTGGATCACAAGGATAAAGTGCCAACTTGTAGAATTGTACATAAGTTATGTAACCCACCCAACCTGATAGGCTTGATCCGAAAAAATATAGAGTTTGATTTTTTTTTATGACCCAATAGCTCGTTGAATTTTTTTTGCCTAATTATTATTTGGGTCGGGTTCAGGCCATGAAAAAATAATGGGTCGGCCTTGCCCGATTAAATTAATTTAATTTTAATAATATAATTATATATTATAAAAAATAATCATATCTAATTATTCTTAATATATAAAAATATTAATTTATTATAATTAAATATTTTATATATTTAAATATCTTAAATCATTTAAATATATATTTTTTATTTCAAAAATATATTTTTACTTAAAAAATAAAAAATATTAATATTTGGGCTTTCAAGCCGGGCCTTCAGGCCATATAAAAAAATAAATGGATTGCGTCAGGCTAAATTTTTTTAAAATTCAACAAGTTAGGCTTAAGTTTGAACCATATATTTCATGCAATTTTGCATGAAAGGCTTGACCGATTGTTCAACTATACCAACTTACCTTACAATCGAGGATAGAACGAGAATGAAGCAAATTATCGCAGCTGTGAGGTGAAGTAGTATACTGTTGATTTATCATTGCCCTGCCCCGTTGTCATCCCTAAACAATTGTATCGCCTTAATTTTGTGTATGGTTACAATAACCGCAAAGGAACATTATTTTTAATGGAATTGGTAAAGAATCAATTATATGATTTTGAAATATGAAATTTTGTTAACTATAAGTTGGTAAATAGCTATATTTTTTAATTCTAGTATTTTATAATTTAATATATATATATTATGATGTAAATTTTTATACCAATTAAAATAACATAATTTCTTATTTTTAATTATATATTTTAATATACTTTTAATCTATTTTAAATTTGCTTTTTAACATCGTCACATTTATATCTATTAAAGTAAAAATCAATGTATATAATAGTGTAATGATACTTTTAAAAATAAGTGTAATTTATCACATTGGTTAGAATAATGAATCAATGTTATAAATCTTTATTTTCTAATAAAAATGAAAGGTTTGATATAAGAAAACTTAAGATGATAGTCTTAATTTACAATTGGTATCCATTATTATTTACATGTTGATTTTTAAATATCCATTGCTAAAGTAATACCAAACGTTAAATATGTGGAATACTAGACATTAGTTATATTACAATGTTACTAAAAATGTTAAAAAAATTGGTATTTTAGACATTGGTTGTATGTGAAAATTGACATCTAAAGGTTATTTTAATCAATTAATTTTTATATTTATGGTGTTATTAAAAACTATAAAAATTATTTGTATTTCAATTGCATACTCATTTAAAACACACTATCATTTACAACGTCAATATTTATATAAACCATTGTTAAAAATGATGTGTCTTTGCCTATAAATTTTATTTTTACTCTTTTTTTAAGTTCAAGTTGAATTTAAGTACAACTCATTCATTCTTTAAATATACTTCAAGTTTATTGGATACACTTGTTATATGACTTTAATTTTTTCTGCTTTCAAATAGAGAAAATCATGGATGGGGTAGTTTTAATAAATTTGAAATTTTTCTAAATATGAATAAATTGTCCTCATATTCCACCCTTTTATTGTAAGGAATGGATGGTTAATGTTTGTAAAATTTGATTGAAGACTTCAATAAGAATTTTAATCTCTTTAACAAATGAGAATTTTGAACAAAGATTTTAATTCCTTCAATATGAGGATTGAGTACTGATATTGTAAACTATATAAATGATTATTGCAATTTTTGTGTAGATAATTGTTTTATAAAAAACATATAATATATAATGATTTGTAAGTTTTATTAAATAATTAATTGTAATATTTTTATATAATTTTTTAATTAATATTGATAATTTTGTTCAAAAAATAATTTGTAATTGATAAATATTATAAAAAAAAGTCAAGATACAAAAAGTTAATAATTATTTTAAAAAATTGGTTTTCATTGTTAAAAAAAGTCAAGATGCAAAAGTTCAATTAAAAAAATAAAATAATAAAAAACCACATTATTTTTTTAAAAGAATCAATGTGAGTTTAGAAAATTAGAGGGAAAGATGAAGAGTTGGACCATGAATAGCATTTACAAGATAAGGAATAATCAAAACTTATGATCATAAGTTTAACTATTTTAAATTATGATGTCGACCTTTTGAAGTCAATTAAATAATAGCCTGACATCAAGAGTAAGATATAGAACTTTTACACGTTAGTTTTATTTTAACAATCAATATCTATTTTAAACTTCATATATATATATATATATATATATATATATATATTGCTCCATCTTTTGTTCAAATAGCATAAGAGGACATTACAGCATTCTTGCTTTATATTTAGAAAATTTTCGAATTTTTTCCATATCATAATTATCTTTTACCTTCAAATAGATGGTCATGGATAGAAAATATCCATGATTTAATGTAACTGTCATATTCATAATATTCGAAGCATTTCTACTTGTATAGCATAAATAATGTATGTTTTCCTGATATTCTACTCAATACTTCAAGGACTTGATGACTAATAATTATAGAATTTGGTGAAGTATTTCAACACATGAAAAGTTGTAATAAGAATTTTAACTTGAGATTACATAGTAATTATAATGTATACTATAGTAATTTTAGTTTATAATTTTTATTAAATATTAAGATGCAGAATATTGATAATATTATTTAAGAAAATGGTAGCTATTGTTAGATGAATATCAGAATCAATTTAGAAGTTTTATTTAAAAAAATAAGAAAAAATCATATTAGTTATTTATTAAAAACTAATGTAGTTTGTATGATATAGATACCATGCTAGTTTTTTTATAAACCAATGTTTAAAGATATTTCAAAGAATTAAGAGATAAGAGATATATTAGAAAATTGGTATACATATAAATGTAATAAATATTAAGCATTTATTAATATAATATATTGAAAAACTGCCAAAACTTACAATGTTTTAAGACATATCAACAATTAAGTTATATAATGCCTATAGTTTTGCATGTTTCTGATAAATTTTATCTACACTCTATTTAAAACATGTCTTATAATGAAAAAATTGATGAGAAATTATAGCAAGAAAAAGTAATATGTCCATTTTAGCATTGAAAAACTTGAGTTCAATACAAAAATGGATATGCTACTTTTTCTTAATATAATTTTTCATTAGTTTGCAACAATCTTCATCTTTCAAAGACATCTTTGTTATTCTTTGTTAATTACAAAATTTGAGTTCCATCTCAAAAACTACAATGAGAAAATGTAAAAATATGCAAATTGATAAAAAAAAATTGTAATAGGAAGGAGTAGTATGACCATTTTTGTATTCAAAGATTTGACTTTTTGAGTTTATTAGAAAATTAGTTATATTCTATTATTTATTATCAATTTGTAACTATCTACAATACCTTCCAAAGTCATTTTCTATTATTGATTGTAAATTATAGCATTTGAGTTCCATTTAAAAAAAGATGTGGAGAAAATGCAAATACATATAAACTAATAAGAAATTATAGTGAAAAGGAGTAACGTGACCATTTTTCTATTAAAAGGCTTAAATTCATTGCAAAATTTAATGCAAAAATGGTTATATTTCTTGTCATTATAATTTATCATTTGTATTTTGCAACCATTTATATCCTTTAACTTAAAAGTCCTTAAACAATATAAAGGAATTACAAGAAAAAGTATCTTATTTCTCTTTTCATTTAAAGTTTATTGTTCTTTGCAAATTATAATTTTTGAATTATTTTTGTTGTTTAATTTGTTGTTATTTGTCTCTGTTTAATTGTATAAAAAAATATTGTAATGTAAAAGATAATTTTAATGCTACCAATTTCACATAGATTAAATTGAATTATAAGCAAAATTCATCAATTTATAAAATGAAGTTTGTTTTTACAAGATTTATGCTAAAATTATAAAATTATTAATTGAAAGATAATAGAAAATGTTGGCCAAATTTTTTTTTAATTTATGATCTTGGTTATTAATTTATAATCGATATATAAAATGCCATAATAAACCAATGTCATTTTATTATATATGTCAGGTTTTTATTAATTAGCCATCATGAAAATTTAAATAGTGACACATGTTGTAAATAAAAAAAGTAAAATCATTGTATCATTTACAAGTTTTATTATGAAAATTTTCTAACCCTAAAATGTTTCTTTTTCTATTGAGATATGCTCACATTCCAACTTTGAAATATTTCTCTTTAATTTTGTATTTATACTCCCTAATTGTTTTATAATAATATAGATCTATTAGCTCACTGGTAAGTACGTGTGATTGTATACTTCTTAGAAAAATGCAAAATATAAAAGTGAGAATTTATTTAATTTTTATATTTGTTCTTACAATTTAATTTCTGATTTTATAATTGATCATATTTTATTACAAATCATTTTGATGCAATATTTATAAGTTTGTACAAATAAGAAACTTCATTTTATTTATCTTTTTTGTCATTTGGTAGATTATTTTGTTACTAATCATTTTGATGCAGCATTTACAGATTTGTACAAATAAGAAACTTAAATTTATTTATCTTTTTTGTCATTTGGTAGTATTATTCATTATTTATTTATATGAAATGTATAATATTATACATTCTATTTAATGAATTTTCAAACATTTGCAGATACTAGATATAATATACACTTTTAAGGAATGCCAACATCACATATTAATTATTGAGTATTAAATATAAATTTTTATTGATTTAATTCTTTTTTATGATCTTTAAAATTATTAAAATTAGGAAGTTGTGATGTCATTAGAGATATTAAGTATTAAAAGGGATTAAATTGGAAGGACCGGTGAATGGCTTAGATTTAAGAGGTGGGAATAAATTACCACATCAGTTTTTTAAAATATAACCGATGTTTAATGTTGTATTTTATATCTAAAAAAGGACTTCTAATGAAGAAATAACAACTTCTAATGTGGAAATGAATAACCACGTTGGTCCTTTAGGATACAATTGACATATAAGGAACTTCATTAATTAATTAATTTATGTTGGACATTTACGTTTTCTTTTATGAAATTTTGTGTATATTTCTTTAATCTTAAAAAAAGTTCTCATCAATGCATTAGTAGATCTACATTATATATTGTGGGGGTAATTGTTTCCAAAAAAGAAAAAAAATTACACACACACATATGTATATTAATTATAATTATTGCCTCCATACATTTATTTAATTGTTTAAAAAGGAACAATTTTACTTTAAATAGAGATAAAAAAAATGAAATTTCATCTATTACATATAAAATATATAAATAAAAAATTAAAATTAAAACAATATTTTATTTTCATTTAAATATATAATTATTTTATAATAATTTAAAAAATCGTTTGATTCATATAGGAAGTAACTTTCCGCAGGAAATTGAACTTCCTTGGAAATAACTTCTTATGTAAATTCCTAGGAAGTATTGAAAATTATTTAGTCGATATATAGGAAGTGATACTTCTTAAGAAGTAACTTCTTATATCTTATTTAATTTAACTTTGAATATCTTAGAAAGTATTGATAAAATAATTATTATATTGTTAATATCGTTATAGTATAAAATAATAAATTTTAATTATCATTAATTAAATGTAATAAGAATGATTTTATCATTATACCTATAAATAACATGAAAAATAGAACTTATTAGGAGGAGGTGAGTAAGTGACTTTTCATATTTTTGTAAGAAGTAAAACTTTTAAGAAATTTTATTTTTCGTAACTATTAGATAATGGTTAACTAAACAACTCATCAATTTTCTATTTTTCAAGAAATATATATATCATCGGGATCTACAACCGTTCAATGATTGTTGTTTGGCCAGCAGATTTTATAAAACGAAAGCTACAATTATCTGTAAGGGCGCACCCTGCCAAATTTTATCTGTAGACTTCGGTCTTCAATTCACGTGCCTTTCGCAATCTTACTATGTGATTGAAGCCGCTAGAGTAGACTATCAACAAGCACAAACTAATAAATTAAAGATTCTTCTTCGAGTTGATTTCATTCATTTGTATTATATTAAATTGAGAAAATAGATAAGTTAGATAGATGAGCTTAAATATAAAAAGCTAATCATATTTGTTAACCAGAATGTCACAGATGAAACCCATTCTGTTCATCCTTATGTTGGGGACCCAGCCGTTAGTTGCCAGCGCCAGCAAAACTCATCATTTCGTTAGAATGAGATGAGATACATAGTAACATTTTTGGTTTGGATTGGCTGCTTAAGTAAGTTATTCAGAGGATTTTTCTCGGATCCCCAGCAAGACTTGGAAGATTCCTCCGCTGAGACTCTAACAAGCTGTCAACACCAATATATAGCTAGAAAAATGGGTGTTGCCGCTCGTTTTCACTGAAAGCTGCCTCCCATCAACCACAGACTAATGTTTTTCAAATCTCAACTATATATAATGCTAAGAAAGTAGTGCAGCAAGGTAATTACAGACACCAGGAATAATTAATTATTAATACGTTCCATGAGTTTTTGTAGGAATTAATCAATTTCTCGTTAAATAGACAGATATGATTAAGTAGAGGAAGCTAGGGCTGGGATCGTGAGAAGAAAAAGAAACGATTAGATACAAATATTGAAGAATTAAAAATGGGAGGAAGAATGTTGATATATATAAGCAGCAGCAGAAGCCACCAACCAAGAGTCATGCGGCAAATAGTTGCATGGAAAGGATCTGAGCCCACAAAGATTGGATTTTGCAGATTCATAATCAGCATATTGAATGCAGCCAAAACCATAGCTTTGATATTCCTTGGACGGCAAAGCAAACTCATATATACATGCATATTCAAACAGTTTAATTAATTGGAATCCGATTAATTAGCTACATGTTTGTGCTTAAGAATTGTAATGGGTAATTTGACTCTTTTCTCAATAATGCACTGCAAAAGATTCATTGGTAGTGTTCCAAATCCCTATACTGAGTAAATGCAGAAGCAATACAAACAAGTAAATGGGCGCAAGTTGTGCAAAATATTTTTATAAATGACAACTAAATTTAATTGATATTGCTACGTGCAGACTTTGTGATCAATGGGTGCATCAACATCAAGGGGCGCAAGTTGAAATTCCAAATTTCTCACTCACACTTAAGAACAACACTTGAAATTACAAGAAGTTGTAGAGTGCTACGAAGGGTTAGCAGTAAAGTGCAAGTGTTTGGATGCAAAGTGTGTATAATTTACTTGAGTAACAATTTGACAAAATGAGCCCCCTGCTTCTTCAAATGAGGGCATTTATAGGCCTTTCCTGAAGCAATTACCGGCTGCTTATATTAAGGGTGGTTACCACTTCTAACATGACTGGACATGTTACTAAGTATTTAACACACATTCTAGTAACTATTCTAATCCCACATACCCCTATTCCTAAGATTGTGCAAGTACTGAACAGGAAACCAATTGCTTTGTAAGTTACTGAAGATGACTTTTTGAGAGTCCCGCTAGTTGCAGCAGCATGCTTACATTACCCCTTTTCAACTACCTATGATAAGTAAAACAAAAGCATAAATAGTGATTCATCATTCTATTATTAGTACAGAATTGCAATTATACCTCAATAGATGGACATGAGTAAAAGATAAAATTAATATTTATATTAATGAGGTGATATTTTTAAAATTATTAAGATTAATAAAATAATAATTAATAAGTACATTTAACGTCTATTTTGATATAGTACGTTAGTGGATAAATGTCAATAAAAGGTAAAATTGATGCTTATATTGATGCAGTAGCATTATTGAAATTAATAAAATGATAATTAGTAAATACAATCAGTATTCATTTTGACGTTGTGACTTTTTTTAAATTTTTAAGAAATTGAAGATGACAATTTTTAATTTAACCAACATTATAATTTGAAAGTTGAAATAAAAATGAGAAATTTAAGATGTTAATTTTAAAATTAATTGACAACCATTTTGATATAATGATATTTTTAAAATTATTAATAAATTTAAGATAACAAGTTTTTACTTTTTTTACTTAACCAACATCATAATATATAATATTTGAAGGTTGTTCGAAATATAAGAAAATTTAAAATATTAATTTTAGATTTAACTAATGTTTATTTGGACGTTGTAACATTTTTAAACTTATAAGCAAACTTAAAATGTTTGTTTCTTATTAAACTAATATCATAATGTATGATATTTAAATGTTATTTAAAAAATGAGAAAACTTCAAACGTCGATTTTAAAATTAATTAACATAATGTGAAAGTCTAGTGAGAACCATAAATGCAATGATATATTTGTGTTATAAATAAATACATATTATTCTTTCTCATTATCACTTTAACTTTTCCTTTTATTTATTTCTAAACTCAATTTCTATCTCCGTGTAGCTTCATCTATAGAATCATAGATATCCCTCCATCCTTCATCATATATTAGTAATTTACCGATACCTTTTCAACTAATAGTAAGTACAAAGTAAATACCTTAATATTCTAGGTCCATGATTCAAAATATAAAAAGTGCTTTTGTTGCATTTATTTTTCAAACCTTTGCCTTTTTTGATTTTTTGTATAAATTTTTAAAGTGATTTCTATTCGTATTTCTTTTGTATCACTTTGGAGGTTACATATGATTTTTGATTATTTATTATATGTTTAATAAAATGTTACAATAAAAGTCAAAACCGACCAAATGACAATTAAAGATGGAGAAAAAGTAAAAAAAATTGTAAAAGTTCATAAAAATAGCTATTTTCTCAATTTTTGAAAAGACAACATGTATTTAGTGTTTGCAAATGAACAGACAAAAAAAATTACATAAAATTCATTTCAAATGAATAATTAAGCGTGATTTTTTAAAATTTTTAGGTCAAAATACACCTTCTTTATAAAATATTAAATTTATTCAATTTTGATCGTAAATATTCTAGTAAAGAAGTAAAAAGTTGACATTAAGAAAAAATATTAAACAAATATTTCACATTTATTTTTTTACTAAAAATCAGTATGAAATATAAAAAAAAATTACATATTTTATAAAAATGTTGATTTTTAATAAAAAAAAACTAATGTTATAACTATATTTTATATCAATTATAAAACTAACATTTATACAGTAATATTCAATAAAACATAAGTCACGCATTGATTGAAAATCAACTTGTAAATAGCTAAATATTAATCAACTATTGTACAGTAATGCTTGGACTTTCGACTCTCCTCTTCCCTCGTTGTAAGCAGCAAGTGCTAAAATATTTGACCGGCCCGAATCATCAAATGGTGAAACTTCATAATATGGACTCGCACCACGAGATCAAAGGTATACCAATACACAATGTTTTGGGAAATTATGAAGGTCGCAAGCACGTGGATTCCAAATACCTGCAAGACAAAGTCTGCATGAATCCATCATTCAATATTCCCAAAATCTTTTGCTGGACATTTCACGTCCCACCTATAAATACCTAGCTAGCGAAACCGCAGACCTACTTTGGATGCATTTTCATCCATTTGAACACAACTTTCTTCAGCAAACTTTGATCATGTGTAAAAGGGTCGCATTATCTAAATGGATAGTAATATAATTAACTGAGAATATTTCATTTAAGTTTTTTAAAAATTTTATTTGTCTTATTATATTAATAATTTAATCTCTAATTAAATGTATATCTCATGATTTAATCATTTTTAATATTAAAAACATATATATATATATATATAATTTATATAGCTAACTAAATTAAGCATTCATTATTATAACTTGCAAAGCATTTAGATTAAGTGGATTTCAAACTCCTTTAATTAATTCTGACTAAAAATAATAATATTTAGAGAAATTCCTGCAGAAGTTGTATAAGTTTTTCTTAATACATTAATCGAAAATGCAGAAAATGTCCATGCGGAGCAAAAGCTCCAGTGGCTTGCTGTTACGATTTTACTTCCAGGATCACGAGAGCAAGTAATTCGTTAAGTTAACTGGAGATAGATGTGAAAGGAAAGGAAAGGAATAATATAGTAAATGATTGCGATGACGATGATGATGATGATGGCAATAATGGTTGCTTTGAACCTAAACAAAACTCCAAGGAAAGTATATCATAGATAGGTGGCTGCCTGCCTAGATGAGAGGAATCATTTTCTGATACTAATGTCCTGCATGTTTCATTTTAATTTGGACCCGTGATCCATCAATTTGACGTTGCAAGCCCTTTTCTTTTCTTTTCCCCCTATTTGTTATTCTATATGAATCATCCTGTCTGCCTGTCTGTCTGTCTCAGTTAACGAAATAATATAATATCTGGAAACCTCATTCGCTGTCTTTGGTTTTTTCTATTAAGGTTCTTGGGTCCTTACCGTTGAATACAGTTCTACGAAAATTGGCTTGGGCTTCTGGCGCTAGCGGAATGGTGATGTGGGAACTTCTGAAATGGGCCTTTTACCCAAATTGTATGTTGGATCAAGTCAATGAAGTGCGGAACAAAAGAAAATAAAGATTTTGCTCAGAATGGTTTGATAACAGGTTAGAAACCGTCAATGGGAGACCAAAGCATAAAATTATAATTTAAATACAATATTGTCGTTGTCATTCTCTGATACTGGTGGGAGACTCAAAATGGTTTGAATTTGAATAGTAAAACTAGGAATTTGGGGGCATTAAGAAAGTCAAATAATATATATGCTATGCTGCTCAGGCAAGTTGATATAATTCTGTTGCTGACCGGGAATTCATGCTTACAAACTGCACGTTTGACTCTCAAAGCAGCCATCAACACTCGCTCATGCTAAGACCATACAATGAAATTACGGAAACAATATTAATTGTCTGTCAATTAATGAACTGAACGCCCAGACGATGAGGGTGATAAACAAGATGCATGGGACATGGCCAGGTCAACAAAACAATATTCGTTTTTGCCAGCCATGCCTTGTTGAATGTCTCGGCAGAGGATCATCATCCTCGACAATGTATTTCTTAGATAATATTGATGATCACTCCATGATGCCAAATGTTGAGCGTTGAGCAGTCATACATTTTTTTATGATAATAATCCAAATCGGGCTATGTATTTGAGAAGCTGCCTTATATTCACTTGCATACTTTAATTTGTCTTGTCTTCGTGATCAGGGAATGTCCAGGAGCATTTAGAAAATAGAAAAAAATAGATAGATGAAAATTTTCAAGGGAAAGAAATTGTTAGACAAGTTATTTTCTAAAAAAAATTATCTTTAAGATTAGAATTTTTTGTCTTAATTAAAGATGATTTCATAAAAATTCTATTCTAAAATACAATGCTTAATTGAGAATAAAAATATATAATTCTTCTAGAAATGGACACTTTGGTTACATAAGTAAGAAGAGAAAATAATAATTCTATTATAAAAATGCTCAATACTAAATAGATTACCAAATAAATATATAAAAGAGATGAAAGAGAATTACAAGAGGAAGAATATATTTTATTTAACTGTACATACAATAATTCATATAATTCATATTTATAAGACAGATAAGTTCAATGTTATAATTTCATAATAATAACTCATAAAAAATTAAAATCTAATAATTGATTATAATAGAAATATAATATTTGACTTATGAATATCCACATTTAATTTTTATTATTCATAACACTCTCTTTAGATCCATCTTATAAAGAATATGTCTTGTTAAAATTTCTATTAAAAAAATCCAGTGAAAAAAATTTTTTAGTGAAGGAAAAAGAATATATTATTCTTTTAATGAATATTCTACGTCATTAAAAATCTTATCAAGAAAATCCAACAGAAAAAAAAACTATAGTCAAGAAAAAAAAGTGCAACATGGACTAACTCCTCCAATTGAAAATATTACTAAAGATCTTTGAGTTAATATCTTTATTAACAATTCTATTAAGGACAATTTACACAATATGACCACAATTCTTCTGTGAGCATGAGAAAGAGTTCTAATGAGATACAATTTATTTCTTCTCATTTGATATATTATCCTTTAATTAAGTTTTTGCAAGTAGCATTATTTTTTATTGAAATTTCTTGAAATCCAAGGGAAATAATTCTTCACTTGTTATCTACACATTGAAAAAACTATAAATGTAATTTATCTTAACAAAAAATATGATATAAATGCATTATCAAAAATAGTAAAATAAAATCAAACTTTGTGTAGATCAAATATCTTGCATCTATATAATTAAATGTTATGACTCAAAATTCAAATAAATAAAATAATCTTGTATTATTGTTCTACAAAAATACTAACATGTATGTTTAGGTTTATTGCAACATCTTCTAGTTGAAAAAAAATTATATCTTGTCAAAAAGTTGTATCAGGATATGTGTAATTAGTAAGATACATTAGCATATCAATTGTGCTAAGATATGATAATTTAGGACTAAGAAATTTTTCATTACTCTTTGAAATTCAAAATGAATCCTTATTAGAATCAAGTGATTGAACAATTATTACATTCAATGGATGTGATTTATCCATGTAAAGATATTTAGAATTTTTCCATTTTAATTGATAAAAAATATTTTATCATTTAAATGATTGATTTGTACAAAACTTATTTTTTTTAAAAATTTCATTTTAAACTCCCATTTTCAAACACTTTGTCACTTTTGAAAGCTTTTCTTTAGTTTCAACAATGTTCAAATTACAAACATATGCAATAATTATAGTGAAATCACATTTAGATCACAATAAATTTTTATATATTTCTTTTAACAAATATTCATTAAGATGATTGCAATACATTTATTTAGATTACTTTAATTCATATAAAAATCTTTGTAATTTAACTGAATATATTTTTTAAAAATTTAAATTTCATGTTTCAAGCATCTAAAATGTATCAAGAATATTTATATAATATAATTGTCAATTATCACACATGAAATAGGATATACTAAATCTACTAGACATATATCAAGTTTTAGCACATTGTCAGAAAATTATATCCATTATATAAAAATAAATATTTTCATAATCAATAATAATCATTGTAAAAGCTCTTGTATACAAACCATACTTTCTCTTTGTAAATTCAATTTTCTTATTATCTTAGTGCAATTATACATTTAACTTCACACCTTTGGGATGTTTCATTAGTTTAACACCTTTTGGATTTTTTTATTTTATAAGTAAATTTAAAATTTTCATTTCTATTTAAATTGCATCTTTTTTCTTTTCTTTTAGCCAATAATCACACATCATCATTTGAAAAAATTTAAAATCCTCACTTACCATTATTTTTTTTCATAATTTTAAGCGTTATATTGTATATAAGAATAAACATTATCCACAACTATTTCTTTTTTGGTTCCATCTTTTTCATTGGAAATATAATCAATTGAAATTTTTTTATTTTCATAAATTTTAGATATCTAAACTTCTTTCAAAAGTTTATCATTATATCACAAATCTCAACTTTTTCTAGAAATATGTTGTTAATCATGTTTCAAATATCTTTAAAAATATTTAATTCCTCAATAGAACTATTTCTTTGCTCTATCTTCATTTTAGGGATATTTGTATTTAAAATCAATAGGTCTATTATATATTAAGTATGTACTAGACTTAATTATTATTGATAAATAGATTATCTTACTTGGGCATTAATCTGAATAAAAGCATATATAACTAATATATAATATTTATTTATTCTCTTTTAGTTAGTAATATATTTGGTAATTTTGTTTTACTTTATAAACCAATCATATTATAAACTTCTAGTTTATATTGTTTTGTGTGAAGATTAAAATGATTGAATATCATATTACTTTTATAATTGCATATTTTCTCCCTTTGATTTTAGGAATATAATTTCACATATAAATTTATATTTTTATCACTTTCCAAAATTATTTATATGCATTATGGTATAATAAAAATATATTTCATAATAAAAAAAATTTATATATAAAATATTTTAACTTTTGACCAAAACTAATTATAAAGTAAAATTATAATTTCTTAACTTGATGTATATAAGTTTTGAAACACATAAAATTGTATGTCCCTTAAGATAATATAGATAACCTTGCTTTCTTAAATAAATATATAACTAATAATTTAGGATATTAAAAATATTATAATTAAATTATTTTACATATGAACATACTTCAAAATATTCAACAATTAATATAATTGACATATAACAATCAATGAAGATTTTGGATATAAATTCACCAATACTATCAAGACATATTGTTTTAATTGCACAAAAAGAAATTATGCTTAAAGTGAAATTATTTTAGTAAGTAATCTCGCTAACACTCAGTTATAGATTAATAATATACATACATACATACATACATACATACATACATATATATATATATATATATATATATATATATATATATATATATATATATGTTACTATTTTGTTGGAGAATTAATTAAAATAATAAAATATTCATATAGTTCACATATTTATATAATGGATAAATAAATCAACATATGTCACATTAAACTCATTCTAAAAATACTAGGAGTTCAAACCCAACTTTGGCTAGTAATAGCTTTATAATTTCCTTGAGAACAAGTAGCACATGAAATTTTATTAAAGAATCTTTTAGTTCTTTAATGAATATTCTTGTGAATTTTCAATCAATTTTCACATAATTATTAATATGGAATAGTCTATCTAATCATGTCAAATAATAAAAACATTTGGTTAGTGAACTTCTAATTCATCGTTCTTTCAATTAGTTATGTATGTATATAATGCATATAAAAAAAATGATAGTGACCTTTTCTAATATATTTTTCTCACTTAAGACTATCACTATAATATAAAAGTATTTAATATCTTATTATCTCAATAAAATATTTATTTCATCGTATATTTCTAAAACTTAGTAAATATTTTTTAGATTTATTTGACAATAATGTAATTAATCAACTAAAAATATTTAACAATTAATTGATAAAAATGCATATAAATTAATTTTATACTATCAAATATTATATTGATATAATTTTCACCAATCTCTCATTAGGAAAAATATTTTTCATCAGTAAGAATAATTTGCATTATTGTACTACCCATAAGAGATAAATATTTAATACTAATTCAATAAAAAAATTAAATTAACCACTTTCATTACCAATCAAATTACTAGTTCTTTCTTTAGGATACAAATAAATTTACTACATCAAAATGTGATATATTATAAAAATTATGATTAAGAGCATTATTTTCATTAATAAAATTGGCCTCATTTTATTTTTGTTTAAAGTAAGGTATAATAAAGTTCCATGAGGTAGATGTACGACATGTATGTAACTAAGACATTTCATATGACCTTGGTAGCATATGCTTTCAAAATTTCTAATGGCATTTGAAAATATAAACCTTTCTTATTTTATTTTCCAACTTTTAGTAAAAAAACTAATCTTATGATTGTCTATGTTATTCTTATAATTACTAAGATTTCATAAATTAATTTGGTCTTTTTTCATATACATAATCATAGTTGTGACTTTGTTAACTTCTAAACCTTCTCTTATTAATAATGCATTCACTACAGGGAATATAATAAAATTAGCAAGATGAATTTTATTATTTTTCATAAAAAAATTAGCTATTTTATTTAGCCAAAAGAATTCATAATGAAGCACTTATATGATGATAAAAGCAAAAAACAAAGAAAAATTAAATCATGTAATTGATAAAGAAAAGAAAAATAATACTAAATAAAATTTCACTTCATTTATTTACTTTGTCATTGTCACGATAATTTTTATTTAACATAAGGATGGTGATGAAAGAAAATCATTACTTTTATAATCTAATTACAGCTTAATCGAAAGCATAAGTCTTTTAACACAAAGGTAAAATGTTCAAACCTTTTTATCTATGCTTGTTCTTTGAGATTCAATAATAAAAGGAAGAATCTCAAGTCTTTTTATACATGATGACTTTGGCATACTCAAAGTAAATAACAAATTGCCAAACATGTAAAAATGTGAGGAAAATGATAGATCATTTAATAAAATAAAATTATCCAAACTAAATTAAAAGCTAATAATAGGTGTGATTCTCACTTATAAATTTGTAAACTTCTTCTTCAACATTTTAGGTCTACAGTACAAGTTTTTTAAATATACATTTAAAACATTGATTAGCATAAATGTTTTGTTAAGATGAGATTGAATTCTAAGTAGATATGACAAGAAAGTATAAAAAATTTAAATTTGTATGAAAATTTCAAAATGTCATTTTATATCTAAACATAGTGACCTCTTACTAATTATAATAGCAGTAAAGCATCTAATTAAAAATAAAACATATAAAACATAATAAAAATGATTGAACCATAAATCTATTACAATAAAGTTGCATATTAATAATAAAAAAGCATAAAAGAAAATAACTATGTAAATTCAACAAAGTTACCATTAGCACAATAAGCCCACCAAATACAATTATGACAAACATAAGTAATAATCTTCTTTGTTATTTTTGTACAACTTTATATAAACACTTCATTATTTTATTAAATTACATTTTTAAGATTTATTATATTCAAAAGAATTTAAGCATTCAATATCCATAATTAATATTTTTTCCTATAATATTGAGTATTAATAGTTATAATATGAACATTGATTGAATTAAAAAACATATCAATTAAAACAAAAACAATTCATACATACATAAATCATTAAATTATATGTATAAATATTATTTTGAAATATAGTTAAATCAAAAGTAAATGTGTGCAATAGTAGACAAATAAAATCACTGATAAACTAATTTTTTTTTCAAATAATTTGAATGCTAGAATTAGTGAAACAAAATAAGAGAGTAACAAAATTAATATTATAAAATGAAGATGAAAGAATCATTCATCATGAGTAAAGCAACAATTCACGAATAAAAAATAATTTTATACATAATGTAATGATTTTATGTGCAAATAATAAGAGAAATTATATGTAAGTTTTTTGTTTATTTTATGCATCAAACTTAATATGCATAATTGTAAAGAAAAATAAAAAGGATATTTGAATAAATAATCTATGCACCATAATAGAGATCATTACTTAATCATATCTAAATTTGATAAGAAGAGAAGTCATGCTCACAAACCTTGCAAATCTAAATAGATTGAATGATAATGCTTCTCTTATGAATTAAAAAACTCAAATTGGAAGAGAATTATGCTAATAACATGTTATAAAAACACTCAATAATAAATAAACAATTAAATAAATATATAAAAGAGATGAAGGAAGGAGAATTATAAGAGGAGGGATATATTTTATTCAACTACACATATAATAATTTATACACCTCATATTTATAAGATAGATAAATCAAATATTATAATTTTAGAATAATAGCTCGTAAACAAAATTGAATCTTGATAATTGATTATAATAGAAATATAACATTTAACCTATGACATTCACATTTAATTATCATTATTTATAATAAATTCTTATTTATAAATTTGTAAATATATATTCATGAAAAATAATGTAAATAGATAAAATTGTTGAATTTTGAAAAAGGTACAAATCTTCATCTCAAAAATTATAACTTCACATTTTAATAGACACACTTTTTTATTAACACATTTTCAAAATAATTTATTATTATTAAATAATATAAAAAATCACCTGATTCATCTGCTTATCATTTTATTTCTTTATTGCCCATGTCGAGGATGAAGCTATTTTATAGGGTCTTGATTTTCGATAAAAATGATAGATGATGAAGTGAAAATCACGATAGTTACCAGTTTCTGTGCCTGCCAGACATTTCTTGCAGCCTTGTACACTTGTCTTACATTCTTAATTATTCCTATAAAAAAATTCAGAACTATATACAATTTAATTAATATGTCCTGATCCTGATATCGAATCTGAACAAACTTGCTTTAATTTATAGTGATTTTCATTCACACCTTATTTATATCCCCATTTCATTTGAGTATCGTATCGCGTTACAAGCAAAGCAAGGGCGGCAGAGACAAACAATAGGGCAAAAGTCATAAAAAAGGAAGGTTCCTTGAATGGCTAGGCTAACATTATTTGCACGCGTTGATTCCTTGGGCTGCAAACAATGGCTGCTTTCCTGCAGATAATTTTTTTTTTTAAAGTTTAAATAGCTAGCTTATGTAAAATAATTTAAATATTTTTTACACAATTATACGATGAAAATATATGGTTTAAAATTTTTATGAATTAAAGCGGAGAAAATAAATAAATAGCATTTAATTAAATGAAAGGCCGCATAAAGTTTGTAATTGTGTATTTGTTTAGAGAAAGATGAAGAGACATGAATGGAGCAAGAATCAAATTCCCAAAAACCATGACAAAGCACTGGAATCATATTCCGATAATGAAAGAGGGAATGGGATCCCATTCCTCCATTCCCTCCGCCTCAAACGCGTCCCTGGCTGGCTATAAATTTGGGCTTTAAAGTAAAAATTTCTTTGATAATTGTTTAGCTAGTTTTTATCAAAACTAAAATACTTATAATTAGTGGTAACCCATACGAAGAAATTCTAACATTCTCCTATTTAAGTAATATTAATTAACATTTTAAAACTTGACTTGGACATTAACCCGATCAAGCGAGCAAGTCAAAGTCGGGTTGATTGAACCAGGTGATCGAACTGGTTATTATATTTGTATATATAATAAATAATATATTACATATATGCATATACTTTATTATTATATTTCTAAAATAATAAATACATATTATTTTTATTACAATTACATTAATCATCTAACATAATTTTTGTTCAAATAAAATATAAATGACAAAAAAAATCTCTAATTCAAATTACTTTCATATAAGTCTTATTTTTTTCATTTAATAGTAATTTCAAATAATAAAAATATTAATTTATAATAAAAACTATTCATCCTTATCCTTATAATTTACCAAGAAAGAATTTTTTTCTTTTAAAATTCTTGAATTTAAAATAAAAAATTTTAAAATTTTGTTAATTCATTTTCATAAGAAAAATTTAACATTTTTCTATTTTTGAATAATTCAAAAAAATTTCAAAATTTTCAAAAAAGAAAACTATGATTACTAATTGTTTTAAATTCAATATCTTAAAGTATATGTTTTATTCTTATTATACATATAGAATAAATTAGTTTTCAATATTTTTTTATATTATACTTTCTTGCTTAAGGTTTTCGTAATTTTTTTAATGAGAGTTTTAAGTTAGATTGGAATTAAACTATATCAATTTGTTAAAAAAAAATCAAACCAGGTGGACAGGTTGACTAGGTCATTAGTTTCACTGTTGGGTCTGCTGAGTTGGATCGGGTTAACCCAAGTTTTTAGCAAAGCTAGGCTCTAGGGTTGAACTGGCCTATTTTTTATCCCGGTTATGGATTCGACCAGTTGAACTGGTTAAGTTGGTCCAAGTTTTAAAATAATGATATTAATTGTAAAAATTATATTTTAAAATATTTTATATAAAAATGATTCTTAGGTTAGACACAAAATTTAGAATAATGACTGCAATTTTAAAAATACATCATCCTGGAGATATTACTTAAAATAAGATTCACTTTTAAGCAACCAATAATATCGAATTATAGTAATAATTGCATTAATTATCAACATAATACCTTTCATAGTTACATATATTTTTAACCACTTAGATATAAGTCATTGATATGAAAGTGTAACAAGAAAATAATATCACAAGCATGATCTAAATATGCTATTTTTTAAGTCAATCCTCAATTATTTCTCCATAACAAACTTAATAATAAGGTAGAAATTTTTTTAGCAATAATAAAGTTAATTATCTCAAAATTTTAAAATAATTTCAATCAAGATACAAACTTCAAATATAAGAGCTAAGGACTAACACTAAGTGCAAGTCCTCATAAATTTATTCATCAAAATATCTCTAAATTTAAAAATGATATTAATTAAGAGACAAATATACCAATCAAGAACTAACAATTGATACCAAATTTTAGTCCCAATAAAGTATTATATAAAATAACATATTAGGCCTAATATTTAATCTTTATTGAGGCAAGTCTCATTATTCTAATATAGTACTAATAAGAGACCACATATATAAGTTTAGGACTAATACCAAGTTTTAATTTTTATAATTACAATAATTGATAGGTTTTACAATATAGAGATACATATATTGATAAAGAAATTATAAATTATATATTTAAATATGCAATAATATACCAATATGATCAAGAACAAATATGATAATGATGCATAAAATAAAGATTAGTAAATTTTATAATAATATATATGATACATGCATTTTATGTACCAATAAATATATTATAATTATTAACTAAAATAAAAAAGTTTTATAATAGATAATATAGAACTCTCAATAAACAATCATATTATAGAAAAATAAAATTGAATACTCATATCTTAATAGGCTTCTAAAATATTTTATAAAGTTAAAATCCTCAATTTAGGAAAAATTAACATTTAAATTTCATAAACATATTTCAATAGTATATAGAATTATGATTTCTCAAATCATTTAATATTAGCAACATAATTTAAATAAAACAAATCAATAAGTTAAGAGAGATCAATTATACAATTTACGTTGGTATCTCAAACAAGCAACTTACATAATTTAAGAAAATTAATACCTTGATTGACGCCAAGTTAATTTAATAAAGGAGTCTTCAAAATATATTTCTAATGATCACTTAAATAAAGTATTAATAAAAATTTTAATTTTGACTTATAACAATTTGGAAAACTCTCATAACAACATTATACAATTACACTTGTATACATTAGATAATAAAAAAACATCTTGTAAAAAATTAAAAAAAAAGATTCATAACATATGTACCAAGAACTTTATAAATCATTTTATACTATATCCTAGAACAAACAAACTAATATCAAATTCATTACTATTAACATAAAATATGGTTGATAAAAATTATAAAATTAAAAGAGAGACTTTGGTGCATTAGTTGCATTGATGTATTATTAATTTAAACTATTGGATTTCATCTATCTTACATAGTACTGTGTAGGTAAAATGAAATTTAATAGTTTAGACTAGTGATGCACTAATGTAATTGGTGCACCATAATTATTACCTAAAATTAATATATATATATATATATATATATATATATATATAAGAATTTAATAATTTTTTTACCTCTTTTATCGTGCATAGTTTTTTACAATTAAATATATGTAACAACATATAACTCATTACAATCTAAATTATACAAGCATATTTTGATAATTATAGTACACTTTTATAAAATAAGAGCAATTTCAAAAATCATCAAATTATATTTAACTAAAATAAGCTCTTGAACATAGATATCATATTTTATTTTATAGGCAAAATTTCACAACATCACACCAAACTTCCACCAATGTCAAGATTTGATGCAATCATTAAAATCCATATATCATTTCAAAATTTAGATTAAATATTATTAAGTAATTCATCATATACAAGAAATCATAATGTTAATAACATACTTGATAATCAAACAATTATAAGCTTATCTACACTAATTGATTGAATAATTTTTTGTTAAACATGATTTTCTTAAAAGAGCATTATATATTATTCCACATTACAAAAGAAAAAAAATTTTATTTAAGTATTATAGTGCCATAAAGTCATAAAATAATATAAAATTTAATATACCAACATGTAACTAAAGTTATCTATAACAATTCATAATTTTTTAAAAGACTTAGGATATAAAAATTGTTTAGAACAATGAAGTTTTAGACACATAAAACAAGTGATAAATTTCAATGCAAAATAACATATAAAATAATCATAAAAATTAAAATATTGTTACATCTAAATTGTCTTAATTTTTTTTGTAAATAAAGAAGTGATTAAATTACCAAATGCATATGTATAAAGACTAAGAATCAAATTTTGAATGCAGCAGAAGGTACAAAACCTTTAAAAATATAACTTTAATGTTAATCCTTTTATACATAAATATGTCCTAAATTTGTGCAATTAAGATCAATATAGGAATAAATTATTTAATTAGGTCCATTTAATATATTTATTTTTATCAAAATAAATTAATTTTAAAAATTAAAATAAAATATCTAAAACAATATTAATATAGTTCAATAATGCACTTTACCTGGTCCATGTAACACATATGGTAAAATAAAATTTTTGTGAACATAAACACTATATGTGAAAATGATATAAAAAAATTCATAAAAGCCATGTTTAATGAAATATATTTACAGCAAAAAAATTGTGTAAAAATAATTAAAAATATAATATATTAATTTTGGACATTTAAAATATCAATAACTATACTTAGGAGTACATAAATATCACTACATTATATCCTCTAGATGAAGAATATAATACATAAAAACACTATTAAAATTAAAGCTAACTAAGATAATACATTATTATTGTAAATTTATCTTCTTTGGATAGATAAAATATATAATAAAATAAATTAAAAATAAAATTATTTCACTAAATCATTTTTCAATTATAATATACAACAATTTCTTTTAGGTAGATTATTATATGAAATAATTAAAAATTATTTTATTAAACTCATTTTTAATTATAACACACACTTACCTCATTTGGACAAGTAAATATGTGAAATAACTAAAAGTTAATCATGTATATATTTATTAATAGTTTGAAGACTTATAAATTGATATAAATTAATTTCACTTTAGTAATAATTATTCAAATTATCCCATAAATCTCCAAAAAAAATGAGATATTAAAATTAAACTCATAACTACAAAATAAATTATTAAAATAATAATAACATAATTAGTTCATTATGAAGTGTTAAACAATATGCACCAATATCAATCATCGAAATCATATTATATTATAACATAATCTCAAAACTTAATTCAATTTTTACTTAATTAAAATAAAATATTTCTTTATTCTCAATACCTCATCACTAAAATTATTTCAAATAAGAGTTTTTACATAATGTTATTACATTTTCACATTAAGAATGAAATTGAGCAATCTATCAAATTAATTAAAGGTAAATTATTGGCAAATAAGATATTTGAAATATAACATTTTCCTCATATTGTACTCTATATAATTATAATTATAAAAAATAGAAAATTATTAATTTCTACATTCATATATAAATATTAATATTTTTTATTTTTTATTTGGATAAAAAATTCGTGCATTAATTGAGTAAATGTGAAAATTGGTTTGATGGTTAGTTGCGGGTAAGCCTTTGCTAATCGAGTGCAGATAATCCCCATCGATAAGAATATGAAATAGCATCATTTCGTTCGTGTAGCTCTGCATTCTTGAGAGACCAAATAAAATTTGAAGAATAGTTTAATTTGATTATAAAATGAATTTTAATTTTTTTAAAATACAATGCAATAGAAATAAATAGAACCAAAACTTTATGATCATATATAAATATATATTGTGTTAAAAATATCACTTAGTGATTTTACAAAAGACATTAATATAAAATTTTCAAATTACCACTTGTAAGATTTTTTAGACTACATCTTAAGTATGAACATATCAGATGTGAGATTGATAAATTTAAACTTAAGCACTATGGTTCATTTAAAGTTCACAAAGTTCTATAGATTTGAAACTTCCTCAATCTTCATTCTTTGAGAACTAAAAATCGAAGATCTTATAAGAAATTATATTTATAGAAAATAAATAAGACAAAACTATGTCCTATTAAGATTCATAATATTTTATTAAAGCTAATAATATTTATTAAGGCTTATAATATCTTATATTAAAGCTGGTAATGCCTTATTAAAGCACATAATTTGATCTAAAGTTTTCAATTCTCAAATTTTAAATATTCCTGATCAAATATTTCTTATTTAAAATATATAACTAATTAATATTTAAAATATATTTTATTTATTTAAAATTTATTTATTATATGTTCTTGATTTAGAATATATCTCCAATAAATATTTAAAAAATTAAATATTATCTTTGTGAGATTCTTAATATGATTTTATTTAAGAAATTTAATAATCAAAATTATATTTGATAAGATTTTATTCAAATCATATCTTTAACTTTTAGATAATTGCATGGCAAAATATTCTAAAAATTGAAATTTCTAAAAATCAACTTCCACTATTTTACTATATTGGGACACGTGCATAGATCCAATAACTAGGCCATATATATATTTTCATATATTAGTTTAATAATTTTTCTTAATTAACTTGATCTAATAGTATGTATAAGACCTTGAACTAGTTTAGAAAATTTTTGAGTACATATATAATCAACTCTCAAATAATTAAATACTTTAATTATTTACTTTTTGTAACCCTTTCACTATAAAATTGAAATTGCAATTATGTATACCTTTATTCAAATAAAAATTCAAAACAAACTGATAGTTTCTTTAAATGTATTCTTATGCCACATTAATTGTGTACTTATACTCTTTTGCATAACATTCACTTAATTGATAAAATAAATTTAATTTATCTTTATACTTATTAATTTCTCTAATGATTATTAATTAGTCAAATTTTTTTAATTTAGGCATTTCGCATAATAAATAAGTTAACTTATAGTTTATTGATCTAATAAATAAACTATAAACTAGACCTAGTAAATAAATTATAAACTAGCCTCTAGAAATATTTCACTTACTAATTTATTAAAAAAATAAATTTTAATTTAATAAATTACGTTAAATAACTTACAACTTATAAACTACTACTTTTTCAATTTTTTTAAATCCATCATTATTTTTTTATTAATTTATGACATCATAAAATATAATTAATTTAATTTTAATATAATTATTTTCTTATTTTAAACTATAAATATATAAAAATATATATGTAAATAAATATATAATGTCAGTTAATCATGCTTTGATTATAAATGACAATAATTAAAAATTGCATAAGTAAATAAATATGCAAGTTTATAAAATATAATTAATTAAATATCAGATACTATATTTTTATTTTAAACTTCTTAATTATAGTAATATAATTTAATCTTTAAATAAATATAAATAATTTAAATTTATATATTTATCTCTATTCGTTTATGCTATTCTATAATTTCAATTAGTTCAATAACTAATTTTATAAAATATTTTTATATAATTAATTAATTTATTAACTATCAGTTAAATTATTAATTATTTGCATAAAATAGAGCTTTAATTAGAACAATATGCTTAGACCTAAGACTTATGAACAAATGCTGAAATCTACTAAGACTACTAAATTATCAAATTCTATATTGTAATATTACAATTATATTTTTAATAAATATATTAATACTTGATTACAAAGTATATTAATCTTCAATTGGGTTTTATCCATTTAAAATTGAAATGTGATTATATTTATAAAAGCATAATCATATATAACTTAAGATTTAGAATAAAGAATCATATAAATTTTATTTGTGATCTTATTCAATATATTAAATGCATCCGTAAACTTTATATAATCAAGATAAGTTATGTATATCAAAATTTACAATACGAATAAAGTGTTTAATTTTATTACTACACTATAAGTAATAATTTTATTAATTATAAATAATTTGTACTCATATCTTCTATGAATTTATATTTTAATCATATAAGTATATATATTATACAGTTAATTAAAAATTTATTTAATTTTTAAAAAATATAAATACTTAAAAATATTTATAATTGTTTCTATTAAAATTAAAATAAGGATAGTTATTTAATCCAGACTATAATGAATAATGATACATTGACTAATGAGCTAATAAAATGATGACACATTACTTGTTTAAAAAAACTTAAGTTAATTATTTCTTTATAAATTTTTTAAATTAGGCCATAAATTTATTTTAATTTTATTTTAACCCCAAGTCTTTTTTAACAAATTAGTAGTTAAATAAAAAGTAAAGCCAATTTTTTTTGTCTACACAAATTTAAAATTTTTTTATTTCAAATGTTTCTTCTCTCTCTCTCTCTCTCTCTCTCTTTCTCCTTTTGCTTTACACAAATATTTTTAAAATTCATATTTATACTTAACTTTAAAATTACATAATGAAATTATTACTTTATTAAATAAAATAATATATTAATTACTGTAAAAATTGATTAAATATTATTGTTTATTAGTTAAACATTACATGAAATAAAAAATTACTTTCCACTATTTCAAAACACTCATTTATATTAAAGCAATTGTATATAAAACTTGGTACCTGTACATTAAATGAAAAAAATTGTTGGTTATCCAAAAAATTGAAAGAAAGCTATATACTATATTTTTTAATTTTAATTACTTTATCAACAACATTATTTTTTCAATAATAAATTATTTACTTGCTATAAATTTGTTAAAAAAATATTGTTATATACAATGTAATAAAATAATATTTTGACATTAATGTACCACATCCAAATAATTTAAAATTTTTTATTTAAACTAATCAATTTTATTAATAGAAATCATGCTATTATATTTTTAATCTAATGTAATATTTTTTACTTTTTGTTCTTTTAAATTATTTAGGTTTATATATAAAATTAGAGAATAACAAAAAATTATTAGTAAAGAACCAACATATATATAGACAAACCTATCTATGTATGTATGCTCAAATACATTCCACCTAAAAATTAAAGATTAAAAAATATAGTTAATTTATTATTATAATTTTGATCTAATAGAAATAACTCATTGTCAAACTTGATATATTAAATTATTAGTTGTGTTTTCTTTCTTGATATGAATCTCTATTTCCTTTATAATTTTACATATTACAAAGATAAAAATAATTTAATCTCATTTATTTTTATTTTTTACCTTATATAAAAATCATTAATAACAATATATTAAATCAATGGAATAAATATTTTATTTAAAAATCATAGTATGTACATTGTAAAAACTTGTGTTTAATATAATTTATAAGATCAGAAAAGTAAAAAGAAATATACTTATTATACTTTTATTAGTGTATGCATAATACTCTAATTTTAAATAAAATTTACTTAACATATTTTAAACAAGTTTAGAAAATTCAAGTCTGGATATTGTAAAAAAAGATATGTATAAATATTATTTATTTCAAAAGCATTAATGGATATTAAAATTTTATTGTGTATTAATGTGTAAGAAATAAGTGAAGAAGATTATTAAAAAAATGGGAAGAAGAAATTAAAAAATAGCTTCATAAAGTAAAAGTTTAGATTTTTATTGTATTAACTGTTAATTAAATTTTATATTTTAAAATAATTTAATTAAAAAAATTTTAAGTTATAATATACTATAAGTAAACTTGAGTTAATAATCACTAAACTAGATTTATCGTACGGTGAAAATGTGTAAAGATATACATATAAATTAATATAGATAATTTATTCGTATTATTTATTTTAAATTATTGATGAGTCTAAAATTAAAAAAATAATTTAAAATAAAAATATATGTCATTAATTTTTTATTTATTAAATAAAATTTTTAATTATAAATATTAATTATTTATTTTTATATCATCAAAATCTAGCAATTCTCGTTATGGGACAAAGTCAATATACAAACTCTCAAAGTTTCAAGCGAAATATACTGGAATTGTCCTTAAAATAATTCATAAAAGCCAACGCTTTTCACGAGTGCCTTCCCTGCAACTGCCTCTCCCCATTCGTATCGCTCTCTTCGAAAGGTTGTTTTTGGACAATTTATTGTGCGGAGGCTGAGAAAGTACCTGTGACTTATGAGATATTAAATCATTTTCATTTAGCTTTTTCTCTTTTTGACTTTTTTATCTGACCAAACCAAACTCGAGTCAAACTAACTATGATCAAAATGGTTGGATTAGGTTGCTTTAAGCTTAGCACACAATTAATTCTGAGTTATATTTTGGCACTTTAAGTTGGTTACGGTAGATTAGGATCCACATACTTAATTGGTCCAAACAACTGATATGACTCTACCCAACATGAAGCAACAAACAATTAATATTCATATTTTACGATTAAAACATGATTTTGTTTTTCCTTGCATCAATTGCATGTATCATGTTCGCGTAAGTCATCTGGGAGAAATATTTTCATACTCAATCAATAGATGTGTATTTTTCCTCAGTGGAAATTGAAATGTATAACTTTTAATATGTATACATTTCATGAAATTAATATATTGATAATAAATGGCTTAATAATAGAACCACATAACATAATATGCCTAAAATATATAAATATCCATCGCAATTAGATATGATTTAGTGATAAGGGAATTGAATTTTATTGTTAACTAATATTAATTACAAAATTAGTGGGAAAGTGGATAGACAAGGTTTGTGCAGATTGCAATTTGCACAGATCAGTGCTCTCAGACCGGCACAGATTATCGCCTTTGGATCTGTGTTCAATTTGATTTGAAAATCGCTCGAGGTAATTAGTTAGTTATTTAAAAACTTATTTTACTCTAAATTTTAAATTTTTGTATATATATATATATATATACTGATTTAATTATTTTTATTATTTTAAAAATAAAATATAAAATAATGTTACTTTAAATTGACAAATAAAAAATGTTAAAAATATAAAAGAATTCAAATATATTATATATATTTAACAATATAACATATATAACACCTTATTTTTGTTAAATCATATTAAAGATTTTCTTCTAGCTCAGTTAGTTTAGAGAGAGAGAGAGAGACGGGGGGAGGAGGGGAGAAGAAAGAAGGATTGTGGACGCCAACATAAGAAATGACTTAAACTAAATTAATCTCCATAAAGTTTAAATATTAAAATTAATTTATTTCAAATCATTTTTATATTGCTTATAACTTACTCTACCTCTAAATTGATGCATTAAATACGAATGCTTACATCATTAATATGCTAAAATTTTATTTCGATAAAAATATTAAGAGATGATATGATAAGATAATATATTAAAAATATTCTAATTATTAAATAAAATACTCATATTAACTTCCCTTATCAGTTAAAAGATAATTTACACTAAATTAATCTCCATAAAATTTAAATGTTAAAATTAATTTATTTTAAGTAATTTTCATACTGCACATAATCTATTTTATCTCTCAATTGATGCATTAAATAAGAATCCCCATATGATTAGTATTCTAAAATTTTATTTTAGTAAAAATATTATTAGATGATATTATAAGATAATATACTAAAAATATTCTAATCATTAAATAAAATACTCATAATACCTTACCTTAATAGAAAATCATCATACCTAATAATTGAATTTTTTTATAATAAAAATTTATTTCAAAAATTTAAGTTTGTTGTTTTATCAAAATATTTTAGAATTAAGTTAATTGCAGTCGCGAACCTAAATCTTAAATGAAAATATCTAGTATAATCCTAAATCTATTTTAGTCTGTAGATTAATATAAACTTACGGTATGAGTCTTTACTGAAACTTTTGATGTAAAATTTGATTTGTTTATACAAAATAATATACTTGTATAAATAACTTGTTAATATATATTTATTTTTATATTATAAGTATTTTAAGTATGTTTTATCCACAATACACTATATTTTTATTAATATTTTAAGAAAAAAGAATTTATGAGATAATTTGGCCATCGTTTTTAGTATTAAATGATGTGATTATTTTTATTTAATAATCAAAGTGTTTTTAGTATGTCATATAATGATGATTCTTCTTACGGGAAAAAAATAATGATGATTCTTTATTAATAAATTTTACTAAAATAGAATTTTAGCATATTAAGAATAGAAATAGAGATCGTTGCCCTCCGCTTTTATATGTAAAGCTTTGTAATTTTTATTTTTTATAAATAAAAATTTATACTACTAATTTTATGATAATAAAATAATATAAATTATTTAAATAATTTTAATAAAAATATTAATTTAAAATATTTTAATTAAATTATTTATTCTTTTGAATTTTTATAATAAAAAATCATTAAATTAAAAAATTATTTATTATTTTATTATTAAATTAATAATATAATTTTTTAATTAAAATAAAGGAATTGAAATTGATAAGCTTCGTGTATGAGCGTATGAAGGGTGGGGGTTAGCGATCTCGATAAAATTATTTTCATTTAATGTATCATTTGAGTGAGAATAGATTACATATAATATAAAAATTGTTGAAATAAATTAATCATAACCCTTAAATTTATTATTATTATTTTTAAGTCCAAGTCGAACTCATTAAAGATAAATGGAAATAAGAGCAATCAGCGAATTTAACCGGTCGCACTCTGCGTGCTGCTATGACTGGTCCACGTGGTAGTAGCACGGCCTCTATTACTAGTCTCCGACTTTCAAGAGCGGCGGGCCCCCACTCCCTCACCTCCACCGCCCCTTCGCCCTTCCAGTCTTCACCCTCTCAACACCTTCATTCCCCTTTCTTCACTTCCATTCCTCGATATATAAACTCCCTCTTTCTTCCTCACTCCCATTGAATTAATCACAACAATTGCTCAGCTCGTCTATGTACGCAATGATCTTCAATTCAGGATCTCACGGCCGTCCAATTTCAACCTCATACTCTCTCTTCTTGCTGCTTTGCCTTCTCTCGCCCACCATCCACTCAGCCACTGCTCAACCCGGATCCACTAATGAGCAAGCCGAACCCTACCCCTACAACCGCTTCAGCCCTTCCATGGCCATCATCATCGTTATATTAGTCGCCGCCCTCTTCCTAATGGCTTTCTTCTCCATCTACATCCGCCACTGCTCCGATTCACCCGACAACAGCATTCGACCTTTCGGAGGCGCTGCTGGTCGTTCCCGCCGCGCGGCGCGTGGTCTTGATCCGGCCGTGATTGAGAGGTTCCCCACTCTCGAGTATTCAGAGGTTAAGGACCACAAGATTGGAAAAGGTGCCCTGGAATGCGCAGTTTGCCTGAGTGAGTTCGAGGACACTGAAACGCTGCGTTTAATCCCGAAGTGTGATCATGTCTTTCACCCGGATTGCATCGACGAGTGGTTGGCTTCCCATACCACTTGTCCCGTCTGCAGAGCCAATCTTGTTCCTCTACCAGGGGAATCTGTTCATGGAGTTCCTGAGCTCAACACCAACCCAGAAGATATCGAAGCCCCAAACGACATCTTGGAGCCTGCGCCGGAACACCAAAATGTGGGCGTTGACGGAGAACGACCGGAACCTGAAGTCATTTGCTTGAACCAGACGCTGAATCGGAACCGTACCCGTGGGTCTCGGTCGAGTCGGACGCGAAGGTTCCCCCGGTCACACTCGACCGGCCATTCGTTGATTCAACAGGATGAAAATACCGAGCGATTCACTCTGAGATTGCCGGTGGAGGTGAGGAAACAGATACTGAACCGGAAATTGCATAGAGCCACGAGCTTAGTAGTCTTGCCCAGAGAAGGTAGTTCAAGGCGGGGATATCGAACGGGTGAGGGAAGCAGCAGAGGGAGGTTTTTGAGGCGACTGGACCGGAGTTTTAAATCCGACAGATGGGTTTTTACGATGGCGCCACCGTTCTTAGTGAGGGCATCGTCGATTAGATCACCAAGGGTGGCTAATAATATCGGCGGAGAGAAGTGTACTGATCCGATCAGGCCGCCGGGACCTGACTCGGCTCGGCCGCCTGTTTGACTTTTCCTTCGCCGCATTCTAGAATTATATTTATTAATTTTTTCTGGTCATTATTTTAGTTTTAATTCCATCATTGGTAAAATGTGTATAATTAATGAACCCTTTTTTCTTTGACCATCTATCAAACACTTTAGACGTAATTGCTTAGGTCATGAGAACAGGATCTGCCTGCATTCCTCAATTCTCTCTTTTTCAAATTTTCAAAGGATATAGAAGATTTTTTTTCCCCTAAAACTTACAATTTTTTTATTAGAACTTATTATTTTAATATAACTATTTTTAATATTTATCATTTATCTTTCTTTATACAGTGTCATTTCTTTTCCTATTGAGGAGAGCCAAATTCAATGGCAACAAAATGCACATGATCTGAGTTCATTTATTTGTATTTCCAATGGTTGGTTTCAAAAGATTATCATGTAAATTAATCTTTAACCATTTTGTAGTAGGAATTTATTGTAAAATTGTGATTCGGCATCCTTAATAGCTAATGTTTGGTGTTTCCTTTGATAGAACATCATAATATAGAATATATTATATTTTCAAAATTTATACTATATTTAGTGATATCAAATGAATTATAGTGTATTCAAAAAAATTTTCTTATACATTAGATTTTGTATAATTGTATCCATTTCACGGGAGAGAAGATAAATCAACAAGATAATATTAAGTTAAATTTTAATTTATTAAAATTAATTTTTTTAAAGTCTTTTTCTTTCTTCTATTTCCTTTATCTTTTTTATAAAATTAAAATTTGTGTAAATTCCTTATATTATAAAAAAAAATTATCTAACTTTCCTTTTTCTTCTTTAATTGACTGCAAGTGAGGTCCAAGTCCCGCTTCTCTGGCACTTTGCATGAGAGCAGAAAGCACAAATCCGCGGAATTCGGAGGTTAAAGTGTTAAAGTTGTTTATTTGTCTCTTATTCTCATGAAACCTTAATCTGGTGTTTAAAAATAGGGGAGGGATAAAAAAATATAAAATTTAAAACATGAAATTATATATTTAAATTAAGGAAAATTAATAAGTGAAAAATGAAATAAATTCATGTAATTATGATCAATGTCATATTAATATGAGAAATAATTAAGATTCATTTATTTAATATAGAAAGAAAATTTTACATAAGGTTAAACTTATTAAAAAATAAATTTTCTTGTAAAATATTTGAAAATACTTAAAAGCATTTAGTTAATACTTAATAGTAAGGGGTTTACATTTTCTAAAAATTAATTTTTTACATTTAGTTTAATTCAACTTTAAATTTTATTGCGAAATATTATCAAAATAATTATTGTGTTCGTTAAAATTTAAAAGAATATCAACAAATTTCCATTACCTCTAATTCTCTTTAAAGTCATTTCTTATCATAAATTTTCTAAATTTATAACTTTTTACTTTTAAATTTACCATGAAAAATTTAAATTAAATTAATAAAATTTTGCCTGTAAAGTATACTGCTATAGTTGACGTTAAGCTTATCATTTCATGCCGAATAGATAAAAAAAAATGCACTAAAATATTGATTAGATAAAAGGGTAAGGTTGTTATTATTTATATTTAGTAATTGTAGTTTTGTATTTTATCTATAGAAAATACATGAAGTTTACTTTCTCATGTTCCGTGGAAAGAAGTCTTATTTTCCAGCTTTATCAAATAATTAGTTTTTAGCTTATGCGATGCACAGGTGCTAATTATTTTGTAATTTTTTTATTTATTTTATTAAAATTATACAATAAAAATTAATAGAAATTTTTTATATTAAGTATATATGTAATTCAGATATAATATATTCTAGTATTATTTTTTTCAAATGATTATTTACTAATATTAGTCTTTGTAATATTCAAATTTTTTGTATTTTTTTAATTTTGATACATTATAACAAATCAAATTAACACATATGTAGTTAAACTATCCTGGTGTTAACTAATAATTAGTATTTGTAACTTATAAAATCATTTTGATATAAACATTTGCAATTAAGGTTTCGTTATTTTGATAGAAAATAAGTTTTATAAAAAATGCATTTGTAGAAAAAATTATTATTGAAAATAAAATTGATCTTTTGTTGACATAAAAAATTATTATTGAAAAATGCATTTGATATTATGAGTTAATGTTAAACATGAATAATAATTAAAACAAAATTCTTAATGAGGAATAAAAGTTTGATATAGTGTGTCAATGACTCATAGACATTAATGATAATTAAAACAAAATTCTTAATTTTTAATCAAGAATAAAAACTTTTCTTGCTAACAAAGGAAATCTCTTGATTTATATCATTATAAAAATGATCAATGATAGTTAACTAATAAACATGAATTATGAAAAGAAAAATAAAAAATATTAAAGTTTTTCTATTTTTGAAAAAAAAAGATCAATAGTTTGACTTTTACTTCTATAAAAAATGTTTTGTACTTTAATGACTAGAGTAGGTTTTTATTTTTTGGGTAAAGTAGTGAGAACTCATTATCTAGTTTTTAGAAAAATTGTTACTTATGCCTGTGTAAAAAAGGCAGACCAATCAAGAAAAATGAATAAAAAATTGAATGTATAGAGAAATAGGAAGATAAAGAACTATGATGATTTTAGTGATGGAAAAAGTACAATTTTTAGGGGAATCTATATTTTATGGAACAAGAAATCATAAAAATAAGTATTATAAATTGTAAATGCATTAAATTTTATATGAAAAGAAAGCTAAGATGGAAAGAAGGTAAAGGATTAAGAAAGGGATAAAGTTTCAAATTTTAAATTTTAATAAGAAAAATCACAAAATAAAAATTTAAGAGATTCGTGATTAAAGTGGGATAAATTATACAAAAGAGAAGGTAAAAAAATTGTCACAAAAAGCATCATTTGTAGTTTATATGTATTAGAAAAGGTGAAAGGCATTGAAAAGAAAGATGATATCAATTTCAACAAGATTAAAATAGAAAAATCTCACCTAAAACGAACCTTAAGCATGTATTCCTTATCAAATAATGTCATGTTTACCAAAAAAGAAAAAAGAGTGTGAGTAAAAAATGCAAAGTTCCATTACCATACTTCTTTGCTTGCCACTAAAAATACTGTTCATGAATTGGTGATAATATAACACAATAAATTTGAAATTTAAAATTTAAAAAATTATTTTTTTATTTCAAACAATGCAAGAATTGATTACAAAATTTTTAAACTAATTTAAGAAATAAAGTAAGATATTCAAAATTTGAGGTTGATTTCTAAAAATAGTAAGGAAAAGATGATGAATAGATTGATGAGTCAATAGAAATAACAAGTTATGAAAATAATACTTGTTATAATAATTATAATAAGAGATAAGAAATATCACGATTAATATATAATATAAAAATGACCAACTAAACAATAGAATTTTAAAAATAATTAGATAATTCACATATTTTCTATTTTATAACAAGTTGTATTTTTTAAGTAACTTTTGAGAACTAAATGAGTCTTTATATATTTTAATTGTAACATGTGTTGCCACACAATTAAAAAAAAATGCTCGCAATTTTTAAAAATTTGAAAATTAAAAAATATAATTTTTAACAATAAAATTAACAACCATTTTTTTTAACTAAACGGGAGTAAGGACCGGTATCAGAGTATGTAAGTTTTTTTTTTTTTCCTACACCAATTTTGGCTTTGGCCAATTTGCAATATTCTGCATATGTATGAAATCAGAGGTGAAGCCTCAGTCACGTTGGGGTCTATGGCACTAAATTTTCAAAAAAAAAAAAAAATGTAATTCTTTCATAAAGGATTTTGTTAGTTTGATCCTTCTTAAAAACATAATAAATATAAAAGGTAGTATAATAAATAAGTATTATTATATTTTTTATTTTAAAAAAATTGATTGACTTGAAGAAAAAAAAGGTAGAGATAGTGTGAAAATATAATTTATTATCATGTTTTTTTTATTATTAAAAGTAGGGTTTAAACTTATTCCATTGTTATTATAAATTAATTTTATATTGTCATTTATTTATGTGTTATAATATTATTAAAAAATTATATAAATTCTCTCATTGTTAGTAAAAATTCTTAGTTATTATTGCTTTTCAAGAAATACAATTATTACCCTCCTATTTATAAATGTGCTGGTTATTATGTTTCAAAATTTCATAACTAGCACTAATTACTTTTGTTATAATTATTTATCCCTTATTTCATTAATAATGTTAAAATAAATGATGAAAGGAAAAATATAGCCAAAAATCAACATGTATTTGACATTCTAATGTGGAGTTTAGCAATTTATTGTAATAATTTTTATTTATTTTAATATTTCAAGTGAAAGAGGAATGAATAATTATAATAAAATTGAAAAATAGGAGAATAGTAACACTAGTTATAAAATTAGTGCTTTTATAAATAAGGATTACATCGGATGAAATTTAAACTATTAAAAAATAATCTTCAAATATGTCAGAATTTATTTAAGTTTGATTATACTTATACACTAATCAAGTTTGTGCTTAAATTTTGTAAGATTGATTGAATTGAAATTCATTTATTTTTATCAAGTTTAAATTCAAATAAGTAAATTCCACTCCACCTGATTTGTTTTTTTTCTTAAGTTTTGCTTGTTTTTAAATATTTATTTCGAATGGACTTATCAACCATCTTAATTCTCCGTTAAATAGACTTTGCCGCCTAAAATGTGCTTCACACCCGCCCCCGTACGCAGTTGCCAGTTTCCACACCTGCCTGCCTGCCGTCCATGGTGCTCTAAATTGAATAATGTGCCTCCCTCCATTATTCTTCGTTTGAAACCAAGCATTCTACAAGAATCCTATGCCTTTTTCTCCTTTTGAATTTCTTTAGCATCCAATTTGCACCCATCTTTTCTCCATTTCAGCACTACTTCTCCTTTTTGGCACCTTATCGCTTGTATACAACGCTACACTAAGAATTTTTATTTTTTTTTTTATCCGGTTGCTTTTGTTGACCGGCGTATAAAGCTTACGTGTTGAACTTTTTTTTTATTCTCAAGCCCCTCTCTTGAATTCTGTTTAACTAAGCTAATTTATTGGTGAGCCCCCACTCTCGTTTAATTTCTTTCCTTTTCGAAGTTTCCGGATTATGGTCCGCAGCAGCCACCAACCCTGTAAAGTTGCAGAGTGTGAAATTGCAAAGCCTTTGTCAATTGGTAGATATATAGACGGACCAAAAACAAAGGCAAATGTCAAAGCAGAGTATGGCTGCTATAACTAAGCGGCTATGAAGCTATAAGGGTTTAGGAAGCTATCTTTTTCGCCCATTTGAGTTCCTAATTGGCTTTTATTTCGCTATCAACCATCGGCAATTCCATCATTTATTGGCACAGCCACTAAAGTCGCAGGAGTGCCTTCATTCCTGATTCCTGCATTTCTTGTATCTCTCAACTTGGAAAACTCGGAGAGCATCTCTTCTCTTCTCTTCACTTCAACAACTTTTAATCGAAATACAAATCCACCGGTGAACACTGGACAATGCACGAGCTCCGCTTATTTTTAGGAGACGTAGCGGAGGAGTTACAATTTCTGAAGGCAAATAAATTTTTCTTTTTTTTTAATTTATTCCTCTCGACTTGAATCAATTGTACTTTTCGAATACTAATATGCAAATTAGGGTCTATGATATTTTATTTTGGAACTCGTCCAAAAAAAAATATAGTTTTGAAAATTACTAATGTGTTTGGATATATTTTTGTATTTTTATTTTTAAAAATTATTTTCTTATTAAAAAATATTATTGTTGGATTAAAGAAAAATAAAGAGTTGAAGATAGTTAACGTTGTAAGTAAGAAAATATTTTATTTAATTATAAAATTGATATTTAGAATAAAATAAATTTAAAAAATGACTAAAAGTTATTTCTTTTTTTTAAGTTACACTTTTAGAAAATAATTTTTGAAAATAGATTCTGAAAACAAGTTATTAAATAGGCTTTTCTATTTTTAAAAATAAAAAAGAGACATACCTTACTTTTTTATTTTTAAAAATTTCTTATTTAAAGAAAATAAATAATAAAAGTTTTTCATGGAATAAATAAAGAAATATTTATTTTATTATTAAATTATCAAAACAAATAAAAAAATTTAAAAATTATTTCTATTTTTATTTATATATTTAAAATTACAATTTTTGAAAATAAATTATAAAATAATTATAAAATATTTTTTTAAAATAAAAAATTATTTTTAAAAAATAATAAATAAAAAAGACTCTTATTCTCTTCAAATGTATTAAAAATTTGAACAATTACCGAAAGTAAAATTGAAGCATTACCCATATTCCTCTAGAAATAGTTTTGCAATGGCCGGAGGAAGTATTTAAGCAAAATATTGAAGAGAAGAAATTTAGATAGTTGTTTTTTTAAAATATTTTTAAGTAATAGTAAAAATAAATAATATATTAGATGCACGTATATAAGAACTAAAGATCAAATCTTAAATATAAAGAAAAGTATAAATTCTTTTAAAAAATATTGTATAACGTTTGAGCTAATGACTCTTGCCATTATTTTGAATATTATATAATGAAAGATCTAAAATCTTAAATTATTTATAGAATTTAAAAAGATTCGTTCAATAGTTATAATAATTGAATGGAAAAAGATATAAAATTTTATTTCAAAAGTTACAACTTTTAAAGATATTTCTATTGTCTTTCTATACAGAATATTCCAACGTTTATTACAAAAGATTAAGTACCACATTTTGGCTGCAGCCTTCGATGATATTAAACAAGGACTGCCTCATAAGTTTGTCCTTTGCTGCTTGGCAATCAACTATACATAGCTACGCTTATTTACCGTATACTTGGAAAAGTGGAAATTTGATTGAAAGAAGAACGTGAATAAGGAAATTTTTTGAAAGTTAGTTAAAAAATAATTAAATTTTTTTAAAAAATCTCAATTTCTTTTTATCCATTAAAAATCACAGAGTTAGCGTTTATTTAGAACTTAAAAAATTGAGAATTCATTTCTACAATCATTCTTAAATATAATTTTTAAATGAATTGAATTTTTTTTAATTTGTGGTTTCAAATAAGTGGTTAAGGTCTGCATTGTGTATTGGTTAAGTTTGAATGACATCCGGCAATATAAGTGAGCCGTGATGCACACAAATAAATCATAACATATTCCATGCTGACTGAGGAAAATTTATTAATCGAATATATTTTCAGCTTATTGTGTCTGCACCGTTTTCAATCTGGGAACCGGAATGAGGAGTGTGAACTTAATATCGACAACATTCCCAATAGAAGTTAAAAAAAAAAAGAAAAGATACTAAACTTGGATAGGCCCATGTAATAAAGCCCACAGGAAAGGCCTTTATCAGTGTCGCTTCCTGTGGAAGTAGGCCCAATGCGATGAACAGAAATTGCAGGTGGTACTTGCCGAGAAGAGGTTGAGTTAAAACGTTAAGTATCAAGGTCTTTCAATTATGAGAGTCCCACTTCAACATTCCAAGTTTAGCTCCTTCCCACCACCCCGGAAGACTTAGTTATACTGCTATTTTTGTGTCGCTTAGTTTAATATGTATATAAATATAAATGAAAATTTTGACTGAATTTATTGAAGGATTTTTTACGCAAGAAGTAAGTTTTCATAAAAATTTAAATTTTTAAAGAAGTAAATTTTTATGCGAACTTTATGATAAATATTTAGAGTTGTTTATTAATATTGAAGAAGTAATACTTCCTAAAAGGTAATTATTTATATTTTATTTTATTTAATTTTAAATTTTTTGAAAGATGTCAACAAAATAACTACTACATCTTTAATATTATTATAATATATATTAAAATTTTTAGTTATTATTAATTAAATTTAATAGGAATAATCTTACTTTTGCATTTATAAAGAATACAGAAAGTAAAACCTACTTAAAAAAGTAAATAAGCAAATTTTCATATGAAAACAGAACTTTTTGAAAATTTTTATTTCTTTCAATTTGTTAAATAAAGACTAATTAAATATCCTATTTTATTTTTATTTACTAAGAAATAAAATTTTTCATACTATTATTATGAATTAAGTGACTCCTAATTAATTATTGATAAATTTAAGTATATATTATAATTTTATAATTTTATATTTAACAAAACTATTAGTAATTTTAAATTCTTTTAGTGAGAGAAAAATTATAATTAAATAATAAATTATTCCTTGTGGTTATTTTTTTCTTACTAAAATTTTTTATATTATTTTTTAAAAAAAATCAATTATTATTAAAAGTCATGCTAGATATTTCCTTCGTATCTTTTTATTTTCCATTGTGCCCATTTAAAAAAATATTTATTTTTATTTATTATTTTAAAAGTTTAATAAAATATTTATCTTTATTATAATCATTTATTTTCATTCCTATACTTTTCATAAGATCATTTAAGAATTTGGCATAATAATCAATTATCTTGTTTATCGCGTCTAGAGAGTAATGTCATCACTGTTTGATAATTTAAATAAGATTTTTGTAAAATGTAAATGAATGATATTTTATTAAAAAAATAAATATAACATGATTTCTCCAAATAAAAAAATGTCGAATCTAATTTTTTTTTTATAGAAAAAGCCAAATTGTACTTGGTCAAGAAAGATATTGCATTTATTTAATGCTTCAGTCCGAGTTTTACTCTTCTTATCTTCAATGCTTCAAAGAGCGGAGTAGGACTCCCTTCTTCTGTGTTCAAACTGCCGATACAACATAGCAAAATTAACTTGCCATTTTATTCATCTAACTACTGTCATAAAAAAAAAATGAAACAAACAACTAACTGCTGTTATTGCTGCTTATCCTAATGAGAAGGACTGGGTGTTTGTTTTTGAAATTTCAGAGAAGTAGATGAACCAATACAAGAAGGGTTCCTAACGAGTGGCATCAGTGACTGCACAACGTCTGTTATAAGCGGCCTATAATCTGCTTCTGGTTGTATGCACATTGCTGCAATGGCGGCCACCTATTAAACAAATTAATTAATTGGCATTTCAAATGCAGAGTGATCACAGATCATAACTCATAAGCAATCAAAGCTGACCTGAATTAGATCCTTCTTTGAGTAGCGTCCTCTTAGAGCTGGATCAACCATTGCCACCACTTTTTCTCTGTTAGTTAACCTTGGAAGAGCCTGATAAATAACAAGCATTATATTAGCTGAGTTTCACAATTTTGGAGAGTGAGGAATAAATTCACTAACCCAAGAAACAAGGACATGTTCCCCAGGGGGCCGCTTGGTATCAACTGGAACACGCCCTGTCAGCAACTCCAAAAGAATCACACCATAGCTATAAACATCCGACTTTGTAGTAAGCTTCCCTGTTAATGCGTACCTACACTTTTCATGGCACAAAGATTCATAAAGTTCCCGTAGAGTTTTTCTTTTTTCCATCTAAATAATTGCTTCACAGGTCCTTTGTTGTTATAAGCATTTCAGAGGGAGAAGATGTATTTCAGAAAAACAGTGAAGAATGGTAGAAAAGTTCCAAAATAAACATACGACTACAAAATGCCATGTAAACAGTGACAACATTAAAGCGACATTAATAATTCCTCCATTAAAGATTTATGAAAGTTCCAAGAAACCAGCATTAGAAAACGAGTGCATGCCTGGTAGGGACTCGGTTGTGCATAATTCTTTAACTTTGCAATTTATTCATTAGAGATTGAGATAAGAAAGAGTTGCATCGCAGATAATATGGACTCACTCGGGAGCAAGATATCCGGTGGTCCCCAATACACGAGAGGAAACTTGACCGTTGATCTTCTCAGAGCCCATCTTTGCCAAACCAAAATGAGATACCTTGGCTCTGAAATTCTGATCCAGTAATACATTGTTACACTTGAGGTCTCTGTGAATCACAGGTGGGACTGCATGTTCGTGAAGGAACTCTAGGGCCCTGGCACAATCAAGGGCTATCCTCATTCGGGTCCACCAATCCAACGGTTGAGTTTGATTGTTAGGAGAGTGGAGATGGTGTTGGAGTGTACCATTGGGCATGAACTCAAATATCAAGAGCCTATGGTTTTGGTCAGCACAATAGCCAAGTAATTCCACCAAATAAGGGGAGTGCAAGCGGCTAAGAAGATCCACCTGCAGTAAATAACAACAAAACTGTATGCCATTTAGTCCTCACACCCATGTGCACACCATTGAATAAAGCTCATAACGTGAGTTGGCAACTGGATGACAAGGACTTTGTATCCCAATTCTCATGGTCCCAATTTTGTATGAAAAATATCCAGAGTCATCCCGAAATATGTTCGGTTTAAAAATTTAAAATCTGAATGTTGCACACTTTATTGATGAAATTGTAAAATTTTGCGTACTTTTAGGTGAGTGCGTGTAAAATTACAGTTTATTTATATTACAGGATGTTGTTCAAAATGTTAGTAGAGCTTGCAGATTTTTCAATAAACAAGCAGGATTCCCCAGATATGTGTAGAAGCAAACTCAAAATTCTAAGAGAATTAGAAGAATGAGTTCATACCAAGGTTGTCTTTTGTGGCTTGTATAGGCCCTCTATATCATTAAAATAACTTGTTTTGACTTTAATTTTGTTGTCAGTTTTCTTAAGCTACCAACAGCTTCAACTACTAAAAACAGCACAATTTCTCTGGATAGACCCTTTTTGGATACAAGAGGAAAAGAGATAAAGACAGAGAACAAGTTGCAACCTAGATTTTGTGGAGCTATGACTCACCTCAACTCTGAAAGAACGCTCCCCTTGCTTGCTTTCCCTGCGCAACAGCTTTATAGTTGCCAATGTCCCATCACGAAGGACTCCTCTATACATCAAGCCAAACCCTCCATTTCCAATCAAATTTGCTTCACTAAATCCCTCGGTGGCCACTTCAAGCTCCTTATACGTGAGCACTTGGACTCCTCTGAGTTTAGGTGTTGGTCTTCTGCTCACATTCCCCCCATTAATACATCCACCATTCGCATCTGCATGTGTTTCCAAACATATACAGCTAATCACTTGGATTTTGAATCAAACTCTTACTAAATTTGCAGAACATGGTTAGTTACAGGAGAGATCAAAGCTGGTGATAATCTGCCTGTCCTAGAAACTCTGAAGTTTTCAGTACCCGCAGACTATATGTTTAACAAAGAAACAGTGTGAAATTGATGACATTTACAAATTACCTGGGCTGGAGCTGTAGTTCAAAGCTGTTGAACTGATGAACCTTGTACTTATGTCATGAAGTGCCAAACAGTTATCTTTGCAAGTCACATTCCTGCGGGAGGATTTGAGTCTGCGGAGCACATATAAGATGAGAAAAACAGCAGATAGGACCACAACTGAGGTGAATGATATGATGACTATGAGAAAGGGTTTGGAAGGGAAATGAGAACGGTGATGGTGGTTTGTGGCAATAATAGGTGGTCCTGATGGCACAGTGCCAGTGTTAACTTCCATGACCGTAAGCAGGAAATAGAAGAGATGGCTTTGCTTTTGGTGTATAACGGAAGAGGAGGAGAGTTTAGAACAGAAGTTTTGCTCAGCAAACAATGAGAGCAATTTAGTCTTGGTTTCGCCTCCAATGAGCTCTCTCTTTCTCTCTCGTGAATATTTTATCAAGTGGCTGTTCTCTGGTTGTTTTATTGTGTACTTGATTCGTCCATTCTTTTGTATTTTCTAGGAAATTGTCTCCTTCTTTGTATCAGAAAGTGTTGGATGAATTTGCACCATCTTTGAGTTCAAGTTTCAACCATATTCTTCTTCCATCCAATTATTTCCTGATCATATACCATCTACCGAGCTCAGAATGCCTAACATGTCCTTTTTCCACCCTTTTTACCCAAAATAATAAAAAGGAAATTGCATTTTTGGAGGGGTAAAATTTTTTTTTTTTACTATAGTTATGCCTAAATAATTTTTTTATCAAACATGTCCTTGTAAACTTGTTTCTTATATGGTGCAGGCTTCGATAGCATATTTTATGTGGTGCTGCTGATAGTAATAAACCGGATGCTTGACTTTTGTGAATCCTATTATTATAATGGTAAAACTTACAAAAATCAAAGTTCAAGATGTGTTGTTATCGACAGCACTGCATAAAATGTACTACCAAAACCGAGCCCTTCTTGTAACTCTCCATAGACTTAAAACACATGATAAGAAAATAAAATATACCAGCTAAACTCTCCATAGACTTAAAACACATGATAACATCCATTGCTATCGCGTGGGCATTGTTGGGTGAAGCGGCTTGTGACACAGTGACAGAAAAATAAAATATACCAGCTAAACTCAAAGGGCAAAAGTCAATGCGTAGAAGTGTCCCCGCTTTCAAAGTATCATCCAGTTAAGCTAGGCTACCAATTCAATTCCAATTTCTGTTTAATTTGTTCTTGGTTTTGGTCTGAAGTGAAAACTTATATGAGAAAGTTGAGCAAGCCCAATAAGATTAGTATAACATCACCCACAAGCAAACCCTTTAGCCATGTTGGCTTTCTTGAACAACTAACCGTTATTACAATTAAACAATTCTCATTTAACCAAGTTTAGTGCTTATTATAGAGTTCAACTCACTTGGCTCGTTGACTGCATGGGAATCAGGAAAACTGCCAATAAATGGGAAATTAAACAATTCTCACATAACCAAGTTTAGTGCTTATTATATAAAGTTCAATACTTGGCTGCATGGAAATCAGGAAAACCGCCAACAAATGGGAAATTGCCGAATGCCAGTCATAAGATATTAAGACCACACAAATAAGATTTCTCCCAAATAAATATATCAACTTCACGAGTCGTTAATGACAGAAGCTAACCATCATTGACTGAATATGTAAAATTAATTTCATCGATCCAAAATCACTGATCCTGTGGCTCTCCCAGTACGCAATTTGCAACACTGATTCCTGCCCCTCTTTGAAAGTGCAATCTATGGGGTCACAAGAAGAAGAACAAACATGTTTTATGGTTTCAAATCCCAAAGAATATAAGTAGCCTCGCATAATGATGGTGTTCTTCTTTTCCAACCAAAGCAAGAGTAAAAATGGAAGTGGTGAAGAATAAAGAAGTAGTAATCTCAAATACTTCATTTCCCTCCGGACAGTATTTAATATATAAAATAAATATTATGACTCCTTAAGAGTGACAACCTATTAGATCTGACCCTCTCAAATAAGAGGTTCTACCATACTCCATAAATAAGGAAATTCTTACTACAAAGGAGAGAGGTAGACATAAGGAAATGGGGCTCCCAACAAGATGGGTCTTATGAGCCTCACCCCTTATTTCTACCTGTCTCCTCCTAGGGTAAAGATTTTTCCTTACTCCGAGAGTAAGAGAATTTCTGCCTTATTCTAAGAGCAAGGAAATTCTTACTACAGAAGAGAGAGAAGGGATGAGGCTCCCAACAAAATAAGTCTTGTGAGAATTCGAGTAAGGATTTTTCTTTACTCCAAGAGTAAGAAAGTATTTTTTTTCCACTTTCCTTTGTTCCCTCTCGGTCAAACCCGAATTCCTTCCTCCTGCTAGTCACACAAGTCATGTGGCCAACAATGCTGGCTCATGTTATAGTTAGCTGCTATACTTATTATTTTGTCTGGCTACGAAGCTATGTGCCTTAACTTCAGGTTGGACCATACCAGGTCAATTTGATGTAAAATGCACTGTTCTCTCATTTAAAAGTTCACTTTCAATTATAATTTTATAACTTATGCATTTGATCGTCATCTACCCAGGCGGAGCATTTAATATCATTTTTGTATCAATCCCTTGATCACCCTACATTCGATTCATCATCTATTGATCAACCATCACCAACATCAACTTAACGTGGACTTAATTAGATTTTAGATGGATATTCCTGAATAAATTCTTCGTCCCTCATGAATATTTGCAATAAGTTTTACAGACATCAGATGGATCCTGTTATATTTGATCAATCATCAGGCAAACCCAGGAATCTGTTTATGAGCTTGGCCACTGGTTTAGCATCACCTGGAGAATAGAGGAGAGAATTCAATTTCATTACTGCAACAGTTTGATCAAGTGATTGAGGATGAGCACAATACAAATGTTTCCTGTCTGCGAGCTCGCTTTGATAATTGTCCAAGTGAGGCTTTACCAGCTGTAATGTCTCAAATATGCTATTGCTACCTAACGAAAGGGTGCAGGCACCGCAGCACACTTAGGACTTAAAGACCTATGATTAGAACAAAAATAAAACAACTATACCTTCTTTGGGGACATGAGATGGGAGATTTACAAATTCAACAATTATTTATAAACCAGCAAGAACTAATACCAATTGATTTCAATAATAACATGATATCAAGTCTTAATAGAAGTTATTATCTGAATTTACACTCATTAGTCCTGTTCTTTTATCATTGTAATTACTCGTGTTGCAATCTCGTCAGAATTTATAAGTGGACGATATTATCATTTTCTCATGTGAACCCCGGATTGAACAGGTTGCTGGACTTGTATCTTTCACCAGCTTGGGGTGAAAGCAACCACACGTTTCTCATCTTGTGTTTCTCTGTTGCCTTGAACTAGTGTACCACAAGGCAAAAGCATGTACCCGCCAAATGCATTTAACCAGTGAATTCTTACTTTTATCCAAATTTATTTTAAAAGGACCGGGTAATCAACTTTAACCAGATACAGATTGAATGGCAGTTAGCAGTCCCTTATGCAGAAGAGAGTATAATCCAAGATACGAAGACCAAATAGCAGATAAATTACTCGTGTAAAATTCTATGTTATATGATAAAATTCAAAAAGCAGAAAGAGGCAGATGAAAAAGTGAAATATTCTGTGTCCAAAGGACCATCTCCTTCAGACTATAATACAAAAGAACTAACAAGTACCTCAGTTGGGAGAAAGTAAAAGAGAGCCACTAAAATGGGAAAAATCAGCTGGAGCGAAAGCTACTCTTTAGTAGAAAACGCTAAAAGCATCTCTAAAATTCCAAGTAATATGTCTAATCTCGTGATACATTCTCAATACAAGAAGGCTTCATATTTAGAGCACTACCACTAGTTTGTTCACATTTTGGATTTGGAATGGTTTTAACAAGAAGGACTATATTTGAAGCCAAGGATCTGTTACTTGACACTCAATTCATTGCCCAGATTACATCAGTAAAATCACAAAATCGAAAGGTAGTAGTATCCGCCACTCATTTGACTGAGAAGGTAGGCAAACCGTTTTGCTAATAACTATTGTTTAACTTCATGAGAATCAAAACAAGTCGTCTTTACTGAATTTTTCCTCACCTCACCCTAGTCATATGGGTCTGGTGTGCACAGACGCCTTCAACCCGAACCGGATGACCCACTTAATTATTAGCTTAGCTATATATTGTGTTTGTCAGTCTGGTATCAGGTATCCACCAGAGTGAATCTGATAATATTACATGCATTAAAAATAAAATTTAAAATTGAATATTAAATATAAATTAAATATAAGGTAATAGAATGCATTTATAAAATTTAATTTAATAAATATAAAAAATGTCCGATAATAGAGTTAGGCACTTGGTCATTCACCCGGAGTTCGCAATCGCAGCTTGGGCTCTCGGATTCATGTAATTGATACTGTAACAACACCGTCACCATCCATCCTCCGTTTAAATTTTCAAGTTTGGTGCTCTTTCTGCATCGCACCTCGGCCTTCCTCTAATTACGCTTTATCACTTGCGTTTCTGTGGTCTTGTTTGCTTTCGTCACTAACATTTGTCCCAACAATGGTTACTTGTGTATACTCCACCAGGTAGCTTTCTCGACAACTACTCAACATGTTAGGCCTTGTTCTTTCTTGTGTTCCCATTTGGGATTTAATTGCTTCATTCCCCTTCATTATTATACTCCCGCAAAAGCAACTTCTATTTTTCACCATGAGCCTAGACATTTAGCATCAAAATGCCATCATTCCCAAGTTAAAAAAAACTGAATGTTACATTAGAAGTAAAAATTCAACTTTACTTTTAAATATATATTGTTAAATGATTATTATTTTAATTTAATAATTCATTTTTATAAAAAATAATTAATTTTTTGTTAAAAATAAATATTTTTATTAAATTATATTATTAAATTAAAAAATAATATAATTGATAATATTTGTATGAGAATATCATTGAATTTTTAATGTTAATATAATACTAGAAATTTTTTTCCCAAATTCTAATACGTATTTAGTATAATCACTGAAAATTTGAATTCAAAACCAATTATTTTAATTCCTATCAAACAATTGATCGAGCGAGCCCACGTCAAATTTTGCCCTTAGTAGGGAGCAACTTTAGCCAAAAGTGAGGATTGTACATTGTGTAATCTCAATCTCAATCTCAATTAACAATTTACTTGTGAAATGTGATAACGTGGATGATGGCATTCAAGCCACTTGTCTTGGTGTCCAACCGAGTCATGATACGTGCTCCATCATTTTTCAATTTCAACTTCATACTTATCCATAAGCTTATCATATGAATTGTTAATTAATTCCAACCTAAAAAGCATCTAACATTAGAAAAAGAAAATTCCAATGTGTTGTATTTTGCCTAGGTTAAACCACAGCATGTCTGCAGTCCACACTAAAGAAATGTCTATTTTTAGTTCTATCAAAAAAAACTTTCAATATTACTATATATTATATCTTAGTAAGTTAATAAACTTTTTTCCCAATTTTAGCATACATTTTACTATGACATGTGATACTAGTCTAAATGTTTGATCAATCTGGATATCCAATTAATTTAGTTCAATATATTCTTACATCAAATTAGTTATACAATAGCAACTAAATATGAATACTAAGTTCACAATGTTATATTAAAATAATAATTTTTAAATATATAAATGGATTAGCATTAATTATTTATTGAAATATTTTGAGCAATTAGTTTCTATATTTAATATTAAGCTTAGAATAGATTGAGTCCTGATTCAATGTGTGTAGTTTGTAATAAGTTGAATTATATTAAAATAATAATTTTTAAATATATAAATGGATTAGCATTAATTATTTATTGAAATATTTTAAGCAATTAGTTTCTATATTTAATATTAAGCTTAGAATAGATTGAGTCCTGATTCAATGTGTGTATTTTGTAATAAGTTGGATTATACATAAGTTCATATGGGTAGAAGTCCTAATTTGCAACCCTTTAATGATATGTGATTTCTTATTACACGTCTAACCATATATAGAGATATGAAATTGTCATTTAGTAACAATAAGGATAACTACTCTTATAAAATCTCTCAATCTCTTTTCTTCTCTAAATAATCTAAAGGATGAACTAGATTGTAAAACTTTACTCATCATCATCATCATCTAAACTGATCATGACTTTAACAGATTATGTATCAAGTATGCTTAAAATTCAATTATGATTAATTTACATTATTCAATATTTTAATCATATAATCAATAAATGATATCAAAGCAATGTTGATAATATGATTAATATTAAATATTATTTGGTTATGAGTAATTTAATTAATCTTAGCAAAATTCACAAATTTTCAATTTTTTCTTTCTTTTTTTTGTACATGAAATTCTAGAAATTAGGGATTTTAATTCTGAGATAATTTAGATCAATTTTCTTTTGATTGAATTATGTATTCTATTCATATAAATATGTGGAATATTATGCTATTACTTGTGTGCATTTAAATCTTATGATTATTGTAGATTAAAATTTGAATTTTTTGAAAAGTTTACGACCCTTGCTTGCATAATTTTCTTCTAATTAATAGATGAGTGAGTGTCAAAAATTGGAGTGGATAATTTATTACATTAAAACGGCTTAAAATGCATTTTTCTAGAGCTTGGAAGCTTTATTAATGGCAAAAAACACCATGAATGAACCAGATAGCAAGGTTGAAGACAACCTGCTCCTATTGGTTCCCCAAGCATGGGGCCACACGCATAAGAGGGTGTGAGCCTTACACGCTTATATATAACCAATTATAGCTGCAGTTGGTTCACCGCATGTGGGGCTACTTGTTGAAGAACGCATGAGCCTCATGCATCGGTGTTTTAACCATTTATAGTTGTAGCCAATTCACCACGCACGGAGTCATGCGCTTGATAATGTGTGAACCTCACACCCTGGGTCTTAATGACCCATACGTTAGGTCTTTTGACATACTCTTTGGCCCAGGATCCTTAAATTTTTATTTATTTATTATTTTTTAAATTTTTTGTGACTAATAAATATTTATTTTAAATTTTATAAGATTTATATTATGTAAAAATATATTTTATTTATGAATTTTTAGCTTATAAAAATTCATGAATATTTTTCATAATATTTCTAAACTTGGTGATTAATCACTCTCTCTGATTATGAGTTTAGTTATGTCTAATAAATTGTCAAACCTTTAATTATGCATTTTTCCATACATATATGAGTATAAAAAATTATTTGATACACAAATAAAATATTATCCTTTTGGAAGGTTTAGGAGCACCCTATTTGTGCAATGTTAATGTAATTTTAGGAGTTAGACTCTTTTAGATAGATATGCAATATTTATAATATTTTAATATTTTTTGTATCCTATTGGTATAAGCATATTGATTATATTCTTGTGTAAACTCTTATACAAGCCAAATTATATGGCATATATAATTTTGTTGGTACCACTTTGTCATATAGTTGCTTGATTAATTTTATTTTTTTAATTAAAAATCTTATATAATAATTATGTAGTGCACGCATAATTAATATTGCCTAATTTTGTAGCATCAGTCTCAACCTTTCAGCAATTATCTATAGTGAGAACTCTTAATGAAAGAAATTATGATGAATGGAAAGAGTCTTTGAATATATACCTGACAATTTTTAAAGAAAATTTAGCTCTTAAAGAACCAAAGCTAGTTGATCTCTTGCTTGAGTCTAGTGTTGCAAATAAGACTTATCATAAGTAATGGTATGAGTCAAACCGGATCTATCTGATAGTGGTCAAGTTTACTATTGAGAAAGGAATTATAGAAAGTATCTTAGGAAAGGACATTGTTGTAGAATATATGAAAGTTATTGGAAAAAAATTCAAGAAATTTGAGAAGACTAAAAAAGTTTACTACCTCTCTTTACTTGACAACACTCGTTATGATGGAGTTTCATGTGTTAGAGAGCACATCATGAAGATGATTCATTATTATAATAAATTGAGATCATATAACTTTGATCTAGGAAAGAGTACTTTGGTTTACAAAGTCCTGCAATAATTGTCATATGAATATAACTACTTGAAAACTTTTTATAATTCATAAAAGGCAGAGTAGTCAATAGACCAAATGATTTCTATAATGATTCAAGAAGAAGAGACCATAAAGAGTAACTCACAGCCACCTTCTGTGAATCACTTATCTTGGGGCTCTAATAGTAAGTCAAGTGATAATAAGAAGAAAGGAAAGAAATTAAAGACTCAGAAATCTGGAAAACTTAGGTTCAAGAAAAATGGTGAAAAGGGTAAAGGAGCAAAGAAGAAATTTAATGGTAAGTACAATTATTGTAAGATCCCTAGTCATAAGATGTCTGGATACTATAAACTAAAAAACAAGCATGAAAAGGAAGGTACATATTATATTATTACCTTTCTAACTCTAGTGTGTTTTGAATCCAATAATCTTGAAACATCTTTCAATTTTTTGTGGTTAGATTCTAGTGCAATTATTCATATTGCAAATTCTTTGTAGATATTTATAGGGGCTCAAAAATAGGCAGATCTCAAGTGAGAGAGAGAAAACTATCTTGGAAGTAGCAAGGAGTAGGATTAAAGTTGGATACATAGGATCAATTTCTTTATGTTTATCATTTAAACATATTTTGGATGTGAATAATATTATTTATGTACCTTCTACGATTAGGAATTTGATTTTTAGTTCTATTTTGGACAATTATGGTTATTTCTTTTAGCAAAGATATAGAAAGATTAAAATTTATTATGATTTTGCTATTGTTGGTACTGTTATTTTACATAATAGTTTATATCATTTGAATTTGAATGATTATCCTATTACATCTTTTATTGTACTTGTCAATATTGTGATTGGGCACAAGCATTCTAAAATTAATGAGAACTTTTTTCATTTTGTGGTATCAATGTTTAAGCCATATTTCTAAAGAAAGACTAGAAAGATTGGTAAAGTAAGGTGTGTTATAAAATCTAGATTTCTCAAATTTTGAAACTTGCATTAACTATATTAAAGGAAAATTTCCCACTATAGTTAGAAATAAAAGGGCACACAAGTCTGAAAACATTTTGGACCCGATACACATTAACATATGTGGGCCAATTACACCCATAACTGTTTGTGGTTTTAAATACTTTATTACATTTATAGATAACCATTCCAAGTGTGGTTGGATTGACCTTATACATGAAAAATCAGAATCTTTAGATGCCTTGAAAAACTTTAAGGTAGCAATTAAGTTGAAGATTGGCAAAACCATAAAGTGTGTGAAATTAGATAGGGGTGCAGAGTATTATGAGAGATATATTAAGGTAGGCAGAAATCCTAGTCCATTTGCTTTATTTCTACAGGAACATGGTATTAAAGCCCAGTATACAATGCCTGACACTCCACAATAAAATGCGTTTGCTGAAAAGTGTAATCATACTTTAATAGACATGGTTAGAAGCATGGTTAGCCAATCTTCATTGCCATAATTCTTATGGGGTGAAGCTTTGGAGACTATAGTCTATATCTTGAATTAAGTACTTAGTAAGTTAGTGCCAAAGACTCCATATGAACTCTTTATAGGAAAGAAACCTAGTTTGAAACATTTTCAAGTATGGGGTTGTAAGACAGAGCTGAAACTATATAATCCCTAGTTGAAGAATTAGACTCCAGAATAATTAATGGATTTTTCATTGGATGTTGTACTAGATCCAGAGGTTACAGATTTTATTACCCTACTCATATTACTAAAATCATTGAGCTTGAGTAGGCATTTATTCTGAAGAAGACTTGGATAGTAGGAGTTCAATACCTAGGGCTATTAATCTACGTGATGATAGCACCATTTTGCCCATGCTTATTCTGATACTTACACCAACTGGAGGTGATAATGTTGAAAATTTGAATCAGATAAATGAAGAACCTCATGTCGCAGAACTTGATGAGCTAACATTAAATTAAGGCGATCTTAAAGAGTTTGCAAACCTATAATATTGAATGACTATATCGTGTATTTGCAGGAATTTAAATCAAACAATATTGATGGGACATATTTTATATCTTTTCAGCAAGTAATGTCAAGTCCCTATTCTTCTAAGTGGCAGAAGGCTATGAATGATGCAATTTCCTCCATGCATCACAATCATGTGTGGGAACTTGCAGAGTAATCGGATAGATACAAACTAATCGATTGTAAATGGGTCTTCAAAACTAAACGAGGTGTCGTTTATGAAATTAAAAGGTATAAAGCCAAACTTATAGCTAAATGCTACAATAAAAAAGAAAGCATTTATTATATAGAAACCTTCTCTCCTATATCTACTAAGGATGCTTTCAAAGTTATCATGGCTCTTGTTGTATAGTTTGACCTTGAACTTTATCAAATGGATGTCAAAATTGCTTTTCTAAATGGGGACTTATACGAAGAAGTTTACATAGCTCAACTAGATGGTTTTGTTAAACCCAACAAAGAACACTTAGTGTGTAAACTACCTAGATCCATCTATGGGCTAAAACAAGCCTCTAAGCAATGATACTTGAAGTTTTATCAGGTCATTACCACTTTTAGGTTTGTTGAGAATGCTTTAGACTAATGTATTGATAAAAAATTTGATGGAAGAAATTTTATCATCTTAGTACTCTATGTTGATGATATTTTGCTAGCTAACAACTCAATCAATTTTCTAAATAAGTCAAAACACATGTTATTATGCCATTTTTATATGAAAGATCTTAGCGAAGCATCTTTTATTCTTGGAATCCAAATCCATCGTGATAGAACTTATGGCATTTTGGGTTTGTCCCAAGTTAATTACATTGAACAGGTACTTAAAAGATTTAAAATGGATACTTGTGCTTCTAATCTAACACTTACTAAGAAAGGTAATATATTATCTTAATCACAGTGTCCTTAAACTGATATTGAAATGATTGAAATAGATAAAGTTCTTTACGTTTCCACCATTAGTAGTCTTATGTATGCACAAATATGCACTCATCTAAATATAACTTTTACTATTAGTATACTTAGCAGATACTTGAGTAATTCTAGGATGGATAATTGGAAAATAGTTAGGAAGGTAATGAGACATCTTCAAGACACCAAGAATCACATGTTGACTTATAAGAGATTTGATTCACTTGAGGTTATTGGTTATTCAGATTTGGATTATGCTTTTGTATAAATGATCGTAAATCAATATCTGGATACATCTTTATGATGTCCAGAGGAGCTATTTCATGGAAAAGTGTCAAATAGACACTCACAGCTACCTTAACTATGGAAACGGAGCATATTATATGTTATGAGGCCACTTGTCAAGCTGTATAGTTGAGAAAGTTGATATCTAGCATGCATTTAGTTGACTCTATATTACAATCTCTAATAATTTTCTGTGATAATTCTTTTACTATGTACTTCTCTTAGAATCATAGGAATTCTAATCATAATAAATATTTTGATGTTAAACTCCTGTTCATGAAAGAGAAAATTGCTGAATCTCAGACTCGCATTAGACACATCCCTAGTGGAGACATGTTAGCAGATCCGTTAACTAAAGGCTTATCTGTAGAAAAATTTAAGAATCATATAACTCGTATGAATCTTGTTAAATCTTTTGATTAAACTTTAGTTTAGTGGGAGTCTAAAATATGCTTATCTTATTTTTATTATTATTTGAGACCATTTATGTAATCATTACTCAGTTTGGATATTGAAATTTAGTGATGTGTTTTATATACATCATTTATTTCCCTATCAAATTCAATGATTTTGAATTGTTTCTCTTATGAATTATAGTTAAAAGACTAACTTTATATTCTATTCTTTTCAGATTATGAAGCATTCTATTGGATTTAGTGATTTTGTATAGTTTCATTCTCTTAATTATGTTTATAGCTTAATATACATTGATTGCTTATTATTATTTAAATTTTGTTATTTCAAAATATTTTATATAATTAATTAATGCTATTCAAGTGGGAGATTATTATATTAAAATAATATTTTTTTAAATATATAAATGGATTAGTATTAATTACTTATTGGAATATTTTAAACAATTAGTTTCTATGTTTAACATTAAGCCTAAAATAGATTAGGCCTTAGTTTAATATGTATAATCCGTGATAAGTTGGATTATATATAAGCTCATATGGGTATAGGTCTTAATTTATAGCCCTTTAGTGGTCAATAGTTTCTATCACAAGCTTGATCATATATAGAAAGATGACATTGTCATTCAATAATAATAGGGATTACCACTCTTGTAAAATCTCTCTATCTCTTTTCTTCTCTGAATAACTTAAAGAGTAAAGTAGGTTACAAAACTTTACTCATCATTATCTAGACTGATCATGGCTTCATTAGATTATGCATCAAGCACGCTCAAAACTCAATTATGATTAATTTACATTGTTCAATATTTTAATCATATTATTAACACACGATTGGTCAGCCTATTTAAATTAAATCGATTAACTAAGTGTTACACACACCTATTACTTGTGCATAACATCTTTATAAAGTGAAATCATACTTAAAGTATAATGTTTAAGGTAAATCACCCACCAAACAAAAATTCCTCAACCATTGATCTGATTTACATGTATGCACTTATTAATTCAAAGAATCACATCAATGTTATGCTAAAGCTTATACAAAAATTGATATATATCAATTGGAATCTTTCTACATTCTCTTACCACGTGATTCTTAATTTTTTTTCTAAAGCTTCAACCATTTCACAAGTATTTTATATATCATTTAAATATAAAAATATAAGAATGTTAAAATTAAAATTTCATAAAAACAATCCTAATTGAATTATATGAAAAGATAATATTAAAATGTAGATGAAATAAATTGATAATTACTTGATTAATCCATTTGTAATAAATGATGAATATTAATCTTCTATAGGTTATTAGCTATTTATGATAAATCATAATCACGAATTCTGATAAGAATTCATTACTTTTATTAACCCTAATGAGTATTTAATTTAAGGAGATATTCTAACATTAATAGAAAGTAATTAGAATTAATCTTTGAATTTAGGAGTAACAATTCTTATTTATATTGTAATAATTAGTGGGTTGATTCATTATCAAAAACCACTTATTACCACGTTATTGAATTAAATTGCCACTAGGCTCAAACTATATAATTACTTTAATATTGTACAAAACTTTTTACATCTTATTTTATCATTAAATTATTAAGTCCATAATAGAAAATCTAACAATTTGCCATTTGAATCATGTAATTTAATAATAGTGGCCACTTTAATAAGACGTAAAAGAAAATTATGGCATTTTTTTACCTATTAATCTAAATTGATATCATAAATATTTAGCAATATAAAATATAGTATCCAATAGGGATATCAATGAAATACCTAATGTACATTTACACTTCATTAATCATGTACAATATCTAATAGGATATATATAACAAGATTTTTTTTAATAAGATTTATACATTAAATTATAACAACATATGTAAATCTTTATGCACTAGGTTAAAGCATCCACTTTAGACCTAAGATACTAAATGAGAAATGTAATTCTTAATATAATATTGAGACAGAGTTTAAATGTCTTTATAAATATGTCATAATAAAAATGTGCACAATATATGGTAAAACATGAATATTTTATTTATATACATATCGAGAAAATAGTTTATATCATAATACTTCCACTAGTCTAAAACATCAGGATGGTTACATGATTATGAGATATTCTTATCATTGTTCCTTTGGTAATGGACTCACGAGCATATGATCCGCGGAAATATATTCAATACATATAATATACTCGCATACCTTTTCTTGCATAAACTGATACTTTATATTAAAATATTTCGTACAAGCAAAACTTTTTTTATTATAGGAGAAATTTATAGTAGCGATATTGTTGTAATGAAGGGTAGTCTAGAAATACTCTTAATAATCCTGAAACTAGCTATAAAATTATTTACCCATATAATAGTATAAGTAGTTTCATAACATGGGACATATTATATTTCTATAATGAAGGTTGTTATTAAGGATTGCTTAATACTTTTCCATAATACAGTTCTTCCTACTATCATAAATGATGTACCCAGATATCAATTTATGATTATCTGGACAATCAGTAAAATTTAAATTCAAGTAGCATGTAACTATAAGATCTTTCAATCTTTTATAGGTCAGCATACAATCTTTTATAGCCTATTAGTACATTATGACTCTTTTACAACACTCTAATGCCTTTAACCAAGATTACTTAAGTATCTCCCTAGGATAATAGCATAAGCTATGTCAGGATGTGTACATACATAAGTATGTATCAAGCTATCAATAACTGACACATATAGGATATTTTTCATTATTTCTATTTTAACAATATTTTGAGGACATTGGAATTTAGAAATTTTTTTTTGTGAAATAGGTATAGAAACTTGAGAGCATGTTGATATGTTGAATCTCTTCAATATTTTCTTAATGCATGTTTGATAAGACAAACTAAAAAAACCTTTGGATATATCATAACGAATCCTTATCCCTAAAACATAAGAGGTATTTCTAAAATCCTTCATATCAAAATATTTGGATAATATTTGTTGTCTCAGTTAGTAAGTTCATATCATTGTTTGTAAAAAAAATATTATCTATTTATAGCACTAGAGTAATAAAATTACCCGTACTTATTAGCACATAAATACATTAATCCACTACATTATTCTTAAATCTAAGAAAAATTATTACTTTATCAAACTTGAAGTACAACTATTTAGAAGCTTGTTTTGAGCCATATATGGACTTTTTAAACTAACACATAAGGTATTAAAGCCATGATAACTCGAAATGAGTTTTTCATTGAAACTAGTGAAAAAGTTTCTTTGTAGTATTGGAAACCATGTGGCTAGTTCATATAAATAGTTTTTGATAGATCATTATTTAGGAAAGTTATCTTTATATGTATCTAATACAATTCTAAATCAAAATGAGTCATTAAAGTCATGATAACTTGGAATGAGTCTTTAGTTGAAATTAGTGAAAAAGTTTCTTTGTAATCCATGCCTTTTAAGTGTAGCCTTTAACTGCCAATCTAACCTTATACCTCTCGATTTTACCTCGAGTATTCTTTTTGGTTTTGAAAATTTATTTGCATCCAACTAATTTATAACTTACAAGAAGCTTTACTCGATCTCACATTTTATTATTGTGCATTAAAGGCAACTCATCCTTCATAACATTTAACCAATTAGAATAGTTTGAACTAAATATGGCCTGGGAAAAGTTGTAAGATCAGTATCATCATTAATGTCATATTCATGCTCCTATAGATATACAAGATAATCATTAGGAATTGCTGATTTGCAAACTCTATGAGATCTCTTTGATGAAATTTTTTCATTTATTTTATCTAGTTTGATATCTTCTACTATTAGCTATATTGGATAAGTTAGTGGAATAATAGAAGATAACTCTTTCAATGTTAGTGCTAGCAAAATAATTATTCTATTTTTAATGAAATCTATGATGCACGCTATTTGACTTTTACTATCTAACTCATCTTCAAAGAAAATAACTTAACTAAATCTAATTACTTTAATCATATGAGTTAAATAGTAAAACTTGCTTCTATTTGAGCCACTACGGTATCTAATGAAATATTCATTAATAATACTTGAATCAAGTTTCTTTATGGATAGAATGTATGACTTTATTTCAGTTTTGCAACCCCAAACTTAAAAATGCCTTAAATTAGGCTTTTTATTGTACAACAATTCATGATGGCTATTAGGCACTAACTAATTGAGAACCTAATTCAAAATGTGTACTACTGTTCTCAACACACCACCCTATAAGAATTCTAATAGCAAAGCATAGGCTAGCATGTATCTCACCATGCTAATAAGAGTCCCATTTTTCCTTTTTACAATTTCATTTTGCTCTAGTGTTTTAAGCATGTTGTAATTGCTTGAATTCTATACTTTTGTACATATCTCGTAAAAAGGCTAAGCTTTCTTCTTGTTTTATTATATCTACTATAATACTCACTACCTTTATTGGAATTTATATATTTTATCTGTTTCCCTAGTTTTAGTTTAATTGTCATCTTAAGTGTCTTAAAGACTTTCAACAATTCTTACTTCTTGTTGAGCAGCTCTACCCAACAAATGTGAAGTAATTATCAATGAATATGATGAATTATTTATAACCTTTTACAACACTAGGTGCCATAAGTCCACTAATGTTAATATGAATCAGTTCTTAAACATTCTTTTTTCTTGATTCTCTTACCCTTACTAGTTTTAGTTGTAAGTTTTTCAAAATAACAAGAATATCCAACAAAATCTAATGCAATAATTAAAATTAAATTCTTTTTCAAAAAAGGTATATAAACTACATTATTGAGTAATAACTCTTGTATAATCTTCAACTTCAACTTTAATTTCAATGATCTTATGTACTCTATTTTAATTTTATCTCTATTTTTGAGTCTCACAATTATCTCTCCCTTATTTTGCTTCCTCAAATTTGTTAGCACTTGAAGATAATAAGTGACATAAATAGTTATGGTATTTAAGCACCAAAAGTTTAATTGCACATTAATAATATTTGATTTAAAATAAATTAGAGCTAGATAGGTACTTTTTTTCCTTTTCAACCCATTTTTTTAAACTAATTCACTTTCTTATACCCATACTTCTTACAAAACCTACCCTTTAGTTAGGCCTTATTAGGTCTATAATGATATGGTCCACTAAATTTATCTTTCTTACCCTTCTTTCTTCCATGGTTGAAATAACCCTTGTTATTTTTCTAATTAAATCTTTCACCATGATTTGAATTTGTTCCATATGAGGTGTAATTAACTACTTAAGTCTTACCCTTCTTTATGTCTTCCTCGACCTATGTAACAATTAAAATGAGCATATTGATGGTTTATTCAATTTTTTAAGTATTGTAATACATCTTTAAAATGTTAAATTGAGATAGGAGAGACTCCAGTACACACCAAGTTAAATAACTTTCTCTTAGATTAACTTATATAATTTTTCAGTTTGTTATAATAATTAACTAATCTTAGAGTATGCTCTCTCACCCTTATTGATACCATCGTACATAGATTTTTCAAGTAATGAAAGATAATGTATTTTAAGAATACTCTCACCCTTATATTTCTCAGCTACAAAATCCAAGAACATTTTTGCATTAGTCATTTTTAGGAATACTCTCTCTTATAGTCATATCTATAATGTATTTTATTACTATTAAACATGTTCTATTAGAGTGAGTTCACTTTTTATGATAATTTCTTCAATTTACTGTAGATTTAGCATTAATTTAAGATTCTGTTTCTTTAATCATTATATCAAGATTAAAGACTATAAGATATAAATTTAATGACTTAGCTCAATTCTCATGATTCATGCTATTAAGCATATTAATCACATTTAATTGCATAAGTAAAGGAGTTGAAAACATAAATTTAAAATATTAATGCATGTTTAACCTTAATCATGCTAGAAATTTGAGATTTTATTTATCTAATCATCATATTAAGGTTAAAGACTACAAGATACAACTTTAATGACTTAGCCTAATCCTTATGATTCTTCCTATTAAATGTATTAATCACATTTAATTGCATAGATAAAGGAATTGATGAAATAAATTTAAAATATCAATATATTTTTAACTTTAATCATACTAGCAATTTCTCTCAATAAACTATGTAACAGAACTTAGTATAATACCATAAAGTGTAATATTGATGGGGGTATTAAAAGGTCTTATAATATAATATAAGGATTAAATATCATATTCCTAAATTTTTAATAACGATAAGGTGATGAAAATTTTAGAACCATAATATTTATTTCTACACTTATGTTATTAATAACAAATTATATTAATATTATTATAAATATGATACTCTCTTTAGTCTAATTACTATTCTATTAAAATAAATAAAATTTTATATAATTAGGCTACAGTAGGTGGTCTCAAAATTATTTAAAATTTCATGGTATAATAAAAGCCTAAATAATTTACTAAAATTATTTTTCTATACATACATATAAAAAAATAATTAATAGACCAAATAGTGTTCAAAAATTTCATTAAAAAAATATATGGAAGTTTAAAGTATAAAAATATTATAGTAAAAATTTTGGCTAAAAATAAAATTAACTAGCCATTTAAAATAAATAAATAAAAAATAATTAAAATATTTTTAATTTAAAAAAATATAAAAAAATCTAAAAAACTTAGCTTGAAGAGTAAAACCTAAAACATTGTTCAACATTACTGGATAAGGTCGGTATGATGGCATGTAGGCATCACTAGCATGTATCATTTTCATCTTCTTTCTTAACCAGCTAGGTCTATAACCCGGGTCGAGTGACATGGGACAAATTTTTGCATTTTTAACGTATTTTTCAATGCGATTTTCATGCATTATGCCATTTTAATACATTTTAATGTGTCTAATGAAAAAAATAAAAAAAAATCATGTTTAATTTAGTTTAATGTAATAAGAAAATTCTGGAAAAAATGTAAAGTTTTATTATTTATTTACTATTAAATCTTTGCATTTTAATACTCATAAATGCTAATAAACACATTTTCTTAAATTGGAAGTTGCAAAAAAAGAATGAAAATTACCATAAAGGGAAATGGCAAAAAATTCCAATTTTTGAAGAAATTACATGAAAAATTTTGGGAAATCCATGAAATATTTCCAAATAAATGTTCCTTTCTTTATTTGAGTACAAAAATAAATTGGACAACAAAAAATGGATACTCAAAAAACAAATAGAAAAACTTGAAATTTATAAAAATGGAAGACCATTTAACTTGTTTTTAGTTTAATGGATTTTTTATGGATTTTTTTAAAAAAGAATGTAATACTTATGACTAAATAATGTTGATATTAATCAATTGAAATTTTCCAAACCAAAATTCAACTAAAAATATGTATACATATATGGTTGCATCATGATTGGCAAAAAGAACACATATTTGAGTATAAATTGCAATATTTCACAAACAAATGAAACACATGAAATTCAACCAGAAAACTTATACATAAATCATATATGGATGAATTACATACGAAAATTTTCTTATGTATAACATTCATAAGGAAACAATAATAATATATGTAAGTACAAAATAAATAGTATAAGCATTATAAAATAATTTTGAAATTCATAGCAAATTTTCATTCAATATAATTCATCATAAAATATAATATTATTTAAAAAATAAAATTTTATTCTAAAATTTACATAATAATATATTCAATCTATATAACTCATTAACTTTGATACTAATTATTAAAATTAAAATTTCATAAAAATAATCTTAATGGAATTATGTAAAAAGATAATATTAAAATATAAATAAAATAAATTGATAATTACCTGATGAATACATTTGTGATGAATGACGAATATGAATCTTTTATAGGTCATGAGTTATTTTCATAGCAAATTTTCATTCAATATAATTCATCATGAAATATAATATTATTTAAAAGATAAAATTTTATTTCTAAATTTACATAATAATATATTCAATTGATATAACTCATTAACTTTGATAACAATTATTAAAATTAAAATTTCATAAAAATAATCTTAATGGAATTATATGAAAAGATAATATTAAAATATAGATGAAATAAATTGATAATTACCCAGTGAATACATATATGATGAATGATGAATATGAATCTCTTGTACCTCATGAGTTATTTACAATCAATCATGATTGTGGACTTCAATAAGGGTTTATTGCTTCTATCAACCTTAGATAAATATGTGATTCAAAAAGATATTTTAATACCAATGGAAAGTGACCAAAATCAATTTTTGGATCTAAGAGTAATGACCTTTCTCTATATTGTAATAATAAATAGGTCAACCTATCATTGAAAACTACATGTTACCACATTATTAGATTAAATTGTTACTGAGCCTAAACTATATGATCACTTTAATATTAGGTCAAACTTTTTATATATTATTGTATTATTAAATTAATAGAACTATAATAGAAAATCTAACAAAGATTGGTATAAGTGGAGGTTCAAATCCAACAAATTATTTATACTAAAATATCTAAATAATTTCTGTAAAATGGTTAGTTTCAAAATTTTAAGGTATAAATTACTTGGTTGATCATTGATAGTATGAATGAAAATATAAAAAGAAAAGCACAATTTATAGAAGCACTAATTTAGATAAGCATATATAATAGTTGAATAGGCATTTAAGTTTTAAGATAGAGAAATGGAAAGTGGAAGGACAATATGAAAGGAAACATTCCAAATGTTGTATAATACAAACAAAAGCATAATAAGTGCGACATTTTTTAATCTTAAGAGGATTTGTAGGAGATGATATGCAGATAACATTTTTATCACAAAAAAATAGATAATCGATTGAAAAAATAGCCTCTAGACTCATTAAAGATCATATATCACAATTGCATGTTCATCTACTACTATTGTAAATATAGTGATTCATTTTCACTTCAGCAATATTATTCATAATTTTTTTAAATTTAGGGGTTATTTAGTAATTGTATTATAAACTGTATTAATAATTTATTATAATTTTTATGTAGATTATTGTTAAACAAATGTCATGATGTAGAAATTGCATTAAAAAAAGGTAAATAACATTGATTATTTATTCAAAATTGATATAGTTTGGAAAAATTGGATGCAATGATGGATGATAAAAATTGGAAGCAAATACTATATCGATTTTTTAACCTACTAACAAATAGTTAACGTGTAATCAATATTTACCAATAATAGCATTTAAAAGGTATAAAAGTTGTATTAAGAGATTAAGAAATGGATAAAAAATTTGGTATAAGTTACCATGCTAATTTTTTTTATATAATTGACTTCTAAAGATATACCAATGACCTTTGATGTATATTAAATACTAAACATATTTACCAATAACTTGTATCATGAAATCATAAAAAATTATAATGTTTCAAAGTATATTAATGGTCAAGTAATATGAATTAGAACATACATAATATGTTGACTTTTGATTAATAACTAACATCTAAAGCTCTACTTGTTGCTTCTAAATTTTATTTACATTCTTCATTTAAAAGATTTGTGCTTTATGATGAGAAAATTGAAAAGAAATTACAGTGCAAAGAAATAGTATGTTCATTCTTGTATTGAAAGGCTTGAGTTTATTGTAAGATTGAATATGTTACTTTTTTTCACTATAATTTTTTATTGATTTGTAACCACCTACACCCTTAAAGTTATCTCTATTGTTCATTCTAAATTATATATAGCATTTAGGTTCTATATTAAGAACTACATTGTTACACCCCTCTTAAATTATTGTAAATTAGAAATTATTTTGTGATAAAGAATATTTGAGGTAATTAGTAAATTTGATTAAGTTTAAAATTTTATGTGTGAAATATGAAGTTAATAAAATTAAGACTATATGAAAATGAATTAGGTGAAAAATTGATATGAAAAATGTATTAGAATTGTGAAGTATAAATATTTATATTAATATAAGTGAGTGTGTGAGTATGGAAGAGTTTTAGAAGAAATTTTTCAAAAATGCCCATAAGGCCTTATTTTTCTCCATTTTAGCCTCCAAGCTTAAATCCCTATCTCATTTTTTTATTTCTTAATTTCTCTTAACTCTCTCTACACAATCTCTACTATACTTTATCAATTAAGTAAGGAAAACCTTTATTCTTCTTGATTTGTTCATTGAATTAAGGTAAAAATATCGCTTTCATTAAGAATAATTCTTATTTCTTATTAGTTGATGAAGAGATTTGAGGTTATTTAGTTTTGTTGAAATTTCTAAATCGTAACTCTAGAATACATGAATTTTAATGTGATTAAGATTGAAAGATCTTCAAACTAACTTTCTAACATCCTTTTCTATACAAGTTGAGTGAATAATATAACTAAATTTATAGATTTTGTGATTATATGATGACATTGATGAAATATGGGTTATTTTATAATTTTGCTTAAATTATATTTAATTTGATGTGTTAAGAGTAATAAATAATGAAGAGCAATGATATGAGACATTAAATATGTATATTGATGATTGTATTAAGATTTAGTGCATAAATATGTGTTTAGAGGGCATTTAGGATCAAGTGAATAATAAAATTTTCATTGAGAACTAAGATTTTCATATATGAATCAAGTAATCAATTGATTCCGAGGGTCTAGAGGTAAAATTAGGTTTATAATTAAGCAACCAATCAATTCTGAAGGTCCAAAGCCAAAATTAGGCTAATAAATTGATTGGTTAATCAATCCACTAACTTAGAATTTTTATGCCAACTTTGAGGAAGTATAACTTCTTTGTCTTACATTTGTTTTAAACAAATTATCTATCATTTTAAAAATAATTAAGCCTACTTTCAATAAAATTGATTTTGAATTAAAATCTTATGTATATTTTGAGATATTATCAAAATAGTGGACAAAGATTAAAAACTTAAGATTTCAAAAAATAAACTTTTTATGTTTAATTTCTAAAAAGCACAATGACAATACTTTCAAATCTCAATCGATTTAGATAAGTAAATTGTCTATAAAAAGCTAATTGAATCTACTTTCATATAAAATAAATTTTACAAATAATCTATTCATGATTTTTGAATCATCTATAAGACATTATTTAAAGGTTATAACTATGGTAACCCTATAGTCAACCATACCTAACAAATTTTATGTTTTCATGATTTATAACGGTTCAACATGAGATGTTTAACCTTTAAACATCAAAGATAAATAGTTTATGATATTTATATGATAAGTACATAATAGGATGATCACAAAATAAGTAATATTAATGTTTATAAATTATCCTTATGAATCATGAAGTAGGAAAAAAAAAGGAAAAAGAGATGAAAGTGAGATATTTGAGGATCCTTAGAGCAAATGAACATTCTTAGGTGAGTGTATACTTATTTTAGGAACTTTTTTACTTAATTTCCCTACACTCTATTTGTTTTATATACCAAGATAATGTGTTTTAAAACTAAGAGACTGAATGTATGTAGATGTATACCTCAATATGAATAAGTATGAAAAACTTATGATCTTAATTGCTTCCCATTATGATAAAGATTGTAATGTGTAATGATACTTCTAAAGGACTATTTATTTTTTGTTAATTATTATTGATTGACCTTTATAAATGATGCGATGAAGGCATCATATAGGTTATTGCTTGATTATAATGAATGTATACTTTAATTGAGATTGTGATTATGATTATGCTTGACTTATGACCACACGTGAGAAGTGTGGGACTATCATTTGATAATTGGGTATGCTTGTATCCAAACGTGAATGTATTTGAAGTTATGATATGGTAAATGAGAATGATTGTGATGATGAATTAATCACCTCCTATTATGGCTAAATTGATATTGAGATACTATGATATATGAAATTTATGTGATACACACACACACACACACACACACACACACATATATATATATGATAATGTGATTCAATTCGTGCTGTTAGTATACAAATGATAATAGTGTAATAAAAATGGCTTAAAGTCGCATATAAAAAATATGATTAGGTGAATTTATCAAGGTAAAGTTAAATATATTATAAACCGAATGTATAACTTTGTAAAATAATGGGAATAGAATATTTTTATAGTATAAAGTTATAATAATTCAATTATCTTATGTTAGATTTAGAAAAGAAAAGAATCCTATTTTATTAATATATTATTTTTATCTAATATAGAATTGATAAGATAAGGATTTGATGCTATAGAACAATATACTAGTATCTTTAAAGTAAATTAGTATCTTAAAACTCTAATATTTTCAATGCTGAAGATTTGATCAAGCAAATAATTAAAATATATTATTTGATTTCTTTAAAATGGAGTTAAAATTATTAAGAATCAAGTATTTAGTTTTATAATATAATATGATTTGAGCCTTCTTAAATTATAAAAATTTAATATTTTGATTATTTTACACTTATCCTATAAAGTCCTCATTTATAAAAATATTTAATTTCTTTAAGATAATTTTTGAAGATATAAGAGAGTGATATGAATAAATTTTATTAAGACCCTTGCATTTTAATATTTTATTTGTATAAGCTTGATTCCAAATAAATTACTTGTAAAGATAAATTTTAGTTCTAAAGTTAATATTGTAGAAACATAAGAAGTCAATAACCTAGAATAATTTATTATATTATAATTTGAATTTGAAATTAGAATATTTGAAAATAAGATAAACAACACTCTTACATTTATAATTTATCATTATAAATAGTGAAAAAAAGGAGTGAAAGATAATTATGAATGTTCTGGAATGTTTAAAAGTGGTTAAATATCATTAGGTGAATATATATCTCACCTTAAATTAATATTTTAATAAAGTGTTATTAAAACATTATAATTTATATTCTTATTTATGGTACAAAATATATATATTTATACATCCATTTGTAAGTTTGTGAAGGTATAATCATGTTGTATAGATTATTATTAAATTAAATTATCCTTGTAGTCATATGTGAATGACATGAAAACGATATCTATGATAAGTAGTAGCTATTTGTTTGAGTAAATGTGGATTTACCTTATCAAGAAAATATAATGGTGCCGTTATTATCTATCAATTGATTGTGATAAGATTACAATGATGAATGGTAAAGTTTGTATTGTAATTGAGCTTGTATTATTATTTGAAAGTGTAATGTGGTTTGTTTTGGAATGTGAATGAATATTGTAGTCGTGCAAGAAGGCATAGTGATGTTACCAACCATGTGGATATCATTATAAGTTGATATTTACTCCATGATGATGAAGTAACTATTTATGATGAATCTACATTTAACTTATAAGATGTAAAGTTAAGCTATAGTGAATTTATTATATGTGAATTATGCTATGAGTGACATTTGAAATGAGAAATGTAACAAGGGTGATGATATGAAAGTCGGATGAGAAATTCCTAACAAATAACTTATGAAGGGTATAAAGCAAACCTTAGAGGAAAAGGATAGATAGCTTGTGGAGCGTATAAGGTTGACTCAAGAGTCAGAAGGTAGATACATGATTTTATTATATACATGGTTCTTTATTATACTGTGAATTAGAATTATATCTATCCTTGAATATTTCCATTGAATGTTATGGTGATTATGTGATTAGCTATGATTGAGTTTTTAAGATCTAATTAGTGTAAAAAATAGAGTGAGTGAATGACGATGTGTGAAATAATGTAATTGAAGGGGAGCCTTACTTTACTTGAAATGTTGAATCAACTTTTTTTATATTATAATTGAATTAAATAATGGTGAAATTATGAAGAACCTTTATTAGGTTTTATTATTTGTGTAAATGTGATTGTGGATATAGGCACAAGCATTGGAATATAACTATTAGATTGTTAAATGAGGTAAAATCGTCAGGTATGAGTACTAGAAACCATCTAATAGTCATTTTATGTTATTACTTGGATTAATTGTAATCATGCACTGATGATACTTCCTTTTGTAGATATACATTCACTAAGATTATTAAATGAGGTAAAGTTATCAGATATGAGTATTAAAAACCACCTAGTGGTCATTTTATGTTACTGCTTGGATTAATTGCAATCATGTACTGATGATATTTCCTTTTGTAGATATACATTCACTGAGATTATAGATGCTATTTCATTCATTAATATTTTCAGGATATAACTTGAGAATATCGAGTTACGAAGCTCATAGGGAAGTCTAAGACAATCTAAGAAGAACTTGACATTTGAGATTGGGTTGGAATTCTTTTGATGTGTGGAATTGTCTATCTATATATGTATTTTTAAGTTGTTATTAAGTTGTATGTAAAATAGGTTGTATGATTTTGAATCACCATAAAAATAGAAAGATTTTCATTAAATATAATTAATATGAATAGTATTAAGGTTGGTGGAAATAGGATAACAAGATCCATATTAGTTATGATCGGGTTTGGGTCGTGACATACATTCAAAGATGCTGAAAATTTTCAAGATGAGAAATTGCAGCGAGAAGAAGTAACATGTTTGTTTTTGCATTTGAAGTCTTGAGTTTATTACAAAAATGAATATGTTATTTTTTCTCACTATAATTTATCACTAATTTACAAACTATTTATACCCTTCAAACCTATCTTTATTGTTAATTCTAAATTATACTTTTCAAGTCCATATCAAAAAGCACATCTAGAGATATTGAGAAAACTTCAAAATAAGAAAATTAATGATAAATTATAGTAAGGAAAAGTAACATGATCATTTTTGCATTGTAAGGCTTGAGTTCATTATAAAAATGGTTATATTGCCTTTTCTCATTATAATTTATTATCAGTTTCCAACCATTCACACCCACTGATTTAAAAGCCCTTAAGCAATAACAAAAAATTATAAATAGAAGATATCCACTTTTACTTTTCATTTAAATTTTGTTGTTCATGATTTTTAATTATCTATATCAATGTATTAATATAGGAATAAATAGAATAGTAAAATACAATTGTCATAATAGATAATTAATTTCTCATTTGTTCATTACATTCAATGTATTACATTTGTATGTATTTAATTGTATAAGAAAAATATTGTGATGTAAAAAATTAATTTTAATAATACCAACTTCAATTAGATTAAATTGAATTTGAAAAAAAATAATTCATAAAGTGACATCAGTATTATCACAAAATTTATGGTAAAATTATAAAATTATTACTTAAAAAATTATGAAAAAAGTTGCCCAAAAAAAGATTTTGGTTTCTTATATTATAATGTTAGTTTTTATTTGATAACCAACATTTAAAATTCTATAATAGAACAATGTAGTTTTATTGCACATGTTGAGTTTTTTTAGTAACCAACATGTAAACTTAAAATAGTGTGAGAATCAATGAGCAACTTGAAAATAAAGAAGAATGAATCTATAATGCCATTTGTAAATTTCATTCAAAAACTTTTCTAACCTTAAATTTCTTTTTCTAATAAGTTATGCTCACTTTCTAACCTTAAAATAATTTTTTTTAGTTTTGTATTAATACTCACTAATTATTTTTATAGAATTGAAGCTCCATTAGCTTATGACTAAATATATAAGGTTTATCACTTTATAAATGTAAAAATTTATTTCATATTTTATATTTATTTTTACAATTTAATTTCTAATATAATAATTGACCATATTTTGTAATTTTTCATTTTGATGCAATTTTTATAAGCCCGTAAAGGTTTCATTCATTTTTTGTTAGTATTTTGTGTAATATCACACATAAAATTTTAATGCATATTGCTTATTATATTTACATGCATTGAATTCAAGTGTTTTTTTGAAAGAGTACTAATATTATATATTAAGTAATGGATATTCATAACAAAGCATTCATTTCTTATTAAGGTAACATTTTATTATTTTTAAACTTTTTTTATTTAAAATTATTGAAATTGGGATAAAATGTTAATATGGTTAGGTGTAAAGACTATAGTGAATAATATGAATAAAAGGAAGAGAAGGGGTAAGATGAGAAATGGAGAGGATTACGGAGAATAACATATCACATTAATTATTGTTTATAAAAAATTAACATTTAATATTATAAAAAATCATTTTCATGAAGCAACAATGACAGTTTCATATATATATATATATCAATGTTATATTAATTTTTTTTACACTAATTATAAAATTGACATGAAATTATCTAACATATAATGATACCCATATATACACTAGGTAATAACTAACATTAAATTTATTAAATAACTAGTGTTAAAAAGCAATTTTGTAATCCTGCCTTGTAAAAAATAAAAATACTATCACTTAATCTAACCCATGTTAGACTTGTATGTATTTCCATATAAGCACTTGCCCACTCACCTTTTTATATTTTTCTTATTTTTGTGTTAATTTTGTGATATATTAGTAAAATTTTCAAATAAATTATTTTAATGTATCCATTCAATTTTAAATTTAAATCAAATTACTTATTTAAATTAATAAATTGTTAAAATAATTATTATTTAAAAAGACATGTTAATTAAAATGAATCATCTATTATGAAATCAACACTTATAAATTATGATTATGATTATTTCCTTGGAGAAAATACAATTTACCTTTTTAAACTTTTGTTAAGAGATAAAAATTGTATACTTTATTCTTTTGAATTTTCAATTGAGTGATAAAAATGGTATATAAATTTTAAAACTTTACACTTTATAAACTTAAACTTTTAGAAAAAAGTAAAACCATTAATTTTGGATTGAATCTAACAATAACATTTGCTAACTTTTATTTTCCCACTATGTCAAACCACTTTTTAATTTAAACAAAAGGAAAAAAAACTCAAGTTTGATAACAAATCTCCAAGAAATCAAAGACAAGCTAAAAAGTTATAATTACATCATTTATTTTGATTATACCATTTTATTGAAAATTTTAAGAATATTTCAAATAAATCAAATATTAGATCTCAAATTTATTATGCCTCTGGGAGATCACGTATCATTACATACTAACCTTTTAGACAACAATTTACAAGAACAATTTAAACAAAATATTTTAAAATTCCTTAACTACTTTAGTTAAATAGTTCAATTTATAATTTATAAATTAGATAAAGTTAATAAAATTTTAATAAATATGAACTTAATAAAATTTTAATAAATATGACCTTTGGAAACCTTTAAAAAAAATTCCATTAAATATAAGTGACGAAATTTTAACGTCAAGTATTTTTTGCAAGTTTCAACAATAGTTACAATATTTTCATAATTTCTAGATGGCTTATCTCATGTATTGCTAAAATAATCAAGTCAATTGAAACTATAAGAAAATATATATTTAGAGATGAATTTTCATTGGTAAATAAGCTTGTAGGACTTAAATATATCTTATGATTTTAGTGATGAATATCAAATAACTTATCGACAATTTCATTGCTATTTTTTATTTCTAGAAATTTTAATAAATATGACCCTTGGAGACCTTTCAAAAAAAATTCTATTAGATATAAGTGACTAAATTTTAGTGTCAAGTATTTTTTGCAAGTTTCAACAATAGTTACAATATTTTCATAATTTTTAGATGACTTATCTCACGTATTGCTAAAATAATCAAGTCAATTGACACTATAAGAAAATATATATTTAGAGATAAATTTTTATTAGTAAATAAGCTTGTAAGACTCAAATATATATTGTGATTTTAGTGATGAATATCAAATAATCCATCGATAATTTCATTGCTATTTTTTATTTCTAGAATTTTGTAATTTAAAACTATATTTGTTCCTAAATTTATCAAAAATATTTACTAATAGAATTCACAATGGAATAAAAAAAAATATTTTGAATTATAAATGAATTTAGCAACTGACTCATGCATAAAAATTTAATTTTTTGTTTATTGATGCAATGAAATTTTTTTAATAATTAGGGACTAAATTACTAGCAAATGTCAGTATTTATTATTAATTGAAATACATCATTTTATTAAAATATGTTAACAACAGACAAATCTATCGCTAATCTATAACTTATATCAAAGCCCAACATTAAGCCTTCTTTTTTTCCTATTTCCCTCTTTTCCTTTCCTTTCCTCTATTTTATGCTATTGCTATTATTCTATGTCCTACTCATTTCCTCCATTACTACCATTAACTTTAGTGCTAAATACCAAAAAAGCTTAAGAACATTTTAAAAATCCTCAAGAAGAAGTGGATTAAAGATGCTAATTTTAAGAGAAAGAAAGAAATAAACAAAAAAAAGTTAGAAGAAGCTTATATATTAGCAATTCCATCTCCATATTAAAGTATAAAAGGAATATAATGAGTTTTAATTTTAATTAGCTTTAAAGTTAGATTTAGTATTCTTTCTTTAATTCTATAACTTACTTTTGTATCTATATATAAATTTCCAAGTGACTAGCCTTGGCCGAATACCTACTAACAAGGTGGCATTCTTATGCACTAACACTTATGTGACTCTAGAAGGCATCTAACAATTTGTAAATAAGAGAGTAAAGAGGAATTTGGTAAGAGTTAATTTCAATTTCTATTATGTATATGCATTATTGTGATATTTTTTTATATATCATAGGTATTTAACCTTTAAATTTAATTTTATAAGCTAAGTATTATAGGATATTGGGTATGTAATCTTCTGATATTGGGTATGTAATCTTTTTAGGTATCAATTGAGAGTGGTAAGAGTAACTCTGCACAAGTCAATAAACCTTTCTATGGATGAAGGTAGTTGCCAACTAAAATAAAAAAAGTCATATTTATTGTATAGGATTGAAAGTGCATAACTTACGCTGCCATCATCTATCATAGTTGGTTTATCTTCCTAACTTGAACTAGAGGAGTTGTATAGCACCATCCAGTGGCAACATATAGAGCTCAAGGTGGCACGAGGAAGGATAATAGTCCAAAAGCAATGATTTGCTTATTAGTAATTGATAATAAAAAAGGACTAATTAAAATTATTTATAGATAATTATAAAAAACTAAACTTTATGATTATTGTATTAATTTTAAGTTTTGTAAAATTTAAGATAGTAATTTTTAAATTTTCAAAGTTGAAGAAAGTAATATCTAATTATTTCAAAATTGAAGTGGGTAATTTGCATTCTTCCCTTAATTCTCTTATTTAAAATTATTTATATACTACATATACATACATATATTTTAGCAAAAATACACAAAATTCACATTTGTGTTTGTGCTTCTACGAATGAGCTTTAATTCCATTTTTAAATTTATTCTCAAGGGATGTTATTTTTTCTGCCTTAGAGTACTAACATTAATAATAAAATTTTATTATATTTTTTCTTATTCTTATTATATTTTATATTTTTATTGAAATATATATATTAATAGTGTATTATTTTATAATATATATTTTATTTATTACTACGTATAGATATACTTTTGCTACTAGCTTTTTGGTCTTGGATCTAATTTAAACATAACTAAAAAGGAGAAATTTCGGTGCATTAGATATATAGTGCATTAATGTCCAAATTTTTTAAGTTATACAATACTAAGCCTAAATGAAATCTAAATAAAATTGAATGATTTTCAAATAATGATGCGCCATATACTTAATACCTTTTAATCTTTTCGCAGCCAAAATGAAGACCGCCATATCTTATCTTCTACGAGAAATAGAACTTGATATTTGGAAAGTACTTCTGCTGTGAGATTCACAGTGCGACTGTGTGGAAAGTACTAAGCACTCGTATAACATATAATAGGCTTGGAAAATAAGAGCTAGTGGGCGCGCGCGCCGGGATAGAATGCTAACCCAAGTCAATTATTTATGTGCCTCGAAGACGGAACCGCAGAATTCTTTTATTTAGCCCATGTTAGGCAACCGCCCCACTCCCTGCGACTGTGGGTCAGTGCGCAAGTGTGTGCAGCGTACATAAATTTAGAAAGCAACAAACTCAGCTACCATAAAATATTAATATTATGACTCGTATTGAATGAAGTCTATGCTTGGGTTTCAAATTTCTTTGAATTTATTAAATTAAAAATGGTTAATTTTATACTTTAAAAATTAAAATTATTTACTTTTTTGATTAATTTAATTTAATAATTTTTAAAATTATCACATTATTTTAAGTTTTAAAATCATAAGGATACTGTAGATTTACCTCATTTTCACCCTCCCATAAATATTCATTTTAATTTAATTTTCAGTTATAGTAAATATAAATGAAGTTATTGTTCATTTCATTTAAAAAAAGCCATATTAAATCAAGATAAAAACAATTATTTATGTATATTAAAAATAATTAAATTTTAAATTTTTTATATTCGTTAAATTAAATTTTATAAATTTATTTCACCATCTTGTAATTGATGATAATTTCTCTGATTTGCATTCAAATCCTATTTTTGATATATATATTATTGCCGTGTTAGAGATGATGAAAACATAAAAGAATAATATTTTGTTCATTATATGTTAACTTAATTTTTAAATTTTTAAAATTTAAATTATTTAAATCAATTATGTATAGAATTTTATTATTGTAATAATATTTTATTAATTATGTTTAATTTATAACAATTAAATTAAAATTTTTCCCTTATTTATTGGTGTCTAAATTTACTTAATAATTATGTACAGCTTTGTAACCATTAGTGTCGAGATTTGTATGTATTTTTTTATAATTTCTTTTATTTTATATATTTCCTAAAAGTCTCCATAGAGATACGTTAACCAATGAGATACCGAAAAGGGCAATATTTTACCCTAATAAAAAATTTTAAATTGATCACGAATCATTATAATTAAATTTTAAATATGTGATTAATTTGATTTATTCATTTATTTTTAAATTATTATTTTATATTTTTATTATTTTTTAATATATTTTCCACAACCATTTTGCATGTGCAACTTCTATTTTAAAACAAATTTATAATATTATAAATTTTAAATTATATTTTCACGGCCTTTTTATCATTTTATTTTTTCTTTATCTTTGAGATTATAAATAGTAGCTATCTAAATATTATATTTTTTAAGGTTATTTTACCATTAAATACAGTTAAAATATTTCAACAATAACATATATTAAATAGAATTCATTTAATTTAAAATTGATACTACAATAAAATTAAAAATATTTAAATTAATTAAATATTTAACAGCATTTTATTTCTCTATATTTTTAGAAATTAATCAAAATCCTTAAATTTATTTCTTATACAATATTAAAACAACATTAATACAAATAAATAAACTATATTATTTTTAAAAATAATTTCATTACATATATTAGAACATCATGATGGTTTATTTAAGAATAAATAATTTAAAAATATATCTAAATTGACATTGAATTATATAAATATTTTAATAGAATAATTTTGATAGATAAAATTATATAGTAAATAACAACATATATAAATTAAATAATATATATAATTTTTTGAATTATAATATATATTGTTTATTTGAACTAAGAATACATATATATTAAGCAATATATTATATATATTTTCCTGAACAAATAATAATATAAAAATTATAAAAATTAATTGTTTTCACAATAAAAATGGTTATTTTATAATCATTCAAGAACGAATTTAAGACTCTATTTATTTTATCAAAAAATATTTTTTAGAAAAAATTCATATATATATATATATATATATATATATATATATATATATATATATATATATATATATATATATATAATAAAGGAATATCATATTACTTAAAAAATTAATACTTGGAGATTAAAATATTTCAACAATAACATATATTAAATAGAATTCATTTAATTTAAAATTGATACTACAATAAAATGAAAAATATTTAAATTAATAAAATCTTTAAAAGCAATTTCTTTCTCTATTTTTTTAGAAATTAATCAAAATCCTTAAATTTATTTCTTATACAATATTAAAATAACATTAATACAAATTAATAAATTATATTATTTTTAAAAATAATTTCATTACATATATTGGAATATCATGATGGTTTATTTAAGAATAAATAATTTTAAAAATATCTAAATTGACATTGAATTATATAAATATTTTAATAGAATAATTTTGACAGATAAAATTATATACTAAATAAAAACATATATAAATTAAATAATATATATAATTTTTTGAATTATAATATATATTTTTTATTTGAACTAAGAATATGTATATATTATGCAACATATTATATATATTTTTTTGCAAAAATAATAATATAAAAAATTATAAAAATTAATTATTTTCACACTGAAAATGGTTATTTTATAATCATTCAAGAACGAATCTATTTATTTTATCAAAAAAATATTTTTCTAGAAAAATTTCATATATGTATATAATAAAGGAAGAATATACTACTCACATCGCTAATTTAAAAAATGATCAAATATTCATCGTTGTGAGTGCCCGCCAACCGCCTTGCAAGGCCTTTAAAATATCTTACAAATCCTCCTCCTCCCTCATTCTCTGTTAACGGCAAACCCTCTTTCCTGGCTTTCCTTTCTTTCTTTGAAATAATGAGTAACAAAGACATGCTCAAAGTCCAGGTGTTTGACTGCTTTCTGTACTTCATCATCTTCATAAATTATTAGTTAGCATAATTTCTTTCTCTTCGCCCTCTCTTTGCTGATTCGTACGTCAAGATAACTAATTTATGTTGAGCTTTTTCCCTTGTGCAGACTTGTATCTTGAAGGTGGATATCCGCTGTGCTTGTGTTGGCTGTCAACAGAAAGTCAGGAAACTGCTGCAGAAAGTGGATGGTAATTTAACACTTAACATGCTCTACTTTTGCTTTCATTTTTCTCTAAGTTACTTTAATCTTCCATTAATTTGCTCCATAAACATCTGTTTTTAGATACGTAATCAAATCCACATGACACCCTCACTTTATTTTTTAATTCGCTTTATATGTTCTTTTCTTTAAAAAGAAAAAAAACCAAATTCACTTTGTTGTGAATTGTTTCTTTCTTCTCAAGGTTCAGATTCTTTTCTTTCCGGTATTGTATGCCAGCTAATTTCTTGAGGAACATGTGTATTGTTCAGGGCTGTATTCGGTGAGTTTAGATGCAGAGCAAGGGAAGGTAATAGTGGCAGGCGATAATGTGGATCCACATAAACTAATACAGAAGCTCAAAAAGTCAGGGAAACATGCTGAGCTATGGGGTGGCGGCGGTCAGAAAGGTGTGAATATGATGACGTACAACCAAACCTTCCCCGCCAACCAGCTCAAAAACTTACAAATTGAAAATAACAGCAAAGGAGGAAATGACAACAAGATGTCTCAGAAAGGTGAGAAGAAACAGAACAAAGGTGGTGGTGGTCGTCAACTCCAAAACAAAGGGGCTAAGAACCAGAAATTTGACGCAGGTGGGGGCAGTTTCGATGAATTTGTGGATAATGATGAATTTCACGGTGAGGAAGATGATGAGAAATTTGGCCACCATATGCACAGCAACAAGATGATGCCCGTGATGGGGAATGGCGGTGCCATGAATAAGAGTGAAGGTAATGGTGGTGGGAATGTTAAGGCAAAGGCAAAAATAAGTGATGATCTGCCTATACAAATGAAGGGAAAAGGTGTAAGCATCAAGTTTAAAAATGGTAATGGAGAAAAACAAATAGCAGGCGGTGATAAAAGGGAATGTAAAAATGGTGGTGGTGGTAGTAGTGGTGGTGCGATAGGTCGGTTTCTAGGTTTTGGTGAAAAAAGAAAGAAAGGAGGAGGACCCGATAAAAATATAAAAAACGGTGGCGGTGGCCGAGGAGAAAATAACAAAGACATAGAAGGGAAGATGGGCGGTGGAGGGAAATTGGAGGGCCATGGTTATAAGAATAGCATGATCGATGATGGTTTTGATAATTCTAATATCCCTTTAGAAGAAAAAGGGGGGAAGGGCGGCGAAAGCAAGGGTAATGTTGGGGATGGGCACATGGGTCAGATGGGACCAATAAGTCAAGGGGGTCCAATGGGCCCAATTGCGGTAGGAGATTATCCAGAGATGCAGGTGCCAGCTCCTCATTATAATCCGCAGCAGCAATATATGGCTACGATGATGAATCAGCAACAAGCAGCAAATATGTTGTACCCACAGCCCCAGGGGATCTACGGAAGGCCACATCCATCCATGGGTTATATGCCACATCCTTCCCTGGGTTACATGCCACCCCCACCCATGCCATCCCATCCCATGGCTGATCCTGTCACCCACGTTTTTAGTGACGAGAACAGCGAGAGCTGCACTATAATGTAATGTTTTAGTAATTTTTTTTTGTTTGTTTTGGGGTTCATGAAATTTTGTTTGTGTTGGGAAATGCCTGGAATTTAGGCAGGGGTAGTAATAGTATAGTAAGACCGTTCGAGTATTTCTGTTTTGGATTTAAATTTGCAGAGGATAGTACTACATTATTTAATGATAAAAACTGGCCATTTTACAAGAATGCACTTTTGTTGTCTTCAAATATGTTGTCTTCATAGTACGTTGCAATCCCTTTTTAATGTTGTGGTTTGTGACATATAATATTATGATGATCTTACTTAAATTATATGGATTCAAATAATATTTGATATTGTTTAGAAGTTTCATACTTTTCTTAGTATTCATAATTCGACCCCCCTCATTTTTATATATGTATGGTGGTGCATTAAGACAACTATAGGGTCTCCTACTTACTTTGCTGAAATATTAAGCGTACTTTGTGGCATATTCTGGAAAGCCCAGTAGAGTGCATTAAGATTTGGGTTCCCACTAGTTGTCACGCTTTTGCAAATACCAAGTCCTAATAGGCGTTACATGTCGTGATATATTGGCAATTTCCTCAAGTCTTGAGAGTTGCAATCTTCAGTGGATTATCATTGGTACATAATAGGGTTGCAAGCTCTCCTAGGAAGTTGGCCTCCTTGGTTAGGGATGCAGGGAATTCTCCAATTTCAGGATTGCAAGTTTAGAATCTGTTGATGCCTAGCTGGTTTTTTGCGATTCTATTTGGTTCCTTGTAGTTCTGTGCAGTTTCGTGTACAGCTGTTTTTGCTGGTTTTGTTGAGCCTTACTATTCTCTAGGCTGCATTTTTTGTTGGTGCCCCTTCATTCTTTCGTATAGCAGGTCCGTAGGCAGGGGTGGTGTCTGCCTCCTGGCTGGGTTATAGTTGTTGGTTGTTTTCTTATTTTATCTGCGGTTGCTGGCCCTATGTATGTATTTATTGGTTGTATTTGAAGAGGGCGCTGGTTTTACCTCTGTTGGGCCTTTGGACTTCCTCAGACAAAAAACATGGTTACATGATATGACGGCACGCAAGAGGAACACGCGTGTATTTTTGTTATATGTTTTCTTATTTCTATCTAATTAATACACAAACATTCCTGGATATAAAAGGGTCATCCTCATGCATCGTGGTCCTACCTGCAAGTATGTCTTGTCGTCCATCGTCACAGACAGCAGAGGTTGATGGAGATGTTTTAGATATGCAAATATTCCAACTTTAAACAGTTAGTTAATGTCATTGATCTAGTTCATGATTCCTCATTTAAGATAGTTGGTCTCATGAAATTTTTAACTAGTTTTACACTTGTGTGTATGAATTTAGAGACATTCCATTGTGTTAAGTTCCGACTTGCGGAATGAGCTGCCAGCATCTTTCTTATTCACGGGGTGGGAAGCGCAGTCTAAACCAAACAATTCTCTCTGCTCCGAAATGAATGCATGGAATCTCAGGCAAGAATCCAATTGAAGCAAACCCAAGCATGCACAAGCTCCACACGGCTGCATGGCAAACTCTTGCTTCTTCACTGCCAGCTACACCCTCCCCTTACATTCGCCACCATCAAACAATGCCAAATTCTTAATTAGAATATCCACGTTCAACATTCTTCCCTACAAAAATCCCGTTTTATTCGCTTTGCTAAAAAACTAATTAGAAGCTTGAATATCCGTTTCATAGCATCAACCATGGCTTCTACCTTCCTGCGCCTCATCTCTCTGTCATGCTCTTTCCTCCTCATCTCCTCCGAGTCCCAGTCCCAACCAACTTCCAATCTAGATCTCCTGGTGATACAACTTCACAAAGATCCTTATTCAGGTCTTCATTGCATGAGTCCCCAATTCCTTTTTGCCTGCGCACCTTCCACCTTAGTTCAAAACGCCTTACCCCGAAATATTCAAGGCGTTCTGGGACTAGGTCACACCCCAATCGCCCTCCCAAGGCAGCTTTCTTCTAACTTGGGATTACAACGCCAATTCAGCATGTGCCTCTCTCGTCAACCAAACCTTAACGGCGCTTTGCTCATTGGGAATGCACCAAATAACTTGCTTCCTGGCCTCGATTTGTCGCGTGACCTACTGTCCACCCCATTATTCGTTGGCCTCTAAGGAGAGTACTGCATCCATGCCACCGCGCTCAGAATACACACGCAATTGATTCCGCCGAACGGTCCGAACCCGACTCTTTATGTCAAAAACGGCCTCCCTAAAGCACTGCTTAGTACTGCCACTCCTCACACACTTCTCCAGCGTGACCTTTATGCATCTGTTTCTCAAGCTTTTGCCAGTCATATTCCCCACGAGGCACAAGTGCCGCCAGTGGCACCGTTTGGGATGTGTTTCGACCCAATAAGATTATGAGGGCCGCAATTCCAACCATTGAGCTGGTGTTGGACAAGTCCGATGTTGTCTGGAGATTGTATGGGGAAAACACGATGGTGGACGCAGAGCCTGGTGCGAAGTGTCTGGCTTTTGTGGATGGAGGAGCCAGTCCCAAGGATGCGATGGTGATAGGGGTCAGCCTATTGGAGGAGAACTTTTTGAGGTTTGATCTGGCCATGTCCACCCTTGGCTTTAGCTCTAGCTTGCTTGTTCACCATACTAGATGTTTCGACCGCAACTTGGCCAATGCTGCTTAGATGGTCCGAGGGGGAGAATTTATGGTTATGGTGCTATTTGAGCATCTACTTCCTACCCGCTAAAGAAATAAATAAAGTTGGCTTAAATAAAATGCCCACTTATTATGTTTCAAAATGCCACTTTGTCTCGTATTTTTAGTTTTTCAAGGTGTACTTTTTAGTTTCTCTGAATGAGTACGAAATCATATATTTTTTTATTTTTACACATCTCCTGTCTAAAGGGCACCATAATTTACTAGCAGATAGCGTGATATTGATAGAAGTTTACTTTAAATTTGACGTTAGGGATGTAGACCGGGACCGATTAGATACAAGGTCAGTTCGTTTAGGCCTAATTTATTTAGATCTAATCTGTATTATTCGTAAAAAAATAAATTAAATACTAAGGAATCAGTATTGTTAAGTCTGCGACTAGTACATAAATTTGTATTGTTAAGTCTGCGACTAGTACATAAATTTTAATTACAAGTTTACGGATCGGTCCGTATAAATTTAATCCCTACGAATTTTAATCTGTCCAAATAAATCAATATTACCTATGAAAAAAATAGATCAAATTTTAAGTAATTTAAGTTTGTTAATGCTCGCAAAGCCCATGAACTTTAATCTATTTTACACCCCTATCTGATGCTTATTTATAAAAACTTGATAAATGATGAGTGAATATTAAAAAATAAATTATAAATAAAAGCATGTCAAGCTGTAAATTGCAATGAGTCACTTCTCAATAAGGATTTGAATTAAGTTTGTTAAATTAGGTGGTTGCTCCACTTAACCTTTATTTGAAAATAGAAAAAACATAAAATAATTTTTTAATTTTATATTAGTTAGATTTTATTTTTTTTTAATTTTAAAAATTTGAAAATTATTTTTTAAATTTTATAAAATTTAAATTTAATATCTATTATCAATTTAATTAATTATTTTATTAAATTATATAATTTTCTATAAAATTCTTAATAATAATTATAGTATTATCGTATATTAGTTTGTTTCAATTTTTTATATATAATTTTGTAACTCATCTTTTACTATTTAATTAAAATTTTATATATGTAATTTTAATTTTTATTAATTATATATAAAAAATTTATTTGTGAAAAATAACAAGACAAACTATATTATGATTCTTGTTTAAATATATTATTAAAAAATTATATAATTTGATAAAATAAGAAATTAAATTAATAATAGGTGTTAAATCCAAGTTTTATATAATTTAAAAGACTAATTTCTAAATTTTTAAAGTTAGATGAAGTAAAATCTAATCAACTCAAAGTTGAACGGAGTATTTTACATTTTTTCCTTAAAAATATACCTAACTGAAAACTCACAAACTTGTAAGTCTACAATTTCTTTTAATTATCAAAACTTTACCTATTTAAATAATTTCTTTCTAAATTTTAATAGAAAAACATGCATGTAATGCACTTGATCTTTGTGGTCCCAAATTAAAAAAAAAGTTTGGATGGATGGAATGAAAAGAGAGTGGGAATGAGAAATGGTTTAAAAATGTGTTTAGTAATATTATGAAATGAAAATTCTCATTTTATAAAGAATAGTCATTCCATCAAATAATGGAATATTCATTCCAAGATAAAAGTGATGAAATAACTTATTATCTTGTTACATTATTCTTGGATTGGACTTACGTCTTTATTATTCTTATTAATTTTTTAAAATTTCAAAACTTTCATTTTTACTTGTAAATCCTATTTGACCTTTCTTTTTCATTATAAATATGAAAATATTTTAAACTTCTTACCAAATACATTAGTTTGACTTTTTCTAATAATGTATTATATTAATAAATATAACATACTCTTTTAAGTTATCTATATTTTCTTTTAACAAATAATATATCGATTGTTTTTGAATTAAAAGCATACACTTTAAATTAAATTAACATATGAAGAATACTATTATACATTCATGTATAATTTTTTAATTGAATATAATATAATCTTAAATTAAATTTATTTTAACCATGTAACATATTTAAGTTAATCAATTTAATATAAATTATTTATATGTTTAAATATATAAAAAAACTATAAATAAATAAAAAAAGTATTATCTTTTATATAAAAATGTACTGATTTTTACAATTTCATTTAAGGGTATTATTATTAACATATTTTTCTCTATTTCATTCTAACAAAATTTTATTATATCAAATATAATTATGAAATAATCATTTTTATACCTATTTTCATTCTAGCATTCAACTCGGCATACTTTACTTTGTTAAAGAATCAAGTTTCAAAATCACGACATCGTGCATTAAATTTTTTTTCCTTTCTCTTTTTGAAAGAGAATTGAATTACATAATTGTCTCGCTTTTGAGAATGAGTTTTTGTCTTTTTATAGAAAATTGCTTCAACAAATCGGTAAACTATTTTTAAGATTAAGTTTCACATTAGGTTTAATCTTTACAAGATTTGGGACAATAGATATTACATGTATTGCATGTGTAATTTCTATTAAAATTTTGATTAGAAATTGTGGAAGGGGAGAAAGTATTAACAATTAAAAATACGAGCAAATAAATTTTAACACATAAAAAATTGGTGGATTAAATGCAACTAGGTGAAATTATATGTATATAATTTGAAAATATAAGTAGAAGAACTTTACTACTTACAAATTAGGTGAAATTATATATTCCTAAAATAAACTAAAATTTTATTTTGATCTTTAAAAGTATTAATTTTTTGGTAATTTTGCCTCTAAGGTAAAATTTGTGTTAATTTAATTCTTGAAACTCAAGTTGAATTTTAATCTTTGTTAGGGATACTAAAATTTTATTTGAACTTAAATTTTTAGAAATTAAATTAATATATACATTATTTCATATATAAAATTAATGAAAATATAATATTTTGAGCATCAAGGTTTTAGTATATAAAATATAATTTTATTTTTGAAAGGATAAAAATGACATGTATTAAATGTATATTTTCTTTCTAATTTTTAATAGAAAACTATTGAGATAAAGAAAAATGGTGCACATGTGTTGTTTCTATTACAATTCAAAATGAAAATAATTTAGATAAAAAGGTCTTGATCAGTTAAAGATAAAAATAAGTAGGTTTAAGCCCTGTTTGATAATTAGTTAATTCAATTAATTATTGGTTAATAACTGATTATATTAACTAATTTAACCAGCTAATAACATTAGCTGTTTAAATAAAAATATTTAATAAAATTAATTATTTTCTATTAATTTTTTATATGTAAAATGACATATAATGACATGTATATATTTTATGATTTATTTAAGTATTTTTTACTTTAATAATATTTTAAATTTATCATATGATTTATATTTAAGAAATATAATAATTTATTTTTAAGTAATTGTTTGAGTCATACTTGTTTAAAAATATGATAAATTTAAAATATAATTAAAAATTTATTATATTTATTAAATTATTATATTTTTTAATAAATAAATCATTATATTTTTTAAAAATAAATTATAATATTTTATAAATACATTATAAAAATTAATAATTACTATTTAATAAATTTATTTAATTTATTTAGTAAAGATATAAATAAAAATATATATTATTTAAGAATAATTTTATATTTTTATAAGCCCATTATTAATAAACTAATTAAAAATGTTAGGTTTATTAACTTTTTTAAATTAGCTGATTGAAATTAGTTAAATAAGTTGTTTGTCAAATAATTAAATTAACTCTTAAAAATATAAATAAATAAATTAATTTTAACATTCAGAAAATAAAGCAGAGAAGAGCAATGGAAAGAGCGGATGATACCAAAATGTAGACCGGAAAGTTACATTGGATAGGTGGGGCCCGTGTACGTGTCCGATCCAATGACAGAGCTGTAAACCTCGCCGCGTAACATTAAATTAACTGATTAATAAGTGTTTGCCAAACTTATTAATTAACATCTAAAAATATAAATAAATAAATTAATTTTAACATTCAGAAAATAAAGTAGAGAAAAGCAATGGAAAGAGCGGATGATACCAAAATGTAGACCGGAAAGTTACATTGGATAGGTGGGACCCGTGTACGTGTCCGATCCAATGCCAGAGCAGTAAACCTCGCTGCGTAACATTCGCTACACAGTTTCAGTTTATTTATATGAAAAAAACCCCAGCTTCGGTTGTCCCAAAATCGGCCATTTTGTTCATCAAGCAGCGGGGCAGAGCGCATTAGCAGAATCAATCGAAAATGCATTCTTTCGCTTACAGAGCCAATGCTTTACTAACCTTGGCCGTAACCATTCTTGCCGTTATGTGCGCCATGGCCTCTCTATCTGACAACCTCAACTCCCCCTATCCTTCAGCTCAAGTCCAGGTCACTCACTCCTCTTCTTTTTCTTTCTCCTTCCGCTTTATAGCAGTTCATCTTTCACGGATCTGTAATTCACTGAATTTTTTTTCTTATTCCGTAGCTCATTTGGTTTTATTGGTGGGCTTTTGTGTATCCGCATGTAGGTGTTGAACATCAACTGGTTCCAGAAGCAGCCGAACGGGAACGACGAGGTGATTCTTCTTTTGCTTGGGGATTCACTTTCATTTGTTCTATCGGTAGAGAGTATTCCTTCGGTTAAATGGTTTGATAGATTATTCATGTTCACCGTCAGGTAGTTCTTTAGATTTATGACTGGATTTTGGTCGAGGTAGAATATAATGTGCACGGATTTCATTGGTTTTTATTTTTATATTTTAATATCAAGCAATAATATTGAATTTTCTTTTATCATTATGTAATATGATAAGTATTAACGACTAACAATTTGGTATATAGATTGTAGAGGAAGCAAAACCTCCTTGAATTATTGATAGTTGTGATAAGTAGTCCAAAATAATTAGTTCACATAACAGTGGAATTTAAGATTTGATATCTATAAAGGTAGATGATTTAGCCTCTGCAGTTAGCTATCAGACATCTATTATTCCCTTTCATTTAGACTAAAGTCTTTCCAAATGATAAATTTGTCGGTCATTGGGTCAGCAATGGGGAAATGGAACGGAATCATATTTCTCTGTTAGGTTTATGTGACTCTTGGTTGCACATAGTTGCATGGGAGTTGATGCTTGCTCAGGCTTGTAGTTAGTTAGGAAAGATCTATCTAGTAGGGCCTTCAATAGTGAAATATGAGGAATTCATGGGCTTCATGGCTAGACAAGCTTGGTGCATTTGACAAAGGACAGAAGCATAGCCTGAGACCTGGATGCAGAACAACATAGGAGAGCTTGGCTGTTGATAATTATATATTTATAATTATTTCATTAAGGACCTCTGGTAGATGAGAAAATTTCACCAGTAGATTATTCTGGGGTTGAGGTTAATAAAGGATGTTGATGGGGGACAGCATTATAAGGAGAGACAGGGTCAGAAGAGTAACTCTGTTGATTATAGATGCTGTTCTGACATGACATCCAAGGCTGTCAACTACACTTGCAAACAGTAATGTTACAGATTCTGTATCCGATTTTGGGCATTTATGGTATCATACTTTGATGTTTTAGAGGCTAGAACAGATCTGTAGTATGTCTATAGCATAATATACTTGGAGATAAAAGAGGATAAATAAGTTTTCTTGTCATGGTCTTTAAGCACATGGTGGAAGTCTGAAACCACTTATGGAAACCAAGAGTCGGTCTTCACAGCTGTGGTTGAGACTGTTTATAAGACGGTTCATATACTTGCTGGATGCCTATGTACTTATTATGCAAATTACTAATGAAGCTCTTGCATAATTCAATGTAAAAGTTTTTGGTCGGTAGGAGACAGGACCCCTGACCTAAAAAAAAATTAAAAAAAATAAAGGCCAATAATTGTTAAGAGCAAAGCCTTTAAGAATTGGAAATATCACTAGTGTTCTACCCTTGGGAAGACCATTATACAGCAGCACAGCCTACTGTAATCCTTTTTTTAATTATTTTTATTTTTATTTTTAAGTTGGTGGTATTTGCTAACTTGTCTTATATGTGCTTATATTTTTTAAGCCACAACTTCTTTTTTTTTTCCCAAAAAAAAAAAAAAAATTGGTATAGAAGCTGAGCACTAGCCATTGTTAATTGCATCAGATTTGATTTTTCATGATTTTTAAGTGATCCATTTTCTATTTAACTCTGTCATCAGTCGACTCATTATGAACTCTTCTCTGACTTTCAACTGTTACCTATTACCTAGTTCAAGCTGAAGCGAATCATTTCTATTCATGCAGGTCAGCATGACACTGAATATATCAGCAGATTTACAGTCTCTTTTCACATGGAACACAAAACAGGTTTTTGACTTGAGTACCTGATACTCATTGTAATCAGTAATTTTTTTGGTTTTGGCCTGCTTTACTTTCGGAGTTGTAAAGACTAAGGACACATTTGATGGGGGAGAGAAGGGGAGGAATGGAAGAGGAGGTAAAAAATTAACAATCACCGACTGTAAGAGATGTGATGCATGTCTTGATGTATTGTCAAATCTCACCCAGTCTGCCTTCATTCCACTCATTCTCATCTTTACCAATGTTCCTCTGTGTTCTTATGTGGTCTAGAAAATTACAGATAATCCGAGAAGTGTTAAAAACTGTTTATTAGGAACTTTCATATAATGCAAAGATTCTAATTTTGATCAATTATGTACTAAATTAAGCAAGTGGAAGTTCAGTGCTGTCTGACGACTTTAATTTTGTCTCACTATATGCTTGCAGGTTTTTGTATTTGTAGCTGCTGAGTATGAAACCCCGAAGAATGCATTGAATCAGGTGAGATTTGATGAGTCTGGTGGCATATCAATTTTGAAATTGCCATTTAAATTCCATGTTTATGGAAAGTAGAAAAGGATTTTGTTTTTGAGGCAGCTGTGGGCCTACACAGTATGTTAATATATAGTTTATGTTAACAGTAATAATAAAATCAATCCTAGTCCTTCTCCTAATAGCTTAAGTTTTTAGAAACAATTGGCACTTGATAGTTTACGTGGCTTAGATAGCTTACAGCCCTGATTTCTTTATATATCAAGTTTCGCTACATGAAATGTCAGATGCGTTACTCAAACTCGAGATGCTATTTTACAGATTTCCCTTTGGGATGGTATTATTCCATCTAAAGAACATGCAAAGTTCTGGATTCATACTTCAAATAAGTACCGTTTCATTGATCAGGTACACTTCTTCTGGGATGCATGAATTACATATGATCTCAATCTTATTCACTAACTAATTCTCCTATTTTCTTAATGTCCAGGGAAGCAATTTGCGGGGTAAAGAATTTAACTTGACATTGCATTGGCATGTCATGCCCAAGACTGGCAAAATGTTTGTTGACAAGATAGTTATGCCCGGGTACCGATTGCCAGAGGAATATAGATGAGGGTTTCATGTGCGTTGTTAACGTTATTTCTGTAACTTTACCCTTTTTATAACCAATATACAGGGTAAGCTTAAGAGAACTAGAATCAGGGGAAAAAAAAATACAATTCATCCTTTGTGAAAGTAAAAATGAATAGCTTTTGAATACTTGGACATCAGAGGATTTTGCCTGTTCTTTAGTTATCTTTTGCTTGGACAGAATATTTTTGGCTGTTAAACCCCAATGACGCCGCGGTTTGGCTACAGATTTAAATCACAGTACTGTTGTTCTTTCTAAATGCTGAAAAATTTGTAACCAAAACATCCCTCGTTCTTTCAAGAACTTTTCCCCGGACATAGCACAAAAACGAACGTCAATCATTTATGACAGGAATCCAGCCCTTTTTGTTGGTATGTTTTGACTCGGATTTGAGAGCTATATACACCATAACTAAGGCAATGAGCTTGGCATTACTGGAGAAGAATTGGAGAGTTACATAGGTAATAGCAATTGCAAAATTTTTGGTTGGCTTCCTTTCCTTATTTGTGGATCCTCAGGGAGGAATGAGTGGCAAATGTTTGGCCGTCCAGCGTCGGCAATTTACTAGCAGGTTCCTCTGTGCGTGCCTGCGCTGCACTATTTTTCCACTTTCTCTAATTCTTCACACTCACTTAAATTGGAATATATGAGAATAGTGAAGCAAAATTTGATTGAAAATTTTATCATTGGTATAAAATATTTCTCATAGAAAGATTTATTTAAAAAAAAAACTCCGTGAATATTATCATGTCTGTGGGGCCTCCAAAAGTCTCTGCCTTTTGCCACTAATTCCGTAGCAATAGCATAGTTGTCTCATATATGCGAAGGACCTCCTGTGTTTTGGCTTTTTGGCCTTGGGGAGTTGGAAAACATCACTCTTAATCATAATATTTCTGACTTAGAGGGCCATTTTGCGAATGGAAATCATCATCTCTCTGTTTACAAAGTCAAAGTGGGCGTGATGATTCACGCATAGTTGTAGATATTTTCATGATTTTGATACATTATTCTTTATTTCTGATTCTAATATATATATATATATGTCAAAATAATTTCTGATTTATATCTGATTTCATACAGAAAGCCAACTATTAGTGCAGATTTAGAGGGTGTTTGGTTGGAAATTTTAAATAACTTAAAAACGGAATCAAGTATTCAATTTCATTATATAATATTTGATTTATATGATATGGGATTTGTAACCTTTACCTAATTTTAAGTAATTTCTTCTAAATAAAATTCTTACCTCCTCTAAGATTTTATCAACCCTAATAAGACAATACACTATTCGACTTCTCTATCTCATACCCAACTTATTTTTAAAAAATAGATTATTAAGAAGATAATTTTCGTTTTATATTTTTATTTTAAATTTCTTTAATAATAAAAATGAAAATATTCTATTTACTTATTTTCTTACGCCAGTGACATAAATCCGTTTATTTGTTCTTAGTACAATCATTTTTTAAAATTTAATATAATTTTTTAAAAATCTATTATGATTCTAAAAAATTCTAATATGATTTTTAAAATTTATTACAATATTAATTTTATTATAATATTAAAGTTTTTATTTTAAACTTATAAGTTTAATGACTATTTCAGTAAAATTTATTACATTTTTATGATTTTATTATAATTTTAAGGATTTCATTGTGCTTTTGTTAAATTTATTATAATTTTTTAAAAATTATTATAATTTTTAATTTTTATTAAAATTTTATTCTATAATTGATGAATCAAATAATAAGAAACAGAATCATAAAAATATAATTTCATTTCCTGTCTGAATCAAATACTCCCAAAAAAATAATAAATTCCTGTTCTTTAATTCCCTTTCCTTTTCATTCTTACATGTTGAACCAAACTATGATGGTTGATGCAAATAATTGTAAATCAAACTGGGGGAATACTGACCTTAAATTTGACACAATGATAAAAGTTAAGACAGTATTAGATGTAACCAAACTATTAATTTAGCGAACGTTGGGACATTTTTTTCTGTTCAATACTTCAATGTAGTGAAGTATTCCCTTTTAATATGATTTATATGATTATAATACTATTTTTTAATTATATTTTATGAATTAACTCACTGTTTTTCTTAATTGTATTAAACTGGCCTCCTAAAGCTCATAGGAATAAGAAACATGGCGAAACAGAGCAGACGGCTGTTAGAAAAATATCCTTCAAAACAGTTTGGACTGTGGTTGGGCCCAATAAACTAAAAATAAGAGAAGGGGAAAAATTGAAAATCAAAGACTGACTGAGAAAACAAACACAGGGAGTTAAGTTCTGACACGGTAAGTCAGAATCGATCACACTCAGCTTTTTTTGGTACTTATATCCCTATCTCAGAGGTTAGTTCCAAGAAAACATCGTTAATCATCCCCAAAGTTGTATTTTTTTCATTATTCTTGTAAACCCTAAATCTTTTGCCCCTTATAAGATCTGGGATCTTTTGCGGTACCAGAAATATATTAAAGAGCTTCTTCTCCCTCAATTCAGGAGAATCCTCATGTGATAGATCTTCCAAAATGAAAAGTTTCTGATTATTTTTCTCTCTCTCTCTATTTTTCATTGTCAGGTTCTTAATAGTGCAGGGCATAGCATCACCTGTTCGGGAAGGTAGCAACTTTTGCTCTGCAAATTTATATATCTGTTCTATTCGGTATACTCGTCCCTGCATTTGGGCATATCAGGTGTAAATGAAATTTCTTTCGTGCTTAAGCGCTATTTAATTTTTGAAAAACTTGTTTGGGTCATCCCTGATCTTTGTAGCTGTTCGCAGGTTACTCTTCCTTGGAAACAATGAATTTCTCTTCTTTTGCTCATGTTTTCCAACATATCAAATTCCCAATCGATTTGCTTACTTTTAAGTTTGCTTTGTTTCTTATTGATGCTATTGCATGGGAAGGAACTAATTCGGTGCTTTTACTTGGAAAAAGGATGGAGCACCAAGGCCAGAACTCATCTATGGCAGCTGTTGGAGGTGGAGGCCAGTTGCCGTACGGTTCCAATCCATACCCGCAAAACCAAATAACTGGAGCGCCAAGCTCGGTTGTTACATCAGTTGGTGCCATTCAATCCGCTAGTCAGCCTGCAGGAGCTCAAATGGGACAACATCATCTTGCTTATCAGCATATTCATCAGCAGCAACAGCAGCAACTTCAGCAACAACTCGAAGCCTTCTGGGCAAATCAATTCCAAGAAATCGAGAAGGTAGCTGATTTTAAGAACCATAGCCTTCCTTTAGCAAGGATCAAGAAGATTATGAAGGCCGATGAGGATGTCAGAATGATATCCGCGGAGGCACCTGTCATATTTGCAAGAGCCTGTGAAATGTTTATATTAGAGCTGACCTTGCGCTCTTGGAATCATACTGAAGAGAACAAAAGGAGAACGCTTCAAAAAAATGACATTGCGGCAGCAATCACTAGGACTGACATATTTGATTTCTTGGTTGATATTGTTCCCCGGGAGGACTTGAAAGACGAAGTGCTAGCTTCGATACCTCGAGGAACGATGCCGGTAGGAGGACCTGCTGATACGCTTCCTTATTGCTATATGCCTCCTCAGCATGGCCCTCAAGTTGGCGCTGCTGGTGTCATAATGGGAAAGCCTGTCATGGATCCAAGTATGTATGCTCAACAGTCTCATCCCTACATGGCACAACAAATGTGGCCGCAGCCTCCGGACCAACAGCAGGCATCTCCAGATCGTTAGCTGAAGTTTCTTGAGACTAAGGTGAAATCTTATGTCCCGTCTTTAACGAAGTTCTGGGTTTGTGTTTGAAATTTTCGATAAATTTCTCATTTCAGACTATTTTCAGCAACGTTATAAAGTGCTAGTCTTCTGGAATGTCCTTTCTTAAGTGGACTTTAATCTAGATATATTGACTCTTAATGTCTCACAAGTAATGAACTAATTAATCAATTTATCACCTGAAATGCTGGTGCTAGATGCAAGATTTACTTGTGCTTCGGTGTTCTAAATGCATGGATGCTACCATGATGTTTTCATAGGAATTACAACCTGTTCTCAGGAGACGGGATAATTAGAAATCTCAGGTTTTTAATGTTATGCAGCAGCGTCCCTTTTACTGGTTCCATTGTCATGTTCCCAGTGATATTGTTATTAGAATGAACATGAATGAGTCAGATTCCCATTCTTTTTCTCGTACCTAAATTTTACCACTTTGTACTGAGTTCTTTATCAGTTACCCTTCATATTCATGCTGCTTTCTGCACTGTAAATTGACTATAAAATATTTTATAGCTGATACTGCCTACTCTTCGTGCAGATTACTGGGGGACTGGTTTGATTTAAGATATCAAATGGAATGGTGGGGCACAACCCTTTAGTAATCTGAAATTGTAGCTGATAACTGACACACAATGTAAACTTTGGTTATGTAGATAATGTACCCGTGAAACACATGACTTATCTTGATTAAGCTTGGATGGGATGGTGTTTTTCCATTTTTTTTTTTTAATTTCTTATTTCTGGTCTTCGTTTGGTTTTAGTTACTTAGGTGTATAGTAGATATTTTATTTGAAATTTAGAGTCATTGTCGGTGCAAAAAAAATTAAGCTTAAAGGATTTTCATTTCACTTTCTTTTATTTGCCTCGTGGATGTAATATTAATAGCTGACTGCTGACCACCGTTCTGCTAGCAGATAAATAATAATGCATTATAATCATTTTGCTCCATATATTTCTATATATATGTGAAAACTTCCAATGGCATTGACATTCAAATGTATTGGACAGCACCGCCTTGGGATGAGATATGCATATTTTTAATAGAAAAATGTTAGTCACTCTTTTTTATACCACAGATGAAGATGATTTCTTACATGGAATAATTGAAATCCAATTGATTTCGCCTGCTTAAAAATAAGCAGAACTTATTTAACTCAAATTGATATGTGTACAACGCATAAAACTGCGTTTCTAGTGGTAAACTGATCGGCCTGATTCCCGATCGCTGTCTTGACAAATATTTGTCAGCAGAACACGCAGATGTTTATAGCGTAGATCAAACCATACCATGGATCCATGGCAAATTGCAAAGCAAGGGAAGGTCCTATACAAAGTCAGCCGGGTAATCATCCAATGCCTAAATAAAAACAGATACTATAGTTAATTTTGCCAATCTAAACCTCTAGTTAGCATTTAGGATCAATCTGGAAAAAGACTCCAACCAGACAGGATTATGTTATCTTGTTTGGACTGCCTTCATAACAATTCCCTCAAGAATTCCATCAGTGCCAAAGTTACCAGAAAACTGATGGGGATCAACAGGGCCAGGCAGCTGAAATGAGATGGAGAAATGCCCTGATGGACAAAGATTCTGAGTTTGCATCTCAAACACCTGGGAGTACCTGCATACCGTTTTCTCTCCTGTTGTCGTCACTCCCCGTATCAGCACTGTACCATCAGGATCAACCTCACAGCTGAAATCCCCTGCACCAATATATTTGACAAGTAAATTATCAGTATGAGATCTCTGGGCAGGAATGATAAAAACAATTATTCTCCCACCAAAATCATTAGCAGCAAAGAATAAGTTTCGGAAGGCCACATGGCAATTATATTGGACAAGCAACTTACTGTCATCCCTTTTCACCCCAGGGAGAGACATGCGGAACAGGTACGAGTCCTCGCACTCTCCAATGTCCATTAGCCCTACAATTGGTCCCACCTGACCCAAAGCTGCACTTCCTGTCAATGCAAATCCATTTTTGGTCGCAGCCACAATGTTAGACCATTCCTTTCTGGTGGGCTGGGAAGGAAGATATATCATAGCTGGACCAACGCTCTCAGCGTCAGTGTCATTTTGAGAGCGCAAAGGAGTCATGTAACTATACATCATTTTTGTACCATTACATGGCACACTACTGATGGGTGCCAGAACATGGACACGTTGCAGAGAATCCGAAAGCTCTGAAGAATCATCATTGTATCTTCTCTCCTGGGAACTGCTACAAGATTGGTGAAGAGGCATCTTCCTCTCAGGATCGGCCTCTCTCACTGCCAAGTTGTTCCAAATATCACCATCAGCAGAAGTATGCAATCTTGCCCCATTCCTGTCCAGTTTAAAATCCTCCAGCCCACTTAGCCTCTTGAACCTCTCAATATCATCTGGCTTGATGTAGGTGGTTTCTGGATTGTTAATAAATACAATGTTCTCAATAATTTTATACTGATTTTCAAACTGAGATTGAGGATGTAGTTCAGGAGGAAACAAATCAGTAAACTGCGGGTAACTGGGAGCATCTTCTTGTACTTGGGCAGAAATATTGCCTTGAAAGAATTGGTGCAGCAGTGGTAGCTTCACAATAACAGATTCATCAGCCTTCCTAAGTACGTGGTAGTACACTAGCTCCACTTCCACTGTTTTTAGATTAGAAGAAACTAGTTGATCAGATGTGTATGGAGGAAGTCCCTCAGCTATTCTTTGCAATACTGATTTTTGGTTCCGCTCTCCTTTAATGTCAGGCCCAAAGTAGGTTCCCATAATGAAGTACAGGAGGAAGCGCTGATCATCAGTTGGTGTCCCAACTTTAAGACTAGTGGATCTTAAATTCGCCACAGTTGAGGGTTCTGTACCATGGTATGAGCCATCCATTGGAGACGGAGAACACAGAACCTGCAAGAAAATATCAGTCAGAGGTTAACTTAAGACTAAATCCACTTCGACAGAGCTAGGGATTGAGATATGGGCTAGACATATGAGGTATTTAACAATTTTACAACATAATTATAATCTTATGGCCATTGAAGATAATAGTTTTGCAGTTTTCTCTACATGGAGCCAAGAAACACAGAGATCCCTCCCTCCAAACTTTGCACTTGTAATTAGTACACCCTGAATCCCACTGCATGAACGGGCGGGAGGATGACTTACGGACAAGAGTAAAGGGAGACATAATCAAAACAGTGACAGCTAAGGAAATTAGAGAGAAATGGGACATGTGATTTATGCCATCACCCAATAAGATGTCTTATCTGATATTTACTTAAAGATTAACTCAAGATGGTAAAACATTGGCATGACCTTTGAATGCACAATGCCATTAAAGATCCATCATTGATAACATATCCTCCTTCTTCCTCGGCTTCTTCAATACTCCCAATACAGACCTTCGCCACAGGTAATATGATGACATTTTGTTATCTACACTAGATATATGGAGATTTGAGCTTCAATGGCACATAGATTATCTGCACTATATGTCAGTACCTTTTGAATTTGTCTCATCTCCCCGAAGACTTCCCCCAACTTTCTAACTTTTAACAAGACAGACGACATCAAATGCATAATAAGGCAACATTCAGTTGCAAAATGAACAGCAAAAACAAAAATTAGATTTTTTTTTTCCATTAACAGAAGAAGTAAACTTCCTGCTCAGAAATTTGAATGACTCATTATATATATAACAATAAAAACATTGTGCTTGATGAAGTGGAGACAGCTTGAATAACATCCATCAACATGATAAACAATTTTCTTTCAGTTGACCAAAAATTTGGGCTCCAAATCTCAACAAGACTGATTAAACAATTGCCGATTTGATCACGGAGCAGCTCAAACAACAATTCATTCATCAAACTCAGAATAATAATGTCTAGGTGAGATGCACAGACAAGAAGGAACTAAATGAGTATAGATATGATAAATGGGATTTTTTTTTTTTTTTTTAAGTCTTGAGGACAGACATGCACGGAGAATGAGACTTCGATTTCACCTTCGTATAATAATGAACAACAGGGGTTGGCAAATGGTGCATTACAATGTAAAAGGTAGAATTGAGCTTACAGCTATGAACACAGCAGCAATGCAAACGCAGAGAATTTAGCAGCAGCGATGGACTTCTGGTTTGCGACCCGTAAAATGCTACTACTTTTTGAGGAAGAGGTGTCGAGTATCAACAGCAGATTCAAGCTTACCCTGACAGAGAGTGTGTGCGCACGACGGGCCCTGTGTTATCGAGTAACCCCCCCCCCCCCGGGTCCCTCTTCTCTTTCTTTTCTCTTCCTTTAAAAATTGTTTACTATTTTTTATGTCGTATTTCTTTTTTGGCCTTGACCAAGTTAGTAAAAAGTTTTTGATAATCTTTACGTCTGCCGTTAAAAAATTTATTATTAAAATTTAACTAATAATTATATATTATTTGACAATTTTTTATAAATTTTATCTGTAATAAAAATATAACTATATGAATTCATTTCACAAAAAAAATATAACTTCATTCGTTAAAACTAGAAATTATCTAATGTGTTGGATGAATTTATATTAAACATAATATTAAAAACTTATTTTGATTTTTATAAAATTATATTTTTAATAATTTTATCAAATCATAGATACAACAGATGTAAAGCTTTCAAAGAATGAATCAAATAGTTTCGGCATATTTTTATCAATTTTGTCTGTGACTTAAATTGTATTAATTTGAATCTTATAAGATAAAAATTTCTTAAATTTTAATTCTTTTATATATAATTTAGTATTCTATTTCATATATGGAATATATTCCAATAAATTTAAAAAATCTTATTTAATTAAATTTACTGACTTCATAAGCATATAATTTATTTTTAAAATAACGTTATGGAGATTTTTAATTTTTAAGAAATTAAGTATTTTACTATTAGAATATTCTTTTTAGAATATGAAATTAAGTAAATTAAAATTAAAAATAAAAATATCAATATATTAAATGCAATGAAACGATAGAAATATTTAACTCTTATTTTTAATTCTTCATAATGTTATTTTTATTTTTAACTCCTATTACTTTATAGATATTGCAATATTTATTTTTTTATTTATTATATTACATATTTTTTTCATATACACTCATATTGCTTATAATCCAAGCAATAATATCATTAAATAGTACAAATATAAAATTTACTAAAAAAATTGTATGGATCATGGATATAACATTAATATATTAATTTTTATTATTAAATTTTTATATAATTTAAAATTTTAATATAAAAATATTAACCACTTTAATTAATTTTATATTCTATTTTTAGAAAAAAATGCAAAAAATTAAAATTATTTAATTCAATGTTATCAATATTTTCTTAATATTAATTTTTAAATATTATATTTTAAGTTAAATATATATTAATTAAAATTTTATCAAGGCTTCATAATTTATTTTAATATGTCTCTTTTTTTATTTACTCTATTGCATGTTTTCTCTATTTTTTTCTATCCTATTATATACAACTTATAATCTAATATTACTAGTAATATAGATATAATACAATACTTTTCTAAAATAATTTTAAGATGTTAAAATTTTAATTTAATTAAATTAATCAACCATATATTATAAAATCAAATATTTATTCTATTAAAAATTATTTAAATAATTCAAAATTATGGTCATTTTTCACCATACATATATTTTTTTTATAAAAATATTAATTCATTAAAAATATATATACTTATTTTACCTTCTTATATTAATCAAAAGAAATCTTTTTAAATCAAATTATTCTTCAAATATAATTCACGAATAATAAATGAAGAGTTAAACAAATTGTGAAGGTTTCAATTTGTTTATTTTTATTTACTTTTTTTTTTATAATAGTATAAGCCGTTAATTTCTATTTACCGTTTGTTATACTATTTTATCATATAGAATATTATTATTTAGTTAAGGATTCAAATGAGGAAGTTATAATTCGAAATTAAATTTAATTAATTTTTCATCCCTCTGTTTAGCAGAAAATATGTACATAGCTAAATTTTTAAATTTACAAATCTAAATATACGATTTTAAAATAAATATAATAATTTACATTCCAATATTTTTATAATATATTTTATTTTAGTTTTAATAATTTGAAACACATTTAAAACTTACTTATAAAAATAATTTTCATTTCAATTTTGAATAAATGGAAGTTAACTTACCACCGGTGGCTTATAATTTAGTTTGCATCAACTACAGGCCTATGCAATTGCTTGATATTTGTCCAAGAAAATAAAATGACACGTGATTTTAATTTTTGTATTATATATTAATCATAATATTTCTTATTTTTTATTCTTGTAATTCATCATACGTCAATTTCTCATTTTTTTAATGAAAAGCTAATTTTTCATTTTTTCTTCATCTAAAAGATAAATTATGAAATAAAAAATAATTTTCTTACATGTATTAATCACTAACAATAAGTAATAAATGTAAAGTTGTTATTGTTTCTTTCATTTATCGTTTTAATATTAAATTAATTTTTAATAAAAATTTAAATTCAAATCTCTATCTATAATTAGAATTTATAATCATTTATTTATTTCATTTTTTAGAATTTATAATCATTTATTTATTTTGTTTTCATACAAATCTTCTCAAATTATATTTATAATTATTTTTTTCTCTCCATTTTAATTATTTCAAAATTATTATTTTATTTCAAATGAGAATTTTTATCTTCATTTTCAATATCTGTAAGTTTACTACTATCTAATTATTTTATTCTCATAAAAATTATTTTATTTTCATAAAAACTCTTTAAATTATATTTAAGTTCTATTTTTTTCTCTTCACCTTCAATTATTTTAAAAAAATTATTTTCTTTGAAATAAGAGTTTTCATCTACATCTTCAATATTTATAAGTAGTTCTCTTATTATTTTTGATTTTTTGCAATTGCTTAATTTAAAGTTCTTATCATATAAATCCTTTTTTATGTTTTCTTTTACCTTTTTTTATATTATTTTTATTAAAGTTCAATGGTTCATTTTTTATGAGTATTTTATTTCATTGAATTTTTATTTTTAAAGAAAAAATTATAACTAAATCAATTTTCATTAACTTAATAAATTTTTTATGTGTAAAATTGTAAAAGCATATATTTTTATATAATTTATGTATTTTATTTCATTATTAAATTTTTTTGACTATTTTATACTATTTAATAGGAAAAACATAATTTTTTAAAAAATTATGGAAAGATAGGAATAGTGATGTGAACATATAAACTTTCAGTTATGAAATTTATAAATCTGTAATTGATAACATATATGTATAAGTTATTTTTTATTACTTTAGATTTATATAAAAACATTGAGGTTAACAAATGTGATATTTTTTATTTTGAAATTTGAAAATTATTTTATCTTTATCTTCATTTCATTTTATTTAATTTTTTTTATTTTTATCTTTATTTAATTTGATTAGAAAATATTTTATTCTTATATTCATCTTATTTTATATCCAATTTAAAATTTACAAACGTTCACCTATAATACATTTCTCTTTATCTTCATTTAATAAAATTACCTTTTATTTTTATAAACAAATGAATTATTCCACTTACACCCATATGTCGAATGACATCTATTATTAAATATTTCAATAATTCATTTTCATTTTATGGATTCTCATTATAGTTGTTGTAAATTTATTTTTCTATTTCATAATTTAATTAATTAATTCTTTTTTTATTATTATGTTCCTATATAATTATATTGTTTCTTTTATATTTTTTCTCCTCTATGTCCTTAACATATTTTTCTTAAATTTCAACTAAGAAGTAGATCAATTCTTTTTCTAAATATTCATTACCTACTACATACATTTTATTTATTTATTATTTTATATTTTTTATTATATTCTGAGAAAGGAATTTTATTATAATACAATTTTTTAAAAAAACTAAATATGAGTTAGTTATTAATGTTTTGTAACTAAAAACTATTTTTCTTTACTATGTGAATTAAAAGAATATAAAATATTTGATATCAAAATATTAAATTTTAGTCAATATGTACATTGTAATTTGTGGATTTTAATTTATTACTTCAAAAGTTTTTTTTATACTATAACATAATAAATAAAAAATATATTGCCATTACAAAAAAATTCATTCTTATCATAAATCATATTTTTAAATATTAATGTTAATAATAATTATCTTAAAAATAATATCTAATTAATTTAATATTTGAATTTAAAATTAATTTTTAGTAAAAAAAATTCAAATTAATTACCTTCTTGAATGTTAAATAAAATAAATAGAGAGATGACTTTTTTCCTCCTTTAATTTTTTTAAACTTTTTTCATTAAATACCTTCTCTTTCAAATATTTTAGAACTAGAGTAATGACATTATTTTTTTAGAGTTATTGATTATATATTAATCAATTTTTATTTAATATTTTTTATAAATAATTAATATATAATTATACTATTATATTATTAAAATAAATATTCATTTGTAATATGAAATTACTATTTTTAAAATTTATCTTACGTTGTAACGTCGTAAAAAAAATATATTATCATTACAAAAAATTATTTTTATCATAAATCATATTATTAAATATTAATATTACTGATAATAATTATATTAAAAATAATATCTAATTCATGTAATAATTAAATTCAAAATTAAATACTTACTTAAATATTGAACAAAATTAGTGGAGAAATGATTTTTTTAAAGCTATTAGTTATATATTAATCAAATTTTCATTTAATATTCTATATAAATATTAATATATAATTAAAATATTATGTTATTGAAATAGATATTCCTCTGTGCAATGTACTAGCGACTAACTAGTTAAATATATAAAGCAATGATTATTTTTTTTTATTTGTGTATCTCACATAAAATGGATTTGTTTGACTGAACACAATCCTTCAAAGTTAAACTGAAGCAATGAGCTTTCACCGCAAAACTATGCGTCACTTCTAATCCTTCTATTAATATTCAAATTTAACAATAAAAAAGGAAAGACATTGAAAATATTTGTATCGTTCATGAAATGGTCTTTTTATTTTTTTCCCAATGTTTTTTTGGCTATGGGTGGAATCAGGGCGGTGCAGAGTGCTAAAACATTTTGGACATGGATAAAGGCAGTTCAATGTTGTCCAGAAATTGGTGGTGGCCTGCGATGTATTGGGCGCCGTTTCATGTTTATGCAGTAGAAAGAAGAAGCCAGAGAATGGTGGCGATTTACAGGCATAAGCAAATAAAACTCGATTAATCATGCTAGTCTTTCTTTTGCATACTATGAAGCCTTTTCACTGCAATCTTCAGTTCTCCAGTCTTTAGCATACATGTCAAGAGGAGCTGTTGCAATGGCATTGCCTGATGCAATGCTTCTTTTTAGTAGGTCAGCATTAAATGAATAGTTTGTCCGAAGATTGGAACACCCAGAAATGCAGCCTCATCATTTCAGCATTTCATGGTTCCAAGAAGAGATAGCAAGCAGCAAGCAAACAATTGTAACTCGGAACTACGTAAGCAGAGGAAAGGAGAAAGAGAGACGCTAAAAGAATGGCAGGATAAATGGGAAATAGGAAATAGACTGAGACCTCTTGGGCTGAGGACTAGAGACAGAAAGCAGAGCAAATTTGCTTTTGTTTATTTACTAATTGTAACTATTTATTCAAATTTGAAAGATTTAATTATATTCTAACATTCGAGTGTTTCTCTGTATGTAAATTTAGAGAATTTCTCAATTTTTTCCCCATAACCATGATAAGTAATCTCAGATGACACCATGATCTAAGAATCAGGCGATAGCAATGTTCTCAAAAATAGACGCACGCACACTAATATTGCTTAAGCCCTTCGAGATTCAGGATATGGAAGAATCGGTAATGGCAGTAAAATCATCATATTTCTTGTTCAATGAAGCATACAGCATGAACATAGTAAAACATCTGACAGGGAAATGCACTTGTCCTAAACAAGTTACCAAGCATTTCGACCCTTTCTTCTTCTGTTTCTATTTCCTATTTCAAATTGCGCAGCTGGAAAGCAATTCCCAAGCCTCTCAACCCAGAATTTCACGTCTTCTTTTCCCAATCTGGAACTCGCCAAAGCAATTCCAAGGAAAAGCCCTAAAGCCCATTCCTTGAATGCTTTATTTCTGCGCAACTGAATTAAAGAAATTCCAACAAGACAAAAACTCAAAAGCCTCAAAAACAAATCCACCTCTGAAATTTTCCAGAACAACAGACCCAGACCGCAGACCGATGCCAACCCCAACCACGACCATTTCCACGTTCTTTTTCTCTTCCTTCTCCAGACATCAAAAGCCAGCCCCCTGAGACCGTTAAGGTATTCTAGGTAAACTGCATTTTCATCTCTTCGGGCGAATTCTCCTATCAGCAGACTGAGCGGTTGCGGCAAGATCTTCGAATTCAATGCAATCATTGACGCCAGATCAAGCATCAACTTTTTTGACCCGTGAGAAATTCCTCCTCCCCTTCTCTTCTTTCTGGCGCATACAATCGATTGCTTTCTCTGGGTTTGATGCGAAACCGGAAACAAAGCGCGAAAATAGAGACTTTTTGGTGCCAAGACGGAGCTGCGATGAGAATTAGCCATATTTTTTGATATAATAGAGTGATCTAGCAGGAGGGATTGACTTGCCAAGTTACAAGGATTCAGCATCCTTGTATTTGGCGTTAGGGCCTCAGTAGATTACTCTGTAGTTGTGCCCGAGAGCGGTGACCGTTAGAATTGAAGGGACTACTTTTTCTTTGGAACAGGGAAATTCAAATTCACCCAATCGGATTGGATATAGTAGCTATCAATTTAAGTATACCGAGAATTATGCGCAACAAGTGTTTGTGGAAAGTTCTTGCTCACTTCACTTCTTGATGGGACCCAGGGCCAGCGCAGCAGAGGTATTCCCGGCCATTCATTAGTTCTGCCTATTTCATGCTGTTAACCAGCAGTGCTGCTCGTAATGCATCATTTATAATCTGCTCAAGAGTGCGGGCATTATAATTTGAGTTATGTATGCCTGTTTTTATGAAAAATGGATGGAATGATTTATGTTGTGTAATTATAGAATTATGAAAAGAATGCTAATGGCCAGTAATTCACTAATGAGATTATCTATTGGAGATGACAATGAAGTGATGACGAATCATTCTTATCTTATTTTGTTCTTGCGATTTTCTGCTTTGTCTCATTCTAATCCCGTCTCGGTACCCCACTCCGATGGTTTGCAAAGCACCGATGCCTTGTTGGCAAATTCGAAGAAAATCAACAAAAATAAAAAAATTAATAAAAAATATTTAAACTTAAATATTTTTAATTCATACATAATCAAAAAATATTATGAAATAAATTTAAAATTATGTATAATTTGTTCATCTAATCTCAAATTAAAAAGGAAACAATGAAAATAGATCATTCTTTTTTTTTTTACTTTCAAATATGATAATTAGTTAAATATAATCAAATAAGATGTAAATCTTAATTTTTAATACATTTTTAATCACTAAAAGATTCAATTATATCATAACTATATGTAGAGTTAATAAGTAAAAAAAATATAATTTCATAATTGCAAGGCTTTGTCAAAAAAGATAAAATAATATTGTTCTATCCTTGAAATCTATGTCATGCCTTGCCCTGCTGCGTAAAAATCAATATCATATTCACTATCAGGAAAAAAATTCACATAGCATTCTCCAGAATCAAAATTTTGATACCCTATTATCAATTGATAACTTGATAGTTCCTATGATATTCATATGAGTTCCAAACTCATATTAAAGTAGTCAAATAAAAGTTATTTAATGAGATTATTAATAATCTCAATCACTTATTGATAATCCTATTTAATGATTACTATTTGTTTATAGGTTTTAAACTTATAAAGTTATTATAGAATTTACCAACTTTAAAAGAGAGTTGAGGACTTCCTATTTTCTGAGTGTTATTTCTCTCACTGAGATGTTCTTCACCAATGACAACGATAATGAATATCTTACAGAAGAGATCTATACTCATTGTTACTTAAAATATTTCATTTAAAATTGGTCTCAATCGATTTAGTTATCCTCTCATTCAAATATTTTGATATTTAAGTGCACAAATTCGAGTCCGCATGTCCCTTTTGTAACTAAACAAACCGTACGCTACTCCTAACATAATTGTAAAGAGATTTATTAAAAAAAAAAAATTTAAAAATGGTACTATGTAAGTGGAAATTCAAGCAAGATTTTGTTGATCACAAAGGATGGTGGGTTGTTTTCATTCCATCCACCCCTTTGTTTACGGATGGAGCTGTTGCAATTAAATATAAATGCCTTGTCTAATCCACTAAACTGAAAAGGATGAAAAATAGCAAATGAAATTCTTGAAGAAATTTCCCTGACCAATCAAGCATGAAGCCATTGGCGAAAGAGTACGTGTTTCATTGATACAACACATGAGCATCTAAATAAATTGAAGAATGGTGACCCTGATGGGGAAAGGCGGTTTTGTATTCCTAAATAAGTGGTCGAAATTGCAGCATGTTAACTATCATCATAGTTTGGCTATTATTCATGCCATGAGATGGCAAATGTCAACAAACCCTCTTAATGGCATAACGACTGCAAATGGGACCTGCAGAATCAGGACAACCAGAACTTGAGGCAGCACCATTTAAGCCATCAATCTACAATTTATGTTCCCTTCTGAGAAGGGCTTAGATAATTCCGTCATTGAAGCTATATGAGGAGTGAAGTAAATGTTTCAGAATCCAAGTAGTGATAAGGCAACCATGGGATTGGGAAGAAAAAGTTATGAAGAAGGTGCGACAGCTGGGAAAATATTTGGTGGGAAACGTAGCCGCTGTGTCATTTTACCAGCCAATATTCCTATGTCTGCGGATTCGTTAGAAAGAAGAGGCCAGAATTGGTAATCATCTCATCTTGTGTTCATATATTCTGATTCTGCCATGGTTGTTCTCTTTTACTGCGTTTTTTTCTGACAGAATTGTACAGTGTCAGTAATGTTCTGGTTTATCGGATGCAGGATTGCTCGGACAAATTCTGCTAATGATTTGATCGTGCAAGTTGGAGATTCCAGCTTTCACTTGCACATGGTGAACTAAAATGACTCCATTAATCCTATAAAATATATATAGCTGCAATTTTATCATAATAAAGAGAATACGCATTATTGAATCTGCATCAAAGGTGGATAATTTAAATTATGATTAACAATTTTTTCTGACCCCTCCTTTCAGTTTTGGTGTCAACTAATTAATTAGTTGAACGTATCATGTAGAGAAATGTTACTGAAATAAACTAACAACACTCACAATTTTAATTAATTACGTGACTTCGTTGATTTGCAGCTTCCTATGGTCTCCAAAAGCGAATATTTGAACAGGCTAGTCTTCGAGAGGAGAACCAGTAGAGAGAGTGATGATAATTGCCTGAGTATCCGATTAGAAAATCTTCCAGGTGGTGCCAAAACCTTTGAATTAGTAGTCAAATTCTGCTATGGATGGAAAATTGATATAACAGCAACCAATGTTGCCCCACTATACTGTGCTGTACATTTCTTGGAAATGACGGATGACCTTGAACAAGGAAATCTCATCTCCGAGACAGAAGCTTTTCTGAGCTTTCTGATCCTGTCTTCATGGAAAGACACATTTCGGATTTTCAAAAGCTGCGAACCCATTTCATATTGGGCCAAAGAGTTACAGGTAGTGAAACGCTGCACAGAAGTCATAGCATGGAAGGCGTCTACTAACCCAAATGCATTTAGTTTTGATTGTGAGTATGCAGATAATATGAATGTTCAAGCAAGTAAAACAGACAGCTCAGAACCTGAAGACACATCTGATACTTGGTGGTTTGAAGATGTATCATACCTTCGGATAGATCATTTCATAGAAGTGATTCAAACCATTAAAAGACGAGGAATGAAATCAGAGCTTGTAGGATCATGTATAGCACATTGGACGACAAAATGGTTTTCTCAAGTCACACTTGGACTGGACAAGGTGATCCCAAAACACATGGCGCACCAATTGCATAGAGTTACCATTGAATGCATAATTAGAATACTTCCTACTGAAGAAAACTCAGTCTCTTACAAGTTTCTGCTTCACCTACTCAAGGCAGCGGTGATGCTGAAAATCAACTCTGAGATGTTGTGTATGTTGGAAAGAAGAATAGCTCTAATCTTGGAGCAATGCCGTGTTTCAGATCTCATGGTTAAAAATCATGGAGATAATGTTCCAGTTTATGATGTTTCTGTTGTTAATAGAGTTCTAAAATTTTATGTTGCTTGCATGTCAAGCAATCCAGCAGCCAAGTTCCATGTCGTCGGGAGATTGGTTGACGGATATCTCACAGAAGTTGCTAGGGATGAGAATATCACAGTGGAGAATTTTCAGTCGCTTGTTGAAGCATTGCCTGAAAATGCTCGATTATGCTGTGACAACCTCTACAGAGCAATTGACATGTACTTAAAGGTGTGGTTGTGTTTTCGTTTATCATTCACAGGCTTGAGCTTGGTCTGTTTAGTTCCTTATTATTATTATTATTATTATTATTATTATTATTGTTATTATTATTATTATTGATGAAAGAGGTTTCTATTGTTTCCCATTTGTCATTTTTATTGGATGTTTGAAAAAGTAAGAATTAATCCAATTTTGCAGGCACACCCAAATTTAACAGAAGAGGAGAGAGCAGCTGTGTGTAGGGTTCTCGAATACCATAGATTATCTCAAGAAGCACGCCGACATGCGATGAAGAATGATAGGCTACCCTTAACGTTGGTGACAAGATTTGTCCTTCTTGAGCAAGTAAACATGGCAAGGTCAATGACAAGAAGTGGATTAAATTACCAAAGAACAAATACTCAGACATTCATCAGAGTTAGCAAAGATTCTGAAAAAGGATGGATGAACGCCCAGGAGATTAAGATGATGAGGAAAGATGTTGAAATGATAAAGTCACAGCTCAAGGAACTGCATATGTGCAAAATAAAGCTTCAAAAGCAACTGAAAAGATGTGTGCATTGAAAGATTTGGGTTTGCAGTGTAAGAATACATAAAAAATAGAAAGTTCAGAAACAACGCTTCCTTTCTGGAGAACTTGAATGAATGTTGTTGATTAGTTGGGCGTCTCATCTTTACCTAATGATAGAAATGATAGAATTTTGATTAACATGGACGTCATGTAGCTTGTCCTTCTTCCTTGAAATAGCTTCCATCTTGATATAAATCATTCATGGGGAAGGTAAGACTTGAAAGTTTGATTGTCCATGTCCGAAGCTGAAGTGTTTCTCATTTTTTGAATAATGCTAAAATTAAACTTTTGAACTATTGGATTTGAACATGTGTTTTGATCGGGTTTCTTGGTACAAGTTATGAAACTGCTAAAAGAGATAAATTGAGACATACGTTGTCCTGTTGCTGTCGCAGATGATCATATAGATTTGAAAAATTCACCACCCGTGAGAATAAAAATCATTATCAGAGGTTCATAATGGTGAAAAAGTCAGTAGTTTCTGCTGGCAGTTTTCCTTATTTAAAGACTCTTCCTGAATTTTTTTTTCAAAGGTTATTGTAAAGACAAGGAAAAATACGATAATAAGTAAATATTGCTTATGTTACTGCAGATAAATTCTTGGCTTCAGGGGCTGGATTTTGGCAAGTTTAAGCTGGTTTCTCCACAGCTAGCAATTGGCATATGCAAGGAGTGCTACATTTCATGCCATGAAAAATATTAGATGCAGATAAGTTGGAAGGGTATTATTTGGTTTTTGTTCTTGAGTTCGGGTCTTTACTACTTCACTTGGCATATTAAACAGGAAATGGATTCTTCACAACCTTAGTACAGAGCAAACAGTGATTCTGATAGACTAGCTCAGAAAAGGGTAGGAAACTAAGAAAGAATGAAGAAAAGATGAATCTTTGTTACCAAGAATGAGATTTTGTCAGTAACAACCTTACTGATCAAGGATAAGAGACAATGTTTTACAATCCAGGGGATTTGAGAACCCTAGTTCTCTCCCTCTCTAACTTTCCTCTCACTTTTTTCTCTATGTCCTTCTCTCTCGCTACCCCCTCCCCTTTTATAAGGCTGCCTGGTTTTGTTTCCCCTTATTCTATTGCTTAACCGAATTCTGTTATTTGGTTATTCTGTTATTCTTGTCTTTTCTTATTTCTTCTAATATAAACCCTTTTTATTGGGGGTTTACTAACAATACTCCCCCCCAAAAGTGCCACCTTGTCCTCAAGGTGGAAATCCGGAAAAGTGTCTTGAATGGTGGCTGCGGATTCCCAGCTACTGTTACACTCTGGTAGGTTGAGCCATTTGATTAGGACTCCCAGCTCTCCATTAACATCCTCTCGAGTGTTTAACACTTGTTCCGGTGTAACCTGCAGCTCCCACTCATCTAATAGCATAGGGGTTAAAGGTTGAGGACTGGTTTGAGGAGGTAAGGCCTTCTTCAGTAGAGACATATGGAAGATAAGATGTATGAGGCTGGTTTTCGGAAGTTGTAGTCAGTAGGAAACTTTTCCAATCCTGTCCAGCACTTGAAAAGGACCATAAAACCGGGGGCTGAGTTTTTCATTTGGCCATTTAGCTAGGGTTTTAAGACGGTAAGGTTGAAGTTTGAGATAAACCCAATCTCCCATTTGGAATTCTATCTCCCGGCGGTGCTGATTAGCTTGTGCTCTCATCCGATCCTGGGCTTTGAGAAGGTTGGCTTTCAGTTCTGCTAGCATGTTATCCCTATCCTCTGTGAACTTATTGACTTGCTCTACGGTGGAAGGAATAGTGGTTCCTTTTAGAAGTATAGGAGGATCATGACCATAAAGAGCCTTGAAAGGGGTCATTTTGATGGTACTGTTGTAATTTGTATTGAACAAGAACTCTGCCCAACTTAGCCATTCTGGCCATTGTTTGGGTTTAGTCCCTGTTACACACCGCAAATAAGTCTCTAGGCAGCGGTTAACCATTTCTGTTTGCCCATCCGTTTGAGGATGGTATGCTGAACTAAATTTCAGCTTGGTACCTGCCAATCTGAAGAGTTCCCTTTAAAATTTATTAAGAAAAATTTGATCTCTGTCTGAAATTATGGATGTAGGGAATCCATGAAGTCTCACTACTTCTTTCAAAAATACTGTGGCAACATCCTTGGCTGTAAAAGGATGACTGAGTGCTATAAAATGAGCATATTTAGTAAACCTGTCTACTACTACCATGATAGTATCTTTGCCTTTAGCTCTAGGTAGTCCTCCAATGAAATCCATTGAGATTTCAGTCCAAATGTGTTATGGAATCGGCAAGGGTTGTAAAAGTCCAGCTGGTGCCAATGTTTCATATTTGTTACGTTGGCAAGTATCACAAGTAGAGACAAATTGTTGAATATCGTGCTTCATTCCTTCCCAATATACCACTGCTGCTAATCTTTTATAGGTTCTAAAGTATCCTGAGTGGCCACCCATTGGAGAGTTGTGAAATTCTGCCATAAGGATAGGAATTTGAGAAGAAGTTTTCGGCAGTACCAGTTTCCCTTTGAAGAACAGTCTATTTCCTTGAAGTTGGTATCCCACGTGTGAATTTGCATCGATTAATAGATCTCGGATAATACCACTCAGATTCTCATCCTTATGTGCCTCTTCTACCCAATTTTCAAAGTCATTACATTGCAGCATTGTCACAGCTTCAAAGGTTATTTTTCTTGACAGGGCATCTACTGCTGAATTATCCTTTCCTGCTTTATACTGGATTTCAAAGTTAAGGCCAATCAATTTGGAGGCCCATTTGAATTGTTCTTCACCTAAGAGCCGTTGATCATTGGAATACTTCAGGCTTCGCTGATCTGTTCTTATGATAAAATGCTGCCCCATCAAGTAGTGTTTCCATTTTTGAACTACCAGTACTACTGCCATTAATTCCCTTTCATACACGGATTTGCTTTGGGCTTTTTCCGATAACCCTTGGCTAAGGAAGGCTAATGGTTTGCCTTCTTGTAATAGAATTGCACCTATCCCTTTACTAGAAGCATCCGTTTCTACCACAAAAGGTTTAGAAAAGTCTGGGACTACTAGTACTGGAAGTAGAGTCATTGTAGTTTTTAATTTTTCAAATGCTGTTTGGGCTTCTTCACTCCACTTAAAACTATCTTTCTGCAATAATTGGGTTAGAGGTTTAGTAATTTGGCCATAGTTTTGGACAAATCGCCTATAGTACCCAATTATTCCTAGGAATCCCCTCAATCCTTTTACATCTTTGGGAACCGGCCATGACCACATGGCTTTAATCTTTTTAGGGTCAGCTGCTACTCCTTTAGCTGAAATGATGTGGCTCAGGTATTCTAAGCTAAGCTAGCCAAATGTGCATTTCTTTTTGTTAGCGAACAGGGCATGTTCTCTAAGTGTCTACAAAACAGTCCTGAGGTGTGTTGAATGGGCTTCATCACTAGGGCTGTATATTAAGATGTCATCAAAGAAGACTAGAGCGAATTTTCTCAAATAAGGCTTTAATATTTCATTCATCAGTGACTGAAATGTAGAAAGTGCGTTAGTCAAGCCAAATGGCATAACTAAGAACTCATAATGTCCTTCATATGTGTGGAAGGCTGTCTTTTCGATGTCTCCCTCTTTCATGCAAATCTGGTGATAACCAGATTTCAAATCGATCTTAGAAAATACAACAGCACCTTCTAATTCATCCAGCAGTTCATCTATGACAGGAATGGGGAATTTATCAGCCACTGTGATCTTGTTGAGGGCTCTGTAATCCACACAGAAGCGCCACCCTCCATATTTCTTTTTGACTAGGATAATAGGGCTAGAATATGGGCTAGTGATAGGTCTAATAATTCCAGCCTCTAGCATCTCATTTACTAGCTTCTCTATCTCTGATTTTTTATAGTAGGGATACTTGTAAGGTCTGATGTTGGGGATGGTTACTCCTCCCTTCAAGTTGATAGCATGATCATGCTTCCGGGTTGGTGGTAGCCCTCGGGGTTTTTGGAATACATCATTGAATTCAGTGAGGAGGGTCTCTACGGCTGTTAGAGCTAGTTTGCCTTCTTCCTTTTCTTCTGCTATCGCTTTATATTCCAGCAGGAAACAGTGCCCTTCATCTTTCAAGACTTTCTCTAATGATTTAATGGAAATTTGAGCTCTGGACAATGTTGGATCTCCCTTGATCTCTTGTATTCTTTCTCCTACCTTTACTTGTAGCAATAGTTTCCCGAAATCAGCCCTTATTTCTCCTAGTCTAGCTAGCCATTCTAGGCCTAGGACCACTTCAGCTCCTCTCAAGTTGAATAAGTAGAAGTTCTGTTAGATCACCATGTTCTGTAATTGCAAGGTTAAGCCCTTGCACATGCCTTGACATCCCACTTTGCGTCCATCCCCTATTTCCACTGAATAAGTGGGTGTTTTTACTATGGGTAATTGGAGCTCCTCTACCAGTTCCTTGGATATAAAATTGTTAGAGGCTCCACAGTCAATCAGCACAATTACCCTTCTTTTCCCTAAGGTGCCCCACAACTTCCAAGAATTTTTTGAAGTAAATCCAGTCATTGAATTTAGGGAGAGTTGCATTACCTTATAGCTATCCTCTTGCTGTTCCAGAATTCCTGAAGTATCTTGTTCATTCATTTCCTCCTCATCAGTTTGTTCTTTAACCAACATTACTCTAAATTGCTTGTTCTTGCATTTATGATTTGGGCTAAACTTCTCATTGCATCTAAAGCATAGACCCTTTTTTATTTTCTCTTGTAATTCAGCATCAGACAGCTTCCGAAATCCTCCTATTCGGCTTCTTTCTGTTCCTACGGTTCTGTTGGTAGCTGAATCTGTTATTCTGTTGCCATTTGCTGATACTACTTGGGAATTCCCTCTACTTCCTACCTCATAAGAGACTGTTCTTGCTGTTGGCAGTCCCTTAAACTCTGGCTTACCAAAATTCCACATTACCCCACCACTTCTGGATAGAGCTTGATTTTTCTCATCTATCATTTGGGCAGTGTTCATCATGTCTTCTAAGGTGGTTGATGGGTGCAACTTGAGCTCAACCTTGATCTCTTCTCTAAGCCCATTTAGGAAGATACCTTTGAGGTATTCTGGATCTGTTCCTCTTAAAGGCCCTGCATACATCTCGAATTTCTCCCTAAAGTCTTCCACCTTGTTGGTTTGTTTCAAGCCTAATAGCAACTCGTATGGATTTTGCATCATAGCAGGTTGAAAACGCCGTATCACTGCTGTATTGAATCTTTCCCAGGTGGGGTTTGGAGAACTAGCTTCCCACCATTGGTACCAACTGAGGGCCTTGCCTTCCATGGCTATCAAGATTGCTTGCAATCTTTCTACATCATTCATCCTTTTGATCTAAAAGTATCTCTCCAAGCGGTTCACCCACCAGTAGGCGTCTTCTCCTGAAAATAGTAGAATCTCCATCTTCTTCCAGCGATCTTCTATTATTTCTCCATTTCTCCTCTTTGTCAGCTCTGCTTCTGGGTCGTTTTCCCTTCTTCCTCCAGCATTTACAGTTGATTCCGGGGTTGGTCCTCTGGTCGAGTGATTCACTAAGGCTTCCAGCAGTTCTTCCACCCTTTTCAGCCTTGCATCGCTCAACTCTTGTCTAGTTGTCCTCACTTCCTGTTCTTCTGCAAGATTTCGCCTCCATTCATCAAATGTCTTTTCTAGAGTCTCTAGTCTGGCTTCCATCTTTGATCGGACCATAAAAGACTTCCAAGATTCTATCTTTGGCTCCCAAGATCGTGGAGGTTCTGATACCGGTTGATAGACTAGCTCAGAAAAGGATAGGAAACTAAGAAAGAATGAAGAAAAGATGAATCTTTATTACCAAGAATGAAATCCTGTCAGTAACAACCTTATTGATCAAGGATAAGAGACAATGTTTTACAATCCAGGGGATTTGAGAGCCCTGGTTCTCTCCCTCTCTAACTTTCCTCTCATTTTTTTCTCTATGTCCTTCTCTCTCGCTATCCCCTCCTCTTTTATAAGGCTGCCTGGTTCTATTTCCCCTTATTTTGTTGCTTAACTGAATTCTGTTATTCGGTTATTCTGTTATTCTTGTCTTTTCTTATTTCTTCTAATATAAACCCTTTTTATTGGGGGTTTACTAACAGATTCCTAACAAAAAAAGTTGTCGGTGATAAAATGTATCAATTTGAATGTAAAATAAACATTTAAAAACATAAAGGTTATCTACAAAATATGTGGCTAAAACCTAACATGAGAAGTTCATTCTAGAAGCATACGACGAATGGTTTTCTCCACTGATTCAATGAATGTCCTGTTTTTGTTTTAAACTGTGAGGTTGTTTGATTGATATGAAAAATTCTATTCCTTATTTCTTGGAAAATAGAAAAAAATGTGTTATTTGATTGATTACTATTTAATAAATTATAGAAAATAGGACATACTAAGAAATCTTACTTTTTATAAAATATGAAAAATTACTTACTTACTTTCTCTTAAGTATGTTCTATTTCTTGTATTATTTATGGATATAATGATAAAATTATTTTTATTAATTTTAATTAGTAATAACTAAAATTTATTAATTTATATTATAATAATATTAATGATATAATAATTATTTTATTAACACTTTTTAAAATATTTAAAATTGAATCAAATAAAATATAAGAAGTTAATAAGAAGTGTTAAGGGTTTAGAAAGTATTTAGAAAGTTACTTCCTGTGTGTTACTTTCTAAAAAATTTCTGTGTACTAACAAAACGATTCCTATTTCTTTTTAGAGAAAATTGTAAGTGTAACAGATCAATTTATGTTTAGTTAGTCTTCAGCTGGCAATTTTAGGATGAATTTTTTTTTTTTGGGAATACTGTAAAGATGAATTTAAATATGTGAGACTTAGTACCTCAGTGAAGCCTTTGGCATGTATGATATGCGGCGAAGCTTCTGTACGCTCCAACTTTGCGGCTAAAGCCACAGTGCAATGAAGGCAAAAGCTATAAATATTCTCGTGTTTCAATGACATTGTCAAGGCATAATGAATTTTCCATCGCTATACAAACCAACAGTACAAGTCTAGATGCATTAATCCACAACTTTGGATGAATACAAAATCCCAAAGTGTAAGAATTAAGTGCGATGAACTGACAAGGAAATTTATGCATAATCAGATATATCCAATCACAAAATAAAGATTAACATGCCACGCATTGGATAAACAAAAAGCCCGATATCAAGCAGCAAATGCAAATGTTCCTCTTTCTTACAAAAATTATTTATTTTTGGATTTTTCTTTTTTTTCAAATCAGAAACTCTTCCCATAGATCCCGAGAATATTGAAGGTTAGAATTGGCAATGGCAACATCTATATGCCGGAGGAATATGAGAAACATGGCCAATTTTTTTTTTTTTTTCATGAATTGATGATGAGGAGGTTTCGATTTATGACCTCAATATATTATTTAAATTCCTCACCACTAACTCATCACTGCCATGCAGAATCAAGCTTTCAATATATCATGTATTATGTTGAGGTATTTACAAATTAAACAACATTTTATTAAATAAATAATAATTTAATATAATAATACTTCTCATTTTGCAATTAATTTATGTAATACATATATATATTTATTTTTTTTATGATGAATTCATAACTTTTAAGAGAAATTAATGAACGGGTATCATTAGGTCATGACCATGTGAAATACTTGTTATTTGTGGTTATCATCAAATTATGGTCATTAGGTTTCAGAAAATGGAGAGACTATGATTGCATTTAGATATATTTTTATTTTTATATTTTCAAAAAATTGTTCTAAAAAATTATTTTTTTTCTTAAAAATTATTTTTGAATTAAAAAAATCAATATTAGAAGTTGTTTAATATTTTAAATAAGAAAATATTTTTTAAATTACAAAATTGATATTTAAAATAAAAAAATAAATTTAGAAAATAATTAAAAATTATTTTTGTTTTTTATTTTTAAATTAAATATTTAAAAAATAATTTTTAAAAATATTTTCTAAAAATAGATTGTTAAACAAACGCTTCTATTTTTAAAAATAAAAAAAATTAGAAACAGAAAACAAACAATCAAGCTTAGAAACAAACATAGGAGCTTTCGGGTAATGAGTACTGACCCATTTTGAGCCGAAGGAAACCCGCAAAGCCCACTTGGCCCGCGACCTACAGTGAACTAAAAAATTAAAAGTAAATAAATAAACAATCGGTAGTAAGAAGGGAGAGCACAGCGGAGAAGATCGAGGAGAGGGATGAAATGGAAGACGAAGGGGAGGAGAAAGCGAGTGTGCTAGTCTCTTCTGAGGACTCAAGTTGTTGCCCGATCTGCCTGGGGCCTTTCCTTCAAGATTCCTACCTTGATAAATGTTTCCGTACGCTTTCATCCTTCTCTTTCTCTCATGCTTCCTCAACAATTTGAGTAAACCTCTATACAATGAAATTACCTTTTCCTTAAATTTTTTTTCATTTGTCTTTCCAGATGTTGGTTAATATGATTGCAATTCATCGAGTTCTTAGTAAGCTTGTTTCCGTATTGCAGATAAGTTTTGCTTCAATTGCATTTTGCGCTGGACCAAAGTGATTGCCGGCAAGCACCATTCTGCAATTTCTTCTGTAAAATGCCCCCTTTGCAAGGTTTTAGTCAAAATTTGAATTTTCTTTTACTAAGAACCTAATGAAGTCAGTACCTTTTGCGTCTTGCTTCATGATGAGCTTCTTTGAAGATAATTTTAATTGAGTAATTTTCATGAAATCTGTCTCTCTGTCTAATTTGCAGACAGAGAATTTTTCTATCATACACGGATTTGATGGAAGTTGTTTCCAGCGGCATTACCTAAATCAGGATTTTGAGGACAGGTTGTCTAAGTTGTTGTTTTCTCCAAGTTATTATTATTACATATTTTTTTTGTATGAATATTATCTTAAACTACTTTGTCCTTCTGATTGTGTCTGCAGTTTTGTCTTATCAAGAGCCCACAGATACAGATTACAATGCTATTACACTGAGAAAGGTGTTAGCCATTCTCCATTAAGTCATTCCTCCTTGGTTTGCCTCTGTCATTTGTTTCCTTTCATATTATAGTTACCATTTCCAATATATACTTCCAGGTTAACTCTCTGCTTGATCTATGATCAGGTATCTTAGATGACATATTCAATATATCACAGTATTGGAAGCCTTGTAAGTATCATCAACCAAACTATTGGCTTCAGAGTTGGTTAAGGAGGGAAATTCAAACTCTTACCCAGGTTGGTGAGTTTATTGGAATAATGGTTTTCCTTTTGCTTACTCTCAGGTTAGTTTGAATTATTCTCATCATTTCAGACTCTTGAAGCTGGAAAAATATATAGTAACTTCACTCACCAATTTTCACATTCTGTTACTGAATATGGGTAACGGTATGTGGATTCACATTTTGTTGTATGAATGTGTGCCTTTTTAATTACTATAACACTGTAATTATTGTGCCTTATTATTGATGAAAAAGCTGATTTTACTTCTCTTTCATTTGCATTTTTTTGGTTACTTCTGCCACTTGACAAATAATGCATACTATTAACCTATACCTTGTTTTGCTTAATCTATAGGAGGAAGACGTTGACATAGTTGTGCATCATATTCATGGGGTTATGAATGCAATCTTCACAAGGTAAGTTTCTTGATTCATCCTGAATTGATTATTTTGGTCAGAGCCGGGAAACTTAATATTGACTATGGGTTAACTTGCAGGAGAGAGCAGAAGTCTCACAGTTTTTTATCTGAAAAGAAACTGGAAGAATTCAATATTTTAGTAGCTGATGCAGCGAGGCCTTTTCTGGCTGCCAGAACGGACAGATTTCTCTATGAGGTCCAACTATTTCTTGCTTCGGGATTAAATATTGAAGCTTATGATGCAGTATACATACAACGGCTAGGCTGGAGCTCACCTGGGGTTAACACTCAGGCTTCTGAAAATGAGTCTATTGATCGGGCGACAGTCATTCCATACTTGTACATATTTGATGGGGATTCTGATGGAAATGAGTAGGTTCTCTTGTCTCTTCTCCTATAATTGTACGAGCATATAGATTGCTCTCTAAGGACTAGACGATGGTTGTTTAACATTCTCAGAGGCTGGATGACTGGCTACCTTAACCCACTTTAATTACTTTTCTGTTTGTTTTATTACATATTTTTCATGTTTGTTGCTCCTGTTAATATGAATATAACATGATATATTTTATTTTTATTACAAAAAATTTAAATAATTTAAATTTTTTTATATACAAAGTACTATTAGAATTAATTTTTTTGTATATTCTATTTTTTAATCAAAATATTTGAAAATTTAAATTTTGTCAAATTTTATTTAAATTTTCTTAATGTCAATGCAAGTATTGTATTTCAAATTAAACATATTTCAATGAAAAATTATCTCTCGTATATATCAATAAAAATTTAATTTTAATTTATTTATTTATTTAAAATTTTTTAATATTTTATATTAATTTTTAAGTACTATATCCAAATTAAAACACACTAAATAAAATTTTATCAAAATTTCATAGAACACTATTTTTTGTCCTTTTAACCACTTTATTATATACTTTTTCATTTTTTTTTTTTTACTTTTAATATTTAAAGTTCAAGCTCAAATGCAATACCATTGAGTAATATAAAGATAATAGAACATAGTTTCTTTTTATTGAAAAAATATTGTTAATAAGTTAAAGATTTTATTTGATTGAATTAATTTGCTACTTATTCTATTTTCATTTTAAATTCTTATTATTTTAAATTTCAATTGCATGCTTTTGCTTCTTTATATTTACTCATGTTATTTATTACTTAACCACTAAAATTACAAAATCTAAAATTATAAAATTGTATAGATATACTATGATATATTTTATTTTTATTATAAAATATTTTAAATAAATTAATGTTCATGTATAAAAAATATTAACTAAATTAATTATTTGCGTCTTTTATTTTTATGAAAATTTTTAAAAATTATTAATAGTTTTTTACTTAAATGACAATTAATATCTCATCAAAGCTTTATGCCTTTTATTGCATTTAAAATTCAATTAACAGCCTATGTGAATGTGTATTTAATAGTTTAACCATTTTTTTATTTACAAAAAAATTAAAAATTAAAATCAATTTTATTTATTTTAATTTTATTAATGCTATCTTAATATTAATTTTAAGTACTATATAGTAAATTAATTATACATCAATTATGATTTAATCAAAATTTTATAACTCACATAGGTTCTCTTCTTTTAATATTCATTATATGTTTTCTTTCATTTTCTTTTTTTTTTCCCATTCGCTTCAAATATTTGAAACCCAAATTCTAATTTACTAATATAAATATAATATCATATATTTTTATAATAAATAATTAAAATTATAATCAATTTTGTTTACTAAAATGTTTTCAATATTTTTATATTAATTTTATTTTATGTATTATATTTCAAATTAAATATATAGTAATTAAAATTATTATGATTTTAAAACTCGCACACTTTTTTTTCTTTTTATCTTTTTTAATGCCATTTTTTAACTTTTTTTGTCCATTGTTGTTATTTATTATTCAACTACTATTGAATAATATTGATATAAAATAATATATTTTCTTTATCATGAAAATATTTTAGATAAATTAAAAACTTTATTTGATTGAAGTTATTAATTATATAGTCTATTTTTAATTTTATTATTTTATAGCTAACACAATATTTTTCTTCTTTTTATATAATATAATACAAGTTTTTTCTGTTTCTTTTTGTACATTTATGTTAATTATAAATTTAATATTAATATCATTAAATAATATGAATATAATATGATATATTTATTTTTATTATTAAATATATTAATAAAATTAAAATTTTAATATAAAAAGTAAGAATTAAATTAATTAGTTATATATTTTTTAATAAAAATATTAAAAATTAAAATCATATTTATTTATTTTAATTTTATCAATATTCTCTTGATATCAATTTTTAAATGTTATAGTCCATATTATATATACATTAATTGGGACTTTGTCTTTTATTTATTTGAATTTTATTAACATTTGCAAACAATTAATTTTTAAGTACTATATTCAAAATAATTAAACATTAATTAAAATTTTTTCAAAGCTTTATGCCTCAAACACGATTTCTTTACCTTTTATCTACTCTATTTCCCATTTTTCATTTTACATATCCAGTTTATTATTTACGATTCAAATGACAATATTATTAAATAATATAAGTACTATATGATAGTTTCATTTTTATTATAAAAATATTTTAAATAAATAAATTTTAATAGAAAATAACTGAATGAATGAATTAATGACATTTTTTCAATAAAAATTATTTGAAGTGTAAAATTAAGTTAATTTATCTAAATTTATTAATATTTTCTTGATATTGGTTTTAAAGAATTATATATTTTAAATTAAATATAAATTAATTGATATTTTATAATATATACTATTTCTTTGTCTTTTATATACTTTGACACATATTTTTTTTGTGTTCATTGTTAATATGATAAAATTATTTAAATAGTAATATCAAATTTATTTATTAACATATTTTCTTGATATCAATTATTGATTGTTACATTTCATATTAAATTTACTATAATTGATTTAGAATTTGTCAAATTTTTAATATATAATCTGTTAATTTATTTTTTAATTAATATTTTACAAAATAAATCAAATAGTACTCTTTTATCAATAGTATCCTAAAATAAAAATCAAATTTTATTTCTTTTATTTTGTAAATTTGTAAATATATATTATTTTTAAAACTCGCGTGCAATACTTCCAAGTAAAGTTTCAAAGCAAAATTTTTAGGACAAGCGATACTCTTTATATTTGACAGTTAACATTTATTCTTCCTTTCTTTTAATAATTTTATTATTGTTAAAATTTTTGTTCCTAGAAAAAAAAGAGTAATTAATATATCTATTTTTGTAGTTTTACTTTACTTTTTATATTTTTTATTATGCAATAGTACTTACACTATGTTTTTTTAGTTAATTAATTTAGGTTTATTCACAAATTAGAAATTAGTATTTCTTTAAATATCAATTTTAACTCTAAATTTATTATTTTTATTCATTTGCAAATATTCAAATTTGATAAAAAATATAAATTTATTTAATAATTTAAAATATTAATAAATTCATGCATCGAACTCTAAAATTAATAATATCGGAATTCTTTAATGCCTAAAAACATGAGGTGGAATATTTGTGAAAAGTCCTTCCTCACGTGACATTTCTTTCTTCCTAGTTCCGAGTGATGATTGGACGCATTAAATTATATAAATGAAAGTTACAAATTTTAAGTGAATAGCACGCTGATTCAAAGAACTGCACCCCCCCCCCCCCCGGGTCCAGAAAAAAATAAATAAATAAATTTTGGCTCAATGATTATTGGATTTTACATTTCACCGGCCAGGCAAAGTGCAATTGTCCCTACCAAAGAGGGCAAAAACGGGCAAGTGTCTCAAATAAAACGAGTAGAGGATGGCTGCTATTTTTTAGTTCCCTCATCCAAAACAGTTGTAAAGAAACAGAAAGAAGGAACTTTGAGTTAGACTGGAGCAATCGAGTTGCGAAAGACATGGCAACAGTCTCAGACGATGGAGGTTTCCTAGAGAAATTCGTTATACAACCAAGCTTGAAAGCACCTGATCTTCCGTTGAATAACCTTACTTTTGCGGTCAAAGACATGTAAGGCTCTGTTGTTAAGTAGTATCCGTGTTCTTTTTGCTAAGCTCAAAGAGGATTCAAATAAGCTAATATATTGTAGTACAAAAGTTGTAAAAGTTCTCTTGTTCAAACAGATTTGATATGGATGGGTACGTGACTGGCTTTGGAAGTCCTGACTGGGCTAGGACCCATTCAGTAGCTACATCCACTGCTCCAACTGTAACTGCTCTCCTCAGAGAAGGCGCCACTTGTGTTGGTAAAACTGTAATGGACGAAATGGCTTACAGGTTCGAAATTTAGTTCAATTTTGATTATCATCTCCTAGACCAGAATTTTGTGGGCCATAAAAGTGTGCCTTTAGCTTGAAATTCCTCTAATCTAATTTCCCTAATGAATTATGTTCTGTTCGAGAGTCGCCTCATATCGTTGTTGTCACTCGTATGTAATTCTGACAACTTTGAAGAACCAGAAGTTATATTACTTTCTCAAGATCAACTGAATCAATAAACTGCAGAAAAAAAAAATGGAAAAATAGATGCCTTTGACGTTTCTCCTCTATGAGACCGTGTATTTGCTATTTGAGTTTTGTGTACTAACATTATTCATGTTATCATATCACGGAGTATTCGCGTTTTGCAGTATAAATGGAGAGAATATACACTATGGCACGCCAAAAAATCCTTGTGCACCAGATCGGATTCCTGGAGGATCTTCTAGTGGCTCTGCTGTTGCAGTTGCTGTCGCGCTTGCAGATTTCTCTTTAGGTGATCTATTCTTCCTTGAGTAATTTGTGGCTTGGCAGGACTTGTTAAATTTAATTGAAACGGAAGGCTCTCTGTATAATAGGGACTGACACTGGAGGAAGTGTCAGAGTGCCTGCATCATATTGTGGGATTTTTGGTTTTCGTCCTTCTTACGGAGCTATTACAACAACTGGAGTGACTCCACTGGCTCACAGTTTTGATACTGTAGGTAAGAAACTAAAAGTTTGGTAGCTTGATTAAATATCTACTTTTTGCTTGCTGAACATGAAACGGGCAAGTGAAATTACATGCTCTCATGAACATTACTATTGAAAGCTGGTGATTACAGTACAGTCTTTGGTGATATATGGGATTAGCTAACCTATAGGGAACACACCAACGAGTCTGTTGGTAGTTTCTTTTATACTTTTTAATGCGTGAGGCTATATCTCTTCAATCCAATCTACTGAAACTTATATACTATTAATGCTGCATTTTTCAGTATGGATTTTTAGTTCCACTGTTTGCATGACCTGTTTTCGTTCGGGATCTACTAGAAATTTTAAAAGCAAAGTTTATGAATATGTTTGGTCAAGAGACATGATATTGAACGTCAAGGTGCAGCTTTTTGGTTATGTCCTTATAAATTTTGGGTCTGATTCTATCTGCATGATTCTTCTAGTGCTATGATGTATTGTACATTTAATGGTCTGGAAATAACGGCTTTATAATTTTTACTGTTGACTTGGAGACTCATTATTTTGTTTCCAACTGCACATCCAGGATGGTTTGCCAGGGATCCTATCATTTTGAAAAGAGTTGGATATGTACTTTTGAATTTGCCAGAAGCAGCACCTGTTAGACCGACCCACGTTATCATTGCTGACGATTGTTTCGAGCATTCAAGCATTCCATACGATATAGTTCCACATGTTCTCATCAAATCAGTAGAGAAGTTATATGGAGGTGAGGAGATGGAGATGATATCACTATTTCTATCAATTCTGTTTTCTGTTTACTAACTGTATTTTAGAAACTCCGTTTTAGACACCAGGATGTTTTACTGTATTTAAACAGTTAGATTTACTAAGAGATGCACCTTGTTGTATTTACCAACGTAGGTGACCTGATAAAGCATGAAATCCTTGGTGATTACGTGAGGGACAAGGTTCCAAGTTTGAAGCATTTCATGAGTAAAGATAATGCGGACCAAGCATATAACATTCCATCACTAGCAGCCCTTTCAAGTGCCATGAGATCGCTAGAGAGGTGGGGTTCTGCTGACAGCTGTCAAACCTGGGTTTTTAACAAAAAACCAAGTGTAACTTTCATGTCAATCCACTTCATAAGTAATCTTCTTTAGTCGATCCTTGATTAACATCTGTTTTGTTCCCTTATTTACAATTGGAAATGAAGGTTTGAATTCAAGAAAAACCATGGCGAATGGGTTAGTACGGTGAAGCCCGCATTAGGTCCAGAAATATCAGAACGTATTTCAGAAGCCTTAAGGACAACCGGGGAGGGCATTGATATCTGCCATTCTATAAAAGAGGAACTGTGTGATGCTCTCACATCTCTTCTTGGGGTATTCTTTTCTTATTGGATTTTGATAACTTTGAAGTTTGGAAGAACTAGAAGTATATTGTTCTTATTAAGAAAATCTCCTTTTCAATTTGTCTGTATAACAATCTCCGTTTAACTCAGGATTTTGGTGTCCTTGTGATCCCCACGGTTCCAGGGCCTCCACCAAAACTGCAAACAAGTGTATCGGAACTAGAAATTTTCCGTGCAAAGGCTTTTAGCCTGCTATCAATTGCTGGAGTATCTGGATTTTGCCAGGTTTTGTGTCTGTTCTGTTATGTGCTTTTGTGAGATGGATTAAGTCTTATGTTTTCCGAGTTTCAGGATGTTATTACATATATCTTTTGTTGGCGATGAATAGGTAAGCATTCCACTGGGGATGTATAATAATCTTCCGATATCAATTTCTCTGGTGGCCAGGCGTGGCTCAGACGGCTTCTTGCTTGATCTTGTTGAGAGCCTTTATGAGTACATCAAAAAGTGGCAGCGTTGCCAAAAGCATAAGGTACTTTGATTTTACAACATAAATGTCACCGTTAGTTACATATATTACTGTAATCGGACCACAAATATAGCAGTTCTTCATTTTATAAGCATACTTAAAAGCCTCAGTTAGTTACTCAGAAGACACGTTCTGGTGAAACCGCATTTCCCTTACTTCTTTCCTTCTTTGTGTATAGTCATTCATTTTCCTTTCAATTCAGTTAATGCAGTAATATAATCTAATATTTGCAGGTGTTGTAAAAGTGCGTACGTTCAAAGTCAAAGTGTGGGGAGGAAGCACGAGTGAGATTGAATTATATTGATGTTTGATTGAGTGTGAGTAATCAGTTTTGAAAGACTTTTTTATATTAAAATCTCTTTTATTTCAACAGGAAGTATATTCTGTAAAATATAATTATAAAATGTTGATGTAAGGTAAAATATTTTATTTGTTTAATATTAAATATGAAGAGTGTGAGAAAAACTTCTTTTTCTTTCAAAAAGGAAATTTATTTGATGGGGACTCCGAAGGAAATGAGTAGGTTCTTTTGTCTCTCCTTCTATAATTGTTGGAAGATATGGATTGTTCTCCGAAGTCTAGAGGATGATTGTTTAATATATTGGGAGGCTGGGTGACCAGATTATTTTACTTGACATCATAACTGGTTTTTAACTTGTATTATTTTAGGGTCCATATAGCATTTCTTTTTTTTTATTATTATATATTTTTCATTATTTTCATGTCCATTGATCCTGTTATTTAGATTTCATGCTCTAATATTAATAAGTAATATAAATATAATATAATATATTTTATTTTCAATAAACAAAGCACTAATAGTATTAATTATTTGAACATAATATTTTTAATTAAAATATTTGAAAATTAAAATATTTAAATTTTCCTAATGTCAAGTCAAGTATTTTATTTCAAATTAAATATATTTCAATAAGAAAATTATCTCTCATATACATCAATAAAAATTTAATCTCAATTCATTTATTTAATTTTTTTAGTAATTTTTTTTATCAATTTTAAGGTAATATATTCAAATTAAAAAGATGTTAATTGAATTTTTATCAAGATTTCACATGTTACACACTATTTTTTTCTTTTCTTAACTATTTTATTATATACTTTTCTTTTCCTTTTTTTCTCTACTTCTGATATTTAAAGTCCAAATGCAATACCATTGAATAGTGTATATATAATATATTTTTTAATTAAAAAAATTGTTAATAAATTAAGGATTTTATTCGATTGAATTAATTGGCTACTTATTCTATTTGAATATTTGAAATTCCCATTACATGCTTTTACTTTTCTATATTTACTCCTTTTATTTATAACTTAAACACTTAAATTACAAAATTGTATGGATATAAAGTCATATATTTTATTCTTTATAAATTTTTTTAAATAAATTAATGTTTATGTATAAAAGGTATTAATTAAATTAATTATTTTCATCTTTTATTTTTATTAACAAAATTTAAAAATTAAAATTAGTTTTTATTTAAATTTTATTAATATTATCTTGATATTAATTTTTAAGTACTATATATTAAATTAAACATATATTAATTAGAATTTTATTTAAATTTTATAGCTCACATTTTATTTCTCTTCTTTTAATATTCATTGCATGTTCTCCTTTTTTTAATTCTATTCACTCTTAATGTCTAAAAATCAAATCCTAATTAAGTTAGTAATATAAATATAATACCATTTAAATTTATTATAAAAATATTAAAACTGTATTCAATTTTATTTACTAGAAAAATTGTCAACACTTTTATTTCAATTTTTACATATTATATTTGAAATTAAATATACAATAATTATGATTATTGTGATTTTAAAATCCATATAGTTTTTCTTTTATTTCTATCTTTTTCAATACAATTTTTTCACTTTTTTCTATTGATTCTTGTTATTTACTATTCAAATACCATTGAATAATATTGATATAAAATAATATATTTCTTTTATCATAAAAATATTATAAATAATGAAGCAATTTTATTCGATTGAAGTTATTAATTACATATCCTATTTTTAATTTTTGTCATTTTACAACTAGCACGATATTTTTCAAATTTTTATTTAATATATTATAAAACTTTTATACACATTTATATTAATTGTAATTTAAATATTAATATCATTAAATAATATAAATATAATTTGAAATATTTATTTTTATTACTAAATATATTAATGAAATTAAAACTTTAATATAAAAGGTTGGAATTGAATTAATTAGATACATATTTTATTATCAATAAAAATATTAAAAATTAAAATCATATTTATCAATTTTAAATTTATCAATATTTTTATATCAATTTTTAAGTATTATATTCAATATTATATATACATTAATTAAAATTTTATCTTTTTTTAATCTATTTCATCATAAGTTTTTCCTATTATTTTCCTAAGTTATCCTTTTATTTATAACTTCAACACTAATATATTAAAGGGTAATATGAATATACCATAATATATATTTTATTATAAAAATATAAGGGTGCTTAACAAGCAGATCGACCTGAATTGGTTCGATTCATTTAAACTTATTTTTAAATGGGTTTAAATTAGTTGGCCCAATTTGATCCATAAGCCTACTAGATTGGCTAGTAAGCCAGTTTATATTTTTTTATATTTTAATTTATATTTTATCCTTTATCATTTGTTATATTTTTATATATATTATTTTTTATATTTATTAATTTTATTATTTATTTTTATTATATTTAATTATTTTGAGTATTCGTATTTAATTTTTTAACAATTGAATTGCATTTTTTATTAAATTATAATATAAAAATTGTTAATAAATTATTTTCTTTTTTTAAAATATAAATATTATTTAAATTATTAAATATAATTTAAAAAAAAAGTATTAACTTGTTTAAGCCTATAGATTGCAGTTCACGTAGACCAATTTATTTAGGTCTATTTTTTAACATGCTTAAATTTTAATATTTGATCTGCTTGCAGATCGGTCTGTTTAGCACATGTACTTCCAGGTCATTAAGCAACTCTACGAAAATATTTATAATAGGGTTGACTTGAAATAAGGGTTTCATAATTTTTGTAGTTGACTTGAAGACTCATTCTTTTGTTTCCAACTTCACGTCCAGGATGGTTTGCTAAGGATCCTATCATTATATACTTTTGAATTTGCCAGAAACAACACCTGTTAGACCAACCCACATTATTATTGCTGAGGATTGTTTCCAGCTTTCAAGCATTCCATACGATATAGTTCCACATGTTCTCATCAAATCAGTAGAGAAATTATATGGAGGTGAGGAAACGGAGATGATAGCTCTAATTCTATCAATTCTGTTTTCTGATTACTAACCTTATTTTAGAAACTCCATTTTAAAGCCCAGGATATTTTATTGTATTTAAACAGTTTGATTTACTAATAGATGCACCTTTTTGTATTTACCAACATACCTCAGAAAGCATGAAATCCTTGGTGATTACGTGAGGGACGAGGTTTCAAGTTTGAAGCATTTCATGAGTAAAGATAACGCGGACCAAGCATATAACATTCCATCACTAGCAGCCCTTTCATGTGCCATGAGATCGCTGGAGAGGTGTGGTTCTGCTGTCAAACATTGGTTTTTAACAAAAAACCAAGTGTAACTTTCATGTCAGTCCTTGCTTCATTATGTAATTTTCTCTGGTCGATCCCTAATTAAAATCTGTTTTGTTCCTCTATTTACCATTGTAAATGAAGATTTGAATTCAAGAATAACCATGGCGAATGGGTTAGTACGGTGAAACCTGCATTAGGTCCAGGAATATCAGAACGTGATTCCGAAGCCCTAAGAACAACCGGGGGGAGCACTGATATCTGCCATTCTATAAAAGAGGAACTGCGTGATGCTCTCACAGCTCTTCTTGGGGTACTCTTTTCTTATTGGATTTTGATAACTTCCAAGTTTGGCAGAACTAGAAGTATATTGTTCTTATTAACAAAATCTCCTTTTCATTTTATCTGTATAACAATCTCTGCTTGAGAACTCAGGATTTTGGTGTCCTTGTGATCCCCACGGTTCCAGGGCCTCCACCAAAGTTACAAACAAATGTATCAGAACTGGAAATTTTCCGTGCAAAGGCTTTTAGCCTGCTATCAATTGCTGGAGGATCTGGATTTTGCCAGGTTTTGTGTCTGCTCTGTTATGTGCTTTTGTGAGATGGATTAAATCCTATGTTTCCCCAGTTTCAGGATGTTATTGCATATATCTTTTGTTGGCGATGAACAGGTAAGCATTCCACTGGGGATGTATAATAATCTTCCAATATCAATTTCTCTGGTGGCCAGACATGGCTCAGACGACTTCTTGCTTAATCTTGTTGAGAGCCTTTACGAGTACATCAAAGAAGAAGTTGCAGCGTTGCCAAAAGCATAAGGTACTTTGATTTTACTACATAAATGTCACCGTTAGTTGCATATATTACTGTAATCGTACCACAAAGATAGCAGTCCTTCATTTTATGAGCATACTTAAGAGCCTAAGTTACTCAGAAGACATGTTCTGGTGAAACCACAGTTCCCCTACTTCTTTCTTTCTTTCTTTTTGTACAGTCATTCATTTTCCATTCAGTTCAGTTAATGCAGTAATATGTAACCTAATATTTGCAGGTGTTGCTAAAGCGCGTACGTCTCAAAATCAAAGTGGGGGGAGGAAGCGCGAGAGAGATTGAATAGTACTGATGTTAGATTGAGCGTGAGTAATTAGTTGTGAAAGACTTTTTTATGCTAAGGTTTCTTTTGTTTTGACAGAAAATATATTTTGTAAAATAAAATATTTTATTTATTTAATCTTAAATATGAAGAGTGTAAGAAAAACTTCTTTTATTTCATAATAATAATAAAAAAAATTTGATGGGTACTCCGATGAAAATGAATAGGTTCTTTTGTCTCTCCTATCATTGTTAGAGAATATGGATTGTTCTCCGAAGATTAGAGGATGATCGTTTAACATCTTCGGAGGCTGCCTGACCAGATTATTTTACTTAACATCATAACTGATTTTTAAATTTTATTATTTTATAGTTCAAATAGCAATTCTTTTCTTTTTATTTATTTTATTACATTTTGTTCATTATTTTGATGTCCATTATCCTGTTATTTAGGTTTCATACTCTAATATTAATAAATAGTATAAATATAATATGATAGATTTATTTTTATTAAAAAAATTCATATAATTTCATTTTTAATGTATAAAATACTAATAAAATTAATTATTTGTACAGAGTATTTTTTAATTAAAATAATTGAAAATTAAAAAATTGTCTAATTTTATTTAAATTTTCTTAATGTCAATTCAAGTATTTTATTTCAAATTAAATATATTTCAATAAAAAATTATCTGTCATATACATCAATAAAAATTTAATTTTAATTAATTTATTAAAAAAATTTAATAGTTTTTATATCAACTTTAAGGTAATATATTCAAATTAAAAACCCATTAATTAAAATTTTATCAATATTTTATAAGCCATACACTATTTTTTCCTTTTTTAAACCACTCTATTGTATACTTTTCTTTTCCTTTTTGTTCAGTTTTGATATTTAAAGTCTAAACGCAATACCATGAAACTAAAGATTTTATTTGATTGAATTAATTTTCTACTTATTCTAATTTAATTTTTCAATTCTTATTATTTTAAATTTCAGTTGCATGCTTTTACTTTTTCTATATTTATTACTTTTATTTATAACCTAGACACTAAAATTACAAAATTATATAGATATAAAGTGATATATTTTTTTTCTATAAAATATTTTAAATAAATAAATGTTTGTGTATGAAAAGTATTAATTAAATTAATCATTTTCATCTTTTATTTTTATTAACAAAATTTAAAAATTAAAATCAATTTTTTATTTAAAGTTTATTAATATTATCTTGATATTAATTTTTAAGTATGATATATTAATTAAAATTTTATGACTCACATTTTATTTCTCTTCTTTTAATATTCATTGTATGTTTTCCTTCTTCTTTTATTCTGTTCACTCTTGATGTTTGAAACTCAAATGCTAATTCAGTGAATAATATAAATATAATATCATTTATTTTTATTATAAAAATATTAAAATTATATTCAATTTTATTTACCATAATTGTTAATCCCTTTATTTCAATTTTTACGTGTTGTGTTTCAAATTAAATATACAGTAATTATGACTATGGTAATTTTAAAATCCATATAGTTTTTCTTTTCTTTTTATCCTTGTCAATACAATTTTTTTACTTTTTCCTATCGATTCTTGCTATTTACTATTCAAATACCATTGAATAATATTGACATAAGATAATATATTTTTATCATAAAAATACTTTATATTAGGAAATAATTTTATTCAATTAAAGTTATTAATTATATATTCTATATTTAATTTTTATCATTTTACAACTAGCACGATATTTTTCTCCTTTTTATTTAATATACTACAATTTTTTTCTTTTTTTATGCAACATTTATATTAATTGTAACTTAGATATTAATATTGTTAAATAGTACACATATAACTTAAAATATTTATTTTTATTATTTAATATATTAATGAAATCAAAAATTGAATATAAAAAGTTGGAATTGAATTAATTAGATAAATATTTTACTTTTAATGAAAATAATAAAAATTAAAATCAGATTTATATTTTTAAATTTTATCAATATTTTCTTAATATTAATTTTTAAGTATTACATTCAATATTATATATACATTAATTGAAATTTTACCTTTTTTTATCTCTTTGATTGCATGATTTTTCTATTATTTTCTAATCTCTTCTCTTATTTATAACTTTTTTTGGTATATAACCATCTGATTTTCGGATACCACATTAAGTATCGACTAATCCAGATTCGAGCTGAGTAAGACCACATTCGACGATAAAACTCTCTTTATCAAATTTTAACGTAACTGCATTCCTAGGGACTCGAACCCGTTAATATATTAAACATAATATATATCTTATTATAAAAATATTTAAAATAGGGTAAATCTAGTTGAATTAATTAAATAAATATTATATTCATAATTCTTCTTGCTTTGGAGCTATACACCGTTTCTCTTTTTGTATTAGTTCAATTGTGTATTTTCTTTTTATATATATATATTTACTGTCATTATTTACAACTAAGAGAATTATATTTTTAAATATATATTAAAATTTTAACGCATAAAGTATTAATTGAATTAATTATACATTATAATTTTAATAAAAATATAAAAATAAAAATAAAATTTATTTATTTATTTAAATTTCATCAATATTTGCATGCAATTTATTTTTATTATATTTTAAAATAAACGAAACTCAATTAACATTTTATCAAAACTTTGTGATCTATGATTTCTTTTTTTCTTTTTTTATTTAGAGGTGGATATGAATCAAGTTAAGTCAAATCAAGTCAAATCTTGATATAAATAGGTTACGCCTCTTTCAAAATATATTGGTTTGGATCTATTTTGTAACTAATTTGTAAATTAAAATTTCAATTTAGCCTGACTTATTTATAAAATTTAAGAAACTTGACTTGTTAATTTATTTAAACTTGATTATTAAATTTTAAATGAATTATTAATAATATTGTATATTTAAGTGTGTGTATGTGTGTGTGTATATATATATAATAAATAGATTCCTTAGTAAAAAAATTATTAAATAAACAAGCCATTAAATAAAATTTTATATCTAATTTTATAAAAGTCTTAATAATTTAATATAATAAACTATAATCATATTTATTTAAAATAAAAAATTAAATAATATAAATTTATCACTTGTAAATTTTAAAATTTAGAAATATTAATGATCCAATTAAAAAAAAAGAAAGTATAATGATAAAAGAGCGGTGATAATTATAATATAACTAATTAATTAATTTAAATAGATTAAATTAAGATAATATATTAGATAAATAGGTCAACCTAATAGAGTAATGAGACAAACCTAAAATTAAATAGGTTAAATTTGTTTAATAAATAAGTTAATATATTAACATATGTTTGATTTGTTTAATTAAATAAATAAGTCCAGTCAAATTATAGCATGGTGTTTTTTACAACTTGATTTATTTCTACCCCTACTTTATTTATTTTATTTCTGATTTTTTATTTTATATATTTATTTTTATCATTTATAATTTAAATGATAATATCATTAAATAGTATAAATATTATATAATAATATTATTTTAATTATAAAATATATTTTAAATAAATTAAATTTTTTATATAATATTTACTAATGAATGAATTAATAATATATTTTATTTTCAATAAAATTTATTTAAATTTTAAAATCAAATTTATTTATTTAAAATTTATTAATATTCTTTTGATATCAATTTTAAAAAATTTTATACTTTACCGGGCAGTCAAAATTTTCAAGTGCAGTTGTCCTCATCAAAGAGACCAAAAACGGGCGAGTGCCTTCAATGAAACGAGTGGAGGAAGCTGCTCTTTTTTACGACCATCATCCAAAACAGGTGGAAAGAAACAGAAGGAACTGTGAGTTACAGTGGAGCAATCGAGCTGCGACAGACATGGCAACATTCTTAGACAATGGAGCTTTCCTAGAGAGATTCGTTTTACAACCAAGTTCTTCGGCACCTGATCTTCCATTGAATGACCTTACTTTTGCGGTCAAAGACATGTAAGGCTCTATTGTTAAGTGGCATCCGTGTTCTTTTTTATAAGCTCAAAAAGGATTCAAATAAGCTAATATATTCTAGTACAAAAGTTGTAAAAGTTCTGTTATTCAAACAGATTTGATATGGATGGGTACGTGACTGGCTTTGGAAACCCTGACTGGGCTAGGACCCATTCAGTAGCTACATCCACTGCTCCAACTGTATCTGCTCTCCTCAGAGAAGGCGCCACTTGTGTTGGTAAAACTGTGATGGACGAAATGGCTTACAGGTTCGAAATTTAGTTCAATTTTGATTATCATCTCCTAGACCTGAATTTTGTAGGCTAAAAAAGTGTGCCTTTAGCTTGAAATTTCTATCATCTAATTTCTCTAATGGATCATGTTCTGTTCGAGAGTCGCCTCATATCGTTGTTGTCACTGGTATGTAACTCTGACAACTTTGAAGAATCAGAAGTTATATTACTTTCTCAAGATCAACTGAATCAATAAACTACAGGAAAAAAAATGGAAAAATAGATGCCTTTGACGTTTCTCCTGTATGGGAATGTGTATTTGCTCTTTGAGTTTTGTGTTCTAACATTATTCATGTTATCATATCATGGCGTATTCGCGTTTTGGCAGTATAAATGGAGAGAATATACACTATGGCACGCCAAAAAATCCTTGTGCACCAGATCGGATTCCTGGAGGATCTTCTAGTGGCTCTGCTGTTGCAGTTGGCGCCATGCTTGTAGATTTCTCTTTAGGTGATCTATTCTTCCTTGAGTAATTTGTGGCATGGCAGCACTTGTTAAGTTAAACTGAAATGGAAGGCTCTCTGTACAATAGGGACTGACACTGGAGGAAGTGTCAGAGTGCCTGCATCATATTGTGGGATTTTTGGTTTTCGTCCTTCTCATGGAGCTATTACAACAGTAGGAGTCACTCCAATGGCTCAAAGTTTTGATACTGTGGGTAGGAAACTAGACGTTTGGTAGCTTGATTAAATATCTACTTTTTGCTTGCTGAACATGAAACAGGCAAATGAAATTACATGCTCTCATGAACATTACTATTGAAAACTGGTGATTAAAGTACAATCTTTGGTGACATATGGGATTAGATAACCTATGGGGAACATACCAATGAGTCAGTTGGTAGTTTCTCTTTTACCTTATAGTGCATGAAGCTATATTTCTTCAATTCAATCTGATGAAACTCATTTACTATTAATGCTGCATTTTTCAGGATGGTTTTTTAGTTTTACTGTTTGCATTACCTGACATTGTTAGGGATTTAGTAGAAAATTTAAAAGCGAAGTTTATGAATATGTTTGGTCAAGGGATATTTTAATTAAAAAATATTCATGATATTGAACGGCAAGGTGCAGCCTTTTTGTTATGTCTTTATAACTTTTTGGTCCGATTCTATCTGCATGATTCTCTTAGTGCTATGAATTTACATTTAACGGTCTTGAAATAACAGCTTCATAATTTTTCTAGTTGACTTGGGGACTCATTCTTTTGTTTCCAACTTCACATCCAGGATGGTTTGCCAGGGATCCTATCATTTTGAAAAGAGTTGGTTATGTACTTCAAAAATTGCCAGAAGCAGCACCTTTCAGACCGACTCACATTATCATTGCTGATGATTGTTTCCAGCTTTCAAGCATTCCATACGATATAGTTCCACGTATTCTCATCAAATCAGTAGAGAAATTATTTGGAGGTGAGGAGATTGAGTTGATAGCACTACTTCTATAAATTCTGTTTACTGATTACTAACTCTATTTTAAACCCCAGGATGTTTTATTGTATTTGAACAGTTTGATTTACTGAGAAATGCACCTTCCGTATTTACCAATGTAGGTGACCTAATAAAGCATGAAATCCTTGGTGATTACGTGAGGGACAAGGTTCCAAGTTTGAAGCATTTCATGAGTAAAGATAATGCGGACCAAGCATATAACATTCCATCACTAGCAGCCCTTTCAAGTGCCATGAGATTGCTACAGAGGTGTAGTTCTACTGTCAAACCTTGGTTTTCAACAAAAAAACAAGTGTAGCCTTCATGTCAGTCCTTGCTTCATAGTGTAATTTTCTCTGGTCGATCCCTAATTAAAATCTGTTTTGTTCCTCTATTTACCATTGGAAATGAAGATTTGAATTCAAGAAGAACCATGGCGAATGGGTTAGTACGGTGAAACCTGCATTAGGTCCAGGAATATCAGAACGTGTTTCCGAAGCCCTAAGAACAACCGGGGAGGGCACTGATATCTGCCATTCTATAAAAGAGGAACTGCGTGATGCTCTCACAGCTCTTCTTGGGGTACTCTTTTAATATTGGATTTTGATAAACTTTGGAGTTTGGCAGAAATATATTGTTTTTATTAACAAGATCTCCTCTTCATTTTGTCTGTATAACAATCTCCGTTTGAGAACTCAGGATTTTGCTGTCCTTGTGATCCCCACGGTTCCAGGGCCTCCACCAAAATTACAAACAAATGTATCAGAACTAGAAATTTTCCGTGCAAAGGCTTTTAGCCTGCTATCAATTGCTGGAGTATCTGGATTTTGCCAGGTTTTGTGTCTGCTCTGTTATGTGCTTTTGTGAGATGGATTAAATCCTATGTTTCCCCAGTTTCAGGATGTTATTGCATATATCTTTTGTTGGCGATGAACAGGTAAGCATTCCACTGGGGATGTATAATAATCTTCCAATATCAATTTCTCTGGTGGCCAGACATGGCTCAGACGGCTTCTTGCTTAATCTTGTTGAGAACCTTTACGAGTACATCAAAGAAGAAGAAGCAACATTGCCAAAAGCATAAGGTACTTTGATTTTACTACATAAATGTTACCGGTAGTTGCATATATTACTGTAATGGGACTAAAAAGATAGTAGTCCTTCCTTCTATGTGCATACTCAAAAGACATGTTCTGGTGAAACCACAGTTCCCTTTTTTCATCCTTCCTTTTTGTTTAGTTACTCATTTTCCTTTCAGTTCAGTTAATACAGTAATATGTAACCTAATATTTGCAGCTGTTGTAAAAGGGCTTACGTTCCATGTCAAAGTGGGGGGAGGAAGCACGAGCTGCACTACTGACTCCAACAGATTGAAGTCATTTCGGATCCTACAACAGCAAAAGTCTCCTGATGGCAGCTTTCGACGACTTCAATGAAAATTTCTGTTTAGTACTGTAGTAAGATAATTGATATTTGATTGAGTGTGAGCATAATTTTGAAAGAATTGTTTATACTAAATATGTTTTTTGAGTTTGAAAAGTTGCTTGATAATTGATTTTACTAAGGTGATACTTAATTTAAAGAATTTTTGCGAGACAAAAATCACAATGACTATAAAAACTCTCTTGTCGCTCTTAATCCCGTTATGATTTTGAAACAAAATTAATTTGAAATACCATTAAGTTTAATCAGACCTGTTACTGAATCCCAGAATCAATTCTGTATCATTCAAAAAAACAAAAAGAAAAGAAAATGATACAACCCTTGTTGTTGCCCTATCCAAGTCACATCAATCCACAGCTAATCCAACTTGGTCCGAGTCCAATTCATTAAGTGAGTCCACTGGCCTTTGAGCCCAATTTCACAACCGATCATCTCAAGTAGTATTGTCCGTCCGCAATTCAGCAAGCATCACTTGTGCCTGATGGAGTTATGCTTGAGGATCACTTATGCCCGGTGAAGTTATGCTCAGGTGACGTTTGCCGGAAACATTTTCAAATTATAGAAAATGTTTTAAGAAAAAGTAGGATTTTTATATTTAGTTTAATTTTTAAAAAGATATTTGTGAGAGTAGTTTTAATCTAATATTCTTTTAAAATATTCTCGTAAGAAGTTAAGTACCCTATATTCTTATAATATATAATATTTTAGTAATATAAATAGATCATTTTATATATCCTTCTATTCAGATTTTATTACTATTAGCACTTTACTTATTGTAGTTGATCAAAATTAATTATTATTTATTATCATTAATTATCACTAATTATCATTCATCATAAATAATTACTACCAACACTTATTGTTAATAATCATCATTGATTATCATCTATTATTGATTTACTCACCACCTATCATAGATAATTGTCATCACGATCTCCTATCACCAATGGCACTAATGACCATTGTTGGTCACTGCCAATCACCCATAATGGGTAATTACTATTGTCATCACTTTTCATTAAAAATCAATATCAACTATTAATTATCATTCGTGACTACTATCGATTATATCTCACCATTGTTGCCCTTTAACTATTAAATTTTTAATGAAGTGATTATGGTGGATTAACAATATTTTTAAAAATATAAAAATTAGTTAAAACATAGTATTATAATATTTTTGAAAATATTTTTAAATGAAACAAACATAATAATATAATATTTTAAAAAATTAAATTCTTCATAATCATATACTTGAACTCATTAAAATTCTCATAAATGTATAATTTTACGAACCAAGCACTAAAGTACAACATTTACTTCGCTCAAGTAGATTACATAGGAATGAAATTTTTGCAACTTTCAATTCCCATATACACTTTAATTGGTAAAAAGATACACTAAATTTCTGACGCAGGCCTTTCTGAGGTCAAAGGCATATTTATTTATATCATCTTGATTCACTTGTTTTTTTTTTTCTTTGGTTCAAGGACCTCCAATATGTAACAGTCATATTGGGTTTTAATTAATTTGTAATTAAGCTGGATTAGATTCATCAAGCTAGATTAGATTAAATATGGAGAAAAGCTATTTCAATATTAATTTTCTTTATTTACAAAACTTTATTCAAAGGTCATTGAACTCCAACTATACGAACTAATTAGTGTTGATTCTTGAATTAACTGCTACTAGTTTTACTGAGATAGTGACGATTTAAGTATTGTGTACTTCCAAGTTCTAACTGTAAGCCCATTGTGCATGTTATACTATTTCAAATGACAACAATAAAACACCGAACATTATGTGTGGCAATCTTCGATGCAATATGATAATTCAACATAAATAAATAGTATTTTATACAGATTAAGGTTAAGTTAATATAGGTTCAGGTTGTCAAATAGATTAATCTGTATAACTCAAATAATAAATAAATTGGGTTAGAATTAGTAAAAAATTAAATGAAATGATAAATCAATTCATATAAAAATTTATATTAAAACTTTTAAAAAATAAGTAAAAGTAATTAATAAGTAAATTATTAAAAATAATTATATAATACAAAAATAAATTTTATATTTTAATAAAATGACAATGAAACTTCAATAAAAATATTTAATCAATTATTAAACATATTTTTAATAAAAATAATAAGTAATTAATTTTAATAAATATATTTATAATAAATTTTATTAATTAAATTTAATAAACAAATTAAAAAGTTCATCTATCTTAATGTATTTAACAAAAGAATTGATTTGACATGATACGATTATAGTTTAAGTCAAATTTAGATTAAACTTATTTAAATTATTATTAATTTTTATGTGACATAAAATCTAACATTTGAATACGAATTATCAACCTATCAAATATGTTATCATGGTTTCAAAGAAATTTTTATATATTTTAATTATATCACATATTCTTAATCATACTTAATAAATAATGAAAAATAATCAATTTTTATCATTTTTAATATCTTAAAAATTAAAATTTTAATATACATGAAATTCATAAAATTAATAAATAAATAATAAAATTAATAATAATTATTCTTTGTTTATTAATTATAATTAAGAATATACGACATAATTAAAACATTTATAAATTTATCCCGGTCTCAATAAACTTTGCATTATATTTAAGAACTAGTCTGCCAAGTCTGGAAATAATTAGGGGGATTTGTACAAGAATAAAGGTGGGTCCGTTAAATTAAGATGGGCGAGGATAACGTAATGGCCAAATTCCACTTCCATGGAAAACATTAAAAATGCAGCTCGTGTTTCGCGTGCGATTTGAATGCAGACAGACAAACAAACAACTGGAGATAAACCTCGTAGTCGTACAAGGAGTAGGGCACCGTTTTCGCAAACTCAAACCACGTTACTAAATCATACAGAACATCCTCCAATTGGCATCACTGAGATCTCATCAGGGAAGAATTTTCGTCATTTCCAGTGGCTCACCTGCGCCTTTCTCCAATTTGAATGGGAAGAAAAAGGATTAAATAATAAATGAAATTTTGTTTTGTATTGTTGTGTCTTGTTGGGAGATTCCCGAATGCTCAATGAAAGCGGATCAGAGGCGGAGCAAAAGAAATGGAGGTAAACGCGAGAGCTCCTGGGAAGATCATATTGTGCGGCGAACACGCGGTGGTGCATGGAGCCACCGCTGTTGCCGCTTCCATCGACTTGTACACCTACGTTTCTCTCTGCTTCCCCACTCCTTCTGGTGATTCTTCTTTCAGACTTTCCTCCCATATTTCGTGCTCCTTCGACTATAATTAATTCAACCTTTTTTTTTTTTTTCTGTGGAATGGATTGTCACTGACCGGGCTCATTTTTGTCATAGACAATGATAACTCATTGAAGCTGGTGCTCAAGGATATGGCATTAGAATTTTCCTGGCAGATTACTGGAATTAAAGAAGCTCTGCCCGAATCAGTTAGTCCAGTTTCTTCAACTCCTGCTTCGTGCTCAGTGGAGTCCGCCAAATCAATCGCAGCTCTAGTTGAACAGCAAACTATTCCAGAGGCAAATGTTGGACTTGCTTCAGGCATTTCAGCCTTTCTCTGGCTTTACTCTTCTATTCAAGGGTCTGAACACTGAATCTTAAAAATAACTTTTAAAGGCCACTTCCTTTTAAATTTGTTTTATTTTAAAGCTTGTATGGTTCTCATCCTGCGGACGCTTCAAGCAGATTGAAGCCTGCTACAGTGGTGGTTACTTCTGAACTTCCTCTAGGCTCAGGCTTGGGTTCATCTGCGGCATTCTGCGTGGCACTGGCTTCCGCCCTGCTCGCTTGCACTGATTCTGTCAATTTGGATAGGAACCACAAAGGATGGTTAGCATTTGGGGATAAGGAACTTGAACTGGTCAATAAGTGGGCCTTTGAAGGTGAGAGGATCATTCACGGCAAGCCATCTGGAATTGACAACACAGTGAGCACATACGGTATGTCTTCTTAAATTGATGCTCTGTGTTTGTGAATCATCTTTTTGTGTTTGCTTGTACAACTGACTGAGTTTTGAACTGTGTGGAAGCCTGCTAAAATATAGTTATTTGTTTTCCTATTCCGTGAGGAAATCATTTGTGGTGATAAAGAAGCAATTGCAAATTAGTTAGAACTAACGTATTTGGTTCAAAAGATACTTCATTTTTATTTGTCAACTTTTATCATAGAAGTATAGCTCTTATATAATGTGTTGTGGACATGTGAATTATTATTGCCTCTGAAAACTCGTATTCAACAGGCAACATGATCAGCTTCAGATCTGGTAACTTGACATGTATGAAGTCAAATGTGCCGCTTAAGATGCTAATTACAAACACAAAAGTTGGAAGAAACACAAAAGCACTAGTGGGTGGCGTTTCGGAGATGACACTGAGGCACCCAGATGCAATGGCTTATGTGTTTAGGGCTGTTGATTCTATCAGCAACGAGTTTGCTGCCATAATACAGTCGCCTGCACCGGATCACATCTCTGTAACCGAGAAAGAAGAGAAGATAGCAGAGCTAATGGAAATGAATCAAGGTTTGCTCCAATGTATGGGAGTCAGTCATGCTTCAATAGAAACTGTAGTTGGAACCACATTCAAGTACAAATTAGCTTCCAAGTTGACTGGAGCGGGTGGTGGAGGATGTGTTCTCACGCTGCTACCAACTTGTATCCTTATTCTCTGTTATTTTGCTTCTCAACTTATTTTCTTACTGTATAGTATATTTCATTGATGAGGAGTTTCCTATATTAATTTGCTTATACTTTATTTTTGCAAGATACATATCAGTTTCTTATATTTTTCCCTTCACATCACTTGAATCAGTGCTATCAGGAACTGTTGTCGACAAACTTATTGCTGAATTAGAATGTTGGGGATACCAATGTTTCACTGCCGGAATTGGGGGAAAAGGTGTTGAGATCAGCTTCTGGATGTCATCTTGATGTTTTTATCCCTTTTTTTTTCTTTTAATATTTCACTTGTACCACTCAATAATCAGAGGATTCTTCGTGTCCAATGAAAAAGATGTGCTTCTCTCTACCATTTTTTTTTTTTGGTTATCCGTACCAACTTGTGCTTCGACTTGTATTATTCCCTTCTAAATTTTGAATTGTTCCAATTTTGTTTCTTATTTTATTGAAATAAAAAGGAGCATATAACTTGAAGGATTTGCATAAACAGGATATGAAGATCAACGTTGGGGGGCTTGAGTTTCGTAGAATCAGATATGCCATTTATGATTTCCACTTGTAGATGCATGGATGCCACTTCTTTCGAAATTTCCTAGGGATGACTTTATTAAGCTTCAAGTTATTATACAAAGTACTTGTTTTCTTTGTGCCGAAGACAAGGGACATTTCCTGACGTCTAAGCGAGAGTTTTGGACTCTAGAATTCCGATAATCATATAGATCCGGGACTCAAAGTTCAGTGGAGTAAATGTATTTCAATAATTTAGTGGGGTAAAATTTACAAATTAATGGAGATATTTTGAATGGAATATATAATTTCATGTAGGATTTTAAAAAAAAATCAATGAGGGCACACATCCATCCCCCACTGGAATACAAGGATCTCCATTGCCACTGTCTTATAGAAGAGAAAGAACACAGTAAAAACAAACTATAGGCTTTGGCAAAGGGACTGAAAGAACTGGAGGCAATACGTAACAAAAAATTTGATATCTAGGTGCGTAATGATTTCTCACTAGAAGTTGCAAATATTTATTTTAGTAGTTTAACTTTTTTTTAGGGCAAAATTCTCCCAACTCCCAAGTACAAATGGAGTTGACATACATTCATAGACATTGTACTCTGTTATTATCATATCCCTAACCTGAGAAAAGCAGTTCTAAATGAATCAGACACTCCAAAAAGAGCAAAGCATTAACATATAAACCAGATATCCCCGTAGTCATCTAGCCATTCACAACAACTCCACCTGCAAAAATGATCATACATGCAACTTAGAAAAACCCGCACAAAACAAAATTTCTGCGTGCAGTGTGTAGTGATTAGAATGAAATTACCATTAGGATGGAGGACTTGGCCAGTTATGTAAGAGGAGCAGTGATTGCAGGCGAGGAACACATAGGAAGGAGCAACCTCAACAGGCTGGCCAGCCCTCTTCATAGGGACCTGATTACCAAACATAGCAATTTTGTCCTCGTCGAAGGAGGCTGTTATCAAGGGAGTCCAAATGGGTCCAGGAGCAACCCCATTAACTCTTATTCCCTTGCTCACTAGCTGAAGTGAGAGACCCCTTGTAAATGCTACAATTGCACCCTTCGTTGAGGTGTAGTCAAGCAGCGTGGCGTTTCCCTTGTATGCATTCACTGATGTGGTGTTGATGATGCTGCTTCCTTCCTTCATGTGCTTCAGGGCATGCCTATATCGACAATCAACAAGGAGAAGATATTTGTTGAGATTCATTTATTTAATTCATATACCGTGAACAACTGTGAAATTGTTACTGGTGGTACCTGGTCATGAAGAAATAGGAGAAGATATTAGTTCGAAAGACCCTTTCGAGCCTTGGCTCGTCAATCTCCTCTACTGATTTGCACTCGTGCTGTTCAGCTGCATTGTTGATCAGAACATCAATCTTACCATATGCTTTAGCAACATCTTCCACCACTTTCTTGCAGTTTTGATCATAACCCAAATCAGCTGCTATTGCCATGGGTTCCTTTGCATCCGAAGTCTTAGCTTTTTTTATCATTTCGAGCGTGTCCTTAGCGTCCTTGTCCTCTTGTCCCTTCACGTACGTGAAGGCCACAGTTGCACCCTCCAAAGCAAACAAGTTGCACACTGCTCGCCCAATCCCCGAGTCACCGCCGCTAATAAGTGCCACCTTCCCCTGCAAATGTACGACACAGATGATTGGGATTGTCAATCTGTCAAAGTTTCTTCGGTTCAGAAAAAGGGAAAAGACAATGAATTTTTGCTCCATGAACTGATTGCATTTATATAAATGGTGCATGACATGCTCTCTCACTTACCCTGTATTCCAACTAAAACCTTCCATATTCTACTGAAGTACAACATATGACAGATAACATGAATTGTAACTTATAAGACTGACAATATGAAAACACGAGTTAATTACAAACATAAGACAGACAATTGAATGATGTAAAGATGCTGAGAAAATTGTACACATTGAATGGGGACAGAATGTGTTAGAAATTAAACGTTGAAATATATATATGAATATACTTGAAGTTTATTCGCTGGCTTGTACTCAGGGCTTGTGAACTTGGGTATTGGATCCATGGCATGTTCTTTCCCAGGCTGAGCATCTTGCCTTTGTTTGGGGAAATTGGGTTCACCGGAAGCCATTCTCACAGAAAAGCTTCTTGAAACAAAATTACAGATCTTCTGAGTTGCTGGAAAATCAGCTTTGATGTGGACTTTCGGAAGATGACGAAGTGCTCCACTAATGGGTAAGGATGTAGAAGAACAAACTGCCGGACCAAACATCCAGAGGCAATTATGACAGTGATTGCACTCGGATCGGACTGGTTATATAAGGAAAGTGAAACTGCAACGTGCCAATGAGTGGCAGAAGGAAATGTAAACGTGTCGTAATGGTCGCATGCAGCGGGCACGTCTGTAGAAACGGACACACACACACAACACTTGCGCAGGGGTTTCGGGTGTGCCCTCTTCTTCTTCCTGCGGTTATGCTTTTCTATCCAACCAAATCCCACTGGTAGACGTGTTCCTTTTGTTAGTAGTAATTGATGTTCCAATACCCTTGTAATGGTCATGTTAGACTAGAGATTTGCAGGTCTAGAAACATCTGATTCAATTGAAGAGAGAGAGTACAAAATCAAAAGGAGGAAAAACTTAACTTCTAGGTAGATTATAAGTGATAATCTATATTTATATATTATATATTAGTAATAATATTTCTTATTTTTTTTATAATTACTATTTTTACAATTCCCCATGTGTGAATTTGTTATTTTTTATTTATCTTTTATTATTAAATTAATTTTTAATAAAAATTTGAATTTAAATTACTTTTTATCTATCATCAAAATTCATAAATATCAAATTATATCAATCTCATAAAAAATTCCTCAAAAAGCCCTTTAAATTATATTTATATATTTATAAATTAAACACTAATATCATTAAATGGTATTGATATAACATGAAATTTTTTATTATAAAATTTAAGTGGCTAAAGATATAATTTTATTGAATTATTTTATTATATATCATATATTTTAACTCTTATATTACATTATAAAAAAATTTAATTTTAAAATTAGATATATATATATATAATAATTAAAAATAAATATAATAAATTAGATTTAACATTTTTATATTTTTAATATTCTTATCTTAGAAAAAAAAAGACCTATGCAACGGTTTGAAAGCTAGTTGATTGTATAAGAAGTGTTTGTAAAATAATTTTATATATTAATTAAAATTATTAAATAATATAAAAAATATGTTAAAAATAGATATATAAATTAAAATAATTAATATTTCTCTAAATATTAAATTATATTAATTTAATTAATATGTTTAAAATAAAAATATAATATTTAATATTTAATTCATTATATTTTTTGAACTTACATATTTATTTATATAATTTTTATTTTATCATTATTTGTAACAAATATATAATTATATTTTATAAGATTACATAATCATTGGCACATACATTTTTATATATTTATAATTTAAAACAAAAATATAATTACATCAAAATTAAATTAATAAAAAAATAAAGATAAATTTGAAGCATTTATAAATTATAAGCTATTCAAAATAACTTATTGAATCAAAATAATTTATTAAATTAGAATTTATTTTTTTATAAATTAATATATAAAATACTTATAAAAACTAACTTATAACTATTAACTAGATTAACAAAATATAAATTAACTTATTTATTATACAAAATGCAACCACAATTATATTACCTATCAAGCTTTATGATCAATCTCTCAAACTTGTACATAAACTGTAAATTGCACCTCATATATATTTGGGAGGATAAACATAATCACTTTAATGCGATCTTGTGAAAAAATAAGCGAACTGTGAAGTTCTTTTGGCTTAAATTTAGTAGCCATATTACTTACATTCTTTTAATTTTTTTTTCGTTAGGAGGTATTTTGATCATTTTGATAAGGCTGACTTGTTTAACGTATGAGAGTACATAACCATGATTATTGCGTTGGTATAATATAATGATTAGATTCTTCCCAACGCGTTATGAGAAGAAGGTTACATTGTTGCAGTTTATCACGTATCAATAACAAGGGTCTGATTATTTTGATGAGAAATATTTTTTATAAAAATATAATTATAAATTATTAAAATAATAAAAATATAATTTATGTGTTTAGTATTAAATATAATAAATTTGGTAAAAATTAATTTTATTTTTTTAAAAAGTTATTTTTTATTATTATGACTTTAAAAAATTTTTAATTACAAAAATATAGAGATGCATAGTATTTTTTATTCATATAAAAAATGAAATTTTTTATAAAAAAATATTTTTAAAAGATAAACAGCATTTAAGTGTAACAGGGAAATTGCAAAATTTAATAAATATGGGAGTCAAATGATCGTTTCTTAAAAGAAAACAGGTCCAATAATTTGACTGAAGAAAACAAAAGATGGAGCAGCCGAAGAGAAGGTCCATGAAATTTGGCAATACAAGAAGAGGTCCGTACGTATTCAGCTTCTATTTTGATGATTTTACAATTTTATGGGAAAAAACAGCTGTCAGATCAGATACAAAGCAAAACCTAGAACTTTGTTGCACTAATCCTGCCTAGTATTTCTACAGAAATATGAACTAGCGTTAAGCTGCCTATACTAAATTTTGTACAATTATTTGACATGAAAACAGATCAAGAAGCCATCTAACAGCTGTGAAAAAAGGATAAAATAAAATAAAAGATAAAAAGAATTGGGAAGCGCAGGGTGGTTTTGCATGGCAGCCACGTGGCAGTTGGAGCACTTGACACCTGTCAGTGAGTCCCAGTTTTCATTTCCCTTCCAATCTTTACATTGCATTCTCGAGCATTCCATCAGAGACCTTGTGTGTGGCCATGGCTTCCTTCAAACATACCCTCTTCCTTCTTGCTTCCGTCTTTACTTTCCTCCTCCTTCCCACTCCTTCCCACTCTAAAGGTGCTGGAACATTCTTCATTTTTAGTTATTTTATTTGCTTTAAATTCTTAATCTGTCTCTCCAATTGTTCATCTGACTTGAGAAAATTCTCCATTGCTCTCGGTTATTATTATTTTTTTTTCTTTACTTTCAAAAATTTCTATTGCTTCTTTTGTATAAAAAATCTGGGTACTAGACATGCCAGTCTTTTGTTATATCGGGTAAAATTTGATCAGTCAACATACGAAAAAGCAGTAGCATCCAGATTGGATGTTTAAGCATATTCTGGAAAGAAAAAAAAAATTACACATCTTTCTAAAATAAGTGAAAAAGTACTTTAATGTATCTAAACATACCATTTATTTCACAAAAGAGAAAAAAAATGGAGTTTGAAGAACAAATACACTAAAATGTAAACTAGTTATGGTTGGTTACTTGCAGATGATGAAGAGGACAGTGTACTAAAGGGCATAAACAGCTACAGGCAAACTCAGAACCTCCCAGCGCTGAACAAGGTTGACAAGGCATCTTGTTTGGCAGATGAATTAGCAGAAGATCTGGAGGACCAACCCTGTGAAAATGTGAATCAGTACTATCCCAGTCCTTCTGGTGGTGTTGGTGGCACCCAGAGACTCCCAAACTTGCAGAAACACATAGATAAATGTGGCATTGATCCAAACACCACCACAGATGGGGTTATTCTTCCAGTTTGTGTATCCAAATTAGTCCCAACTGTCGTGCTTTCCAATTACACTCATTCTGACCGTTATGCCCGCTTTTTCAACAATTCCAAATACACTGGCATCGGCCTCGGCTCTGAGAATGACTGGATGGTTGCTGTTCTCACTACTAACTCTCCTTCTGGAAGCTTCGCATCTGCTGCTTCAACTGCACAGCTTCTCAGTGCTCGGAATATGGGACACTTGCTGAATTTTTATCTGTTGGGTTTGCTTGTTATTGTCATCTGCTAGATTATTGACTCGTTCACTGTCTTGTACGCTTCACTTCGTAGATTTCTCTCTTCTTCAGTTTTCTCTTCCATGTGTAAATTAACGTTTGAACTTAGAACTTGATTTGGTGCTTGTCTTTACTCATAACAATCACCTAATCATATTGTAATGGGTAGTTTTTATTGATGATATCTGGCTTGACATGCAGTGAACTCAATTATCTCCACAACTTTTCAATTCCGAGACCATAACCAGTCTTATTGGTAATGGTCACAATTCTAAACTCTTGTATTTTACCAAATATACCTTTCACAGTATGATTCCTCTGCTATCTCGAACCGAAACTCTTTAGTCTGGGTATTTTGTATAGCTGTCTGTCCGTACCACTTTTCCTACAAAACGAAAAGAATCACAGCATTTAAAGCTCCGCTGCGCCCAAGCAAGGAACCCAATAAAGTGATGTCAAAGATTTATAAATAAGTTTATGAAGTAAGGCCTAAGATTATACGAGCAAATCGTTTTTGTTTCTGTATTACTCTGCCTCTGCGTCTCTCCGAAGTGCTCTCAGCTCAGTTTGTCCGTTTGGCATGGCCTCCAACCCCTTCAAACTTGGCCTCTTCCTTTTTGCTTTCTTATTGCTTTCAAGTCCAGTGCTGTGTGATGATGGTAACACTCGTCTCTCTGAATTCTACATGATAATGCATAATTTCTTTTATCGTTTTAGTTAGAACCAAAGTCATAATCGTTAATTCCCTGTACTGTAGACGAGGAGGATAACCTACTAGAAGACATCAACGACTACAGAAAATCGTTGAACCTTCCTGAACTGGCAGAAAAAGATCGGGCATCTTGCTTGGCCGATGAAATCGCAGATGATCTAGAAGACCAGCCGTGCGAGAAGATGGCCGACTACTACCCAGTGCCAGGCGGTAACCCCAATTTTAAGCTGGAAAAGATTGTGCAGAAATGCAAAATCAATATCAACACCACAGCAGACGGCGTCATTATGCCGGTGTGTGTCCCCAAATTGGAGCGAAACGATGTGTTATCTAATTACACTAACTCTAGTCACTACGCCAAGTACGTCAACAGTTCTAAGTACTCGGGGGCTGGAGTTGGTTCCGAGGATGATTGGATGGTTCTGATTCTCACCACCAATACAGATACAGGAAGTTTCTCTGCTGCAACTTCTCTGTTTGCCGGTGCTTGCAAGGCTCATTACCTGGCGGCTTTCATCTTGGCTTCGATTTTTGTTCTCATCTACTAATTCGAGTGCTCTATTTATGTTAATCCTTCATTCCGCGGTTATTTGTCTCTCTTTCCTCTGGTGTTTTGGTGTTATTTTTTAATTGTCTCCATGGCATGATCCAACTGTAATGCACTTTATATATTCTTTTATGAATGAATTCAGCCTTAAAATTATGTTGAAAGTCCTAGTCTGTGTTCATCTACCAAAGAGGATGTAGAAAGCTAGGCCAAAAAATAAAAATAAAAAAAGAGGACGTAGATGGCCGCATACAGCATAACATCGCTGTGTTCATCTACCAAAAATAATTCTTTTGCAATTATTCAACTACTAAAACTGATTAAAGCAACTCAGAGAAATAAACTTGTTTTAAAATCGGATAACCAATGTAACTTATGTACAAAAGGGTCAACTACCATTTATCCACGCAAAAAGTTTTTATTTTTTATTATTCACTTAATTTACTTATAATTTTAATTTTTAAATATTAAATTTCATTCACTCATACTTTTGGCTGTTAACATTCGGTCTACTTTTAATAACAATTGCATGTGCAAAGTACGTATCCATTTTATCCCAATTCTTAAGAAGTTAACTCTAATTTATAACCAATTTTTTTGGAAAAAAAAATCTCCAACCCATTTATTGAAACGATTTTGCAACTTATGGTTAGACCTATTGTTTTGAATTTCAAATTTATTTTAAAAAAAATTAGCTCAAGAAATTTTCTTCGTTGAACAATTTTACATCTTATGCTTAAATTTTGGATGGGTTAAGTGAAAAAAAAAAAAAAAGAGTATAATATAATTCGCCATGCTCGAAGTGATCAATTACTATTGGCAGCAGCACATTAATGAGGATTTTAGTGAGACAGGCCGTTAGATTTCTGATAAACTTTTTATATACAATTAGATTATATAAAATATAATAATTCAAGTCAAATTCGTTCAGTTTAAATTTGGTTCAGTTTGACCCATTGAATTTATACATAGCCGAAACCCAATTCAAAAATTCAACTATTTTTGTTTTCATTAATAAATTAAATAAAAAATAAATTTTTTATATAAAAATATATATTTAAAAAAATAATAAAATGTCTAAAAATATAAAATATTTAATGGTATTAAGTATTTTTATATTAAAAATAATTAAATATAAATATTTTTATATATAATTATATTACTAAAAATAATTTTATATAATAGCATCAGAGCAACACATTTTTTATTATCGTCGGACTCAATTATTAATCAAATTATAAAAGAATTTAAATTTTGTATTTTTTCAAAGTCGGATATTTCGAATTAGTCTAGTGACCCCATCGAATACAATAGTTAATGTTGAAATTTTGAATAATAGAGAAGTCACAATTGACTGATAATTTTAAATTTTAATGATAATTATCTAATCAATTATTATTGTACTTATTTAATTATAATTCATGATTCATAATTTCTAGATAGAAAAATGGTACTCACCTTAGAGTTTTTAACCAAATACTTGGCGAACCAAAGCCATGAGAGAACTCTTTTTCTAATGACAATTCATTGCTCAAAGTGCAAGTTAGTGCTATCTTGGACCAGAGGGAGAAATCCTCATTTGATACAAATAAAATTCATTCATACCAAGTCCCATGTTTTTGTGTGTGTTTTTTTTTCCCTCACTGTAGAAATCCTCAGAATGGTAAAATTTCTCGTCAAGTGGCGCACGTACCTGTCATCATTAGCCATCCCAATATACAAACCGAAAAAACGTTCGCACTAGGCACCGCAAGGCTATAGCAGAGACAGCCGCGAGGGAGAAAACTTTGCGCCCAGTCTCTCAGCTATGGCGGATAATCAAGCAGAAGAAGACGATGACGAGAGTTTTGGTGAGTTCAAGTTTGCATCTTTTCCAAATGAACCCCTCCAATCCAACCAGATGAACTACGATGACGATTGGGGCGATTTCATGAACCATTCCAGTCAGATCATTGGCGCTTTCAAGCCCTCCAACGGATTCCTCTCTTCCCAGTCACCCTCTGAATCATTACAGGCTTCCTCAGATACTATGAAGCAGCAAAGTTTCCATGGAAACGAGCTCGGTCGCGTTGAGGAGTCCGAAACGCCCAAGTGGAATAAACCTCAGGGTGCTATTCCTCTTTCAATCTTTGGGGAGGAAGAAGAGGAGTTGCACAGTGCAGGAAATCTAGGCTTTCACGATGTTTCCAACGTTTTCTCTAATCAAAACGGTGTTTCTGCGAAGAAGGGATCTGATTCGAATGGGGTCATTAGATTCAATGATTTGATTGCGAACTTGTATGATCACAACCCAAAGGCTACTTCTGAGAACGGATCAATTTCGGTTTCGAGTGGGATTGATTTGAATCTGCCTGGGGCAAGCTTTAATGGCAACAGCGCGGGATCGATTGTAGCGTCTCCCAATTCAGAAATGACTGGACTAAACTCAAATTTTAGCAATTTGAATTCAGATTCAGTGGATAGAGATGAGGATGTCGATGATGACGATGATGGATGGGAATTCAAGTGTGCAGAACCAGAAGCTCAGATAAAAGACGAAAATAATAAGGTACTGGAAAATATTCATTATTACATACGATATCATGGTCGTAAATTTTGAAATTTCTAAAATTCGGAGAATGATGATATATCGTATCTATCACAAGTATGCCTGATCCTGCTTTCCTGTAAAAAGTTACCGTGGCATTTCCATTGCTAGTTCAATAGAACAAGCACTAGGGGAGCTGTTCTATAGAATATTACCCACATGCATATATTTATTATCAGCTCCTCCTAGCAAGAGCGGTAACTTTTTGATTGATTAGCATAGGAATGGATTTGAATTAACGTCTGTGTGATGTCCTGAAGGAATTAGGTATCCATTTGGCATAGGGAACTAAGGACTTGGATGTAAAATGCAGGATTAGCAGTTATATGCCCTTCAGTGGGAAATTGAAATTACTAAGAAAACGTGTTTCTTTTATATTGCCTTGAATTTATACAGACTTCTTCTCTTTTCCAGGATTTCATTTGGTTAATCAAGTCTGATGTTTTCTACTTTGAAGGTTGAGGAGACAAGGCATGAAGCAACCCCGGGAGCTGACTTTTCATTTGCCTTTGATAATGGTCTACATGATGTTGGTAACAATGTGGATTCCTCTCATGGGATTTCAAACAAAACTGGTGAATGGAACCTAGGTTTTGAGTTCAGCCCAAGTTCTGCATTGCAAGACACCAAAACTGGGTTGAGTATGTTCGTTGAAAATTTTGGGGAGTTGAAGGATACACATTCTGATTCAGGACCAAAGCATAATCTGGTGAGTCATTTTCTAACATAATTTCCCCATCCGATATGACAATATGAAGGCTTAAAATGAATATGCATTCACATACTCTGGTACTGGTACTAGGAAGCTGTAAAAGTGATTGTCATGTATCCCGCCGGTGAAGAAGCACTGAAGTTTGATGGTCAAGGCCCCTCTGGTCCAAACCATCCATCTCTTGCATCTGGAGAAATGTCCCATCAATCTGATAGATGGAGCTTTAGTTTTAATGCCAGTTCTCATTCTCTGGGTGAAGACCAGCATATTTCAGAGTCATACTCCAAAAACAAACCCGATGATAATGATAAAAATTTTAATGCTTTCTCAACCAACACAAATGTTGATTATGATGCCAATTTGTTTCCATTCAAGGATGCAGTTTCAGAAACTAGAACGTGGCAAGAGGTATTAAATCAGTTTGATTTCCTTTTTTTTTTCTTTTTGGTCAGGTGGTGTCTTCAACGTTGAAAAGGATATCCAAATGTTACATTTTTTAATTTTGGTTTTATGGACATTCAAAGTATTACTTTATTTTGTCTTTTGGGCACATTGTTTTGTTTGACTGTCACTTAGTCTTGGTACCTTTTGTGGCCATTTAACTCATTCTCTGGGTTGCTGTTCTTTCTATTTTCAGAAGAGCCAAATAAGCACAAAGAACCATAAAGAAGCTTTGCCTCTGTCAATTTTTGGTGATGAGATGCCAAATGCTGATGAAAATTCTGTGAATCAAGATTTTTCTCCATTTGTACAAACCTCTTCTATAGGGAACAGTTTCAATAGCCCTACTTCCACCTTGTCTATCAATGATCTGATATGGAGTTTATATAGTCAATCTGAGCACAAAACTTCTAATGGTACGACAAAAGAAATGCCAACTGAGATTTATACCACATCTGCAGTTAACGATGATAATGATGATAATGATGATTTTGATGATGATTCCTGGGAATTTAAGGGTGCTTTATCTGAAACCATGTCTGGCTTTGAATCTGCACTGAGCACTTCCAAGCATGTTCTACCAGAGGGTGAAAATGGGCCACAACCCACTGCAACCAAACTGTACTCTGATTTGGTCAATGTTGGCAATGCTTTTGAGGATGATTCTTGGGGTTTTAAAGATGCCTTGTCTACGACAGCAAGTAAGGGTCAGGCATCTGTTATAGATCGCAGACATTTATCTATACAGTTATCAACAAAATCAGAGCCTCTTGTTTGTGTAGATTTCTTTTGCAAATTGATGGATGAATTATGCAATGCTGTCATGTGGAATCTTCAGAATCTCAAGGTTGGTAACTCGTGTGGTCTTTCTTTAATATAAATGCTCGATGCTAAATGTACTGAGATTTTTTATTAACGGGTCTTCTTAGGAAGCTCAAAGTACTGCTGCTCTTTCTGGTGAAGACACAAAAGTTAGAGCTCTTGAGGCAGAAATTCAGGTGAGTCTTTATCTATCAGCTTTGCACTATTGCTGGTTTGGCTATTTATACTAGTGAATCTCTATTAATTACCTTGCAATATGCCATAAGCAATTGTCGGTATTGGCTTCTTAAAAAAAATTCCTTTATAGTATTTGTGGGAATTATAATTTTTTTTCTATTTTCACTAATGCACTCTGTTTCTTTATGTATTTTTTCTTTTCCTTCTTGTTTTTTCATCTCTTATTTAATTCATTCTTCTAATTAGACATGCCATCCAGTTTAAAAGGAATCCCTCGAACTGCAGCTGTATAGGCATGCTGCCATAATCCAATCCGATTTGATTGGACCTTTACTTAATTCCATTATATATTTGGTTTTCTGCTGTTTATTTTGTTGTATATGGCTATTCGTCATATTAAACTTTCACAAATCAAATCTTCAACATTGTTTCTTCCTGTCTTTTTATAGGAGCTCTCTGACACACTAAATCAGAATAATATCATTCCCAACCAATATCTCTCAGACGACCATTCGCCAAGGAACTTGCACCTTGATGAGCTTCTAAATGTTTTAAAGGAACCTGAGTTCCAATCTGTTGAGTCAGAGTATCAATTGGCTTCGAGGTTGTCAATGGTATGCCTATCAATCTATCAATTTTGAAATGTACAAATAAAGATCTATGTTTCTGCACATGCCAATATGTACTTGGAACTGCTGCTAGTGGATTTTGGTACTTATAGGAAGATTATATTCATTGCTTTGAGGTCTTTTGGCAGTAGTGATAACAATTTCATTTTTAGATATGTGTTTTCTTATTTCCTTCAAATTAATTTTGTATTTTAGTATATTGATTATTTCCTTTGTTACTGGATAAATTAGCTTCACATCACTACTTTCGTTTTGTGATTTTCACTTCAGGCAGGCAAGGATATCAGATCTGCTATTGAACTCTTAAAAGAAGTTGTATCAACATTACGAATACTTAATTTGAGATCCAGAGAAGAACAATCTAATTATTTAACTTCATGGTCCAAAATAGTCTTTGCTTGTTCTCAAGAACTGAAACATGGTGCATTCATATGGAAGGAATCACTGGAAAGAAATGTCGAAGACCATATATTATCTAACCCCAAAGGTGAGCAACACAATAACCATGCATATTGGTGCTGCTACTTATTTTATATAGAGTGTTGTATAACCTTTATCTTTTCATGGGGTGTTGTTTTGTAGGGTTTCGGTATATCCATGCACTTGGGGAAGTCTATAGAGTTGCAGAAATAATTGGAGTGTCAGCCAAACTTTACAAGCCATGGATATTATCAAGTTCAGTAGATCCTACAAGTTTTTTCACTCTTTTGAGTGAGTGTGATACCATATGGTCAGGTTCAGGACTCAAAGAAGCTCTTTCCCGTATGTCAAACCAAATGGATTCTGAACATAATGGTGTTTTAGGGGAATTACTTGAATCCATTAAGTGCATTCAGGACCTTAATGAGCATGCACTCCAGAACTGTGTCATCTCTGGACAGGAAACTACTTGTCAGTTGTCTGCCTTGCCTGCCTGTTTCATACCAGGTGTGTGGACAATCATTTTGTCTGTCTTCAGAATACAAAAATGATAAAAATTGACTGTGTATATTTATATACATGTTAAATGGTGTCCAAATATTCAGTTGTCCAACTACCTGTTGTTAGCAATTGCAAAACTAATCCTTGAAATGAAATTTACAGACATCTCGTTTTCTCCAGAACTTATGCCTGAATGTATAATTTTATCAGTTTTCCCCTTTTGGGCACTGGTTTAGCTTCTCGCCTTGAAAGGGTTCTAGTGCCTTAAGGGAGTCTTTATTATTTTGACTACCTTGCACTGTACCCCGTTTCAATGCTGAAATTTTACTTTACATTTTTTAACCCAATTATTGTGAATCAGGGTTAAAAATGGTGCAATGGAATGGGAAGCACTACTTCCTCACAATTGCAAACTTGTGGGTGAATTTAATTAGTTCAGATCCGCTTGAGTTGTGACAACAGCCAACACATGGTGACAACTTATAGCAAGGGACGGGACTGATCTTTCAACATAAGTTGTGGTGTGATGTCGAAGATGATTCTTTTCTCTGTGTGTTGAAGAGATTGTTCAGAGTCCAATTTTCTCCCATCAAGGATGTGGATGATGAGTTTTATGAAACACTAGCAGTGCTTGCTCAGCTAAAGTGATCATACATGAAATGCAAAGCTGCAATCCAACGTCTGGGAGTCCGTCCGAAATGATTGCAATAGGAGTACTTGATGTGATCCAGGAAGTCTCCAAATAGTCAATTCTTTGTTCAATAAGTTTGCTATTCTTTTGCGGAAGCTGTAGAACAGTAGTTGAATGTTCCAACTGATTTACTATTGTGTAACTTGCAGTGTAAGATATATGTTGTATGAGCATGAAGGACAGTAGATGGATACTGCATAGAACAGAAAATTTGGAACCCTTACTTTGTTATGTAATGCTGTTGAACTCTTGGTGGTTTTGATATTCAGAGGTCATCCCATCATCATTAATAGAAACTTATTAATGCAGTTTTTGAAGGCATTAGTGCTGTAGTGGAAAAGGGTCAATATCGAGGAGAAGGAGCAAAATAGTCATGAAACTTGAGAAAGAGAGAGAGAGAGACAGAGGGCGATAATTTAAAAAAAAAAATGAGATCTGAAAATAGCTTCTACATCACCCAAAATTTAGTGGTTAATTTTCACCTTAATTTTATTTTTAAGAACAATATTACTACTAGCAAAATAGTTATAGTATAAATGTAGTTTGTTATTCAAATGTCAGTGAATCTTATTAGATTTCCATCGGGTGCATTTCCTAAGAAATCACATAATAAATTTTGATGAGATATGGATACTAAATTTTTTAAATTAAACTAAGAATCCTAATAGAAAACAATAAATTTCAAAATAAAAATTACACTTTTATCTTTTTGGAGATAACAGAAAATTAAAAGATGATTTACATCCAATCTCATTTGGGAATTTGATGTTAGCCTTTTTATAATAATAATAATAATAATAATAATAATAATACAACAAATGTATGGTATTGACTACTATTGGGTGTAATTAAGAACCTAGGAAATGGTTCTATAATAATAAATAAATTCGTAACTAGTTTGGAATTTTATTTATTTATTTATTTGGGAATGAGTTGGAACTTTAATTACATATAGCGAAATTCTGTCAATCAGGAGAAGAAAAATACTACGCCTTAAAAATCTCAAAAATGTAATTGATTTTTGGGTTAGGGCTTTTCTCGCGGGGGAATCCCTCTTTGTCCCCTTACGTTTATTTTTTCCATCAAAAACTGCAAAACCCTCTCCGTTGCCAGTATTCATTGCATTTGGAAAGCCGTCACGCATCTTCATCAGTGCGGCGATGTTGGACATCAATCTGTTCAGAGAAGACAAGGGCCACAACCCTGAACTCATCCGCGAATCTCAACGTCGCCGTTTTGCCGGCGTCGAGCAAGTCGATGAAGTCATCAATCTCGACAAAGAATGGCGAAAGCGTATGATATCCGAAGGAGATCATACTGTATTATGCTATGTTTCTCCAAGCTGCTTCATTTGACTCTCTGTTACTTGATATGCCTTTCAGGTCAATTTGAGCTTGAGAATCTTCGCAAGGAATTTAACAAGATCAATAAGGAAGTCTCCAGGCTTAAGCGCGTGAGTATTTAAATTTATTGTTTCTTAATTACTTCTCTGCGATTCTTAATTGCGTAACATAAAATGAATTAGAAACAGATGGAGTTTTAGGTTATCATTTGACAATGTGTATACTGTTTTCAGTGTTTATGGATTTTATTTGTTTACACTGGTTACTTGAAATTTATTGATCGGCCCATTACTCCACAGTTAACTTGGGGAAACTAGCGGCATTAGTTTGTAGCTCGAAGTTGATTTTTTCTTTTCCCCTGGTTGCTTAATGCTGGTTGAGTGAATACGTATGCTGTTTCTGTTTTCCCTTGTTTATGGTGATAGGCTGGTGAAGATGCTAATGAGATCATTAGTCAATCAGAGGGAACCAAGAAATCGATAGGAGAGAAAGAGGCTGAAGTAAAAGAAACTTTAAACCAGTTGATTGCTAAATTGGAAACAATTGGGAACCTTGTGCATGACTCAGTTCCAGTTAGCAGTGACGAGGTTTGTGATTTGATCCATTTGGTTGTTTTTATCCATGCTACCTACTTATCCCAAAATCATGAGGTCTGTGATCTATTGTTAGGCCAACAATGCCGTGATTAGAACATGGGGGGAGAAAAGAGTGGAACCTAAACTAAAGAACCACGTTGATCTAGTTGAGCTTCTAGGAATTGCAGATACAAAGAAAGGTAAGAATTTTATTTATATGGTGTTCAAGCGGTTTGCCATATTGCACATGAGCGTGTGATTCTGTTTCAAGATGTTGCCATCCTCTCGTGGTCATAAATGCTGCAATTTTTTGAACACATTCTTTCTGTTCTTTAGCAATTACCTGAATTTGTATAATAGCTTATTTATACAATATATTCCACTTTTTGCTTTCAATAAATTACAACCAGTGCTTTCAGATATTAATATCTTCCTGCCACTCTTTACGTTGACTTTCATCCTTGATCTTACTCTGCTTTCAACACAAAATCTGACATGGCAGAACATGGGTTTCTACTTCAAAAATATTTTACAATGCTGAACAGTCTCACTTTACGCTGTTTGTGGTCTTACTGCTAGAGTTTGTTCATTGCCAACCTAGTTCTGTGAAACTCTTATAATTGCATTTTAACCTTTTCAGCCATAGTTTTTAACAAGTGGCATGCATTTCCAGTGCTATCTTTTGTGGATTTTCCTAATTCTATGCCATATTGCTTGATGCCATTAGGAGCTGATGTTGCTGGGGGTAGAGGTTTCTATCTCAAAGGAGATGGCGTTCGTCTTAATCAAGCTCTGATCAACTTTGGACTTGAATTTCTGGAGAAAAGGGAATACACTTTATTGCATACTCCTTTCTTCATGAGGAAAGATATAATGTCGAAGTGTGCTCAATTAGCTCAATTTGATGAAGAACTTTACAAGGTACAATTCATTAATTCAATTATTTTTCTCTCATGTTCAAGTTTGATATTGTGGAGACTCTACTTCCATATTTGTATACAGATTCGTTTCCTTGACTTAGTAACTGAGGTTGTGCATGACTGATCAGCATGCTTGTACATTTATATTAGTGCATGTTGTCTATAGTTCAAGCTCAGTCTTCTTCTCTGAACACATTGAGCTGTCATGCAGGTAACTGGTGAAGGAGATGACAAATATCTGATTGCGACTGCAGAGCAGCCCCTTTGTGCATACCATTTAGATGATTGGATCCACCCTACCCAGCTACCACTAAGGTAATATAAATTTGTTGATGCATATAATGTTCGAAAGACTATATTGTTTTCAAAACTTTGCTTTTGTCAGATATGCTGGGTATTCTTCATGTTTTCGGAAGGAAGCAGGATCTCATGGTCGAGATACTCTAGGAATATTCCGAGTTCATCAATTTGAGAAAGTGGAGCAGTTCTGCATTACTAGCCCTAATGGCAATGATTCTTGGGACATGCATGAGGAAATGATAAGGAATTCTGAGGATTTTTACAAGGCGGTATTATGTTTTTGTCATTAAGTGCCTATAACATGCTTAGTTTCATTTTTTGTTACTTGTGACTTCATATTATTTGAGTACACTTGCTTATCACAGATTACCTGTATGGTCTGAAATTAGGGCAAACTACCTGTATATTATGAGAGTAATAAACTAATAATTTTCCTGTTGACATGCCTCACCGGCGAATGTTTAACTTAACCTGATAATGGTGTGGGTTTTTTATTTTTATTATTTTTTTGTGGGAGGGGGGGTACACATATGGATTGAGGTAATGATTGTTTCTTATGTTAACTGGCTGCTTTGTTGCCCCTCTTTAATTCACATTATCGATTATATTTGTTGCAGTTAAACCTGCCATATCAAGTTGTTGCCATTGTATCCGGGGCGCTGAATGATGCTGCAGCAAAGAAGTATGATTTAGAAGGATGGTTTCCAGCATCTCAAACTTACAGAGAGCTAGTATCCTGTTCAAACTGTACAGACTATCAGGCCAGACGATTAGAAATTCGATATGGGCAGAAGAAGGTTAGTTATGCAAAGTCATTTTGATTTAGATATTTCCGATTGACAGATTCAACAATCATGAAAGCAAAGCTTCATTTCTACAGGAATCATGAGCTTTTGAAGCTGTCAAAATGTCTTGTAATCAGAATTTGTAAAATACTTTCTATGTTCAGTGTTTCATCAACATTCTGTTTAGATGATATGACAAGTAAATTCCATCTCTATTAAACCTTTTGAAATGACCAATGCGATGGTGGTGCAAACTTTCGAAGGCCTAAGATATATAGTTAAACTCCAATGTTGTTGAGATCTTTTCTTGATTTGGTTATGCTGAGCCATATTTTCTCTTTTCATCAATTGTATTGGAATTTTGAACCTTAAACTAGGGTTTCCTTTTAGAATTTTTACATTTTTTGCCTGTTGTATCTTTTGCTCTTTCAGAACAATGAGCAGATGAAGCAATATGTTCACTTGTTGAACTCTACTCTCACAGCTACTGAGAGGACGATTTGCTGCATACTAGAGAACTACCAGAAGGGGGATGGTGTAGAGATACCTGAAGTCCTCCGCCCATTCATGGGTGGAAAAACCTTTCTACCTTTCAAGAACCAACCTGCGAATGAAGCCAAAGGGAAGAAATCGAAGACCTAATTGCACTATTTTCTTAGGGTCTGAATGATATTTATGGAAAGAGTTGGTTTAAAATGACTGCTTCGAAATTTTTGTCTTGTTCTCCCACCATTAACTGCCTTCACCTCTCCTTCATAATTGTCGCCTCCCTTTTCCCCAAAAATTAACTGATCTTCAGAAGCATACACGAAATGATGGAGAAAAGACACACTTGAATCACTTACTTATATTGAACTTTGGTGGTTATTGTCTAGAGATATCACAGGAGGTTTATCAGCTAATTGTAGCACTTCAATTTGCATGTTTTTGTAACTCTATATGGCTCATAATTTCGTGTTTGTGTGGATTTGTTCGGTGATTTTATTATTCACTGAAGATGAAATTTGCCCTGGTTGCACATGTTAGTTTGCGTTGATGGTCATAGAACTATACTATCTCTGACGTAAGTATGGTCATAGAACTATACTAAATGAGGATTGTTTTTTACTTGTATTTAAGAAAAAAAAAAGGGGCGGGGGTTTGTTGTTGGCAAGAATTTGCCAGCGTGTTGGAATTTAAGCGTAAAAATGAAGCTCAACAGCCGACTAACGTTGGTTGTCTGTGTGATGGCGTCTAGTTCTGAAGTCATTGTTGGTTTGTGTCTTGCAGGGTATTCAAACGGGTTCAATCTAACAGCGCTGCACCTGTAGTGAATTCGGTTACGAAATTGATTGAAATGAAGAGCATGGTTTGGAAATTTGGGACTAAAATATTCAGAGTATTGTAGTGAATCCTTCCTAACAAGGTTCTAGGAGTGTAGAAGTGAGCCGACGGTGCGGTTTCACTCGCGTGCCAAACACTTTTGGCATATTTAGTTCTCATTCCGTATTTTCTCTTGCGAGTGAAGAAAACCTAGAAATCAACCAGAGCTTCTCCAAAATTTTCCATTCGTTTGCTTCGAAAATTTAAACGGGAATTTTAGAAAAATAATAATAGTAACTTTTTCAACTTACTCTGCTCTTAAACTTTTAACACCAGTATGCGGAAAAATATGTGTATATATATTTATGTTTGTTTTCCATTGTAAAAGTTTTTACATTAAATATGTTACTTGAAAGATAAATATTATATCAAATCTTCTTAAAATTATAATGATGTAAAATAATTTTTTTTAAAAAAATTTATTTAATCTCTATCTTCTTCTTCTTCTTCTTCCTTTTTTGTGATTTGCTTTATATTTTTTGAATCCTAGACTTACATTATTGGAGGGATGTAAACTAAAAGAGTAGATCGGTCTTTAAATATGAAAAAGAAAAAAGAGAATATTAGAGTTTTAATCCTTATAATTTCATTAAATTTGTAATTCAGTATTATTCTTATAGTTATAATTTATATAATTAAAATCTAAAATTTTAAATAATTTATTATAAATTTTTCCTCTTAATTAGTTTTAAATTCAAGTTACATAATCTTACGTGCCAGCCTGGGTCAATAAAATTTTATGTTTAGCATGTTATCTTTATTTAATTATCCAAATCCATTTTTTCCACCTAAATTATTTCCATCAAAACTAGAAAGCTTTATTTTTCTTAGGCATAATTATGCTGGTTATGCGTGTTGTTCTACTGTCGTCATCTCTTTTGGCTGATACAAACGGGGTGAATGTTGTCTTTTTCCTGTCTTAATGTATAGATGACTTGACTATAAATTTTTTTCATTCTAAGAAAAGATAAGATACCTTCAACAAAAAAAGGGGGGAAATAATTTTGGATGATTAAGTAGAGATAACATACTTACGTGTAAAATTTGATTCACATATAAGATGATACATAAAACTCCATTAATTAAATTTAACATCAGTCAAGAAAAAGAAGTTAATTATAAATTATTTAAAATTTTATGATTTAATTATAAAAACTAAGACTATGAAGATGAAATTACAAATTTAGTGAAATTAAAAAAACCAAAATCTCTACTTTCCTAAATAAGAGTTGCTCCTTATATGAGGGGGCATATCCCAATAGTACGACTCGAGTGTGACCGTATCAGAGCTTATAAACATTTATCTTTTTTGTTTGTTGTGAATTATAAGTCAATTACATATGATATCACGTAGTAGAATGCATCTTCTAAACATTTTCATTTCATGAATTATTAATAAAAATGTAGTTTTATTCATTTTTAAACTAGTAATTTGAGTCATTTATAAATAAGCTAGTTTTCTAAGTTCAAATTCCTCTTAATTTGAGTTTTTAACTTCATTAAGAAATCAATTTAAGTGAATTTTTTCAAAATAAAATGTAATTACATTTTATAAGCAAATGTATAACAGTATTTACAAAGAGAAAAATTATGGATTTTATCAGTATATATATATATATATATATATATATATATCGAGAACATTTAACTTAAACATCATATGATATTATTTGAAAGCTTTTATCTTTGTCCTTATTAAGAGTTCGATTTCAACATTTTTTTGTATGCATTTAGTGATTTAATTATAATTACCATTATCAAAAATAAATAAATATAAATATACATATAAAGTAAGAACCATGGAGCTAATTCATAAATCAAATGAGATAAGCATTGTATAGATAAAACTCATTGATTTATTAAATAAGTTTTAAGTATAGAGTTAATGCACAGCTCATTTGGCTCTCAAATCTCACCTAACGAACTATAAGTTAAATTGAGTCTCGTATTAACAAAATAATAAATAATAACGATGAGAATAATTTTTCTCCCCTAACTAAATCGTGGATTGGTTTACTCACGTCAACATTGACGTATTGCCTTGTGAACTGAAGCCATAGTAACTGGATTCTGTCGGAAAAAAAAATATATATCATTTAATGACTAAAATCTTGTGTTCTATTCTGCTCTCTTCTATTCATGGAGGAAGCAACATGCTTTTTACTTGGCTGAGGGATCTGAAATAGGATTGTTTGAGGTGAAAGAAACATTGACAAATAAACTATTTATATGTGTAATACAATTCACAGCGTAAAAGGTGAAAAGAGCAGCAGTTCTTGTACTCAAACTTGCCGTGTCAAGAAAAAACTTTAAACAGTTGAAGGACCAACTAATCAAGTTTACTGACTACCTGTTGTGTAAAGGGTCAGGAGAAGAGGGTACTTCTCTATTAATTGTTGCAAAATAGCCTCCATTTCTTGCTGTAATTTCACTGTTAAAGCTTTTCCTCCAAACATGAAACTTTCGTAGCTGTTCCACTTCTTCTGTTACGCATCGAGCACCAAAGATTCCATGATTTAAACATGAAATGCTTAATAATATCAACAAGAGACATCCCACTTGAGTCCTTGCTATTTTTATACTAGGCATGGCTTCCCCGCCACGTTCAACAATCAGCAACTTTTTCCTCCATCAGTTTCTTAATTTGACACAAAGGATAGAGATGAAGGATCAAATATTAGAGGCACCTCTCGATGTGCGGTTTTGTTTATTATGGGTAAGTGAGATGAACAGCAAAAGGGATCAGAGAGAAAGATAGATGGATTTGGGATGAGAAGTGTCTTCTCTTGTAGAGAAGATAGAAGGGAAAGGATTTAAAGTTGGAAGTATTAGTTAGGTTGGCTTAGACTTGGGGAGATTAAGAGTTATTTAATATGCAGAGTTGTAAGTTGGAATTTTTTTTTTTTATCTCTTATTTCCATGTGTGAACCCTTAGCCATAGGTTTTTTCATCATAAAGAATGGAGTCTGGAAATTTAGTCAACAAATGGACAGTTAACGTCATCCTTAATTACTGATAAAAAGACCATAAAATTGTTCAGACCACAGTTCAACTTTCACCATATTTATGCACCAATCACCCGTTGTTTGTATTACAGCAAATGTTTGCGTTATTAAACATATCATATTACAACACTTCAAAACTTATTTTGGGTTTTTACATCGATGAGAAAAAATTTAATGAGACTGACTCTCACTTGGTAAGAACCAAATCATTCACAAAGACCTCCACTTGGGAAAAAGCATGACTCACTATTTCACATAATAAAATCTTTAACTAATTCCATCAACAACTTCTTCTGTAATAATTAGAAATTCTATGCATCATTAGACAGGTATGATTACTTTCTTCTTTACAAGACAAGACAATATCAGACACATACCAACCAATGGTGTTCTATCAATCTAACAACTAAAAAATTTTCAATGAATTCAAACTCGGCCTTACACTGCCCATCATAGAGCCCCAATTTCAGGATCAACATTTGACACTTATGGTAGTTACTTTTACTTCATTTTCGCCCCTGGAATTCTAAAATATTAGCGTTTTCCTCTCTCTGTCAATGCAGTTTTCAAGGGCTAGGAGTACTTTTTACATTTTTTTTTCTCTGATACCTAGGTATTTAACAATATAATTATCTCACAAAACTAAGATATTTGCCTTACAAAGAAACAACACAATTGAGCAAAAGGCATCTATTAGCTTATGTTTTGCTGGGCTTAAGTTTCAAATAATGTTTTTTAAAATGAATGGTTTGTTTGTTCCTTTGGACTAACTTTTGGCAACTTTTACAAGCTGCAGTCTCCTTTCTTTAATCCTAGTGTTGGGATTTGTCTCACGTCTATATTTGCTCGCCAAGTTGGTCAGATATTTGTTATTTTGTTGTGGGTCTTGTGACTTGTGAGCTGTGACCATGACCTTCATTCCAATTAAATTAGTTTATTTACTGTAAAACAGTGCGTCTTAGTCGGTTACTAACTGTTACCAAAATTATCTAGGGGCAAAGGATTATCTCTATTCTGTCACTGTGGCTTGCATTGGCCAAAAATATGTTGACATGGATCAATTGTATTGTCTTTCTACTTCCAATTACTGAAATCTAATTAGAAATTTGAAGTGCTTGTTCGATTGAGTTGTAAAGGCATACTAGAGGCCCAATTATGATGCCTACAATATATATGATAGTAATTATGATGTCAATATTCATACGATATATATATTATATATATACATATATATATTCATGTTAACAGCGGTTAGATTCATGTTTCGCGTTCAACCCGTCATTAAAAATGACCTTCCGTAAAAGCTTCTTGTTAAAATAATATATTGCCATCAGAAGAACGGGTAGCCGTCCGCAGGAAAACAACACCAGTGATTCAGACTTCTTTGGCTAATTAAGTGCTAAATTGCCAAATTGTCAACGTAATTATGTCAAGGGGAGTCCAAATTTCCCATGTTAATGATACAAACGAAAGAAAAGAGCAGCAAAATTTGACTTTACAGACCCACTTAGATCTGAAAAGATTCGAACAGCCTCTAACTCATTTGGATTCTGCTTAACATGTATACTCACAAAATGCCTTTCATTGTATACTTGACAAGAAGAAATAAACAGGATGCAATGATGATCGATATGCCACAATTTGTAGTCCACTTATTATAAACTTCAATGGATCGGTATCCTTGTATTAAACAATCTTGTGCACTTCAAACTCGACAACTGACCGAAAAGTATCTGATGCTGTTAAGTCCTAATTGGGAAAACACCAATTCAAAGAGTATCTGAGGTTCTGAACAGGGGTCGACAAGAATGTTTACGTGGTATGAGCCTTGCAAGTTCGTGATTGAGAGAGGGCAAGTTAATTGCCTTTATATCGCCACAAAGTGAATGAATACATGAAGATTTTGAAATATAATTCAACTACAAATGGTATTCAAGTGAATCTAATTGACCAAAAAGCAATCTCTTCCTCTTCTGTACTTCTATCCATGCCACTTGGTACCATTTTCCTCTTAAACGGATACAGTGAAGAGGTAGACCTTTAGAACAACTGCCAGAGCCAGCTGCAATAGAAAGATACCAGCAACAATCAAGAACCACCTTTCACCAGCTGACATGATATGCGCACGGAGGTTAAGTGCCACAAAAGTTGCTGACATAAACCCAGCCACACCAGCAATCACCCATCTGAAGATCTCCAATGGCACTACTGACATACACTGCAAAAGCAGAAAAGAAAGGATGGCAATTCAGCGTCAAAATACATGATTTCTTTAAGGGCAGAAAGTTTTGAGAACAGCAACTCACCAATGCAGGAATAAAGACAAACAGGGAATAACCATAGAGACAAAATAAGTGGACAAGGCCTGATGGTGCCGAGAAGTATTTGAGGATTACATATAAACAAAGAGGAACAACGGTGACATAGCCATAGAACAAACCAGCAGACCAGGTCACCAGATTTATGTCATAATTCCATTCTTTCTTCTGAAACTTGTGTGCTATATATGTCACAAATGTGCCTATAGATGCTGCTACAAATATTAAGGTGGTACATATCCAGAATGGTCCATACCTGCGTAGATTTAAATAAAGATCAAATTACTTATCATGCAGCAGGAAAACAATGACACATAATTCATTCTTTTTACCAGACAAGCAAATGAACTAGCAACATTCAACTTACAAATCAGGGTTGCTTGCAGTTTTTTCATTGAAAGTTCCTCTAAATGGAAAGAGTGAATCTTTAATCCTCTCTAGAACATCTGAAGTGTCAATATCAAAGTACGGTTTGTAAGCAGCAATTGTGAAAGTATTAAACCAGCCACTTTGCTGCGGTTCATCAGAACCTGAAACAGGTTTCGTAAATGTATCTGCACACAAAAACAAATAGGAACAAGTATTTTGAGATAACTAAACAAACTAATTGCACAGTATACTCAGCCCATAAAATTGCTGAAGGTATTATCATTAACATTCAACTGCATCCGTTGCATCTATTACCTATTAAATGTACCTCATCTCAAAGTTAGCCACGAGAGAGCAAGCAGAGCACATTTCCACACAGTAATCATGAATATTAAATAAAGAGGTATAAATCAAAGCCTCTCATTTTGATCTAAGTAGAAGACCAGCAAATGAATGAAAAGGAGATGAAATTGCTAAAGCCAGGAGCAAAAGCGCCGTAGTATTTTCCAATGAATGCCAATAATTATGAAAGCTTCTGATTTCCCTTGCATATTATTCAAAAAATGCTAAAATTTACTAGATATTAACATGAACAGCCTTCATGATGCTCTTATGTTTAGTAGAACGACCTCAAGCATAATCATAAAACATAGATAAGAATCAAAAGGAAGTGAGCCCAAGTTGGACCAGCACATACCATCAGCATCATGAGGAGGCATGGAACCACCAGATATCTTCCCTTGTGCCCCGGATGGAGGAAATGTCTGAAGATTTGAATCTACAAAAATAAAAATCATATTAATAGCTAATAAAATCATTGCTATGGCACCCGTGAGAGAGTATACGAAAAATCGGGAAGCATACCTGCGAACTTGACGGTGACATGTCCTGGATCTGGAACTGCCTGCGATATCAAACGATAATTATTCAGATTGAGTTGTCATTGATCACAGATCAAAGAAGATGACGTCGAATTTGAGGAAATACTCACAGGTACAGATCCTGAAACATTTTGGTTATCAATCGTCGTATACTTTCCCGACATCATTTTTGCTAATCGGGTACTTGCCTCACAGATCTATCTTTCCTATCTCCCTTGGTATGGTTTTTTTGGATTTTTCGCGTTTGATTGGTTCATCTCAAAGGGAGGGAGTCTCCCTTCAATATTCATGGTTTCGGAGCAGGTATGGAGATTCATATCCGACCCATCAATCCTAACCGGATTAAACCCGAATAATCGGGTCCAGATAGATCCGAACGGATATAGGATCATTGAGAGTTGCTGGTCCCGGTTCGGGTCAGGGCAATTTGAAGACCCATTCTATATTTTTGAAGATGCTGCTACTATCATTGGATCCTTTTAAAATTACTATGGTTGTTCATTAGATTCGCATTTTCGCTTAAGCCAATCTGTTTGAGGCGTTGATCTATTTGGCTTTTGCCGAACCATACCATTATCAACAACGGAGGTGGCAATGACCTTTTTCCCTTCCTCATGCAAGAGTAAAACTGCTTTTAAGTTATGGTTTGATTTTCGTCGATCCACCATTGTCAACGGAAGTGCTGATGAAGGAGACCGACATTAGCAGCGGCAACGGCAATAAATTAGTCGTTTTTGAAGGTGTTCAAAGCTTTGTTAACTTCTTCGTGCAGTACGTGATAGATGGGTCTGCATCTGGTTCTTGCTAGCAATGGCAAAGGAAGGTACGAACATGAAACTTTTTTTTTAAATACATACGTTGTGCATTCTAAAATTATTCTATTCTATTCAGCGGCGGAGCCAGGGGTCAGGATTGGGCCGGCCCCCTCTTTCTTGGAATTTAATATAATATATATTATAAAAATTTATATTGATCCGCCTTGAGTTTTAAAATATTTCACTCTGACCTTCTTATATTAAAATTTCTACCTCCGCCACTAATTTTATTTGCTTTCTTTTTACTTGTTTCTCTGAACTTATCTTCATTCTATTTTAGGTAAACACAATATCTACGGATCTAAAAAGAATTGATTCGAGATAAACACTCTCCATGCTACAAGTCTTAATTTATGGAGTGATTCTTAGTGCATATAGCACTCATAGTTCACATCCAATAAAATTATGCCACATGTATAATTTGTTTCATGTAACATTATCAATTAACGATTTAACTTGAAAATTTTTAACTATTGTCATTATAAGCTATAAACTATTAAAGTGGGGCAAAATGCTATAAGTGAAATTTTGGTATATATTTACTTTGGTATATAGAAAATTTCTTGCTCTATTGAAACTAGAGAAAGAAAGATGCAATTATAAAGAGACTTCCATCTATTAAAATAATGGTGCACCACTAAATCTAATATTTTAAATTTATTGATTTATGCAAACTGTGCAAATTAAATGAAATTTAACAATTTTAAATTATTAATAATTACTAATGCATGATACAGTTGTGTATCTTAATCTATACATAATTGAATTGTATGTCTGATTTCTTTACTTTGTAATTGTTGAGTAAGAAGAGAAAAAAAAGTGTAAACATAATATTTATGTCATAACCCAAGTCAGATTGTGATTAACATAGAACTCGTACTCTAATTTCCACCAATCAAAACTGCTTATTAGATTAACATCTTAGAATATGTTGGAAGAAGTTTTTATACATTAAAAAGAACATATATAACAATTCCCTTGTAGTAACATTTTAATTTGAATATAAAAGGAGCTAAATAACCTTTTATCCCACTATATTTAGGAACAAGTTGACTTAGCCAACCACAAATCCAAACATTTACTATTTACCTCTTCTACCTTGTACAATGAAGATCTAATTACCTAAATCAAATTAGTCATGAGATGCTTAAATGTATCTTAAATTTTCTATTGAATCCGCTGCTAAAATGGTAGAAAAGGCTTAATTGTGAAATCTCTAAAAGAAAACAGTCAAGCAATGAGCCCAAGTTTAGTGAACAAACATCTCAAAACATATAAAAATTTAAAGGAAAGCAAAAGTATACTAACCATTTTTATCCTTCTAATTTTTTAAGCATTTAAGCTTCACATATTATAGTTTAACTTCCAATTAAATAAGCATTAAAAGCAATATAAATATTTGCATTCCTTAATGCCAAACATCATGTGTGTGTATATGTATGTATGTATATATTTCCCATTATATATCGTACATTAATTGATCAATGATAAATAAAATTTGATTTCTTCTCAATCAATTATCGGATCCAAATTTCTCACAAGACAATATAGGAATAATAAGATAGTTTCATGGACTTGTTCTTATGGACTTTTGACACTTTTTTAATAAAAAAGGTATAATATGAGCTTGCAACATTATCCTATTAACTTTTAGTAAATATAGCTCCACGTATTTCCAACACTATGGCTATCTAGTGAAAACAATCACGTGTGCGTTTTTGAAACTTTTTCATTCCTTGTGACCTTTTGACATTATGGCCATCTAGTAAAGACGAGTAAACATTCATCTCATATCAATCTCATATATCATTTCATTTCACAATTCAAATTTACACATAATTAAATTCACAACTTCTCCCGTATCACTTTGCATGGCTACACATATACTTTATACTATTAATAGTATTTATATATGTATATGAAAATTCACTATTCGATATATCATAAGTAACACAAGATTACTACACTTATTAGTATGGCTAAACATGTCATTAATAATATTACAATTCAATTTTTAACTCAATTCATACAAGACTACTTTACTATATGTCATTGTATTGCCATTAGCTCATATTAACTTTTATTTATCACTTACTAACTCATTTTAGCCTTAATAAGCTATAAGATATACTTTAATTCTTTGTATAATATGATACCTTAGCTTGAACTAAGCATAGTCGATTATATACTCAACTATAAAGACCGAAAGCATAATTCTATTGGCCCATAGTCAACTATATAATTAATTATTGAAATCCAAAAGGATGATGCTCATAATCGACAATCAACATTAAAAGAGTAATTCGAAAACTTATAATTAACTATATAATCAACTATGACCTAAATTTTTTTACAAATTTTTAGCTCGAAATACTATTCATTTTGCCATAAATTCAATCTAAACTTATCCATTACTTCACCAATCCACAACAATTTATCAATATACTTTTATACAATTCAATTATGTCATTTCTCACATCAAAATTGGACCATACTTTACAAATCATCATTTTTCATATATAGTTGTTCGAAAACTCAAAACTTAACCTTAACTAAATAAAATTAATTTAAACTTGTAAATAAAGGTAGATTGTTCACTTATCTATTAAGAAGAAGAATTTCGAAAGCTAAATTTGCTCCTTAGTCCTAATCAACTAAAATTACAAAATATTTCTCATTAGGGTTCACTTCTCCCCTTTAAGCTAAATACTCAAATCTCATTAAATTCAAAGAAAAATAGGAAAAACCTAGTTGCTAAGAAGGCCTTACCACATTTATATGAAAAATTTAGCAAGAAATTACTTCTAACTTTGATTAATGAAAATCTTAAAAAAGAATAAAGAGAAGGATATGAGAGAATTTAAAAAGAAAGAAGAGGTTGAATGATTATTAATAGGAAATAATGTCCTAATGGGTTGAAGTTAAATTTATGATAGTAAGAGCAATTTGCAAAATAAATAAGTTATATCTTATACTCACCAACTGCTTTTCCTTAACTATAGTGGACTCTACTAGTCCAAAATATAGTTTGAATGGTGATAGTCGACTACTATCTATCTTTCTCATACTTAATTGTTTCATAAGTCTTTCCTACTTTTAACCTTTTATTTATGCTTACTTTTAAGTACTTATATCCTTCCACTATTTCACTTTATTTAAAAATCTATTCAAAGTTTGTTTAATAAATAAATTTCTCTTTTCTTTCTCTATTTTATTTCAAATTTTATCTAAAATTTTATTCAATTAATATTTTGCTTTTACCAAATTTTCTTGTTTATTCTATCTTATCACAATTTATTCATTCCTCACGAAATTTCTTTTTGTTACATTCATTTTACCGAAAACATAACTAAAATTTAAAATTCTAAAATTTCGAAGAAGGTCAATTTAATCCCTCATTTACAAAAATGATAATTATTACATTTTTCAAATTTTATAATTAGTACTATTAATTTATTTTTTTTATTTTTATTATGATCATTTGTCCCCCCATTTACTTATAATATGTCAATGAATGAAAAATATTAAAATTAATTGTTAAATCTCATCCTAATAATGTCAAATAGATACTTGATTTTTTATTATATTCTTTATTTTTATTATTTATTTTAGTATTATATGTAAAGAGAGGAACAAATAATTATAACAAAAATAAAAATAAAATACTAACAATACTAGTTATTAAATTTAAGAAATATAACAATCATCATCTTTATAAAAAAAAAAGAAGCTAAATATTATGTTTCCTAAGGGAAAAAATTATGATTAAGGTATTAATTACATAAGTTGTCAATAAAAAAATATCCGAATGGTCGAGATTGTCTTTTGGATTAATACTAAATGAGATTTTTACAATGTGGGGGGAAGCATTAGGTCTTCTAACATTAGCCTCTACTAGGGTAGAATCTAGAAAACAACAATTTAGATGATATCATTGACAAAAGACATAAATTTCAACTTTATATTTGCATAATAATTCTTTTTTAAAAAAATTGAAGTTGGATCAATATTCGAGTCTAGTGGGTCTAGATCCAAATTTATATCATGGATTTGAATATAATAGGTCTAAATCTAATAGATGGATTGGCTTAAATAAACTCAAATGAGCCAAATTCGCTAATACCTTTCCTTTCTGGGTGACTAACTTGACCACAAGATTTGGGCCAATCTGTGGAAGGCCTATAAGAGCCCGATCTCTCCAAAATAATTGACAAAAGGGTTTGTTCGCATCATACAATTCTTATTTCCGAAAGCTAATTGTTCACAATATTTTGTTTTTTTTTTTAAATTACCATCTCTATTTACCGAAAAAAATAGTACTATCTCTCATAGGATTTTATTGCAATATTAATGAATAATACAATTTACTATGAGTGAAAGAAATGACCGAAAGGAATTGCCTTTCCTTTTTGTTGCAGGGCCAGAAAAAAGTTGTGCCAAGCAATGTAGTTTTCAATTAGATGACTCTTATCTGGGGTTACAATGACCCTGGTTAGCAGATTAAAGAAATAATGTTACAACGCATCTGCCAAATGAAACAATCAATTTCATAAGCAGTACATGCAACAAAGGCTTGACATATAATCCATCCTCAAATTAGAAGGACGGATAAAATTTCACTTTATGAACAGGACATTTGTAATTATACAACCATCAATGATCTATATTTTTGCAAAACAAAACAAAATTTATTTCACATCAATATTTCTCCCATCAAATTACAAGCATAGGCATGTTATTCTTCTCTAATGCATGCCTAATTACAGTGTCTCTCTGACTAACCAGGGATCATCTGACATGAGAGCAATAATTTCTAAGTAGAAACTAACTTCAGATTTGCAGACCAAATTACTCTGTCCATACTGAATTGAAGCATCTTCCTTCACTCTTTGTTATTATTGGTTTTTTAATCTACCACTTTGGAGGAATATATACCTTCTAATTGCAAGTATAAGAACCCAAGTAGTGGCAGAGATCTTCTCCTTTATCATCAAAAGCAACGCTGAGCTCAGAACAGTCTTCAATATCTGCGCCTGCAATCCCTTGAAAAAGCCTGGTACGCCCTCCCTTTCCCATATAGCATAGAAAACTCCAGATATGCTTTTCTGAGATTTTTTCTGTTTTTTCATTTTCTCTTCATCAGAGTGTGCGGTCTGCATCATGACCTTGCACCTATATGTAGAAATATCTCAGATTGATTCTAGATACTTAGGTTCCCGAGTGAAACAATTTGGAAGGAACAATTATGCACCTGATTGCAGGATACGTCAAGAAGGTAGCAACACTCTTTGAAATAGCACCTAAAAGAAAGGCCATAAATGCAGAAAGGGTTGCTTGAGATGATGCTTTGTCTTCTTTATTTTGCTTGTTTTTTAGGGCTCGTTGTTTAAGCTGATCAAACACTGTATACTGCAGGATATGATAAATTCCAAATTAAACATCATAAATGAAAAGCAACGTAATAGAGAGTACTCAAATGTGTTCAGTTAGAGGATTCTAGTCAATTTTTATTTACAACTTATCTTGAAGTACCTGAATCGCAGGATTTGAGGTCAACAGTAAGGAGATGCTTAGGCCATCAAATGCATCACTCCAGGAACCTTCTGTAAGGGTCATTAAGAGCCCCTTGGACTTTCCAAACTCGCTTGTCTGCATCCTAGAAGAGGCTGTATCTAGGGGCTGCAAAGTCATCAATGAGATACTCCCACATAAAACTAACATAGTTTTAAGAATTTATATTCTAGGTAACTGGAATCAGTGGCGGAGCATCTAAGAGATTATGGCCCCCAAAAATTTTTAAAACCATGTATCATTATCATATAATTATATGATAAAATTTTGAAATTTTTTTTTTCTTATAAGTCATTTTGCCCACTCAAAATCTTCAATCAAGATCTGCTATTGATTGGAATAAAGCTCTGCCCAAAAAAAGGCAACACCAATATCATGGATTATGTCTACAAATGGTCATATTTTTTAAGCTTAACTAAGCCAACAGTAGCTTCTGCTCTATATATCATAAAAGTTTTGAAAGTAAATTGTAAACTCTTGGAATCATTGTTTACAGATCTTTGCACCAGCTTAATGCTGCCTCACCTGAGTCACAATGGCAGTGCAGGCGCCAGCAGCAGCAGCAATTAGCAAGTTTGCTTTGGTTCCAATGGATTTAGAACCACTTTTTCCCAGGTACTGTCTTTTGAAATAACTATAGCCATAGAAGTAGACAAACTGTGAAATGAAGGATTGAAGGTTTTTTGTTCCAAGGCCCTGATACAAAGACAGAAACTGACCATTGGATATTGCTTCCCACAACACATCAGTGAGATTCCTGCAGAAGTGAAAGCAAGTGAAATGAAATTAGCCATACTAAAATATTTCTGCTGTCAGTTGATTTTCCAACCAATCTCAGCTTACACAATACAAGAGGGAGACCAATTATAACCTGCAGCAAATTGCAGACACTAGAGAATAATAGCTCACCGTTTTATACAGGCAGAATAGGTTCCAGAAAAATTAATACTCCTGCAGATACCATTTATAACTATTTTTACAACATGGCACAATCTATTTGCCAAAATGACCCTTGTGAAGGCTGGTTGTGGGAGTAGCACTTGAACGTAAATATACTACTCGCCAAGTCAGAATTATAGAGTTTTACCCACGACTCGTAATCCACATGCGAATCTAGTAGTGATTCAAAAGATATACTAGATGAGCATACTGATCAGGACACGTCCATGACGAATCCGCATTGGAAAAATAAGCAAAGTTCATTTGAATAAGTGGTCATGGTCCATGGATCATAAGCAAACTAGACAGAAAGAGAGAAGAGTTAGATGAATGAACTAGCACCTGTACTTTTGGTTAGCACGAGCACGAGCCTCGGCTTGGTACTTCGTCTTGCAGGTGTCAAGAGGATACAAGATGGTGGTGCTCAACGCTGATCCTACGGCTCCCGAGGTCGCCTCTGCTATGGATTCCAGATCAAGATTCATTATTTAAGACTTACAGATGAAGAGAGGTTGAGGGAGACAAGGTAACTGTAAGCAGAAATTTAATGAAGGTGGGTATAATCAGACCTCGGACAGTGACATCGCTTTATGGGGTGGCATCCCTGTATGATCCATCGTCTTGTTGCGAACTAGGAATGCCTTAATGTCGCGCTTTCTTGACAATGGACGCCGGGATCCGTGGAATGGACACTAATGTTTGTTTGGAAGCCCACAACGGATACAGGGAGGCCCGTTTATTTTAGGGCAAAGTCCATTGCGCCATCATAAATCACCGTGTATTAACAATTATTTTAAAGTTTGACAGAAAAACAATTTTTTAAGTAAAATATTGTAACTTGTCGTAAAGGTAATCTTAACTAGAATAATTTTTATTTTTAAAAAATAAATATCATTATTTTATAAGATTTATATGCAGCCCAAGTTTGTAATGATTATAAAATAAATTAAAAATATATTAGCTTACTATAAATAAAAATATCTATGAAATATTTTTATTCTTACTTTTGCTCTTGCTCTTGCATAATTCATTTTCACTTGGAAAAAACTTAACCTCAAATTCATACGGAACTTGTACAACCAAATTAAATATTTGGAATATTTTTGCTATCTTAACTTCTTGAAGCTATTATAACTTGTAATATTTTAGGTAAATTTGTTAATAAATGCTTGAGTATTAAATTTCAATTTGTTGACAAGATTAATTAACTGTTGTATTTGTCACAATCCATTTGGTCATAATTAGTGTGGATTCCATTATTAGTATCTGTCAATATATCTAAACCTAATTTGATATCATTATATAATATTATAAAAAACTTACTTATTTATAGAATTCATAATCAAGACAATAGATTTACATGATGTTGTTTAATCATATATTCAAAATACGTCTACATTTCTTCTAAAGTTTCCAAGCCATTCTACTTAATCTTCTTCTTTTTTTTTTACTATCATTGGCTACACATGACTCCCTTTTTCATGTATTATTGGTGGTAGTCGTGGAACTTTGACATGAGCATTTGAAAAATATTTAAAATAAAATAATGAGACTTTAAATCTTGACAAGTAGATAATTTACTTATCTCATATATTCAACAATAATCCCTTAATATTTTATATTTCGTAATATATATGTGTGCATGTGTCATATTTATCACAATTAAATATCAATCATAGCAATCAATAAATAGTTAGCATTCTTTGTGCCTCCCAATATTTATCAATCATAACTCTAACCTTATTCCTCTTGAAACCTACTAGTCATCATCATCATCTATAGATGTAAAATGAGTTAAAAATTAGCAAGTAATACAACCAACCCATAATTATAAGCTAGATAGGCTGGACTGGGCTTCTCACTTGAAACTCTCATATTTTACAGGCTAATGCGAGCATGCCCGCATAGGTTCAAGCCCACATAGTCTTACCCACGAGTTGAAGATTTTTTTTATTTTTTTATTAAATTTTTTTATAATCCTTCAAGTATTTAGCAACTTTTTTAATTTAACCTAATATTTTTTAAACTTACTTAATTAACCCATTATACAAACTAAAAAAATTAATTATCCAGTTATAATTTAATAAAATTAGATTTTTTTTAAATTTGAACTAATTTAATATCCATTAAAGGTGTCTTCCTTTTTTATATTTAAAAACACTCTTAATAGTAAAAAATAATGCAATCTGCTCGTGGGTGCCTTTGAGTATGATAATTTTTCTCCATAATTTTTTGTGAGTTTATGCAGGCAAGCCTATATAAGCTTAAGCTTGCACAAGCATAGCCTACCTTGCACTGCTCACCCTTTTTACATGTTTATCATTATCTGATCTAAGTTTCAAGGTTTTTGTTACAATGACATTCATACCATTTAAATATTAGGATTCACAATCATAACATGGATTAAGATAAACAGTCATGTACTAAAGGAAAGAATGAAAATCCATAACAAGGTGTCTATTTATTACTAATATGATTAGACTTATAATAGGAAATCAATTCATATTGATTAGAATGATAAAATATAAAAGAGGATATTGTGAATCAATTTTGCAATTAATTCATAACGGATAGTTTTAATTCTAGATCTCGAGAATTAATTATACAATCGATTCATTTGCTTAGGTTTTCCCTTCGACCAAATGGAATCAATTATGCAATCAATTTATTCAAAAATAATTTTTAGGTTCACAGTAAATCAATTATGTAATTAGTTCTTTGAACCTACATTTGCTTCTAGCTAGCAAGAATCAATTGCACACTTGATTCTATCTTGTCAATTTCTAGTTTTTATGAGATTCACTAGCAGTAAACCATCTATAACTATTTCTAAACACATTTGTTGCATGTGAAACTTATTACTACTATTAAATTTACTCGTTTAGTATCTTATTTATCATTATTCACACACATACAACCATAAATTAACATATTTTAAGTTATATCATGCAAATTAAGTGTAAATTATCCACTTGTCTTAAATAAAAGAAGTAGAGGAAATGATTGAATGAGAAATTTGAAGACAAGCTGGTCTTATTACATATAATCATCAAGTTACTACCTAATCCCTAATTTTTCTTCTATAACTAAACTCTAATCAACTTTTTACAATTACTAACTTAAGGAAAATCATATCCTATTTAATAAATAGCTAGTTGTGACTTCTTGCCCAGTTACTACTTGAGTCAATTTATTTGTGATTGATTTGTAATACAAGATGAGTAAAAGAAGTAAAAGAAAAAGTAGGTGGTGGATAGAGAGAAATTGAATAATAATGCTAATTAGGGTTTTTAATTAGAAAAGGGCAAAAAGAGTAATTCTAGGGTATTAGTAAGGATATTTTTAGAAAAAATTTCCTTAAATCTTCTCCAAGCATCCTATTTCAATTCTAATTTTACACAAATATATAATTAAATAATTTTACCCATTCTCCAATTAAAATATCATTTTTACAATTAATTATACACCCTATGCTCTCCCATAACTTTCTTAATTATTTGTTGGCATATGAACTTACAAGTTACATAATTTAAAATAAAATTATAAAATTTTAAAAATATAATAGTATTTTATTTAAGTCAAGAAGTTTAATCTTAACAAAATTCACCACTTTGATCTTCAAATAGTTAATAACATTTTTTAAATGTTAGTATCACAACCCATACTCGATCATGATTGGCATTGGTCCCATTATCCAGTTGATTTCCACCAGTCTCAACACTATTAACTCTAATCCTATCTACTGAAAAAAAATTATTTTTGTAAAGACTCAAATTTTATTTTAAATTTTTTTAGAAAAAATAAATAGAGTTTTCCTTATTTTTGGACACTTTTTGAAAGCCACAAGTCCTAAATCATGAAACTTGTAAATTCTTCATAGATACAATAACAATATCGAATACATACAATACTACGTAACTTTAAAATATATGATATTTATACAAACACTAATAACTTCACTCCTAATCCTGATCCTAATTTAACTATCAAAGTTTTTCAACTAGGTGATTTTTTATTCTCCATTAGTGCAATGAAACTCAAAAGTATTCATTTTAACCTAAAATATTGAAAACAAAGTAGAATGAGTTACGAGAATCTAATCAACATATATCTACCACAACTATACTTAAAATCAACTACATAAAATAATTAAATACTAATTAAGTCTTAAAATAGAACATAATCGCAAACTAAGTCCTTAGACTTTTATAACTCATGATACTAATGCTCAACTAGACGTATTTACTTGTACACAACTCAAATTCCCTATTTCACACCATAAGTCATAGTAATATAACAATATGATTTTTATATAATATTATTATCATATCACAGATGTCCCATTCCAAATAGTTATCGGATTTTCATATAACTAACCAAACTTAATCACAATCAGATTTCTATAATCATATCAAACAAAAGTATTCAAGGGCAAGTACATTTCAATGTCACATTATAATGCATAACAATTTATTATAAATATATACATCCACTTTTTAATTCTTGAGCTAACCTTATACTCTACTGGCTTAATTATCGAAAATTTTCTATTTAGTTTTCATATCATCACCATTATCACATTTCACAATTTAAATGTTATTCGTAGCATAATTCATATCATAATATAGATATTAGAGCTCAACTCTATGTATCATAATTTCAATGCAATTTCAATATAATGCAATCACAAGTAATATCAAGGCATATAACAAAATTATAGCAACACCATTATGCCCTCTTGCATGGCCACCCATTTGTCTACTACACATACATATTCATAACATATTATTCCATTAAGCAAAAATGTTACCAAGCAATATTCATAACCTAATTAGCAAAAAATTTGTATTTAGTTTTCACATCATCACCGTTATCACATTTCACAATTTAAATGTTGTTCGTAGCATAATTCATATTATAATATAGATATTAAAGCTTAACTTTACGTATCACAATTTCAATACAATGCAATCACAAGTAATATCAAAGCATATAACAATGTTATAACAGCACCACTATGCCCTCTTGCATGGCCACCCATTTGTCTATTACCCATACATATTCATAACTTATTATTCCATTAAGCATAAATACTACCAAGCAATATTAAATAATGATAGTATCTTATTTCATCTCAAGGTCTTAGAATAAAAAATAATCATATCTTGTGAAATAACTATATAAATGTATATATACATATTAATGTACTAATTATTTCGATAACATATCGATCAAGTAAATCATTGCAACTATGCTATGAACATTAATTTCATGATACTTTTTCATGACCACAAGAATAATTTAATAACAACCCATAAAAACTATATATATATATATATATATATATATATATATATATATCTGCATATGGATTATTAATATTAATATGCCATCACCACTCTAATCATCTTAGTAAAGTAAATATTCACAAGTATTTAATTTAAAGCTTGTTATTTGTAAGCATAACTAAATTATATAATTATACCTCTGATAATTTCACATAGGTATGTATAGATGATCCATATAAATAATAAGAAGAATATCAATTACAACATTTGAACAAAATATCATGAAATCATAGATTTTATAGTAAAATATATACTTACCTAATAATGTTTATCCATTTCAAGAAATTCCAGGACATCCATGATTTCTTGCATTTTCTCCCTATTTACCATTTATAATGGCAAATTATAAACGTTAAGGTACCACTTATTTTTATTTGCTAACATTACAATTTCACATTCAAATCATGATATAATGGCACTTCATGTTATCAACTTCTTATATTTATAATTCCTAAGATTAACTTTTAATTCAAGTATATTGTTATTTAAGGATTTTCAAATTGAAATCATATAAATATAAATATTAGAACCTAAAGCTTTGAAAAAGCTCATTTTATGCCACTTAGTTATCTTAGATCATCACTCTTTTCATTTTCAAAATTATCATTAAAAAATCATAGATTCTCATAAAGGAATTGTCCGAATCAAAGTATAGAATAATCAAAATATTAAAATCTTTACTCTAAGAATGATTTGTTCACATCTTGTTTATAAAATTATACATTGAAATTATAACATTTTCAATTTTATTTCAAAAAAACTAAATTTCAAAATTTAAAGACTCTTTTTTAAATCAAAATCATATAGGCATAAATATTAAAAACTTGATGATCTAAGCATATTTTAAAGATGTCATTTTCATGTTACATAGCATAACGTTCTTCTATTTTTCAAGTTATTATCAAGTTTCTTAAAATATGTATAAAATTGTATTTTTTTCTTAACTCAAGTCCAAATCATCCAAAAATATTAAAGTTGATGGTATAAAAAGGCTTTAAGCATGCTATTTTAACATTATTTAGCATAAAAAAGTTATTTTTCAAAACCATAATCATATTTCTCAAAACACATAAAAATAGGCCTTCTGAGCTACAACTTCACAAGCTATAATATTAAGATGTCATGCTACAAATCATCTTATCTTTATGCAGGAAAATTTCTCAAAGCTTCATTGGTGGTAAACACTAGTAAGAGAAAAAAGCCAAGTGTTATAGCTTCAGCCTTAGGTTCCATCACGATCAGCAACTATTGTTGCCCTATCCGTGCCACTACTAGCTGTAGGTAACATGTGCAAAGGTAGTATAATGAATAGCAACCACACGAAAGCCAAGGGAGGCTAGTTTTAATGCTAGGTAAAGAAAAAGAAGAGAAAAATAGAGAAAAGAAAGAAAGAAGAGATAGAAAGTAGGAATGTTAAGAAGGAAAAGAAATAAGAAAAAAGATAAAAAGGCAAAGGTTTTGATCTGGTACTTCTTAGTGCACCATAAGCCCATCTCATTTAAATCCTATCCTTTCATTTCTACCTAATTCCATCTTAGTCATCTATTTTCACTTTAAAGTTTTATATTTTATAAAAACCCCTCATTTCATATACATTTAAAATCCCAAATTAAAATATTTCACTTCTCTAAAATTATTAGAAGAATAATTTATTTAATTATAAGCATATATATATTCATTTATGTTTATATCATAATTCAACATACTCTAATTTTTTATTATATTTTCTTAAATTTGCAAATGTATGAATAGAAGTCATTTACCAAAGCTAATACATATATTTCATCAATTCTATACTCTTAACTTCTATATCATCCAATAAATAATATAGAAATGTCTTGATAATACTTTCCTTAAATAAAATCATAATAATATTAATTTGATCAAAAATTAAAATATTTGCATCTTACTTTGCAATATAGATATAATTTAATTATCTTTTTTAATTTTAAATTAAGTATCTTAAAATACTTTATTACAATAAAAATTTTAAATATTACTTAGGGTATAACAATTTGATTATAGGTTCATTATCAATTTTTTCTTAATAATCTAGCACACCTTTAGTAATTAGTTCATCTCCTTAATTATTGAACTTTTCTTCTATCCATTTATTTCAAGACTTTTTTCTTATAATTATCTTATTTAATGATATTATTTTTTTCAATAGCCTTAAATTATTTAAGATTTTCAAATTTGTCATATGCTAGGCATATTTCATCAATTTAATCCCATTTTAATTTTGAAGAATCTTTTATAAGCATACTTATAGCTTCTTGATAAGAAGTTTTTTTTCTTTTTCATTAATGAGACTTCTTGATTCACTTGTATAATTGTTGCAAAAATTGGAAATATAGAATTCAATGGAAACTTAATACTTGTAAGCTTGATCTATAAGAATTTAATAGTAAAATTTTTCAATTATTTCGATATTTTGATAAGTATAACAACTCTAATAGTTTTTCTTAATCTTTTAAGTTGCATAACTTTTCACAATATTATCTTTTATGGTTAGCAGATGAAAATAACTTTTTTTTCTACTTGGATAAATTTAATGGCCTTTTCAAAATTGATGATTTTAGATAATAATGGTCTTCAATAATCAACTGAATTAGATAATAATCTTAACTTGCTTCAAATAATATCACATTATAATAATTTAAAAATATTTTATTGCTAACTTATTCTCCATCTATAACCATGATTTGATCTTGTTTTTACTTTGATGAGTTCTTTTGGCTTTTAAATGACTCTAACGTGTAAATGCCTCACATATTAATTTGTTAGTTATTATTTTTCACATTACTTTTTTCACAACCATTCATAATATTGAAGAAGCCTCTAACGTTCATCTCCAATTCATAAACAAATCAATGTTGAAGTTATTGTTGAATTTAGGAAAATTAACTTGTATATGATAGTCTTTGTTTTTTCGAATTTGCCTTCTTGTTGCATGATAATCTTCATCTCTTTCTTCTACAAAGTCTATTTGATCCTTCATCAAGAACTTGTAGCCTTCATTATTAGGATTGACTTAATAATTGTTGTATGGTTGTTATCTTTTATCTTTATCATAAAAATAGCTATATTTTTAGTAATCTACCATCACTTTGGCTTTACAGTAAAAGACTACATGGATGACTTCTCTTAGTTAAACTATAAGATCTTAATGATGGATAGGTCAATTGCAGGCACATCTTTGGTACGATTGTCTCTATCTTCTCTACAGAACCTATTAGTGATTACTTCTAAGTTGGCTACCATGTCACGGATTATATAGAGTTCATAGGTTAGCCTCTTTTCTTAAGCTTGTATCGCCAATAAAAAAGATTTAATCCTATGATCATTGTTAATAGGAAGGTTGTCTTTATCTTTATTGTGATCATAAATTGTTATCTTGAACCTTGTATTATTAATCAAGATCTAGGGCCACTTGACACATTATAGGAGCAAAAGTGGGAAAATAAATTTTTAGTCCATTAAAAACAAATAAGAATATTGAAGTAAAACAATTTATTAATTTTCAAAATGGATAAAACTTCGCAAAAGGTTACAAATATATAGCAATCATAAGCAAATAACCTATAAAACTTAAGTGATATGTAACTTAACTATTTATATTATAGTAATATTATATGTACTAAAAATGAGATTCAAAATTAGGTTGTGAATATAAATCAAAGGCTATCAATTGAATATAGGATAGTAGGACAGGTTTGTAAAACTTAATCTAATAGATATAAAATATTTAGAATCTAATATTAGATCCTATTACATATAGCATTTTTATTTATATTAATCTTTTAAATTTAAAACTCTTACTTTACCCTACTTGAAATTTTATTATAAATAAAAATAACTATAATTTAAATACCAAAATAAATTTAAAAGTAAATAAAATACAATAGTTATTAATTCATTATTACAATTTGTAAGATTAAATTTTTCACAAGATTTTTTAACTTATGCTTTTGCATCATGAAATTAAAAAGCACATGCCACTTGACACGTTTCAAATTATTGTTAATCTAAGTAATGGCATTTTTCCAACAGAAGGATTATGATGTCGTAATCATATAAAAAAAGAAAAGTGAGAACAAAAAATTTTAAAGGATTATTTAGTGACAATAAAATAGAAGTTACTACTTGGTAGTAAGGTATTGGAAAGACAAATGTTAACATTTTATTGAATATAAAAATTAGGATGAGTTACCTTTTTTAAAACATTAAAGTTAGCTTTTCAAAAATTTGTTACGACCTTAACTTAATTGTGACCAGTTTGGAACTTATTTTTCAATTTTCACTAGTCTATTTCTAATTATTTAGCTTAATCTTAATTCAATGAGTACATTACATATATAAGAGAAGATGAGATTTTAGAAAGAGAATAATCATTAGATGTCATTAGGATTTTTACAAAAAATGAGAAAGTTAAGTATGCTTATAATCCATCTAGAATAAAAATAACAAGCTTAACTCATGAACAATCAGTTTAAATATTTTTTCTACCCAAATCTAAGACAAAATGAGATCCAAAATATAATATGTACAAGAATATATGCTACTATATAATAAGCTCCCATGAAATCTAATGTAAAGAAGGTGGAGGTTTAATTTAGAAATTTGTAAAATAGATCATAGAAGAGTAAGTTAGGGGCTTAATGAGTAAATAATTTATAAGAATAATAATATTTTATATTAATTTATCCATTAAACTATCCTTCTTTAACTATTTATATTATATTTAAGCATATTAGAAATCAAGAGCCAATAATAATGAAATTAATATATAATCATTTCATTTTCAATATCTCATATAAGAATACTCAGGGATAACTATAATCAAGTCACATTTTATTTGGAATAATAAATAATAGATAAAATACAATCATTCACCTTTTATCTTTCGAGTTATTCTTATACCTTTCACAAATTTTTCATTCTTATCTCTCTAGGATTTGCCTTATATCCTTCACAAATATATCATTGAAAATTTTCCATCTAGCATTCACAACATCATCCTTATCACATTTTTCATCTTTAATGATATTTATGGCATGATTCACAATGCAATTTAAACATTAAAGCTTAAGCTCTATCCAATACAATCATAATTCAAATTCAATGTTCATCATAATATAAATCAGCATCATTATATCATCTTACCTAACTATAAGTATTCATGCAATCCATAAAATACTTCTCAATACATTTCATTTCATAAGTATTGTAATAAGTTCATTTTAACCTAAATTATATTGTAAAATATCTAATTTCTCATTTCATGAATTTCCTAATCATGTACTTGTCTTATAATTATCATAAATAACTTTATCTTTAATGCTTGAAGGTCAAACACCCTAAGTAATATTATTATAAATCACAAAGATACAAAATAGATTGAGTATAGTGGACTGTAGGGTTACCATAATTATGACTCTTGAGTAATGTTTTAGGGATAATTTAAAAATCATGTATATATTGTTTATGAAACTTATTTTATGTAAAAGTATATTCAATTAGCTTTTCATAAACTACTCATTTACCTAAATCAATTAAAATTTGAAAGTGTTATGCCTTTTTAAAGATAGATATAAAAAAGTCCATTAGCTTTGTCAGGGTGATGTAAAATAAAACAATTATAGTCCTTGACTAATTCCATCCACCTTCTTTGTATCAAATTCATATCTTTTTGCTTGAAAATATACTTCAAGCTTTTATAATTTGTATAGATTTCTCTATAATTGATGATGATATTGGCTAATACTCTACTGCTTCAACTTTTTAAAGATCTACCCACACTCCTTCCTATGTCACCAAATAACCTAAAAAAGTATCATTGGTCATCTAAAATTCACACTTGCAAAACTTTGCGTACAATTGATACTCTTATAAAGTTTGTAAGACCACTTGAAGATGCTGAGCATATTCCTCCTCACTTTTTAAGTACATTAGGATATCATTTACAAAGAGAATGACAAATTTACACAAATATAACTTAAATATGCAATTCATCAAATCCATAAAAGAAGCAGGGGCATTAGTCAACCCAAAGAACATCATCAAGAACTTGAAATGACCATATCAAGTCGTAAATATAGTTTTAGGAACATTTTCTTCATAAATTTTCAACTGGTAATAGCCTATGCATAAGTCAATCTTGGGAAGTACTTCACTCTTTGAAGTTAATAAAAAAGATCATCAATACAAAGAAGATGATATTTATTTTTTATTATAACCTTGTTGAGCTAACAAACATTAATACACAACTACATAAATCCATCATTTTTCTTTATAAAGAAGACCAGAGCTCCCTAAAGTGAAAAACTTGGACGAATGAAACTTTTATTTATAAGATCTTGCAATAGCTTCTTTAACTCTTGCAATTCTATTAAGGCTATTTGATATAGAAGAATTGAAACAGGTTTGGTGGTAGGTAATAGGTTAATGTAAAACTCGATTTCATGATCTATAGGCAATCTAAGTAATGTTTTTAGGAATACATCAGGAAATTATTTCACAATTGGAATAGTATTGACATCAAAAGTAGGTTGACTTAAATCTCATGCTAATGTTAAGTATGTCGTGCCTCCTTTCTAAATAAACTTTTGAGCTTTAATGCTTAAAATAATGACAATAAAGTTTATCAGCTTATCTTAGTGGAATTTAATGAGTTCAAGGCCCTTTATGGAGAATGTCATGGATTTATCAAAATAATGTATACATGCACGGTACTTAAACAACCAATCCATCCCCAAAATTATATCATAGTCACTCATATTAAGTAAAATTAAGTTTATTGATATTACATGATTATGAATATTTATAGGACAAGCCTTTATTTTATGGGTGGCCATGAAGGATTTCTTTATAGGAGTCACTGCAATTAAAAGGATACTCATATCTTTAATGGGTTTACTATCATAGTAGCAAATTTTTTTGACATAAAGGAGTGTGTAACATCAGGATCAAATAAAATTTTAGCAGAAAAAGTTTCAATAGAAATAATACTTGTTATAATAGCATTAAAGGCATCAGCTTCTTAATGGGTAAATACATATATTCTATCTTCATTATCATTTGTTTCTTCTTTTTAGCTTGAAATATTAGCACTCTTCTAAGGTGTCGAAAGGTTTTAGAACATGGAGTCGATGGAAGATTTATATTATTCTGTTAAGATGCGAAATAACTACTACTTTGACTTATAACATTTCTGAGGCAATCCTTTTCTTTGTGCCTAACTATCCCATATTTGAAACATTATCCTCTAAAATAATTACAAAGACCATTATGATGAGAATGCTATTGTAAGCACTAAAGCCTTTCATTAGTTTGCGTTAGAAGTCAACTTTGTTATTGGCTTAAAAGATTAAAATAAGATCTTTGTACCCTAGAATATCTTCTTAAAGAGGACCTACTATGAGGGTCTTGAAAAGATAATGACCTCTTAATAGAACTACTCCCACTATGCCTAGAAATAACTTAAGGAGGCATCTCCTTCGAAGAATATACTTGACTCGATCCCTCAAGCTAACTCTTCTTCCTATTTCTTTTTTGAGCTTGCTTCTCCTTTTTCTTATTAATTCTCATTTCTTAGTTTACCACTTCTTAATAAGTGGCATTACGATCAACATGGACTTTCTCAAAATAGAAAATTTTAAGGCTATGTACAAACCTCTTAATTTTAGTCTTTTTTTATAAAAATTAAATGTGAAGTATATTGGGATAGTCGAGTAAATAGAGTATCATATTCAATAATAGATAAACCTTCTTATTTTAGAGTTTTAAATTCTTGAACTCTTTCTCGATAAAAAACTTAGTGGTAAAAAATGATCCACAACCAGTTTTTGAAAAGCCTTCCAAGTTAAAGACTTTAATTGCATATTCCAATTAGTCATTATATCAGCGAACCAATAATAGGCCATGTCATCTAATTGGTAGCCTATTAACTCAATCAATAAAAAAGTAGGGCTTTGTAACATCTTGCTTAATCTCACAATATGTTCAAGGAATTAATATGGATCCACTATTGAATCAAAACTAGAATATCTAGGTAGGTTTAATTGGAGGAACTCATGTGCGATTCTAAATTTATCTCTTGCTCCCTATATAGAAAGGGTATGATCATACTCACTTTCTCTTATTTGATCATAACTTTCATCATGATCACTAGGGTTATTTAAAGGCTCATTTTAATCTTTTAAAGCCATCATGCACATATATCACTGATATAATTTTAGTCAACACCTATTATGGTAACACATAAATATAATCTAAAGGCCTCATTTTACTAGAATCCTAAACAATGCTCTCATACTATCTTTGTTACGAAACCCCATCGTGACCAGCTTAAACCCTATTTTTCTAGTTTTCACTAACCTATTTCTAATTGTTTAGCTTGATCCTAATTTAATAAGTACACTACATATATAAGAGAAGATAACATTTTAGAACGAGAATAATCATTAGATGTTATTAAGGTTTCTGTAAAAGATAAAAAAGTTAGGTGTGCTTGTAATCTATCTAAAATGAGGATAAGCAAACCTACTTAACTTATGAGGAATTAGTTCAAATATTTCCTCTACTTAAATATGTGGTAAAATAAGGCCTAAAATATACTATGTGCAAAAATATGTGCTACCATATATTGGGTTTCCATGAAGTCTAACTTTGAGGAGGTGGAAGCTTGACTTAGGAATTTATAAAAATAAATCACGAAGAAGTAAGTTAAGAGTTCAATAAGTAAATAATCTATAAAAATAATATTTCATATCAACTTATTTATCAGACTATCCTCCTTTAATTATTCATATCATATTTAAGCATATTAGAAATTAAAAGTCAATAATAATAAAATTAATACATAATTATTTCATTTTTAATATCTCATATAAGAATATTCAAGGATAATTATAATCAAATCACACCTTATTTGGAATAATAAACAATAGACAAAATATAATTATTCACCTTTTATCTCTCTGGTTAGTGTTATACCCTTCAAAAACTTTTCACCCTTATCTCTTTAAGGTTTATTTTATACTTTCCATAAACATTTCATCTGCATTCATAACATCACTTCTATCACATTTCTCATCTTTAATGTCATTTATAGCATAATTCATAATGTAATTTAAATATTAGAACTCAAGTTCTATCCAATGCAATCACAATTTAATTTCAATATACATTATAATACATATCAATATCATCATATACTTTTACCTGGCTATAAGCATTCACACAATCCATAAAATGCTTTTCAATACATATCATTTCATGAGTAATGCAATAAGTTTATTTTAACCTAAATTATATCATACAATATCTAATTTCTTAATTCATGAATTTTGCAATCATGTACTTGTATTATAATTATTAGAAATAAATTTATCTTTAATGTAAAGGCCAAACACCCTAAGTAATACTATTATAAATCATGAAAATACAAAATAGATTAGATATAGTGGATTGTAGGGTTACCATAATTGTAACCCTTGAGTGATGTTTCCAAGATAATTTAAAACTATGAATATATTATTTATAAAATTTATTTTATATAAAAGTAGATTCAATTAAATTTTCATAAATTACTCATTCACCCAAATCGGTTAAAATTTGAAAGTGTTGTGCTTTTTAGAAAATGGATATAAAAAGTTTATTTTTCAGTATCTTAAGTTTTTTACCTCTATCCAGTATTTTGATGATATCTCAAAATATATGTTAGATGTTGAGTTGAAACGAATCTATTTAGAAGTAGATTCAATTACCTTCAAAATGATAGGTAATTTATTTAAAATAGACATAAGATGAATGAATTACACTTTTTTAAAGATGACATAAAATTTAACAATTGATGAATCAAATGACCAATTGATTTATTTACCTTGAAATTACCTCTAGACCCTTAGAATTGATTGATTACTCAATTTTGAAGCCCAATTTTGCCTTTGGACCCTTAGAATTGATTAATCACTTGATTCATACATGAAAATCTCAAATTTTCACAAAAATTCCATTGTTAATCCAATCCTAATTGCCCTTTAAACACATATTTACACATTAAACCTTGATACAATCACCTATACACCTATTTAACATGTCATATCACCTCTTCTTATCATTTATTATGCTACCTTATTAAACTAATCATGATTTAAGTAAAATCACAAAATAACTTGTATTTTATCAATACCATCATATAACTATAAAATTTATAAATTTAGTTATATTATCCATTTTCTTTACATGGAAAAGGATGTTAGAAAGGTAGTTTGAAGATCTTTTAACCTTAATCACATCAAAATTCATGAGTTCTAGAGTTAAAGCTTAGAATACTCAACAAAATCAAATGAACCTCTAATTTCTTCATCAACTAAGAAGAAATAAGAATGACCCTTGATGAAAACAATGTTCTTACCTTGATTGGATGAAGAATTCAAGAAGGATTGAAGTTTTCCTTACTTAATTAAGGGAGTGGTAGAGAGTTTGCGTAGAAAAAGTTAAGAGAAGTTGAAAAATGGAGAAAATAAAAGATATTAAAGTTGGGAGCTGAAATGAGGAAAATAAGGCCTTAAAGGAATTTTTAGAAAATTATTTCTAAACCTCTTTCATACTCACATACTTACTTATATCAATATAAAACTTTATACTTCATGCTTCTAGTAAGTTTTTCCCGTCCAAATTTTTCACCAAATTCATATTGCCATATTTTTAATTTGATTGATGTTATTTTATTCTATATTTTTCATATAAGATTCCTAACTTAATCAAATTAAAAGGTTACCTTAATAATTTTTTTTCATAAAATAATTTTTAATTTATTAGTAATTAAAGAGGGTATAACAAAATTCTTTTCATGCATTTATTCATTTCTAAATATTTTTCCACTTTTATCTTTTGTACCATTCTTATAGTCCACGAACTACAATATTTATCAATTATCAACATAACAACATTCTTCCACTTTATCTTCAATGAGTAGTTTAGAGTTCACTTTTTACTAATTTTATATTTTATTCATTATTTTCTTTTTCATATTTTCTTATAAAAAATTAATATCATTTATTTGCTAAGAAATGTTTTATTTTTATATTTACTTTCAAGTATGAATAAGCTTTATTCCTTATAATAAGAAATTAGATGTTTGAAATCTAATACCATTTATTTGATTCTATAAAGAATGACTACAAAAAATTATAGTAAAGAAAAATAGTAGAATATAAGATTTTTCATTACTTAGGTATGAGGTAAAGAAAGGAAAGTGAAATTTTATATCTTAAACAAATGATGTAAAATGAAAAAAAAAGGAGAGATGATTATCTTGTCTTTTATTAGAATCAAAATAGATAGAATGTTTAAATACATAAAAATTGAAGACATTACAGCCATACATACATAACGAGAAAATAGTATGTACATAGTAACTTTACTTGTCAACAATAATTAAATAAAAGTTTTATATTTTAACACTTCACTCAAACAATTATCTATATTAATCATAGGTAATTTGTTTGTTAGTAAAAAATATTGAATAATATTTAGGCCTTTTATAAATATGTCTATAAGTTGATTCTTTGATGTAACAAATTTTAGTACAATTTCCTTTTTCTTAACTTTCTTTCTTACAAAATGATAGTTTGGTTCAATATATTTACTCTTAACATGAAAAACTAGAATGAAGAAAAGTTTAAAAGAACTTTGGTGTCATATCTTAATATAATTTGGTGAATCTTCAAACTAATTTATGCAAGAATATGATATAGCTTTGTACTCCGCCTTTGTGCTTTAAAAAGAAACTATTCTTTATTTATTACCATTTTAATGTACAAGATAGCTAGCAAAGGAAAAAAAAAACATAAAAGTCTAACATTAACCTCCTTATTTCAAGGTTACCATTCTAATCAATATCTAAATGTGCAATAAAATTAAGTTGTTCATATATAGGGAAAAAATAGTTAAAAAGGTTTATTTTATATATTTTAATATTCTTTTACTCTTGAGGTTCATGCATAAATAATGTCACGATCCGTCTTAATCGTGATCGGCATGGATCATATTATCGGTTTCCATAAGCCTTAACTATTATCACCTTTTCTATCTAACAAGAAGAAAGAAATAAAAGTTTGAAACCAAGGAGCTACTGATCGAAATTTAAAAAAAAAAAGATATAGAATTATGAAATAAAAAGGAAAATAATTAAAAAGCCTCAGAGTTTCCTCCTACGCAATGCAATGCACTGTTTCAAATTAAATCTCAATTACCCATTCTTTTGATAAAAATCCTAATCATTCATTCATTTTTCTTAAAAATTCAAATGCTCATATTTCACTTTAAAATAATTTCATTATCATAAAATATTTAAACTAATCTTAAAATTAATAACAATGATTAAAAATAAATTGATTCCAGACTTCTTCAATTATGAAAAATAGTGTATCAAATGTATACAAATTATTTTAATTGAATCTCCAATTAAGAATTGCTATAAAAAAATAAATATACTTCAAACATTATCATCATTATTACTTCGATATTCCAAAATCCTTTTATTGAAAAATAATTTAAAATCAATATTATCTAAATAAATAACTTACCTACAATTCTTAAAATTATACAATTTTTTTATTTAACTTAGGGATATTACAAGTTCTCCCCTCTTTCAAGAAAATTTGTCCTCGAATTTTCAATAAGACGGGCATGACTGTAGAGGATTATCTATAGCCTACCTCTCTATCTTATGTGTCATTACATAAACTAATATGTTCTTAAGTGAATTCTCATTACTTGAACGGTTCAAAAATTCACTTCTACCAAACTCGAACTAACATGTTTTCCTATGTGCCAAACATGTTTAGGCAAGTCAAATGCAAACAACATTCTAAACATAACATAATGTTTATCGTGTAACCTTTAAATACAATTTAGAATTGATTGAGTAATTTCTAAACACATGTTATCTCTTATCTAAGCAAGTACGAAATACTAATTTCGTTAGCATTAATCATTTATTGAAATCTTAAAACATATCCTATTCAATCAATAAGCAACTCTAGTACTTATTTTAGTAACCAATCATAACCAAGATCTCAGCCAAGGCTCTAATCAAACAAATAAACCCCAAACTAGGCTTTATCCAAACTTTAATCAACTAATAAAATTTACAATTAATAGTTATATTTGTATTTGCCTAATAGCAAATCATACAAATTACTATAGTAACCAACATTGCCTTATCATTTCACTCAGGGTGCTATCCGACGACTAGTTCTTCATAACAAAAGCTAAGAATAGCAATAGTATGAACACAACGAATGTAGCAATCAATGCTGCCCAACCATTCACAAAACAAGAATTCATAATCCATTTTTGAAAAAATAAGTAGAGCATTCCTTATTGATTCAATCTTAACCATAAGTAATCTTCATGCTGCCATAGATCACAAATCACTACACATGATAAAACTATAGTTTAGAGTATAACAATCAAAACATACAATTTACACATTATAGTATATCTTTTTCATACTATTGTAAGGCCTTTACTTTAATGTGAAATAGGGTGCAATGGTCTAAGACAGAGGAGAAGGAAATTGAGAAACTAAAGATAGGCAAAGAAACCGGGAAATGAAAACTTATATAAGGTAAAGAAATAATGATAAAAAACTAACAAATAAATTAAATGATAACAAAATGTAATGGAATAATGATGAGGGAACCAAATGAAGATAAATATAAAGAGATTAAATAATAAAAGAGATAAGGGAGTTTAGCGATCATAAAGGAAGAAAGGTGATTGGATGATAGAGATTATGAAGACAAAGGAATAAAATAGGATAAAAAGAAGAATTTGAAAAAAAGAATCTAATGCTCTCCGTACTTGTTGTATATAAAAAAAATAACTCATAACCATTCATTCATAATTAGGAATCTCAATTAAAGAATTAACAATGAGTTTAATAAATAACCCTTTAACTTAACCTCATCTAGATCAATAATCTCATTACAATCACATTCATACATCATTCAATTAGTCAACCAATTTTACAATCAACTACCATCAATCATACTCGTATATGAATGGCGGCAAGTTCAATTGCAATCATTCAACAGAACATAAATTTATAATCATATACATATCAAGCATTATCATAATATTGATTTGCACATAACCTTTTTTAGGTATTCATCCATTATTTAAACAATCATCAAAGTTCAATTACAACTAACCGATCTCACTTCAATCACATTATATCAAACAGAATCATCTAAGGCCAACTAGAAATCAATATTAAAATATAATACACAACAGTACAAAGAATAGCTTATATTAATAATTTTTAATAAAAATTCATTGAATGGTCATAGTTGATATCTATGGTTTCTCCTTATATCTCCGGTCCAACCTTATCCCACTCGCTTCCAGCCTTTTCCCTCCAATCCTTACCACTCATCTCCTTTATATAAAAGGATGTTGTAGGCTATAGGCCAATCTCCCTTACATATATCATGTATAAAATGAGTACTCATACTCATAATGGCCATTATAGACATCAATCATATCTCATATATCAATAATCGATGATAATGCACGTTAAGCATTGCATCACTACGATGGGACACCATAGGCATTAACTATTCATCTCGTGATCATATATTACAGGGTATGGTTAGAACATCAACTATGCCATAGGGGTTTTTTGCTAGTAAAAATCTATCATTCTCATGTTATCAACTATTTAACATCCATGAGTCACATAATTCACCATGCAATTTCAAACACATTCATTTTCTCAATCAATAAAAGTCTTGCTAAATAAATCATAAATCACAATTCAAAGTTCATTCCACACAATACAAAGCATTCATTTCATACATTTCAACCATTCATTTCACACTTAAGTCATTCACATTACACAATTCCAAGCATTTATTTCACTTCGCATCAATCACAAATCACAATTCAAATCATCACACACATCCAATACTTAGATTAAAAATAATTCATTAAAGAAATAATTCATCCTATAAGATAAACTATAAAGAAATTCAACTAACTAACAATTAGTGACTAACATGCACAAAACAAGTAATCCATGGAGATCTTTAAAGACACATTTTTCGATATATGTAACTTACTTACTTAAATTTGATGGTTAGATCATTTTAGTCCATTTACCACTAGGAACCTAAACCATTACTCTGATACTACTCTATCACAACCTGTCTTAATCGTGATCGGTGTGGATTCCGTTATCAGCTTTCACAAGCTTTAATTATTATTACTCTTTCTATCTAACAAAAAGAAAGAAATAAAAGTTTGAAACTAAGGAGCTACTAATCGAAATTTAAAAAAAAAAAGAGATAGAATTGTGAAATAAAAAAGAAAAATAATTAAAAAGCCTCAAAGTTTCCTCCTATGTAATGTAATGTACTATTTCAAAATAAATCTCAATTATCCATTCTTTTGATAAAAATCCTAATCATTCATTCATTTTTCCTAAAAATTCAAATGCTCATATTTCACCTTAAAATAATTTCATTATCATAAAATATTTAAATCAATCTTAAAATTAATAATAATTATTAAAAATAAATTGATTCCAAACTTCTTCATTTATGAAAAATAGTGTATCAAATGTATACAAATTATTTTAATCGAATCTCCAATTAAGAATTGCCATAAAAAATAAATATACTTCAAATACTATCATCAATATTACTTTGATATTCTAAAATCCTTTTATTAAAAAATAATTTAAAACCAATATTATTTAAATAAATAACTTATCCATAATTCTTAAAATTATACAATTTTTGTTTATTTAACTCAGGGATATTACAAATAAACATACCTAATTTATTGAAAAAGTAATGAGAGGATGAATAAAAGTTAAATATTATAATGCATTAACAAAACTTCTAGATTTTTAAGAAGATTTCTTTCTATAGTTGTGGACTTTCTTTTAGGTGCCATTAAAACTACTACTAATTTACATTCATTAATGTACTATTTCAAAATAAATCTCAATTATCCATTCTTTTGATAAAAATCCTAATCATTCATTCATTTTTCCTAAAAATTCAAATGCTCATATTTCACCTTAAAATAATTTCATTATCATAAAATATTTAAATCAATCTTAAAATTAATAATAATTATTAAAAATAAATTGATTCCAAACTTCTTCATTTATGAAAAATAGTGTATCAAATGTATACAAATTATTTTAATCGAATCTCCAATTAAGAATTGCCATAAAAAATAAATATACTTCAAATACTATTATCAATATTACTTTGATATTCTAAAATCCTTTTATTAAAAAATAATTTAAAACCAATATTATTTAAATAAATAACTTATCCATAATTCTTAAAATTATACAATTTTTGTTTATTTAACTCAGGGATATTACAAATAAACATACCTAATTTATTGAAAAAGTAATGAGAGGATGAATAAAAGTTAAATATTATAATGCATTAACAGAACTTCTAGATTTTTAAGAAGATTTCTTTCTATAGTTATGGACTTTCTTTTAGGTGCCATTAAAACTACTACTAATTTACATTCATTAAGATCAAGCCTCTTTAGAAGTTCTATTACATATTTGGTTTAAGTCATTTTCATTCCTTTAAGAGATTATTTGACTTTAACACTTAAGAAATAATTTAGTTCTCTTAAATATTTCATTGCAAAACATTAATTAAAAATATCTTTTTAATTATTTTTGTTTCCACTTCAATATCACCAATTGTAATGATGTCATCAATGTAAATAAGTAACATTGATATTTTTAACCTTATTCTTGTGAAGAAAATAACATTTTCTAACTTACTTTTGATATAGCCACAAGTGAGAAGCACTTTGCTAAAGCTATCAAACCAAGCTCAAAAAGCTTGTTTTAATCTATAAATTGTTTTATTTAGCTTGCAAACTAAGTTTGGATTATTGGAGAATGAATAAATAGGACATTATTCACATATACACCTTTTTTTTGTAATTTCTCATGTAAAAAAAAAATTTTAACATCAAATTGATGAAGTTTCCACCTAAAATGATTTATTATAGCTAATGTCAATCTTACTATTTCCATTTTAATGATTAAACTAAAAGTCTTGTCATAATCAAGCTCCTATTGTCAATTGAATCCCTTTACAACAAGTTTAACTTTAAATATCTCGATTGTTCCATCAAATTTATATTTGATTCTATGCACCCACTTTTAATCAATTACATTTTTGTCATGAGATTATCATGACTCATCCCAAAGCACGTGGCTGAAATAGGGAGTTACTATAAATAACAACCTACATGCCTTACCTAAGTACATCTAATATAAGATTTTTCACATACAATCATAATTTCCTTTCAAATGGAATATACAATTTATAAAATCAATTATGAAATCTAATAATAAGTTACCATGCATGACTATTCCAACTAACCTGATGCTTAACTTAATGCCAAAGTTCTTGATTAATTTATTTCTAACCCATTTTACAACAATTAAATATCTAAAAAAAGAATTCACAAAGAAAAGAAATAGAATAAAAAAAAGTTCAAATGAACTTAATAAGTGAACAATAAAAGAAAAAATCATGAATAAAGTTGTATTTAATTATGCTTTATGAATGAATCTCAAAGGAGACTAACTATGTTCCTTTAAGGGAATAAAGAATATTTGCATACCTAGCGGAAAATTAGAACTTACCTAAAAGTTTACCATACCTCATACACAATGGTTAGTTTGCATAAGGTAATCAATAATCTTGTTAGGATTCCTTTTCTTATTAACAACTTGTCATATCATCACGAAAATTATTATTCAACAATCATTATAAGAGATAAACAATAGTAGAAAGTAATAATATGTTTGTTTACTATTTTTACAAATATTTTTTTATTTTTATGTTTTTAAAAATAAAAAAAATTATTTTGTAACTCTTTTTAGAATTTATTTTTAAAAATTATAACTCCAAATACATAACTTAAAAATAGAAATAATATTTATATTTTTTTAACTTGTCTTTTATTTTTATGTTAGTTTTATAATTAAATAAAATATTTCTTATTTACTTTTCTAAACACTTTCTATTCTTTAGTTTTCTTAAATTTAAAAATAATGTTTGAAAATAAAAAATTTATTTTAAAAAATAGCTTTTGGGAATAATTTTTGAAAATAAAAAAATAAAAAAATATGTAAATAGACCCTAAGTTTCTTTATAACTTATTTTTCCTTTTATTCTTTATAAGACTATTATTATCTTTCTAAGTTAGCCTTATCTCTCACAAGAAAGCACACTAATCTAGTGTATAAAGTCACAATGTAAGTATTATCACCCTTCTTATTATTAATTCTAATTCATTTCACAATGTCGTGACCTTACCTTAATCGTAATTGGTATGAAACCTATTATCTAATTTCTACTAGTTTAATCTACAATTTATGCTATCACATTAACATATGTACAAAAATTATATAGAAGTTTACATGTATTGGAAGGAATAAATGTGATTTCATTTATCAATTATAATTCAATTACAAAAAGAGTTAGATCTACTTATAAATCATTCTAATTAGAGGATAAATTGGCTTAATTAACTCTAAAAGAAGTATTTTTCTAATTATTTACCATTGACTTATACAAGATAAGGCCAAAATTGTTTAATTATATCATTATATATATGCAGTATTAACTAAATTGGTGCATAAGGGAGTTAAATTTGAGTGGCCAGATACATGTGAGTATAGCTTTTAAAAGTTGAAATTATATTTAACATCATCATCATTATTGGCATTACTCTCAAACATGAGAAGACATGTGGTGTATTATGATGCATCAAGAATTAAGCTTGAATATGTTTCCATGTAGCATAACAAGGTGATAATTTATACTTATCGATAATTAAAAAAAATTGACCAAAATTATCCCACTCATAACCTAAAAATGATCGCGATAATATTCATTTTGAAAATTTTGAGGCACTACCTATATAGAGAAGCTACTAAAATCTATATAAATCTCAAAAGCTGGAAGTATATTTTCAAGCAAAAAGATCTTAATTTGAGGTAAAAAAGATGGATAAAGCTTATTAAGGATTACAATTACTTGATTTTATATCATCCTATGAGACCCAATGTAATTGTAGTTGCATTCAATAGAACATCTATAATCAAAGTGATAAAAGCACTATCTGGAAATCTTAGTGTATTATTAACTCATGTATCAATTCAATTAGTTATCATAGAGAGGATTAAGAATGCTCAGAAAGATAATTCCTATTATGCAATTTTTGTAAAAGAGGCAACTAAAAGAGTTAAATCAAATCCAATTGTTGATAAAAGAAAAGTAGTATGCCACTAAGGGAGCATTTGGGATCTTATAAGTGAATAGAACAAATTAATGCATTGAACTTATAACTAATCATACACTTTGGACCTCCGAGTAGCAAAAATATACCATAAGCTAAAGGATGTCTTTTGTAGAAAATGAATAAAAAGGGATATGTTAGATTATGTAATGAAATGTCTTATCTGCCAATAAATGAAAGTGAAAAATCAATGTCATGCATCAATCACTTTTGATATTGGGATGGAAATAGGAGATCATTACTATAGACTTCTTGACTACTTTGCCTTGAACATAAAAAAATATAATTCCATATAGATCATCATTGGTAGGTTAATTAAATTAGCACATTTCCTACTAACTTAACCATCTATACTATAACTTAGTATACTCAAGTGTATCTTGATAAGATCATGCCTTTAAATGGGGTCCTTATAATAATTATGCTAGATTGCAATACTTAATTCACCTCGCACTTTTGGCAAAAATTCTAACAAGTAAGGACTCAACTTCATTTTTAAATGGATGGAAAATTGATTTATTATAATTTTGCTATTAATTCTTCATTTTAGAATTTAATTTGAAGGCTTGTTATTTAAGTTAAGGGCAAAATGTAAATTACCTTATTAAATTATAAAATGGTGTAGATAATCTTTTCATTTTTAAAAAGTATGCAATTTACTTATTTAAGCATTTGATTATGGCAAATAACCACTTTTGTCAACGAACAGTCTAAATTACAATCAGAGATAACATGTGGTTGTCATTTTCATATTCCATACTAAATTAGCTCTGAAAGATAGTTAGATTTCTATCTCAATAACTTATTTTTTTGCCTTCTCTTTTATGCATAGATTACCTTACATGGCAAAGTCACATTCTTCAAAACTATCAATAAATGCAACATAAAGTTTTTTAGCATCTATATCTCTTGATTCACATTATATCACTACCATTTAATCAACACTAATGTATCGAATAGAGTAAGGAAAGTGATCATTAGTTAAATGTTTAATCTAGTATGTATAACTACCTAAAAAAAGGACTAATAATAAATTAATTTACCCACAATGTAATAGGTATATGAAAATATAAATATTTTAAACCTAAAAATATAGTTGAGCTTTAAGTAAAAAGTGAAAAAAAGTCAACATTTGCTTTGTTTAAAGGTTATTAAGGCAGATAAGAAAATTACTCTCATTTAATAAAGATTTGGCAAAGCCTTTCGAGTTTCCAAAGATAGAAAGTAAACGAAGTCATCATTTTAATAGTGATATGATTTACCATTGCTACATAATATTCAATGCCAATATTAGATAGAGAAACAAAATAAAACTAAGCAAAATGTCCAAGCTTTGGCTTGCTTTATGCTTTTGTAGATTAAAAGTTATTTTGAGAAGAAGAATATAGGTTAAGGATAAAGCTTATTTCTCCATTATGAATATAAATGATATACGATAGAGAGGGGGTTATTTGCACAAATTAATAGTTTGAGCTAATAAATTACACATTCTTTTCGATGAGAGGGTTATTTGCATATAGTTCATAATTTAATATGGTAATTTACATTTAACCCTCAAGTTAATTTAATTTTTTTCTTACTTTTTTATCATAATAAATGAAAAAATCATCTTTTTTTTCTTTCTCCTATGTTTTCTTTATCCAAACAAAAAATAATATTTTCCCCTTATATTCAAGCAAAAAGTTAATAACTTTTTATTTATATCAATATTTAATTATTTTATTTAAAATTTGTAACAATGCTAGGTATATCTAAATAAATTTGAAAATTATAAGTTATTACCTAATAAAGTTACTAATTAATATTATTGCATTTATTAAATATTTTATTTATAACAATTGCTACCATTAACTAAAAAAACATTAGATTTCATCTACATAAAAAAATTAGATTTCTTGTAAATAGAAGGTTAGTGTAGTCACATCTCACTCATTCAAACTATGAAAATTATAAAGTATGACAATTTATAAAAATCATTGAACCACCTAATTTAAAGAGAAAAATATTATGAACTAATTATTTGATATTTGATGAGATTGTTAATGGTGGGTTCCTCCTAAGTGGATTCATAGTTTCATTATATTTATTATTTTGTATAAAATAGAAAAAAATTAAAAAAAGAGGCATATGAGACTCTTTTATAACTAGTTTTATTTTCATTAAGAAAGTTAAATTTTGTTTTTAGCATTAGACATTATGAATCCTTCTTAAGTATATGTACGGTTATATATATTAGTCAAACAACGTTTTTTTTGTGTATGGCATTGGAAAGCGTAAAATGGAGTTTTATATCTGAGCCTAGAGTTCTGTGAAAATCAAGATTGTAGGTGGAATTGAGAAGGGTCTTGTTCAATATGCAAGAGTTTTAGTCTCTCCAATTCATAATGATAGAAGATTTTGAACAACACTAATAGAAAATGAAGTACACATTTTTTACCAAATTGTATCAGAAGATTTATTACATTCTTTACTCAAATGGACATTAAATTTGAGTATGTTATTTTTGGTAATTTAGGTAATATAATACATATTTTTTTTGTTATTTTTCTTCTTTTCTGCTGGTTTGTTTTATACAGTAATTTTTATAATTATTATATTAATTTTGTTGAGAATTTTACTTATTTTGATTAAGAGTTTTATACTAACTGTTCCTTAGAATTTTTAAGAAGAAATTGTATCAATCATTTTATTAGTAAATTTGTTATTGGATTAGATTCTATAATTTTTACTCTCATATTGAAAGGTTTTTCATATTAAAAAATTTTGATCTCTTGACTTATTTCTCTTTCAATATTTTCTAGTGATATATTCTATTATATGTATGGAAAAAGTTGATCTAAATGAATAATTTAATTTTTTTGTTGCATGTTATTCAAGTAATTTTTTTCCAACAAATATTATATAATTTTTTTCATTAAATTTGAACATTGCATTTAAATTTTAATTTGATTTTTCTATCAATCATATTTTAAATATTAAAAATTAATCAAACCCATAATACGATTATAAAACATTTAAAATATATTGTATTATTTGATTTGATTTGAATAGTCATTCCTTTTACCATTTTAGCAACGAAAAATTCAACCTTATATTTAGGCTTTTAAATATATATTTTGATTTCTTTAAAATATATATCGTGTAATTTTGGTTCCTAAATTTAAAATAAGAATAATGTTAAATCTCCGGAATTCATTGTCCCAGAGTGTTTCCAAAATGGTCTTAATTTTTGTTGCTATATATGTTAAAATTTAAAAGAATTGATTTTACTGCAATATGCAACGCAGCTATGCTAAAAATATCTTTGGAAACCCCATCGATCCAAAAATTTTGGGAGGTTTAGCGTTACTCTTAAAATAAAATATTTTGGCTCTCCTAAATTGATTATCTTGTTTAATTTTTGTTATTATTATCTTTCAAATTTTGTTTAACCTTCAAGCATTTAATTTATTATTTCTTTGATAAATTATAATTTTTAGAATTTAAAAAATTAATGAACTTCAAGAAAGATTTAAATTTTCATGCACACTCATTTGATTTTGTTCAAAATTTTCGATATCTAAACAAATATTTCCCTTCATTCATACATATAAGACATTTAGAAATAATGCAGAGAAAATATTTAATATAAATAATTTTTTAAGATTAGTAAATTAATAAAAATTATATAAGGACATCAAAATTAGATGACTAAATGTTTATATAATAAAACTATATTATTTTAAAATAAAAAATTAAAATCACATAGTTTATATTTTAAAATGATCAAAATTTTATTTAAATCTAATGTTTAAATGTAGCAATTCTATATTTCAAAAAATGTTCAAATATATATATTGAAAATTTAAATTTAAATTGAAATATTTTAAAGTTTTAGAAGTTTTTATAAATTTTAAAAGTAAAAAAATGGTTAGTGTAAATTTTTGAAGTAATGTGTAGGGTTAATCATCAACCGATTAAAAATTATTAAAATCATTTACTTAACCGATTGACTTTAATCATTATTATATATATATATATATATATATATATATATATATATATATATATATAATCAAGACTAACTAATTATTAAATTTTAATCAAATTTGACTGATAATTTCAATTAAATTCAGTCATCGACGAGCTAAAATTTAAAAAAAGTATTGTATGTATGGCTAAAGTTAACCTAAAAATACTTACTAATCACGATCTCATAAGAATAATTATAAGAAGAAGCAATTACAACGTTGAATTAGAAATATAATCATTGAATTTGAAATGGTGAGCTTTCATTTAAATACAATATAATATTAATACTTAAATATTCACATCTAATATTTAGATACCAGAGCTAGTAAAAAAATATGAAATAAAAGTTCAAAACCTCTTAATTAAACAATTAAATTTTACAGTTTTTTAATTTTTCATTAGTATTAATTTAGTGCAACTAAGAACTTTTTAATTGTCACTAACCAATCAATCAAATTTTACAATTTTTTTTAACCAATTTCAATCAATATTAATGAGCTAGTTTCCTTAATCAACTACAAATTCGTTCAATTGATTAGGGCGATTTAACAAATTTTAATCATCCTTATTTACACGGATATGAACAAAAATGGAATCTGGTGCACTCAGGCGTAGCTCCGCTACAAATCACTACCGTAGGATCCGCCCAACAAAAAAGCGGAGTCTCTGTGCTGTTACGGGGCACCAACTGGTAGGTACTCTCAAGCACATTCTGGACACTTGCTGTCCAGAACGCCACCCGCCAGCACCGGCAAAAAGCTAGGGTTTTTGCTGCAGCTTCTAGCTCCGACTACAACCAAAACTTCTCGGCCTTTTCCTTCAGCATCGAGGTTAGCCAAAACCTTCGCACCAAGCTGACTTCATATACAGTTTAATCGAACCCTTTTATTCTAGCTTGTTTGCCCAATGCATCAATTATTTCCAATAATTTTCTGAACGCATAAAAATCCAAATTTTCTTTGTAGTATTACTTATCATCGTGCTTAGTCTAGCTTAAATTTGAGGATTGACGATTTTTCTTGTAGTATCAATGGCAAAAGCTTCTTCGGGAACGGTAAACCCATATGTTCGAACCGGGGTTCGTATTGTTGTAGCCGGGGACCGGGGCACTGGAAAATCGAGCCTGATTATCACAGCTGCAGCTGAGAGTTTTCCAGCAAACGTAGCTCCGGTGTTACCCCCAACGAGGTTGCCTGAAGATCTGTACCCTGATCGCGTGCCTATCACAATAATTGACACCTCTTCTCGGTATGAAGCTTTGGTGTTTGTTCGAGTTCTTCTTGGTTCCTGATAACTTCTATAAACAGAGACATCATTGTGAATAAATGATGGCAGTAGGAAAATACAATGCAGCTTGACAATGCGACTTTGTGCATGTAGCGTGATTTCATATGGAAATATCACATAGGATATATTCACTTGTCACGAGAAATAAAAAATGTGTTTTGTTTCTGCTGCTCGTTTAAATTCTTGTCATCTCTCTGTTTGCAGTGCTGAGGATAGCGATAAAGTTTCTGAAGAATTGAAGCGGGCTGATACGGTTGTTCTGACTTACGCTTGCGATCGGCCTGAGACACTTGATCGGCTGAGTACATTTTGGCTGCCGCATCTACGTAAATTAGAGGTTTGTTCCTATATGTTTGCCTGTCCCGCACATATGAGATCGACATGAATTTCTGTTTTCTTTTCAAATTGAAAAACAAAATTGAATATTATTTTAAGAATGCAAGACTATTACCACATTAGCGTAGTCTAAACTGATGAAAATATCATTTTTTCCTTGTGTACTTGCTTGGGTACATCTGTATTCCATACAACTAGATTAAGTATAATAATGTATGCATTTTGTCATATCAAAGTGTATATGTGCATGAAAGAGATTTTTTAAATTAATGAGCAGGTGAAAGTCCCAGTTATAGTGGTTGGTTGCAAGCTTGATTTGAGAGATGAAAATCAGCAGGTGAGCCTGGAACAGGTGATGTCACCAATAATGCAGCAATTCCGAGAGATTGAAACCTGCATTGAGTGTTCAGCGTTGAAGCATATTCAGGTATCTTTGGATCTTAACTTCCTGTTGTTGTAGTAAATTTTATTTTGCATAGTACATAAACTTTTTCTGTACTGGGATTATAGTTTCAAAGTGTTGATCATCTGTAACTGATTATATTTTTATGCAATTGTGTCAGCATTGTTATATAAGAAAGGGACTTGGATTATGCTGTTGCTATTCAAAATGGTGGTTTTCTAATATTATTGATGCTTCATACAGGTCCCTGAAGTTTTCTACTATGCACAAAAGGCCGTTCTTCATCCAACAGCTCCATTATTTGATCAGGAATCACAGACTCTAAAGCCTCGTTGTGTACGAGCCTTAAAACGGATTTTTATCCTCTGTGACCACGACAAAGATGGCGCCCTTAGTGATGCTGAGTTGAATGACTTTCAGGTTTTATTTTTTCCCTTGAAGTTACATTCTTCAATTTGAAATTTAGACTTGTCTATTATCTAACTATTTTATTCTGCTCCTTAGAGAATTTCAGTAAGTTTTTATCCATTTAACAGTTTTCTTGTCCTACCTGCTTTTTGTATCTTGATAAGTTAGATAATTTTAATCATGGTTTAGTTGGATGTGATACAAATTCAGCTGGTTGAGTAGTATTGAGATTTTCAGTATTATCATATGACTAAATTTTTCTTGTATCTACTAGGTCATGTTAGATTATTTCTTTATTTATGAAAGATCTAACAAATTTATTAACAGGTTAGATGTTTCAACGCTCCTCTGCAACCATCTGAAATCGTTGGTGTTAAGAAGGTTGTGCAAGAAAAATTACCTGAAGGTGTGAATGAACGTGGGCTTACTTTAACAGGATTCCTATTCCTTCATGCTCTTTTCATAGAAAAAGGTCGTCTTGAGACAACATGGACTGTCCTTAGGAAGTTTGGATATAACGATGACATCAAACTTGCTGATGATCTAATTCCGCCTCTGAAACGAGCTCCTGATCAGGTATATCTTCATGAGGTGAATTGTGATCATGCTACTAGGTGTTATCCAATAATAGCTCTGAGAAGTTTGACATACTTCTATTGTCTTTTGTATAGCATAAGTTTTTAATTGTTGATCCTTCCCTTTCTAGAGGAAAAGCGTGGTGAGATGTAAGTTAGTAGTATATGGGTTGAACTAATACCTTGAAGTATTTACGAAAAAGGGGAGTAAAGGCAGGGAACATTTTTGTGAATTAATTATTTTATGTTCTTCTCCTGTGTTCTGAGCAACAAGGCAATATGCATAATTGCTGTTTAAGATTCGGCATGTTGAAAATTTGTTTCCTGCACTCCAGATCGACCTGGTTGGTCTGGATGAAAAGTTCCCCTCAATTTTCTGTAACTGCATCATATGCATGAAAGCCTTTTACTTATGTCATATTGCATTAACTTCATGTGTATGACGTATTTATACCTTATACCTGTCTGCCATTCATGGATTGCATGCAGTTTTTATCTTTTTCACTTAAAGATCTGCTCTGATGTTTGCAGAGTGTGGAGCTGACAAATGAGGCCCTTGATTTTTTGAAGGGAATCTTTGAGGCATATGACGGGGATGGTGTATGTTCAACTACTTGATCTTCAGTACTTTTAGTCTTCATTTGATTTTATTTTGTTGATATTGAACATAGCTGACTAGTGGTAACACATCTAATTAATATTGAAATTTAACCATAATTTTGTTGTTTTAGGATGGGGTGCTTCGACCTCGAGAACTTGATGAATTGTTTTCTACTGCTCCAGAGAAGTAGGTTTTCCACATTTTTGCCAAGTCAGTCATTTTTACTGTGAGATATCAATTAATTCACTTAGCTGAACGTTACATTTTCCTGCAGTTGATATCTAAATGTTTAAATATGATGTATTGCCTTGAACACTTAAAATTCCCCCCTTTCTCTCTCTATCTCTCTCACAGACTTGCGCTCGCGTGCTCTCACACACACAAGCACGAGACTTATTTTCAGATCTTCAAAATGTTCATTGTATTCTTTGGTCAAGTAATTTCTAAGGTACTTGTAATAATTGAATTGGCCAACACAAAAGGACAATAGTTAGTAATATGGCCAGTAAATGTTAAATTTTCTTCATTTTAATAGAACTAATGAGTGTAACTGCAGAAGCACTGGTGTGTTCATCTTCATTTTGTGGCATGATGGCTTCTAAATTTACCAAATTTTTGTTCCTAGTCTTATCTGGTACTTCTTTGTAATCATTACTATATGGAGAATGCTCTCCTTCCCTTCCTCTTTGTGCTGCTGTTGAAAAGTCTTGCTTATACATTTTAAGATGACAAAGTTATTTTTTTTCCCCATATTTGAAGTTATTTCTGAGCATTTTTTTTTTTCATGGCATTGTGTAATGGTTTGGTATTCTGTAGAGAAGGGTAGTCTTATCATAAAATTTAAATCAAGTGATTCTACAATGTCTATGATAAGTTCTATTAAATTTTTTCTTAAAAAAAGGAAGCTTACGATAATCTAAGCAAATTTGAGGTGGGATAAAATAAAAGATATTCTATTTGAATCGTTAATTTGTTATGGGAGAATGTGAAGTAATTGAGGTTCTTCTGTTTGTGGTTAAGCACATTTCACTTTAAAAGGGTGTTGCTAATAGTTCTCATTCTGTTGCATCTTCAGAAGTTATAGCTTCAGTGATATGACATTATATCATGGTAACACTGTATATTTTATTTATTTTTTTTAAATTGCAGTCCTTGGACTGGAAATCTTTATGAGGATGCTGCTGAGAAAAATGCATTTGGAGGGCTATCACTTGATGCATTTCTGTCACAGGTGTGTAAGCCTACCATCTTCTCTCTATACCACCTTGTTTTGTTAAAATAATATTGTGAAGAGTAATGAGAGGCAGTGGGGAATTACTCATTTCCATTTAAAACTGACCGAAGAGAATTAATGTCGCTTAATATTTTTCTCTATTGATATGATACTTCATTGCCATATTCAAATACATATATCTAATTAGTGTCATTGTTTGTGCACATAACATTCTATCTGCATTGATTAAAAATTTATAAGTTTCAAATATTTTCTTTTAAATTTCTTTGGACAGTGGGCCCTTATGACGCTCCTGAACCCAACTCTAAGTATGGAGAATCTGATATACATTGGATACACCGGTGATCCAACGTCTGTTATCTCTGTAACTAGGAGGCGTCGATCAGATCGCAAGAAGCAACATTCAGACAGAAATGTTTTGCAGTGCTTTGTTTTTGGGCCTAGGGAGTCGGGAAAATCTGCATTATTGAATTCCTTTATTGGAAGGTGTTTATAGTATATATGCTACCTTAGCTTGCTTGCTTTTTATTTTAATATGAAGGCCCGTATAATTTATGGCTGTTAAATTGATGATGCAGACCATATTCTGATAGTTACAATCCGACCATTGAGGATCGTTATGCAGTGAATGTTGTTGATGTTCCGGTAAATACTAGATTTTTTGCAATTGCTTCTGCCTTGCCAATTTGGTATCTAGGCATTGCAATGCAACCATTTTCAAGTATCTGGTTATCATTTTGTTTGCAGGGGAGCAGAAAATATCTCATATTGAGAGAGATCCCTGAAGATGGAATTAGGAAGCTTTTGATCAATAAGGAGTCTTTAGCTGCTTGTGACATCGCTATTTTTGTTCATGACAGGTGATCACCGACCTTAACATTGTTGTGCAATAGAAATAGTGAAATATACAACTATATTTAGGCCATAGATTTGAGGCTTTATTATAAGGCACCGGGCTTAACTACTGAGACAACTTGGGCTAGTCTCTTAGGCTAGTAGATCAAGCCTAGCAGTTGTCTTTGGACATGACAAATGGTATCAGAGTACTCACTAATCATACACTTAGGCTGTTGCACATCTTGGGCCATGATTTGATGGGCCTAACAAGGATATTAAGCCATTTGCATTTTTAAGATTTGAAACTTGACTTTAGTATGGTATATAAGGCAGCAAACTTGACCACTTAGATAACTTGGGTTAGTCTTTCAGGCCAGTAGTTCAAGTATAGCAGTTGTCATCAGTAGTCAGGCCGAAGGTGTGACAAAATATTGAGTATTGTTACAAACAATCTTCCACCCTAATGACCCAAAATCAGGAAATGGGCATTACAGATATCATACAGATGATGTTTCTCAATTTGGAACAATTTTAACAAAACAAAACTAATTTTATTTTTTCGAACACCACTTGTCTTTACACTCCCCCCCCCAAAAAAAAAAAAAAAAAATCTGTATGAATAGTTGACCTGACTTTCATTATAGGTCTGATGAGCACTCTTGGAGGACAGCATCTGAACTCCTTGTAGAAATTGCTAGTCATGGTGAGGATACTGGCTTTGAGGTGCCTTGCCTTATTGTTGCAGCTAAAGATGATCTTGTTTCGTTTCCAATGGAAATACAGGAGTCAACAAGGGTTTGTTCTAATGGCTTGTTTCTTTACATGTCATTTACAATAGTTAAGCATGCATATTGTTCTTATTGTGACTTTAGTTTGCTGAACGTAAGCATCATAAGTATTGACTGATTGGGGATAGAAATCAATTCAATGTGGAGTCGCATTGACCATCCTTGTCATTTGGAACTTTTAACTGGCCTTTTCTAATAGTATGTCAAAATTGATTTTAGAATACAACCAGGTGTTTGGCTTCATTTATTCCATATAATTTTTGGTTCCATTTAGTAGAAGTGTCTATGTGAGTGAATGTTTAGATTGTCAACAAAAAATTGAGCGTTAATGTCATCCTTAGTATGACGGTTAGGATTGCACTTGATGGTGAGAAGTGAGAACTATTCAAGTTCTCTGGATCAACTTCAAGTAACAACTTACTAGCCATTGTCTTTGTAGGTTAGTCAGGATATGGGAATAGAGCCTCCTATACCAATCAGTGTAAAGCTAGGGGATTTCAACGGTGTGTTTCGCCGAATTGTAACTGCAGCTGAGCACCCTCATTTGAGCATTCCAGAAACTGAAGCTGGAAGAAGCCGCAAGCAGTATCAGAGGCTTTTAAACCGTTCTCTTATGGTGGTCTCAGGTATATATATGCCAATTTTCAGATTGACCTGTTTTAATCTCTACCTTTTGCATGTTGATCTCTTTTATCTTGTACACAAACCCAAATAAGCCTATAGATTCCCTTTGAATTTAGTTGAGTGATATTTTCTCTCAATTGTAGTTGGAGCTGCGGTGGCTGTGGTTGGACTGGCAGCTTATCGTGTCTATTGCGCTAGAAAGAACACATCTACTTAAAGTTAAAAGATGAAGGTTCTGAAAGTCAAGCTCTGCAGGCCATCTTCACCCCCAAAGTTGGCTGTGTTTGTTTGTTCTGTTTTGTTCTTCATTGTCACGTTAAGTTGGCATAAAGTTACATAATTAGTTTTTTTAATTTTTTTTTTGGGGCTAGTTCAAGTCTTCTGAAGTAATATGGAATAATGAGTTGCCCTGCTGGCCCAGTCAATTACAGGAAATTATGAAAGCAGCAGCCTCTTCGTTTTGAAATTTCGAGATTCTTTATCCTTTGGTAGGGCAGAGCATATTTACCATGGTCCTTTCCATCGTACATGTTTACCCTTTTGTTGTGAATTTTTTTTTTCAAACAAATATCTATAAAAATAAATTGAATAATCCTCATGCGGTTCTGCAGTGAATTCCGTTACAAGTCAAACGATGAAGCCAGATAGTAAGCATTTTGGGTATGTTACACATGACGATAGAAAGCATTCCACCTAAAATAATATGTAGTTCGCGCATATCGATGTGTTGTGACACCTAGAAAACATCCCCCCTAAAATAAGAATTACAGTTGCGTGGTTGATTTGTTGACTACCTCGGAAAAGTAAATAAACACGAGAATTTTATGTTGGGGAGGAGTTATAGTACATGGTTTATCTATCATCTATCATTAAATAATAATGTATTGGTGTATTATTAAATTTATTTTTTTAAGATTAAATTTGATACATTATATGATAATATATTATTGATTATATTTGATATTATATTAACATATTATTACGTTAACAGTGTATAACAGTGGTTTCCTTTAATGGCTTGCTAAAGTTGAACTTTCATTTGGTATCAGCTTTAACCTTGATGTTGCGAAAGAATGGATCCCTGCGAGCATTCGAAAAACTTGTATAACTGTTTAGTGGCGAGTTGTCCCGAGTGATTGCTTTGTTTATTTTCGTCCTATAATTATTAGGATTCAGTGTAAATTTCGCGAAGGGAATTCGCACCTCATTGGTTGGCAAGTTACTCTCTGCATTTCTTTGCTACGTGGGCATACTTAATGCTTTTAGCTGTCCACGGCATACGCTTCAGATGTATCTTGTCCTGAGATTATATACTTGGTGGGAAAAAAATAGCCACTCAGTATGAGTCTAAATTTCCGTTAACATCATCAGACTAATTACTTAATTTTAATGCAAATGTATAAAAAAAAAATTGTGTGCCGTGCATATTTAATTACAACTTTACAATTATAAAGTTTCTATCATCTAATGTACTTCCTTCAGTTGGCAGGCATGGAACAAGTCCTTTTAAAAGTTAGAGGGTACTTCAACATATCTAATTCAGTTATTATACAATTAGATGCAAGACAATATTCACTCAATATCCCACTAGCTTGTACGATTTAAATTAGTTGTCCTATCAAAACATTTGTTCGCCCAGTATATTTTGCCATAAATCTAACTGCATTGCATTTAGATAAAACATTTAGAAAATACTAGAAATTTTAGAGTTTTATACTTAGAAAATAATAATTTTACTTAATGCTCATGAATAAAGGTGATACTCAATATAGTGTTTCACAAGTAAATGTGGAATTTGTAAAATGAGATTAACTTGGATGAATTTAAAATGTTAAATTTGATAATTTAAAATTTTCACTTAAAATGCTTAAGTAATTCATAAATTTTATCTAATTATTGTCATTCAAAAAAATTTCACCTTATAAAACTTAAATTTCTTAATAACTGAATTACCAATTTCAATTTTCACATCCAAACATAACATAACATTCATTCCTCTCTCATTTCCTTGTCAATATTAAAAAAATAAGCTTTTTGAATTTTAAAAAAATGGGCTAAGTGAGTTTATTTTTTCTCACATTCTCTCGTCTCATTCTCATTAGATTTATTTTTCAATAAATCTCCTTGTACTCTTTAACAATCACCTCTCTCTCATTCTTTTTTCCATATTAGAAAATAAGACTTCTTAAACTTACTAAAAAATGGGTTAAATGAGCTTATTTCTTCTAATAAGAAAAAAAGAGTGAAAAAAAAAAGTGATCGTGAGGAGTGAAAATAATATTATTCAATTATATTACTCTAAATCATTATTATTCTCGCGATCAAGTTCCCAAATCATAAGATTTTTAATTGAAATTAATTATCGCAAGAAAAGTCAACGAGCATTTTGTTATTTACTTTAAGGTAATCAGAAACGTAAGAAAGTTAAAGGAAAGAAAAAAGTTACAGGAAAGAAGACAAAATGATCCATGTGAACGTGCCCATGCAAAAGCGTCATTAAAAGTTAGACATAAAATATAAATGCTCCCTTTCCCCGATCTCTTATTTCTCAAAGAAAATTTGTGATGGCTTCTAAGTCCTATTCTTTTCATTCCTTGCAAAAACCTTTTATCATATCTCTTGTATTTATCTATTCTTCCCTCTTGCTCCTTGTTCTTTCAATGACGCCCAGAAAGCTTCAAGAGAAAAACCCAAGTGCTTGGTTTGATCTCATAGCTAAAGATACCAAGAGCAATAACATCAAAGCAGGTCTCGTTAATCTTGACAAAAGAGACGATTCTAACTTATATGAACAATTACGTGCACTGTATCCTCAAGTGGAGACTGTGCCCATCAACTTTGATCATGTTGATGAGAAACTGAAATGGGGGGATTTTTTTCCTGAATGGATTGATGAAGATAATCAATCGAGTCAACCGAAGTGCCCGGAAATGCCGATGCCGCGGCGGCCAGAAAATTACCGGGATCTCGATGTGGTGGTGGCAAGAGTTCCATGTGGTGAGGGGAAGGAGGGGATTAGGGAGGTGTTTAGATTACAAGTTAATTTGGTGGTGGCTAAAGTGGCGGTTGAGAGTGGTTGGGGCCAAAATTTGGAGTTACCTCGGACTGTGTATGTTGTGTTCATTGGACCATGTGGTCCCATGATTGAGATTTTCAGATGTGATGACATTTTGGTGCACAAAGCAGGTGAGTATTGGGTGTACAAGCCTGAGTTAGGAAGGCTCAAGCACAAAACGCTAATGCATGCCGGCTCTTGCCAAGTTGTTAACCGTCCTGGTTTTGCAGAATCTGGTATGTTTTAGTTCACTTGTTTTCTGATTAATTTAATTATCATCTTATCTTCCGTTAATTCCTAAAGTAGGCCCAAATAAAGAGTAGCCTTGGTCAGTGTAGCCTTATTCACAATACACTAGAACGCTGGTGTCACTACAAATACGAGATACATAATCAGTAGGATTTTGTTTCACAAGTAAGTTTAGTTAAATACACTATGTACATAAAAATACTATTTGAATCTTTTTAATCTGAATGTATAGAAATTTATGTAATCTTCATAATTTAAAAAAAAATTAGAGATAGTATGTCATTACTATCGTTGATATGCAGAAAATTTAATTATGATTAAAATGATTATGTTTATAAAAATGTTATATGTATCAAAAATGAAATCTAAAATTTAATTTTGCATCTTTTATATTATTTGAATTGAATTTTACTAATTTAATTTATTATCTTTTATTTAATGACAATCCTTGATTTATATTTGAAATACAATTTTGAAATTTATTTTTCATGCATATAGCATTACAGCAAATTATTTTTATTTCAAATAATTATGTTTATTGTTTAATTGAATAACATTAAAGTATTGAAAATTAAATCATTGTAATATACATTCCTAGTGATTGCTTCTTAAATTTTGAGATTTTTTTTTAAATAAAGGGATTCATATATTATAAGATTTGCAAATACATTTTACGAATCAATTTGCTATAGGCAGGACCTGCCCTCCAATTTGACAACCATATTGTATGGAATGTTAATTATGCTAATCCTTTCTGTTTAGAATGAAATCATACGTCCTATTTATAGTTCACCTAACCAATATACATCACACGTGTGGTGTGAATACGCGATCCTTCCTTTTTAGTGCTCTTGCATATTCACTTAATGAGTGACTCACTCATTAGTAACCATTTCCTTTTCACTAGCTAGTATTTACCTTTGGAAGAGGATATACTATCATAATCACAAGCGATAGAATTGTTTAAAATAAATGGGTCCTAGAGGATTGTTTCAAAGGCATTCTCATGACGTCACTGATGTTCTGCATCCTGATGATAGCAACGAGCTTGCTGTTCTTGTCCATGGTTTTAGATGATAATATGTTGGATGTGAATGCAGGTAAAGAGTTGTGGAGGGGTTACATGTTGGAATCACCAATATTGAAGAGCAATTACAACACACGCCCCAACAAGGAGGCCTATGTGACAGTGCTTCACTCCTCAGAGGCCTACGTTTGTGGTGCTATAGCTTTGGCACAAAGCATCCGCCAAACCAACTCCACCAAAGACCTCGTCCTTCTTGCCGACAATTCAATTGGTCCCAAATCAACAAAAGGCCTCAAATCCGCAGGCTGGAAAATCAAGCGTATTCAACGCATCTCAAATCCCTTCGCCAAAAAAGGGACATATAACGAGTGGAACTACAGCAAGCTGCGAATATGGCAGCTAACAAGTTATGACAAACTCATCTTCATTGATGCTGACCTTATAGTACTCCGAAATATTGATGAATTCTTCGTTTACCCTCAGCTATCAGCCGTATCAAATGACTTAATGTTATTTAATTCTGGGCTGATGATAATTGAGCCATCAAAGTGCATGTTTGAGAACTTGATGTCGAAAACATTCTCAGTGAAGCCATACAACGGAGGAGATCAAGGCTTTCTCAACGAGGTTTTCGCGTGGTGGCACCGCCTGCCGTGGCGGCTCAACAGGCTGAAGGTTTTCGACAGGGTGGGGAGTGCCAAGCATGAGATAGAGGAGGATGTGCATGCCATACATTATCTGGGTTTGAAGCCGTGGTTGTGTTATAAGGATTATGACTGTAATTGGGATATGGAGGATCATCATATATTTGCCAGTGATTCGGCTCACCGGAGGTGGTGGCAGGTGTACGAGGCTATGCCAGGGGAGTTGAAACCATATTGTGGGCTTACGAAGAAAACTGATGATAGGATAAGGAAGTTGAGGAGGAAGGCTAGGGATGCTGGTTTGCCTGATGGCCATTGGAAGATTGCGGTCAAGGACCCTAGACGGAAGCACTACTTAGGGTAAGGTACTGTAATACATGCATGGAGGGGTTCCTCTTAGGGCAAGAGGATAGTCCATTCTTTGTTGAAATTCAACAATTTTATTGTTTTTGTTTCAGCTATACTGTGAAATTTGCGACTTCCTACGAAAATTTAAAACAAAAGTAATAGAAGTTAATTTTTTTTATAAAAAATTGAAAATATGCATAGATTTTGTCTAGATATACAAAAACATTATAAGTTCATCATTTAAAGTTGTATTAAAAATAAAAATAATTTTCAAAAGTTTTTATTTTTGTATAAAAGGTATAGTTTTCAATGAAGACAGAAATATAAATTATACATATATATGTATATATATTTCGAATGTGAGTGGACACATAACCCTTTATTTTAGACACATGGTATGATATATTAATTAGCCATTCATAACATAATGTATCAAATATCATCAAAATTAAAAAATTATTAACATGTCACATTGCAAATAATTAATTTTAATAAATTTAATTTTAATCTTTAGTTGATACATAAAAATTGTTGATTATTTTTAATGACATGTTAGATTTATAAGTTTAAATTTTGAATAACACTAGAAACACTCTCTAGTATTGCCTTCCCACTCATTTTCTTTTTCATATATTGTACCGTAGAAATGCAAATAAATGTCACCTTAAATATGTCAATCACAGTTAATATTAATGTATATTCTAATATTGTAATATTTTTTAAATCATTTGAAAAAATTAAGATGATGGATTAGAAATAATATTAACATTTATTTGAATGTAATGATATTTTTAAAATTATTAAAAAATTTAAAATGACAATTTAAACATATAATTGATGTCTATTTGATGTAGTGTTAGTTTTGAAATTATTGAAAAACTTATAGCAAATTATTATTCTTTATAGCTCTGAGCAAACTTAGTACCTTGAATATCTTTAAGAAACCAACAATATATATATACCATGATTAAACGTCAGCTTATTTATAAAAGAATTGATGTAGGAAGTGGTACGAGTGGTGATTTCTTTTTTTGTAAATATGGATCTAACTTTATACATATATTTTATATAAAACTAACATCATCTATTTGTTAAAAGTCTAATCGTATAAAGTTTTGACTTTCATAACTTTCATTTCGTTCTTTATTTTCATTTTCATTCTTACCTTTTGAAACCTATGTTCTTTGGCAATAACCTCTACAAGCATTAATTCTCTAGCGATCCCTAAACTTTTCCTTGTTCTTAATTTCATTTATAGTGAACTTCAAACTTGTTTTAGTCATTTTAACCATTCTCAAATATGTAGCTTTATCTTAGTTCTATTTTTTTAATATTGATAAATTATTTAACCTTATTTGGTTATGAGACACACACATATATGTGTGTAATGACATTATGTTCACTTCTTTCATCACTAAGCTTAAACTTATATTATTTGTTAGGTTTAGTGAAACTTTTAGAGTTTAGTCGCTTTCAGGCTATATGATTATACTAATGTTCTATTTGGTGGTAATGGTTTTAGGAAAATCTTCATTTTCCATTGTTACCATTGTCATTGCATGCTTTTGTAATGATCAAAGAGTTTAGAGACATTATATTATAGAATAAATCTTATTTATGCCTTAGTTACATAAATGAGTGGAAGAGTTTGTAAAGTGATAATTATTGTAATTTAAGTTCAATTGCTTGTCATATAAATTATGTTTTTGCTATTCTTACCATGTAGCATTTGTTGTGAGTATAAATACTTCCTTGTGCCCTAGTCATTGTATATGATTAACATTTGATTTTTTGGAATAGTCAAAATATGAATCTTTTTAAAGAGAGAGTTGTTCCTAACTAAAAGACCAAGAAGGATCCCATAATTTTAAAGTCCATTGTTGCGATGTAAGGTAGAGGTGAAAAGATACATGTTGAGTTTAATGCCAATGGACGACTAATTAGGAAGAGTAAAGCACCATGGAGTGATTAAGCATGAATTAAAATGTCAATAAGCTATATAAATTGTAGGCATGTCCTACTGGCATTGAAGGATAACCTTTAAAATAAGATCTTGGTATGTACATTTGATTATTTTGCTTTGTGTTCAAGATATGTAAAACAATATTTAAAGAATAATCACATATAATTCTTTTATGTGTATTTTTTTTTGTAAAGTGTTTTTGATATTCCTAACACCTTTTAAATATGTAGAAGAGTATTGGCATAGGCGACAAATTGGTGGAAGGACTTTAAAACAAGATTAAGAAAGAAGTACGTCAACCTTAAGACTAGGACAAAAACAAACCCATTTTAGAATTTCTACTTCATCGACCACTAATTATGAGAGAAGTTTTTAGAATAATGTAAAACTAATCAATTTGAGGTGAATTTAGGCATTCTAGTGACCATTTCTTTTTAATATTTCTTGTACTTGTGAACTAATATATAATTTTATCAACAAGAGTTAATTACAATGGATTATGAAAGGTGAGGGAGGAATAAATATCCATATAGGCTCTCCTAAATAGGCTACCAAAGGTTAAAGTAAGAGTTAGTTAAAAAAAGATTTGCTTTAACCAAGAGCAATGACACGAATGAGTCACCTTGCATTTCTTGCACAAAGTTATAGAAACAAGCTAAAATTGACTCGAAAGGGTAGTACACAACCTGGGAGAGTCAAGCCATTACAAAAAGGATTGAAAGTGCTTAGAGTTTGTTTAAAACGTAATGTTTGCTTCTAAAACCTCTAATTTATGTGAAATTAATCTAATTATCTATTATTTATTAAATTTTACAAGATAATCTCAAGCAACAAGCCTCCCAAGGTAAGTTTTAGTTAATTGGAAAGAAAGATATCTTGATCACAACACTAAAATCTAAGGAGCAAATCAATTACATTCAAGTATAGGTCTTAAAAAGTACTTTAGTGTATTAAAATGATGCCAATTAAGACCTTTAAACTTTGACTTAGAGGACCTTAGAGCAAAGATCACCTACAATATAAAAGCTTAACTTAATATGAACTAAGTTGCAAAGATGCAACAAATACAGGAATGGCAAATGCAAACGCGACAACTACAATAGAAATAGTAATGGTAACAACTTTATGCTTTGATAGAGCAAATTGCTTTCTAACAAACCATACAGTTGAGGTCTATAGCATCAACTTAGTTACTTTTTATGACCACTGCTTACATAAAAGAGCTTGGTTGCATGACTTTTGCTTCACTTGCCCTTAGGACTACCAATTAACAAAAGGCCCTAACCTTTTTTGCCACTTATGAGTCAAAAGTGTTAACCTTTCTTGCTAGTGAAAGAGATATTACGTAAATCGTATTTAAGGTAAATGTTATCTTTATCCTTACATATGTATGTATATATATATATAACTCAAGATTATGATTTTGAGGTTTAATATTGAACATGGTGGAACCCTATATATTCTAATAGTAATAGGAATATTTATAGGCCAGGTGGAGATTAAAATAACTTTGCCAAGTCTTGAGGTCCATTATTATCCATTATTGGATAATTAAGTTAAAATGGTAATTAACAAGCCCTCGAAGCACATAATTAAGGTGCCGGTGCTAAGTAATGAACTCTTAACTATAGATAAAGCCCATAAGACCTTCATTACATGGCCAAAGGCTTTCATTTAAATCCTAATCTAAATATCATCATATGTCCTCCTATCTTTTTCTTTATATGATTGAAGTTATATTAATCCCATCCTTTGAGTTTACTAACTCATGATTTATGTTTTAGTGAATTTATGATTAGGAATAAAAGGTGCTGTAATCTAAGCTTTATAACTCTCGAGCCTTCATGTTATAACCCATCTTAGTCATAATAAACGTGAATTCTAAATATTTAATTATGGTGGAGATTCATATTTAATATATATTTTTATCCTCTTTTAAGTTCTTATCTTAATATATTATGGTGGGGCAATTGGAATATATACCGCACATCCAAAAATTCTTAGATGGGAAATATCTAACTTTTGATCCTAAGCCAATTATGTAGGAAATAATTTACAATAACTTATTGGCCTAAAGAAAATTAGTATTTCTACATCCAAAATAGCGTATCCTTAAGCAAAAGAGAGAAAATTTACATTTTTTACATCTTGGAGAACTATCATAAGATAAATCATGAAGGCTATTAAATAAAATATTAGTAAAGCATTATACTTTGTGACTTATAATGAAATTGCTATAATAATAGGATATATATTCTAAATTAATTGCTTATACAATTTACAAAACACCATAATAATAAGATTTTTTTTTAAGGTAAAGATTCTATGTAATAAGGTGGAAGAGGAAGCAAAAGACAAATTTTGACATATTTCATAGGACAAGTTAAAGAAAAAGCAAGCAAAAATATAGTAAAAAAAGCATCAAACTAATTACAAGCAAAAGAAAAAGTAATCTTAGTAGATAGAATAGAAAGTAGAAGATCATTGCTTCTTTACCTTCAATCATATAATGCCAAAGACTAAATCTTTTTGCTTTGGCATAAAAATTTCGTATATTTTGATACATAATACCATCAATAATGTAATACAAAATTAAAACAAAATTCAATCAAATAGAAAGTAGAAAATTAGTGTCTTCTTTGCCTTTAATCATATAATGTGAAAATATTAATATTGCAATAATGTAATACAAGACTAAAATATATCTTAAACATTAATCCATCAATCAAATAAAAGGATAAATTATCATTAATTAAATTTGGTAAAAATAATATTATTTTTGTATTTATAAAAAATATAAAAAGTAGAATTTACACACAAAAGAAGTGAGTAAGCAACTTTCATATTTTATGGAAAGTCTTACTTTCTCAATTGGTTAAATAATAATTAACTGGACAATCTACTTTTTCTCTATTTTTTAGAAAATAGGACTTCTTATGTTAATTCCGTAAAACAAATGATTTCTAAATTGTTTGGTTTGCCACTAACTATCAAAATAAAGAAAGTAAAACTTTTCAAAAAATTATAATTCTCACAAATTATAAGAATTTACTACCCACACCCTCTTAATAACAAAATTTTCTCATATTATTTATGAATAGTACAAAACTACTTCTACTCAATCTACTTAATGATTACTTTATCATTTTATATCACTATTTGAAAATTAAGTATTTAAAATGAGTATCATATAAAATGAATATTAAATATTATATCATAAATATAAATTTTAACTATAATCATAGCCATAAATATAATTATAAGAGAAAATTAATTTTAAATAGAATTATATTATATTTATTATATATTATATTATTTATTATTTTGTATATGTTATTTGTTATTTTAATATTTTATTATAAGATAAAAATTATAGATTTTATATAAATTTGATAGAATTAATTATTCATCGTATTAATCATTTAATAAATTTTTTATTTAAATTATATTCTATTTTAATTATATTAACATAATTTAAATTTAAAATATATATCTATATTTGAAAGACATTTTAATTCTTTGTATAAACACATTTTACTTTTTTATAATAAATTAAAAAATAAAAAATATCAATTGAAATGATTTATTATGGGAGGATAGATTTAAATTATGATTTAAAAATAATTAAAATTTATTGATATATTTTATTTTTATATTATAATTTTAAAGGGTACAAAAGGAATAGTCTATAAAAGATCAAAAATCACAGAAATTCTTATCAATGATACATCGTGTATCAGGCTACAAATACACGAACAATAGCACTATATTTTCGTTCTGTTTATCATTTTGGTTGTACCTTCCTACTTTGTGGACTTTATAATTTTTTTATACAAATTCAAAATTTTTAGATTTTTTTATAATTTTCAATAATGAAATTATAATTTTATATATTTATTATATACTATATCTACATATATTTATTATTTAACATTAAATTTTCGTAAAAACTTGTAATTTAAAAAAATAATATATCAAAGGTGATCATCTTTTTCTCAGGCAAATTACTATATTTAAAATTTTATATAAGATAATAATGCAATACTTTCTACTATTTTGAACTCTCTCATGGGTTGTGCGCGTACCGGGTTAAATCCAGGTGAACTACATAAATCTCATCGAAATGTCGGTGGTGGGAAAAAGTAAAACTCTAGCCGCGTGGACAATCCCACGTGTACTACATAATTCCACTGTAATTTTTGTCATCTCATCTCATCTCTATTCATTATAATTTATCTGACAATTCCTCCAATTTCGCTCTGTTGCCTCCGGACTCAACTAAGCAGACTCTCAGACACGCTGGTCACTGACAAAAGCAGTCTCTGACATTAAAACTTCATTTCTCATCGAATCCAACGGTGTTGTGATCTAGAGATTTCAGCAATGGCCGAGAAAGGGAAGATTTTACTTGATTCGGCTTGGCTTGCAGCCAGGTCCACGGAGGTTCAGCTCACCGGCACTCAGCTCACCACCACTAACCCTCCGACCGGCCCCAACTCACCATGGATGGAAGCCATTGTGCCTGCGACGTAACCCCACTATTTCTTGCTGCACATGTTTCCCACTAACATATATTCTATACATGCTCATTTTGCTTTCATCTTCATTCTATAAGCTATGTTCACGCATTTTGACTCATTGACTCAGTCAGTCAGCTCTGATGTTCAAAGCTCTTAGTCAATTCCGTTATCGGAGTTTTTATATTGAGAAATTTACAATTTTTTTTGTGTTGTAATTTTGTAATTTCCTTCTTGGGTGACCTTGATTACAGTGTTCTGGCAACCTTGGTGAAGAACAAAGTCGTACCTGATCCTTTTTATGGACTCGAAAATGAAGCAATCCTGGATATTGCTGCTTCTGGTAGAGAGTACTACACATTCTGGTTTTTTACGACGTTTGATTGTAAGCTGGTAGGAATCGTGCTTTCTGATACCATACAGTTTTTGATGTTAAAATGGCATGGTTTCATTTTTATTGTCCCTATCTGACCTTTATTCTGTTTAATTCATGCGAAAAAGAAAACTGGGTACTTCCTAAGAAGTAAAGAAACAGATACACGGACTTAAGACACAAACTTGAAGCTTTTTAAAACATTTTTTCTTTCTTTTTTGTTTGGTAATCTTTTTTTCAGGATCTAACAGATATTACTAATTACTTGCTCTTTGCAGTCACCCAATCAGTATTGTGATCTGAATTTCCGCGGAATCAATTACTCTGCTGAAGTATATTTAAATGGGCACAAAATTGTCCTCCCTAAAGGAATGTTTCGAAGGCATTCTCTTGATGTCACTGATATTCTGCATCCTGATGGGCGTAGCCTGCTTGCTGTTCTTGTTCACCCTCCAGATCATCCTGGGAAAATTCCTCCTCAGGGTGGTCAAGGAGGTGATCACGAGGTGGGAATTTAAACTCGCAAATCTTTGTCCCTAAAAGTTATTCTGCTCATATACTTATCTAATTTCCCAATTTGTGAAAGCTTCAAATAGCAATTTAAGCTTGCATAATATCGTCAGTCATGTTCTATTGCGTAGATTGGAAAAGATGTGGCTACGCAATATGTTGAAGGATGGGATTGGATGGCTCCTATTAGGTGATGTTCTTGTTACTTTTAGGACAATGCTGGTAGTAATCAGCTTTCTCTTTTGTGGGAAAATATATTTCTCCTTTAATAGTTCCTGTTTTAGGCCATTCTCTCCGCTTCTGTCTTGCTAAGTTATTGATATTTGACTTGTTGAGCTAGTTTTTGATAGAATCTGAGCAATCTAGAGTCCACATGAAGTGAACTGTATCCATGTCTAATGCAAGTGTTAACTTTGATTGCAGAGATAGAAATACTGGAATATGGGATGAGGTGTCCATTTCTATTACTGGGGTGAGTTCCACATGAAATTTATTCCTGCCAAAGTATGCCGTGTCCTGTTCATTCACACAAAGGTTTGCTGTTGGCACCAATCTTTGAAGCCTTTGTTTCCTTTCCTTCATCCTACTTCATTTGATCTACTAGTAAAATATATCATCCTTCTTCACCCTATTCTGCTGCAATTTCATAGTAAAATGTCGCAGAACTCCTCCAGAAGCTCCAATCTTGCTGTTTTTTGTTTAGATATAATTTGACTCTTTGAGAAGCCACTAAGATGTCTGGAAAGCAAAACAAGCTTATTGCAGAGACATGGGCTAAAACAAGAATTGGACTTTTGATTCTTGTAACGCATGCAATCAATAAATTTATAAATCTTATTATGCATTCCTTAGAGTTTTTTTATGTGTAGTTAATGGTGCTTCCAATCATTCTTTGGGAGAATGATCCCTGTATCTTCATGTTTGATGCAGCCAGTAAAAATAATTGATCCCCACTTGGTTTCATCATTTTTTGACAATTACAAGAGAGTATATCTGCATATCACAACTGAGTTGGAAAACAGGAGCACCTGGATTGCTGAGTGTACTTTGAGTATCCAAGTGATGACAGAACTTGAGGGGAATTTTTCCTTGGTAGAGCATCTTCAAAGTCAACATGTGTCAATTCCTGCTAAATCACGGGTGCAATTTACATTTCCTCAGGTACTACTCATTCTTGTGCAGGAAATCTTAGTCTATGGTCTGTACGTCTCTGTCTATAGTTTTGAACTTTGACACGTGTAAAGAACCTAGTCAATGAATCCAGGGATCTAAATCAATAATTTTGGTAACTTAAAGTTCTTTTTCAATTTCATGACCTTTTGTCTACTGAAGTTTATTGCCTCTCTGTGATGTGATCGGTTCTTGGACTGACTCTATAGTTTATACTAATTTGTTACAGGCTTCTGTTATATCTTTGTGTTATTAATGGTCTGTTTGGAATAGGGGTAATGGGGGGGGGGGGGGAAGGAGAGGGGGTGAAATTTGGATCTCAACCTGTTTGGCTGGCAGTGAAAACCGAGGAGGGGTAAACGGAAGTGAAAAAAGACGTGGGGCCCACATGATAATTTACCCCTCTGAAATGGGAGGTTTTGGAGGTGAAATGCACCTCATCCGAGCAAAGTTTCCAACTGCTTCCCTTCTCGTCTGCTGCTGCCCTTCATTTGCGTTCTAAAATAATAAATAAAAAATTATTTGATAAGCAATATAAAATATTTATTAATTAAAATAAAATTAGAAAATATATTTAATATTTAATTAAAATTATAAAATAATAAATAAAAAATAAAAAATTATTTGAAATATGTCAAATAAAAATATTGAAAGAAATATAAAATAGCAACTGTTCACATTTACCAGATTTTGCAAATTGGAATATGATAAGCAAACGTGCATCATTAAAGTGTCAATATTTGAAAATATTTGAATCCAACAATATGTAATATTAATATTAGAGGTAAATGTAAAAATAAAAATTAGTATTACTATTTAAAATTATTTAAAAAAAATTTACCTATTATGAAATGTACGGTATTTTATCAATATATTATAAATTTTTAATTGAGTTTATTGAGTTAATATTATAACAAAAACCAATAATATGTTATAAGGGCATTATAGTAATTTGATTCAATCCTATTTCCTCTCCCTTCAATTTTCACTCATTCCAAATAAAAGAAACTAATTTCACTCATATTTTCTTTTCCTTCCATTCTCATCCATTCCAAACGAATTAGGTAAAAAGTCTTTTACCTCCAATTACTTCCCCTTTTATTTCTTTTCACCTTCATTTCCTTCCCCCTTCATTTTCACCTACAGCTAAACAAAGCATAAAGGTTGTGTCACTTGTAGACAGTTTATTATTATTATTATTATTATTATTATTCTATGGTCTCTGCCTATATATTCTGGGTTCATGTACCATGATTAGATAGCCATAGGTTCATTATTGATTGTCTAAAGGTTTGGGACCTCTCTCTGTCTCTTGTTTTGTTTTTCATGGAATTTTTTACTGATCTCTGTCTTTAGGTTGCATGACTTCTGAATTATGAACAAATTTCATGATATTGGCAATCGTTAAAGTAGCCTAAGTAATGATGAAGTGTTGCTTCTGTGTGGAAGAGTAAAAAACTGAAAGTGTGTGATACTGGATTGATATTCTTTTCTAGCATCCTTCTACCATGGGTTCTGTTATGTTGCATCCATTAGGATTTGAAGTTGCAATCCTTACATTCAAGATTCTTGGTGTGAATTGGCAGCTTTTCTTCTACAAACCCAATTTGTGGTGGCCTAATGGAATGGGAAAGCAATCATTGTACAATGTTGTTATTAGCATTGATGTTAAAGGATTTGGAGAGTCTGATTCATGGAATCACCACTTTGGATTCCGCAAAATGGAGAGCAATATTGATGATGCCACTGGTGGAAGGTGTGGTTGCATCTCATATTTTCTTTGATGCTCTTAGCTTTTTGCTTATTTATTGGTTGAATCATTTCAAACCTTAAAAATTTTCTCATTACGCTTCTTGCATGTACCTTGTTTGATAGGTTGTTTAAAGTTAATGGAGAGCCAATTTTTATTAGAGGAGGGAACTGGATATTGTCAGATGGTCTACTGCGGCTATCCAAAAAGCGTTACAATACAGATATCAAGTTTCATGCAGACATGAATTTTAACATGCTTCGTTGTTGGGGTGGTGGACTGGCTGAAAGGCCAGAATTTTATTATTATTGTGACTATTATGGCATTCTGGTAACATATTCACCTCATTCTCCCTTTTATCGGCTGGTCTTTGTTGTTCTTCTCTTGTTACATATTAGAATGAATTCATTGCATAATGTAGGTCCGAATCCCCTTGGGGAGATTTGATTCATTCCAAATCAAAGAATTTGGAGGGTTGGCTTTGCTATGCCGATCATACTGCTTGTTTAATCTTTGTAGGTATGGCAAGAATTCTGGATTACTGGGGATGTTGACGGACGTGGTGTTCCAGTGTCGAATCCAAAAGGTCCACTGGATCATGACCTTTTCTTGCTATGTGCAAGAGACACAATCAAGCTTCTACGAAACCATCCTAGTCTTGCCCTCTGGGTAGGTGGAAATGAACAGGTTCCCCCAGAAGATATAAATACTGCTCTGAAAGATTACCTGAGACTTCATCCTTACTTTGAGAGCGTGGAGAAAAATGGCAAGCCTGTAAATGATCTGTCCCAAACGTTGAAGGATCCTAGCCAATATCTTGATGGCACACGCATTTACATCCAAGGATCATTGTGGGATGGGTTTGCAGATGGAAAGGGGAACTTTACTGATGGCCCTTACCGTATTCAAAATCCTGAAGACTTTTTCAAGGATGGGTTCTACAAGTATGGATTCAATCCTGAGGTTGGCTCTGTGGGAATGCCTGTTGCAGCCACCATAAGAGCTACAATGCCTCCAGAAGGGTGGCAGATACCACTGTTTAAGAAACTTCCAAGTGGCTATGTAGAAGAGGTCCCAAATCCCATATGGGAATACCATAAGTACCTTCCTTATTCACAACCGAAAGATGATGGTGGAAAGTCAAAGGTCCATGATCAAATTCAACTCTATGGAAACCCAAAAGATCTTGATGATTTCTGCTTAAAGGTTAGCAAATATCTCTATCCAGACAGTTGTCTGTGATGTTCTGTCCTTCCATCCTTGTTGTTGTGTTGAATTTGATATTCGATTTTATATTATAATCTTCTGAGGCGTTTGTTGTTTTGTTGATCCTGATATTTGATTTTATATTATAATCTTGGCAGGCTCAGCTGGTTAATTACATTCAATACAGAGCCCTTCTAGAGGGTTGGAGTTCTCGTATGTGGAGCAAATATACGGGTGTATTGATTTGGAAAACACAAAATCCCTGGACTGGTCTCAGAGGTCAGTTTTATGATCATTTACTTGACCAAACAGCAGGTTTCTTCGGTTGTCGATGTGCTGCAGAGCCGATACATGTTCAGCTTAATCTGGATACCTTTTTTATAGAGGTTAGTTTCTGGGGTAAATTTCTAGTTTTATGAGTCGGGTTGAGGAAATTATTAATAAACAGTAAAATACAACTTTGTAGGATGGAACATGTCTCTTGATCATCTTTATGAAGTGAATTTTAATATATGAAATACAATGCCAAAAGCAACAATCGAAAAAGAATTACAAGTGCTCTGCACAGTTGGATTAGTCACTTTCTCTTCTGCGGCCCATACATTGGCCCGTTATGTTATGCAATCCTCTTTGCAGCATGGACTAGTCATTTAATTATGCTTCGTGCCTGTAACAGGTTGTTAATACTACATCAGGAGAATTATCTGATGTTGCTGTTGAAGCCTCAGTTTGGGATCTTGAAGGCACATGCCCATATTACAGAGTTCATGAAAACATGTCTGTGCCCCCCAAAAGAGTATCAGTTATTGCTGAGATGAAGTATCAGAAGTCTAAAAATCCAAAGCCGGTCTACTTTCTTCTTCTTAAACTCTACAAGAAGTCAGATTTTAAAATTTTATCCAGAAACTTCTATTGGTTGCATCTTCCTGGTGGAGACTACAAGCTACTAGAGCCATATAGGAACAAGAAAATACCTCTCAAGATCACATCCAAGGTTTTCATCGAAGGGTCGACTTATGCAATTGAAATGAATGTGAAGAACACATCTAAAAGGCCAAACTCAACAAGTTTAATGCTGAAGTATGGTTCAACAGCTGAGCAAAGCGATGGCTACTTTGGTACGGACTCACCGGAAACTGTACATGGAGGGACTAGAAAAGAAAATGAAGTTGGATTCTTTAAGAGAATGTACAAGGGATTTTTTGCTGGGAAGAGTGATGGTTTGGAGGTTGCTGAAATAAATGGGCATGATGAAGGAGTTGCTTTCTTCCTTCATTTTTCTGTTCATGCTTCAAAGAGGGAACACAGGGAAGGGGAAGACACAAGAATTCTGCCCGTTCATTACTCAGATAACTATTTTTCACTGGTGCCAGGAGAGAACATTCCTATTAAAATATCATTTGAGGTCCCTGCGGGTGTCACTCCTCGAGTTACTTTGCATGGCTGGAATTACCACGGACACACGGTTCACGAGGCTGTATAACCACATCCGAGGCAACCTTGTGAATTGATCGAATTTAACACAAATGTATTATTTCCTTTAGTTGTGGGGCATTGGTTTTCCCGTCAACAGCAATAAAATAGTGATTTATTTGGATTAGTCCGGTTTCAATCTATTTTATGTCAGCTTGTGAATCTATATTTCATATTATGTCTCTAATCTGTTATAGTTTGATATAAATTGATGTCTTAGCGTGTGCTGGTTGAAATTTGAATATAAAATTTTTAACAAACTATCAAAAGATAGTTAAATGCAAGATGCAATAGCATCCATACGATGAAAATAAAAATTTAAGTAAAGATACTATTAAGTTGAGAATGGCTAGTTACATGCGGATTAAAAAAAAAAACACTATTAAAAAATAGTTTATCCATGCCTTTCCTTTTCTTCTCAACTATAAATACAGGGTAGATAAATTTTTGTATGCTTCAACTTTAATTTCATATAGTAAATAAAGGAAGGGTTAATTATCAACTTCTAAAAATTGAAAAATCGAACTTTTTGGGTGGGACTACGGAGTGGCTTAAGAATTAAAGAATTTCCCGTGCAGAGCGTTCCAAGAAACAGGTTTCATGACCGTACGTTCGACACTGCGGTCTTAGCTTGCCGAGGAAAGTTAAGTCGGCGGCCTCTTATATTTTTGAGGGCTGTCCCTTCTATCTTCCTCATCAGTTTACTTAATTCTGTCTATTAAGTTTCATGGATGAACTCCAGATGGGTATCTCTCAGGTTCAATTCCCATCTCCCTTCATGGGCTGCTTCTCTCAGTTCTCCTTTCAAGTCTCCAACTTTTCGAAAACCATTTTCAGAAACGTCAAAATCTGTTCTCAACCATGCAGAAATAAGCTTACTTCTCACGCATTGTGGGAGAGGTGGGAACCTTCAACTTGGATCTTGTGTTCATGCCTTTATCATTAAGCAAGTTAAATCTCTTGATTTTGACACCTTTGAGCGTACGGAGAATGTACTTTTCATTTGGAACTCTCTCCTCTCTATGTACTCGAAATGTGGCGAACTAGAGGATGCCTTTAAGCTTTTTGATCATATGCCTGTGAAAGATACTGTTTCATGGAATATCATGATTTCTGGGTTTTTAAGGAACAGGGATTTAAATATGGGTCTTAGGTTCTTTAAACATCAGCATGAGTCAAGGAATTATAGATTTGATAAAGCAACTCTGACTACACTGTTATCAGCATGTGATGGGCCTGAACACTCGAATCTAAATAAAATGATTCATGGTTTAATATTTGTAGGTGGTTTTGAACGGGAAATCCCGGTGGGGAATGCTCTTATTACTTCTTATTTTAAATGCGGATGTTTCGGTGAAGGAAGGCAGGTGTTTGATGAGATGCCTGGAAGGAACGTTATAACTTGGACGGCGGTGATTTCAGGCCTTGCACAAAATGACTTGTACGAAGATAGTTTGAAGTTATTTGAAACAATGCGGCGTGGACAAGTGAGACCAAATTCTTTGACATATTTGTGCTCACTTATGGCTTGTTCCGGTTTGCAAGCGCTGAGGGAAGGTCGTAAAATTCATGGCCTGCTCTGGCGATTGGGAATGCAATCGGATATACGCATTGAAAGCGCATTAATGGATTTATATTCAAAATGTGGAAGTCTAGAAGCTGCATGGCAGATTTTTGAGTCAGCAGAAGAACTGGATGAGGTTTCCTTGACAGTTATACTTGTAGCTTTTGCTCAAAATGGATTTGAAGAAGAAGCTATCCGCATATTTATGAGAATGGTGGAATCAGGGATTGAAATTGATGCCAACATGATCTCTGCTGTTCTTGGGGTATTCGGTGTAGACACTACTTTGGGCCTTGGTAAGCAAATACACTGTTTAACTGTTAAAAGGAACTTCATTCAGAATCCTTTTGTTAGCAATGGACTTATAAACATGTACTCCAAATGCGGTGATATGTGTGAGTCCCTCCAAGTCTTCTGTTGTATGACTCAGAAGAATGCAGTTTCATGGAACTCCATGATTGCGGCTTTTGCACGTCATGGAGATGCTTTCAGAGCACTTAAATTGTATGAAGAGATGAAAATGGAAGGTGTATCTCCGACAGATGTTACCTTTTTGTCACTACTTCATGCTTGCAGTCATGCAGGCTTACTTAAGAAGGGGATGGAGTTTTTGGAATCCATGACTAGAGATCACCGTATAATTCCACGGTCAGAACATTATGCCTGTGTTGTTGATATGTTGGGTAGGGCAGGACTTCTTAAGGAAGCTAAAAATTTCATTGAGGGATTGCCCGAGAATCCTGGCTTATTGGTTTGGCAAGCATTGCTTGGAGCTTGTAGCATACATGGTGATTCTGACATGGGCAAATATGCTGCAAATAAATTATTTTTAGCTGCACCCTATAGCCCAGCTCCATACATTTTGATGGCCAATATATATTCTAGTGAAGGGAAATGGAAAGAGAGAGCACGTGCCATTAAGAGGATGAAGGAGGTGGGAGCGACAAAAGATGTAGGTATAAGCTGGATTGAGATTGAAAATATAGTGAGCAGCTTTGTTGTGTGGGACAGATTGCATCCTCAAGCTGATATCATATATTGGATTTTAGGTGGGTTGCTCAGACACATGGAAGACGAAGGTTATGTTCCTGACAATAGTTATATTCTCTATTACTTGGGTCAAGATGATTAGGATTAGCCGCTGCTTTTATTTGTGACAATTCATACTTTAGTGACCTTCATGTTTTGATGCCTTTTTTCCCCGAGAAACTGTCTTAAAAAGTATCGCTCACTGTACCTCCAATATTATCTCATCAACTAATAACTTTTCTCTGTATAATCGAATTTCGGGACGGTTTGTTAGGATTTTCAACAGTGATTTATCATTGTTAACTTTTGATTCTCTTCAGCGGGTAGTGGAAATGTGTATACCCCTTACGTTGACTCCAAGCATGTTATTTTAGGAAGGAGAGGTATAGATTGGTATAACTTTTCACCTATATCAATGGTCCGTACGATTGCAAAAAAAGTTATCCATAATGCATTAAGGCTATACACACCATAATTTTTTCACAAAACTCTATCTCCTATGCGCACTTTTGTATTTTCAAGGCCCACGAAATGGTGTACAGTTCACAGTGAACTTGAGCGAGGAGTTGAAATGAGTATTTTAAGATGTAAACGCAATTTTTTACTTAGATGTATATAAGGCCAAGAACAGGCACGGAAAGAGAGTCACGTTATACATATAATGGATAACGGATTTCAGGGTATGATACAAGCTGTAAGGCTTCTGAAAATTAGCCTGGAAAATCAGACTGCATGAATAATGTATTTGAGCGCTGATGACAAGAAGAGAGATGATCATCAAAAAGCCTTCATGAACCGATTTATTGAAGAGAAGATGCCTGCCGCTTTGTCAAGCAAACTTGGGCCTTGATCTGGTTTCTGGTCCTCACTCCCAAATATTATCTGTATCGGAGTTAATGATACCATCAGTGTAAGTTCGGGGTGCTTTCCTCAAGAATTAGGAAAATTCTAGGGTACACTACTAACATAGTGATGTACCGATACATTATCAAATCTGATCGTTAATCAAGCGTACAAAATTTGACTTTATAGAAAAGTAATTGTAATTAACTGTTGAATCTGGTGGTGTACTGGTATACGACTAAATAGTGATGTACCATAATCTCTCCTAAAAAATTATTCACCAACATAACTAAGGACAAAACTCTAACTTGGAGGTATGTAACTACATGGAATGGTTAAATGAAATATATATGTTAGCGTCTCAAATTGAAGCTCCCTAACCTCAAGTTCTTCAGCATCAGGACGGCTTATGAATTCCTTGGCTAGCAAATATCTGTTCGGCCTATTCTTATCATCATAGAACACTTTCCACAATCTAAGTATAATCAGCAACACAAGGAGCAATGGAGCATACAGCAAACCATAAGTAGATCAACTTTTTCCGTGGTTATTAAAAAGTACATAAATAAATAAATGCAGGTTCCTTTAACAGATTACAGTTTGGGTTCAATTACTGCCAAATATTTTATCAACAGTGTGATTTCTTTTACCGAACTGTGTCTTCAACGGGACAAAAAGAACTTACCCTGGATAACACCTAAACACTGCACCAGATGGTAGCGGTCGCATGGAATAGACAGTCGTAAAAGTGCTGTCCAACAAATTAGAGTTTAGTATCCAGATATGATCGGAACAAGGGAATTCTTAAAAATAAAACTGCACTAAGAAAGCGCGTGAAAATAACTGAGCATAACCAGTAAATTACTGACGGGGAGACGAAGCTTAAAATTCACTTCATTTTAAATTTTTTGCTATTATTTTATTTTATTTTTTAACTCGAGGAAGAGTCATAATATAAGGTGCAAGATGACACAGCACGAGACCATAGTCATAAGTTGTAGTCGGTAGAGTTCAATTAAAGCACTAAGCTAGGCCAAACAGCTTGAAAACATTTGTGGCTTTGACTTAACACTGTCAGGACATTTTCTCGCTGAAAAGAAAATCTCTTGTTGCAGTTGCAATATATAACGTTTTCAATTTTTAATTGAGATGTAAACCATTGATCAAATCTGATGAAATGGTTAAGAAACAACACCTTAAAAAGTAGCGTCTTAACTTCCGCACATTTACTCCAACACCCACATCCTCACTTATCAGGCGTGGATTCCACATAATGAGAGGCCTAGGCTGCCAATATATGGAATGAATGGTTAAATTTCAGATATCATTGGGTTGCTGACACAGTAGTTGCGCACAAGATAGAAGGGCCTGAGAGATCAGGAATGTACTGGATCGCCTGAGAGATTAGCTGCAATTCTTTCTACATATTCTAACATCTGATAGTCAGGAACAACCATCACTACAATCTCATCTTCCTTCTCTACAGGCTTCCTGTCACTTAAGCTGGATAAACAGAACAGAAGAAATGTACATAATATAACAGCATGATCATCAATTGAACAAAGAAAACCAAACTTTTGTGCATGGAATTGAAACAGAATGACCATCAAAGTTCTCAAGTGCAATGCAGGAGCAAGAATCCAATGGTTGAAAGAATGCTCTACAACAATCACCTTGCAAAACTAAATGTAGCATCTTTCCAGCGATATTTTAGAAGAGCAGCTGCACCAGCATCTGGAAATATGGCTTTAACTCTCTAACAATCAATCAAACCGAAGGAAATCAGCCACCAAGGATACAAGTTACATAATGAATGCATCAACACCCACTTTGAAAGATTCTGGGTTTTACATTGAAGCACTATAATCAGTACTATTCAAAAGAGTCAGTAATTACTACACCAGCATCTTCTTTTGTGGATCCTTAGGTTAAAAGAATTTAGCAAGCTGCTGACATCTGTTTTTTGTTTTCCTCACCAGAATGAATACTAGAATGGAAAAAATGGAGTGTGATTTTAATGGCCTGCGTAAAGGCTAGTGTTACAAAGAAATCAAGGAATTAGGAAGGACGGGTCAAAGATGGCAAAGAGATGCTTGCAAATCAAATGGTTGTGAATGATGCACATGCAAACAAACAGTTAAATTTACATGAAAAATAACGGTAAAGTAATCAATTTTAGGGAGAAATACAGTAGCAGGTCTGAGACAAGGAATAGAGTAGGCTTATTGTAACTCGTTAAATCACCGTAAGCCATCAAACTAACCTGACATTCTGTTTCTTTGATAAGTGTATCTAAGAAAATCTTTGACAATTCCCAGAGCTCCACCTGTGCACCTTCCTCGTCTAAAAATTGCAGTTGGGGGATCAAAAGTTCAACCTGTAAGATGCTTCAAATCATTAAAAAGGCAACAACGAAGCAAAAATTTCTTGTCAGGTTAAGTAAATAGCAATCACCAACAGCAACAAGGACACTCTAGAGAGAAGAGATGCAATGCAAATATTCATTCATTCACCAATAAGAAGATTAAGTAAAGAAGTTGGAACAGTTTCACAATATAAACCCATTTCTAATTCCCTCTTAAATAATATTATATATAGAAGTTGAAGCAGGCCTGAGTCACCAACAACGACAACAAGGACGCTCATGGAGAGAGGGAAAAAAAAATGAACAGATAATGCATCCTAGTTTTAGGAAGTAAACTAGGAACATACTATGGCTCTCATCCCTCCAGAAGACACAAATAAGGCAGTTGCCAGACTGGATTGCCGCACTGCTCCCTCCAAGTCTGGTGGCAAGCAACTGAGACAGAAAACAAGTTAACAGCATTTTAGATAAACAGCCTCACACAATTGACTACAGTTATCAGTTTCTTCAATTACTTTTAAAATTTAGACCCCAGAAGAAACGGCTCAAAGTATATCTCTCTCCTCACAGTTCTAAAAGAGTGATAAAAGAAAATTATAAAAAAAATGAATACAATTTATAATGCCCAAATGGTAAACAAATACCTGTCATCTTCCTCCTCCGAAATATCTGGATTTTCGGGTAAAGAATTAGGCAGGGCCTCTTTAGCGGGTTCAGGAGGAAGCTGACCTTGGAATTTCTCAAACTTTGCACAGATTCTCGAGCTGGAGCAGGCAGTGTGAAGAGAAATCCCATTAGAGACAGCATGTGAGAAAGAGAAGCATAAACGAGAGGGGGAAGTCGAAATGGGTATGGAAGCGTGGCTGCAGTGGAATTTATAACTTGTACTCGAAGAAGCCATATCCTTTTTCATTCTATCACAACTCTACACTGCTCCTAAGCCACCGTCCACCATTAACTGAAACCTGCAACTGCTGCATATGCTTTCCTGTTTGGATTTTTTGCTGGGTTTCCCGTTAGATCCACGTGGCATCTATCATTGCCGTGCATTAATGATTCCGCAATCTGACCATACAAGGATGGATGGTCAACGACACCGTTTCGCTTTTTTGGGTCATTTTTTTCTTTCCCTTTAACAGGCTACAGGCCCAAGTATTTTTATTCGGGCCTTCAGTTTAAATGGATAAACCCGTAATCCGACTTGACGCTCCACGGCCCTACTGACTTTTATAGCCGTTGCGAAGGATCTTCGTTCGGACTGTGCCCGTGGACCCCCCCAAATTCAAACTTAATTGAAATTCCATCGAAAACCCTTCAGAGCCAATTTATTTTAATCAGCAAAACAGCGAACGCACCTCTCTCTCTCTCTCTCTCTCTCCCCCCTCCCTCCGTCTCTCGCTCTAGCTGAGGAAGATTTTCTAGTTTCTTCTTGGAATTTCCTCCATTTCTTCAAGATCTCCATCACCGAATCCATGGATGCAGATGGTAACTGACTCTCTGTTTTCCCTGTTTCTCCGAAAGCAACGAGGTTCTTGTATCCATAATTGTCATGAATGCATTCATTGTTTGTGGGGAATTAACGAATGTTGTGCTTCTTGTAGATCAAATTATTGAAAGGCTTGCGGAAGAGTTTAATCGATTTGTTCTTGACTGCAATTTGAAGCAGTCTTCAATACGTGACTCAGGTTTGAGTTCTATCTAGTTTTGATTTCACCTTTTTTTTTTTTTTTTGTGTCTTCCTAGAATCTTCCTGTGCTTTTTGGTTTTTTTTTCCCTTTTCAATTGAAGAATTGTACTTATGAGGTGTTTATCATTTTCCAGTTCAAAGCGCAAAGATCGTAGCCAATGATTTTGGAAGTGGTAGGTGTTCCTTTTTTTTGTTTAATTAGGTTTGATTTATGTTTAGGCAAAGCCATGATACCTTTAAAATCTAAGATCACGACGAATGTAGATATTGAGTTTTTCTCTGAACATTTTCCTTTATTTTCGAAGTTGTTTCCACTCCTGATGTGTTTTAAGATTCTCACGATTGTGGCTCATATTTTGCCTCTCTTGCCTGCTTTTATTGATGTTTGGATTTGGATTTCAGCAGATAATGCTTCTGCACTATTGAAGGAGAATTCTGACTGCGTGGATGATAATAGCAGTCCACCCAATGAAATCTATGACATTTCTCCTGATCAGGGTCATACCCTTCCAATATTGAAGAAAATCCTTGACTTGAGTAACAAAATTCAGGTAAACTTTGAATATTATTGAATCAAAATATAGAAAAAACAATAACATTTATTATTTATGTTTGTGATCTTATTCATATTTTGTTTCTTTTGGCGCACCAGGATTTGAAGAAACAGCATGTTGTCCTATCGGATTACGTGAAAGTTACAATGGACTCATTTCCAGGCCCTGACGTTTTAAAATCTGTTCAGTTTATCAGTAGGACTCCATAAACCTGAAACTAAAAAGTACTCTTGTTCTCTTTTGATTAGTTATGATAAGCTTTTGTATTTGTCTGGTATACTAGGTGCTGAACATGAGCTTCTGAAAAGAAAGTACTTGGAGGAGTCCTCTGAGCGAAGGCGGCTGTACAATGAAGTGATTGAACTGAAGGGAAATATTAGAGTTTTCTGCAGATGCAGACCATTAAATGAAAATGAAATTCTAAATCAGTCAGCATCTGTGGTCAATTTTGAATCATCTTCTGATAATGAACTGCAAGTCATTTGCTCTGATTCTTCTAAAAAGCAATTCAAGTTTGACCATGTATTTAGACCTGAAGATAATCAAGGTACTTGAGAAATTATAACCTGTGGGCGGTTAGTGCAGAAATTTTCTTCTGAATATTAATCATGAATTTTATTTATGCAGAGACTGTTTTTGCGCAAACATTTCCTATTGTTACGTCGGTCTTGGATGGATATAATGTCTGCATATTTGCCTATGGCCAGACTGGAACCGGTAAGACATTTACCATGGAGGGAACAGCAGAGCATAGGGGAGTTAACTACAGAACCCTGGAGGAATTGTTTCGAATTTCTGAGGAGAGAAAAGGAGTAATGAAATATGAATTGCTTGTTAGCAAGCTGGAGGTTTACAATGAGAAGATAAGAGACCTCTTGGCTGACAGTTCCACCCAACCTACTAAGAAGTGAGTATTCATTTTACTCTGTTTACTCTATTGGTACCAAAGTCAATTTTTTTATTTTAAACTATCACCTGATTAAACAAGATTTAAGGATACCAGTGACGTTATTGCCATGCCACTGTACTTAACATGCTAAAAATAACAACATAGAAGTAGTTTGTTAACTTCTATATAATCGGGTGAAGGTTGGAGGTAAAGCAAGCAGCAGATGGAACCCAAGAAGTTCCAGGACTTATTGAAGCTCGGGTTTATGGAACAAAGGATGTGTGGGAAATGCTCAAGTCAGGAAACCAAGTCAGATCTGTTGGATCCACCAGCTCTAATGAGCTTAGCAGCCGCTCTCATTGGTAATCTTCGTTCCTGTAGACAAACCCCATTTTTGTGCTCATATTTTCTGAGTTTTTAGTATTAGTGAATATTGACTGTAAACATTATTGAACATATTTGTACACTATTGATGAGTGATAACCAAGGGTAGTTCATATTATGCAGCTTGTTGCGAGTTAGCGTTGTTGGAGAGAATTTAATAAATGGCCAGAGGACGAAGAGTCACCTTTGGCTTGTAGACTTGGCTGGTAGCGAGCGCGTGGCAAAAACTGAAGTTGAAGGGGAAAGATTGAAGGAATCTCAATTCATAAATAAATCTCTTGCAGCACTTGGTGATGTTATCTCTGCCCTTGCATCCAAATCTGCTCATATTCCTTACAGGCAACTCTCTTGCACTTGTTCTGGAGAACCCTTTTTTCTAATCTTTATATCTTATTAATAAATTTAGGCTTTTGTTTGACACAGGAACTCAAAGCTCACTCATATACTGCAGAGCTCTTTAGGTGAGGCTTTACTTCAGCATGACTCCCGTGTGATATGACTTACTGCTAATATTGATGCTCATCTAGTCATCTTTATTTCTGATTTTTATACTGGGGTTCAAATGCAGGAGGAGATTGCAAAACGTTGATGTTTGTCCAGATTAGTCCAAGTGCAGCAGACCAAGTAGAGACACTCTGTTCACTGAATTTTGCCACCCGTGTCCGAGGAATTGAGAGTGGCCCAGCTCGCAAGCAAGCTGACCTCACTGAGCTGTTTAAGTACAAACAGATGGTAAGTTAGAGTAAAAATTTTCTTTTGGAAATGGAGTAACCATGATTTAATTGCTGAGATTTTGAAATTCATCATCAACAGGCAGAAAAGCTCAAGCATGATGAGAAGGAAACTAAGAAATTACAGGATAGCTTGCAAACCTTGCAACTAAGGCTTGCTGCAAGAGAACACATATGCAGAAACCTTCAGGAAAAGGTAAAAACATGCCTTGAAATGTGTTATAAAGCTGCCATTGAACCAACTTGGTTCGTTTCAATTAAACCAATCTTTTTATGATAAGAGCAATGATCCTCGCATCCCAAAACACGCGCCATGATATAAGTCTTCTCATAATTAAACAGCTGTGGTTGGATTTTGTCAGGTACGTGACCTTGAGAACCAAATAGCTGAAGAAAGAAAAACAAGACTGAAGCAAGAAAGTAGATCACTTGCAGCAGTTTCAGGTGAAACTTCAACTCTCTCATCGTTAAAACAAGCAGCGCCTCAGAAAGCTGTAACAGAGAAGAAGCCCCCGCTTGGTCCTTCCAAACTGAGACTGCCACTGCGCAAAATTACTAATTTCATGCCACAACCATCTCCATTACCATCGAAGAAAAGGGTAAATACCACTTCCATGGTACCATCACCAAATGGAAAGGAAAACATAGGCAGAACAGCCTCAAGAAGAAGGGCCTCTGTATCCGTAAGACCAGCCGCACCATCAACATCGCAGGTTTTTCAGCCTAGGAGGCGAATCTCCATTGCCACATTCCGTTCCGACACAAACTCTGACATGACAACTCCAGGCCGTGCATCATCAACAATGCAGGTTTTTCAGCCTAAAAGGCGAGTCTCCATTGCCACATGCCGTCCCGATACAAACTCTGACATGAGAACTCCAGTCCGTGCATCATCAACAATGCAGGTTTTTCAGCCTAGGAGGCGAGTCTCCGTTGCCACATTCCGTCCTGACACAAACTCTGACATGACAACTCCGTTCTGTGGCTCTGCCTCTCGGTTCAACAGTGGCATCATCACAGGAGGAGGAGCTCAGCAATCACTGATAAGGAACCAAAGGAAAGCTCGGTATTCGCGGCTGTTTGCCCCATTACCAGAAATGAGACCATCATCTGAGACAACACCAATTGCTATGAGGAGCTGTAGTAAGTTTATGGGGAGTCCAACACAGGCAGATTCAAGGGTGGCTAGACATCCAGCATTGGTTGCCCTCCAAAAAAAATCTTTGGTGTGGAGTCCTCTCAAGTTGAGAGGCCTGAAAAATAACAGAAGGTTGCCATCTCGACCTTCCACCGGCATGTAATGACCTTCCACCGGCATTTTGAAAGATTTTAGACATCTTTTTAGTTGTATGCCTTTCTGCTTTATAAGATACATCCTTGTAAAAAAGTCCCTTCTATATCAACCTTAAATACATGCTGCAATTTTTTTCCTATTTTACTTTCAAAGCATTAGTTTTAATTTGACATGGTTAAAGAGCGAGACTATGGCTGTGAAAGGCAATAGATGAGATCTTTGACTCGCAGAAAAACTATTTTAAAAAATTCTCCATGTAATGGGGATGGTTGATGGGAGATTTAAGCGGCTGGCTACTAAATCAGAAAATGTTACCTACCATTGAACACTCCACTCATTTGCATCACTTGTCATGGAGTTTTACTTCACTTAAATATTTATTATATACTATCATCCCACCTCTTACCATCACTTATTATTTAATTTCACTCTACCCACCACTATCAATTTACCACTCGCGTCCACATTGAGTATAAGGGATGGATATAAGTTAATGTATCTAAACTCTAAGTTTAGTTTCAAGTGGACTTATTAATATTCCGTTCTCAAAAAGCATTTTGAGTTAAATGCTTGGTAGGAGCATGTATGCTTTTTAACAAGTTGACAAAAAAGTTTTTCTTCTAACTTTAGGTGAGATAGTTGCACCACCTTATACTAAAACAAAGATAAAAATATGAAAACTACAATCATATGCTTTTTGAGTCCTATTAGGTACTCAAACCAAGTTGAAATTAACAAAATATCCCAAAAACAATAAAGAATTAGAAAATTTGTACGCAGGTCAGATTCTTCTAAATTTTACTTCATTTTAATATTTATCACAGACTACCTTCTCACTTCTTACCATCACTTACTATTTAATTTCACTCTACCTACCACTACCAATTTACCACTCATGTCCACATTGAGTATACAAGGGATGGATATAAGTGAATGCATCCAAACTCTAAGTTTAATATCAAGTGGACTTATTAGTACTCCATCCTTAAAAAGCATTCTGAGTTAAATGCTTTATGGCAAGAGTATGTATACTTTTTTACAAGTTGACAAAAAAGTTTTTTTTCTAACTTCAGGTGAGATATTTGCACCACTTTATACTAAAACAAAGATAAAAATATTAAAATTACAATCATATACTTTTTTAGTCTTACTAGGTTCTCAAACCAAGTTGAAATTAACAAAATATTCCTAAAACAATAAAAAAATTAGAAAATTTGTACAGAAGTCGGATTCTTCTAAATTTTAGTCATATGACTCTCTCATTTTGCTTAATTTTTCCACCAAATTTTGTCTAAAATCAAGCATGTTTGTTTGTTGAATTAATCACAATTATTAATTTATGATATTTTCTTCCACTTCAAATATCAATACCCTTATTAATGCTTCCATCACATTCACCACCACCACTCATACCCACCATCTATTTCTCTTTAACACCACTCATTTCATTCAAATCAAGTATGTTTATTTGTTGAATCAATCAGAATTATCAATTTATGATATTCTCCCCTACTTCAAATATCATTGCCCTTATTAATTACTCAATCACATTCCATACCATCACTCATATCTACCATCCATTTCTCTCTAACACCACCACTGATCTTCTTATCAACAATGGCTATTATTATTACCACCAATCATTATCATTATTATCACTAACAACCACAATTATAATCTAGTATTGTCCACCTCAATCACCACCAGCTAATATCATTCACACAACTCACATTTACTGATGCCATTAGACTACTTTTAATAACACCACCACTCCCATAGCTACTACATGTAGTTTGTATATTATTATATTTGTGAATAAATTGATTTATTACAACTTTTAAGCAATTTATTATAATTTTATTATATAAATATAATAAGGTTGGACTGCTTTTAGCAACGCTACCACCTCTATAACTATTGCATATAGTCTATATATTATTATATTTGTGGATGAATTGATTTATTATCATTTTTAAACAATTGATTATAATTTTATTACTTATTAATATACTGTTCTTGTAATTAACGAGTATATATGAATCAAGCCATAAAAAAGGGAATCATGTACAATGTGATTCCATCACATATCCGAACTAAATATCCTAATAAAGATGTATAGATTATCTAAGTCTTCTTCCTAATTTAACTGCGTTTCCTTTCCATTTTTACGAGTGTATCTATTCCCTTGCTGTTTCAATTCGTTTGGCGGTGTGGATTTTACTTGTACCAGTGTTTTTGTTTTTCTTACATTCATATCCACGAAAACATGTTTACAAATGACTGTTTTCATTTGATGAAGAAAAATCCAATGGTGTACTACTAACATAGTGAAGTATTGATATACTATTAAATTTAATCACTCACGTATTTTTGTCTTCGCAAAGTTTAACCTTTTAAAAAATGCAAATTTAATGTATTATTAAAATTGGTGATACACTAATATATCACCCCATTAATAGTATATAAATAACCATTCAAAAAGATATTTTATAAATTACATTAGCCTTTTTAAAATCTAGACTAAATATTTTAAATACCCTCCATTTCTTAAAATTATACATTTTCATTCTTCTAAGATACTTTTATTGCTATAAAATAAAATACTATTATTTTTTTTTTATTACAACTCCTCTAATATCATTTCTAATGATTAGACAATTAGTGTCCTACATTTTTATGAATAATGTTATAACATAATTATATTTAAAGAAGAGAGAGTATTTTATTTCTTAAAAAAGAGCATATTTATATATAAAATGTATATAAACATGACCTTCTAGAGATAGAATATAAAAAAAAATTAAAATTTTGATACTGTTATAGAATGCATGAGTATAATAAAGTTAAACTTTCAGGTCAATGTACATTCCCCTACTTTCTTTATTCCATGCGTGAAGTGTCCCATGACCACGACGGAAGTAAAAATATAACCCAAAAACTTATCGACTCCAAGGACACAGGGCTTAAATAGTCTCTGATCAGTAGCACATGAAGACTGCATTTATCATGGAGACAGGCCCATTCTTTCAGCCTCGACATCATCACACATCAAAACCGAAATTATCAGACAGATTTCATAGGAAATCCCGTGACACACACACTTCTGATTATTTCTATTTTCATAATACAATCGGCCACAGTTGAGGCGTGCATCAATTTCTCAACCAAAGATGATGATAATAATAATAATGATCAAAAATAAAAAAGAGAATTTTCAATCAACACCTGTATAAAAGACTTCAGAAGAGCACATATCACAACAACACGGACGGCAGCTGAGCACTTGGGAGGAGGAGAACATAGAAGCTATTTCTGGCTGACACAACAAATTTTGTCGTGCAAGTGAGATGCATCATCACTGTATCCACCAAGAATGGCACAGGCACAGCGAGCAGATTGGGTAAAATATAATATTAACAACCCCAACAAAACTGCAGCAACACTTAAGTTTGCACTCCCAGTGCCTTTTAAAATCCCTTCTCGACTGTAGGATTAAGGCTCTAACATACTCATTTTAGCTGGGAGATGCAAATCTTGTCCGCTCTCTTTGCCGATGCAAAGCTCGATCCTTTGGCGAAGATGTTTTCCCCCCAATGGCCGCTTGGCGCATCATTTCTGCCAAGTTACCCAAGAGAAAAATGTAAATAAGTTTGTTATGAAATTATTGGGCATAATAAGTTCCATTCATATAAATATTTTTACAAATTTACAGTTCAATTTTCATGAGGGAACATGTAAAAAAGAAGGCATATCAAACAATCAACATGTGACAAATAAGAAATGAAAATGACAAGAGAGAAACATCTAACCTCGCTTTCTCTCAAGTTCTTGGTCAAGTTCTTCTTTCCACTTCCTCTGTCTCTCCGAAAAGCTTAAACTGCCAGTATATATTCAATACTCCAGATTACTATAGATATTTAAAGATAATTGATGACAGGACAAGCAAAGCAAAGAATTACACCACGAACCTTGGGCTACTCGGTTCCTGCTGGGATTCAACAAAAAGTCCTTTGAATTCATTAAGGGGAGATGATGGAATGTCCAGAGAACTATGGTTGCTGGCATTGCCAGCATTTGGTGAGGACCTGCCGTTACTTCCGGGACTTCCAGCATTAAAAGTATCGAGTGCTTTAGATGGGTTGCCGGCTGGCACTCGATTTGGTGACTTACTTTTCGGAGGCAATTTCAAGTACTTTGGACCAGCTTCATCAGTTGGGCTTGCGATTACACCGGGAGAACAAGATGTATTAAAACTATTGTAAAACTCTTCGTATAAGGGTGTTTGCAGTTTTTTCAGCTCTAGAGCCTATAACAGTCATTGATATGACAATTTAATGTACAAAGTTATTCAAAAGAACTTGATTTTGGAGCAATGCATTTAATTCCTGATTAAAGCATTACCTTCTCATCCAGAAAGGCTTTAATTTTTGACTCTGTGAGCTCGTCATCTTCCTCAGAGTAAGACGGTCCATATGAAAAGGAAAAATCTTTCTGCCCCTCACAAGAAGGCACGTGAATTTTCTCAGTATCAACACTTACTGCTTTCTGTTTTTCTGGACTTGCATCAAATTTGCACTCCCAATCATCAAAGGGGTCAGACATTGGGTTGAAATTCTACATACGAATATAATTAGTTTCTGAAAGTCTATAATTTCTTGTGGAACATAACAAACTACAACTTGCCATTGCAATCACCTTTATATCATCTGACGTTAAAGATCTAAACTTGATCTTCCCTTCTGAGAACTGATCTTTATCACCAATCAGGCACATGTCGTCATCACTGTTCGTTCTCCAAAACCGTTTACCTCCTGACTCCTGAGGGCGTAAAGTTGAGCAGCACATACTGCACAATTACAAACATATGTAAGTCAGAGAAGACTAACATTTTATTAGCATTAATTAAAATGTAAACCCGTGAAGGATCCCGTTATAAGTATGACAGGACAAACTGCCAGATAAGTCCAAGAAATTATTTTCAACACTTACGAGATTTCAACATTTGCGACATATGATGGTGAAGGAGCTTCAGTATCTTCCTGTTGGAAACAAAAGTTATTTCCTTGCAAGATGGTGTATGAAACATAGTGCAATTTTGTCCTGATAATCACTTGGACTATACAAACCATGGCAGTATATGATAGCTGAAGAGGATTGATGTCTTGACCAGTAACAAATGGATGCTGCACCCAGTTAGCAAACTTAAGTTAATCACCAGTAAAAGCAATCATTTATTGCAAAATATTGTAAAATCATTACAGCATAGTGCACTATTTCAACCTTAGCATATGACTCAAATGGTCATTCAAGCTGCAGAAACCAATACATGCACATTCAATAGAGGTGGTAAAAATTACCTGCAGCAACTCTGATGCTGAAGGCCTAAAGTTTGGTTCCCTACAGACAGATAATATGCATTAATCTGTATGTATATTTGCTCTCTCTCTCTCTCTAACAAACACATGCACACGCACACACTCATCAGCAGGTGAGCATCGTTCAGTAACCAGAAATGAGATTGAAGGAAACTTGGTATTTAAAGTCTTCTCCTTCTACAACTTAGCTGATATTTTGGAAGCACGCCAAAGAGTGAGTTCCACATGTAAGTTATTGATGCTATGTGCATGATATACTATAAGGGAAAAGAATGCACAAATTTAAAATACGGACTTGAGGGCGTAACCAAATTAGGACTTAAGTAACATACTTTTGTAAACATTTAAGCAAAAAGTCTTTTGCTTCAACAGAGAGCTGCTCTGGGATTGGTGGATGAGACTTTGTTGTCCCTATATGGAAGAGAGCAGCAACCTGAAGGATTATTCATTAGTATATTTTCAGGGAGAACCTCAAACAAAATTTAAGGAGACAGAATTTAATACTTCTTGGTATTGTTGACTCCAAGGGGGCTTTCCAGTGGCCATCTCAATTACAGTACAGCCAACGCTCCATATATCAGCAGAGCTGAAAATTTGTTCTTATTAGAAAACTATTTTTTAGTTCCAATATACTAAATTAGAACAGAAATTAATACACATGCATATAAGAACTTAAAGAAAATAAGAAATGCACAAAACTCCAAGCAGCTGAGTACATAAGATGTATTAGATGAGTATATTGACGATGAAGCAGCATGTTAATAAGGATATTGCCCTTACAAGTTATGTCCTGTCTGGAGAATAACTTCCGGAGCCATCCAATATGGGGTACCCTTCATAGACTTTGCGCCAGAAATGGTAGCCTGAAGCAATGTATCTCTTAGACTAATATGCAAATAGAAGAGACTTTACAACATAAAATACAAAGTAATGTGATGTGACTGAGAAGATTGAGAATACCAGCTCAACAACCTGTTTGGATGCTCCAAAATCTGCAAGTTTTATGCATCCTTTGTTATCTACAAGAATATTTGCCCCCTGAAAGTATTTTATAATTAAAATTAGCTGATTGAAAAGAATCAATTTCACAAAAATATATAAATGATATTACAAGGAAAGCCACCTTAATGTCCCTGTGCATGATCCCATTTTTGTGCAAGTACTCCAGTCCTAGCAATAACTGCTTTGTGTAAGTTCTTATGACCTGTGTAGTGGATTAAAGTCAATAATATGATATAAGATTTCTAACTACGAGTGCTCAGCAGCTAAACTTACAGCCTCGGGGAAGCTTCCAAACTTTCCCAAGAGTGATGAAATGGATCCACCAGGTACAAACTCCAAGAGAATATTTAAAGTGTCATCCTCTCTAACAGTACCCAGATATCTCTAAAGGCCAACGAAAAAAAAAAAAAATACATAGTCAACAGAATGTTCAGGTGAACTAAATGAAGAAGTAAATTTCATTTGCCAATTAAAGATTATACTTACAACAATGTTGGGATGTGAAAGATCTTTAAGAAGCTTTACTTCTTCCTCGAGCTCTTTTATGTGAGCCTGTTAGCAGTTTTCATAAAAAAGGGTACAATTTAAAAATTTTAAATCATGCAAAGCATGGAAACAAAGAAACACCATCCTCTGCAACCAGCTTTACATTGTAAAGTAAAAAGATGTTATCCTATCACTTAAGATCAGTCTCAGTTTCAAAGTACGCTGAACTGAATTTATTTCTCTACTTTTAACAGCTCCCTGATAAATTTGATGACAACTAATTGTGAGCGAAATAAGTGCTTCATTTCCAGAAGTTTCTCATTCATTGAAATTTCAGCAATATAATAAAACCGGCAAGGAAATGCAATGGCTTTGGTTAGGAACAAGCTGATGAAATCAAACATATAGAAACCATAATTCCTTATATTCTATTCTCATTTGGAACAATATGTTAATGATAGATACTAACAGTCAATTAACTGGCAGTTACTTGCTTTAACCGATGCAGTCAGAATCAGAAGCCTAGTACACCGTCGATCACAGAAACCCAGAAGATAACAGAATCACTCGGATAATGTAATCAATGGGGAAAAAAAAAGATTAAGCCAAGTAAACACCAGGAACTTAAATTCAAACCTGTGCCTTCTCCTTGGAAGCACTGTTTGCTGCTATAAGAACCTAAAAAAAGAACAAAAATTACCAATTTCAACTTCAAGTTGAAACTATAACATTAGATAAGCGTGAGCATAGATTACAAAAATAATATTAAGTGAGAGAGATAGTCATTTGCCAACTGTAGAGCTCAAATTCAAATTGAAGAAATATGAATTATTTACTTGCATAATTGGAAAAGCATAATTATCATCAGAGAAACGGAATGAACCTGCTTCACTGCCAGAAGCTCTCCAGAATCAAGATTCATGCCCATGTAAACACGGCCAAAGGCACCGCAACCGATCAACTCGCCCTTGCGCCATCGGATCGTAGGCACAGTGTCCCTGGGGATCGGCGGTGATGGAGATGACGTCGGCGAAGGTTTGGAGAAGACTCCGGACTTGCGGATGCAAGAATTGATCTTATCTACTAGGGTTCCTCCCAGTGGAGCTTCTTCGTTCTCCGGCAAAGTACGAAACAAGAGTGATCGACGAACTGATCCAAAAATCTCCTGCATTTGCATTTGTGACTCTTAGCGTGAGTAAGAGTGGTGATGGTTACGCGAGAGAAATGCTGCGTCGGCACCACAAAACAGAGAAGGAAAGGAGGGAAAAGGAGTCGAGGATTCCATTTTTCAAAAATTGGGACGTACTAGTAGAATTAAACAAATTTTGGGGGGTCATTTCGTTAATTGCGCGCTTTTTAAATATACTTTATTTTGAACTTAGGCTTTGTTTTGTTAGAGAAGAAAATATGGGAGAAAGAAAATAGAGAAGAAAGAAAAGAGGAAAAAAGTTATTTTCTTTAGGTTTGTTTGGTTATAGGAGAAAATAGAAAAAAAAAATATAAGAGAAATTGATTGTATTTGATTAGAGGAGAAAATATAAGATAAATAAAATAAAAAATAAATTTTTTATTTTTATTTGAATATAAATGGAATTAATAGAATAAATATTTACTATATTAAAATGACTAAGAGACGCTCTTCTCTTAAAATATTAAATTAATTATAGTACCAATACTTCAAAATTTCATAAAATTTACATAGATTTAATTATTAAATCAAAAATATCATACAAAAATAGATTATTCTATCAACACTTCAAATTTACATAAACCTAATTATTAAATAAAAAATATCACACAAAAAATTTTGTATGCCAATTAAATTAAATATTACATAACCTTCCTCTCAAAAATTAAGTAGTCACCTTTATAAAAAAAATATGATAGAATAGTATAGGAGAAACAATTTAATTTTTTTTCAATTAATTACTAAAAATAATATAAAAAATAAAGCCGAACTTGGGTCAGTGACCCTTTAGATCAGGTCGTACATGGATCCGGGTCAAATCCATAGGACCTAAAATTGTAGGTCACACAGACCTACGAATTTGCACTTCGACTTTGGCAATGGAGGTCTGATCTCCATTAGCCACGAATCAGCCACCTAGAACGCCAACGAGGACACAGATGGCGGGACAATAACTCATCTTAGCACCCACATCATATCTGGAGCCTAGTGATTTTGCATTTTCTAGACATAATAGCATAGTGTAGAGCTAAATTGGAAAATTAAAATTAACAGTGCAAGTAGCAACCATTGTTAGCGTGGAGGAAAAGAGGAGGATGAAGAACTATTACCTGCAGTGTCTGTCCACTGGAGTTATTAACGGCAGTGTGCAACAACTCTGTCCTATTAAGGTGGCTGGTAAACTGCCACACATTGCTAGGAAGAGAATTCCTAAGACAAGGAGGTTGGCTGTTGGTAGCAAGCTAAATTGCTTGCTATGGGATGAAGCTGTCTGCTTGAAACATGAGTTGATAGTTCCAGGTTAAGGAGTGGCGGATGCATGAAGGAAAGAAAAAAGGCATTGTGTTGCTCTATTGGTTCTGTGAAGATAAAGGTGATAAAGTGCAATTTTCTCCTCTCTTTTTTCTCCTCATTTCTGAGGAGAAATTTTTGGGATAGGGCCCACGCCCAAAAATCCTTGACAATTTATCTTCCTCCACATTCTCATCCGTAACCAAATAGCTTGTAACAGTAATTTCTACTCCATTTTCTCCTAACAAATTTCTTCCCCTCCAGTTTTCATCCCAACCAAATAACCTGTTAGTGCTCATTGATATTCTTATAATAATAAAATAGAATAAGTATTCATACATCTAATCTAATTTAACAAGTATAAGAGATAGAATGTCATTCATGCAATTATTTTTCCTGTTCGTGTTTCAAGTCACAAGTTTAAATTTAATCATTATTGATATAAAATATTTTATAATTTGAGTAAATAAAAAAAATACATCATTAACATTAACAGTGTAGAATCTCTCTAATTATGTAATAGTCATAGTAATATCAATTATAAATGAGCACATTAAACTTCACTCCCTTTTGATATTGTATCTAAACGCATATTAGACTTCACTTGCTTATACAAAGTGAGAACAAAATTTGTAATCAATACACTCTATTGATAAAAGTCAAGCTTTTATTTGTGATTCTATTCCATTTTTGTTCCTATGATTCCATTTGCATCATTGATGAATTTTAAGCCCTTACTAATCACTGCTTATGTATGTTGTCACTAATTTTTTTTAATTGAAAATCCAATGCAAACATTTCTCTTCTATCTTACTAAGGTGTGCTGCTCAAATTTTTTCTCCAATTCCTATGAATTGAGTCCTTTGTCTTTGTTTCATTTAACCCTATATATTACAATTGATTATACATTTTGTAAGATATTTTCATCTTCTTGTCAGTTTAGCTTTTGCTTATTAAACCCTTTTAAATATCTTATGATTTTAAAACAAGTTAAAAACCTTTCTATTTTTGTTTCTTTTTTATTTTTAATTTTTTCGTTGGTTTGCAATCTATAAAATTGTATCTCACTATAAAATCTATAGATTGATTAACCCATTACTTTACATTAATTGCAAAGCTTACCAATTTTTAAATTGCGGACGAATCTTTTAACAACTTGACTAGAAGTTATCCAAAGCAACTGGCTAATATGCTTTGCCTTATGTCCCTAAATCTATCCCATAACAATCTCCAGGATGAACAACTAGCTGATGACTTTTTTAACACTATTTCACTTTCCTTCTTTCTTGGTAATTCATTCCTCCACAGCTTTGCAATCAATAATCCATGCCCTTTTATCATTCTAAACCTTGTTATATTGAATTGAAACATCATCACTGATTCCACCTTAGATGCACTACCTCCAAATTTAGGGCAAAATTGTTAGTGGTGTAACCATTAACATTGTAATTGATATCATTGCCATCACTAATTTGGATAATGTAGTTGGGAGGCCTTTTAGAATGAAGTAAATCATAAGAAATTAAATAGATTATCTAAAGGTACATTGTGAAGTTAACTTTTAATTATACAATAATTTATAAATGTTAAGAATGTGAATGACAAATATGGACATTTATAATATCAAAGTATATAAAAAAAAGGTTGTTCAACAAAATTTCTCATTATCAATGATAAATGGTAACATATAGTCAATGTGTTTCATAAAGATGGTGAACTGTTAATTGAAGGAACCCAATAAGTGTCTCTCTTTACACTTGAAAGAATTTTGTATTTTTTGCAACCTCTAGATTGTAATAATTTTCCTTAATTTTTCAATCATCAAGCTTACATCTTTAGTTAACCAATAGGTTTGTAACTAAATTAATAGATATAGAAAAAAATAGCAAGTTCAACAACACAAGTTTAGATATTTCACATTAAAATTTACATGATTTTTTTTATTATACCACAAAAAATTTTAGTATATAGTAAGTTCTCTGATTTTAATGAAGATTATTCTTTGTTTTGCTTAATTCCTTTAATTTATAAAGTCACCAAGCCCCAAGCAATATAAGTAACTCATTGGATTTCTACAAGGACCTCTTGACATCTTTCTTTTTTTTAGTCCTTTTTTTTAAATTTGAAATTTAATCATTAGTATCATTTATCAATTTGATGAATGGGAAGTTCAATATATTGTTGTTATGTTTATTTATTTAGACTAAAGAAAGATAAGTAAGTTGAGTAACCATTTTGTGAATAAGTTCTACATGTTTATTTTCATTGTCTATTTTGATAATTGAGTTTGTGTTTGTGCTTATTTTCTATATAATGTGTATTATGGCATAACTATGTGCATACTAATGACAATGCAATTGAGGTTTTAATGAAATTCCCTAGCTTTTTTTCCTTATTAAGTCTCATCATTTCTCTTCAATTTAAAACTTCCTTTGCATTTGATATTGGGTTCATGATCTAGCTTTATGTTTCTTTTAATACTTCATTTTGTTAATTAACATTGTTTCTATGTTACTTTTCTGCTCACTATAGCACAATTATGTTTAGGCTAATGATTGGTCAAAATCATTATCTACTAATCAAAATCTCATCTGATAAAAATGATTAAGTAAGCTAACTTATTGCACAAGCCATTTTATATTGTTTTAATATGAGTTTTCCTTTTGTAGAATTATATCATATGTTAATTTATGCTTATTGAGATCTAAAAGTACTAATATAAAGCTCATATCACTTTGAGAATGTGAAAAACTAACTATTTTTTCTTATATTAGCTTCCAAACTTACTATTTTTTTACCTCATTACCTTTTAAGATTGTTACTCCATGATTTTATTTTTACCTAATCCTTTTTTTTTAGTGGTATTATTTTCATATTTTTTCTTATCTTCCTTAAACTTTTAAAGTAATAGGACTCACTAGTGTTATGCTTTGATACTATAAGCAATTATTATTCAAACTAATTTAAAGTATTGAAAATAAGTATTGCTACTTAAACATTTAAACTAATCAATGATGAATTTATGAGATTTTTTAGTTAAATTTTTGGATGATTATTATTGACATTTTTTTTATTCTATTTTAAAGGATAGTATAACAAAAGCCATATATGATTTACTTCTATGATTTAAGTCCAATTATGGCTCTTATTTAGTTGTATGAGTTGAACATATTACTTTACAAATCTCTTTTACTATCTTGAACCTTTTTTTACCACTAAGAGATTCTTTTCCAAGATATGTATAACTTATTGTATTTCTAAAGTTCATAATGAGGTAATTAGATATCAATTATTTAATGTAGTTGACTGGCATTAACAAAGGGTATTAGTTTTTGGGTTACATATAAATCATCATTTTTTCATCAATGGTTATGAACTTATTTTTTCTTTACACTGACCTTTTATTGTCTTTTATTATGTTCCCCCCATACACAATAATAATGTATTTGTTATGAATAATTATTAATATAGATGTCCATAAATCAAACATTATACTCACAATTATAATTAATTATTAGGATTCAATTATGATCAATTATGTCATAATTATTAGGATTTAATTATGATTAATTATTCCTTAATTATGATCAATTTTATTTATGAATTATTATTATGAGATTGTAATGTTTAATTAATTTGCCCTATAAATATGGGTTGTACAAATCATTTGATATAGTTAAATGAAATATTCTCCTCCTCCTTGTATTTATTTCTCTTCTTTATATTTCTTGTTCATCTCTTTCATCTTTTTCTTTTATCATTCTTTAAGTATTTATTATTTTCATAATAGTATTATACTAATATCTCATTTTTCATATTTTTCTTCTTTCTTTTTCATAAAAATGCATCAATAAAAAATGTTGCTTAAGAATTAAAGCCATACGTTGAAAAGCTTTACAAAAAAGCTGGCAAGTGTGTGATGTTACTAAGACATAGTGAAGGTGAGGCAGATATTACATTATCTCTACCTTGGTCTAATCTTAAAGATAGTTGTTGTGTTAGCCTTAAGGCTTCATGTGATGAATTTTGATGATGACAAATGAATGCTATAATAGCATTGTATGTCTTATGCTAAATTGATATATGTTAATAGACATACTATGTTATAATTAATGCATATATATGATATGATGACTATATTTGTTCTTATATATGCATGATGACAAATGAATGTCATAATAGAATTGCATGTCTTCATACCAAAATCTTCAACAGACATGCTATACTATGGTTACAATGCCAATGCTTGACAATATGTTAGAGGAATTATATTATAGACAAGTATTACTAAGCATATGATTAATCAAAATATATGAAAGGATGATATGCATGTTCTTGTACTAATTTATTTATATGAATTATGCATCAATATATTGATATATTAGAATTGGACCTAACTATTTAGGTTTGCAAAGTTTATGAACTTGTTATATAGGAAAGTCCAAGATAAAGAAGAGTGAGTATTGAAGCAAGGAAATAGAAGATCACATTGTGACTCAACTCTAAAATAAGGAAGAAAGACAAGAAAGGAGATGTGATCCAAGTATTGAAAATTGAGAAAACTAAGTGTTTGAAAGCTTGGAAGCATCAAGAAAAAGGCCAAGGACTTCATTGGTATAGTCTTTTCACTTAAGGCTTAGACTTTCTTGTAAAATAGAGTATTTCATGATATAGAACTCAAACATATTTTCATAATCTTAGCTTGATCAAAATGTTTTAAAAGATAGCCCACAATCACATTTTAACAAGATAACCTATTAGACATTTCAAAAACCAATGAGATATGAGTTTATGATGTTTTCAATTCTGACCCTTTGGTCACTGTTTTAATCATATCTCATAAAATACTTATGATTTGATTGTAAAATTTTTCCATATGAAAATAGATTCAAAGAGCTTTCCATGGACATATCATTTACTTAAAATTATTAATATATGAAAGAGTCATGATCTCTTCAAGTTGAGTTTAAAAACTAGCTTTCTGTATGATAGCCATTTCTGATGTGTGTTCATTATTTTAATCATATCTTGAAAAATACGAATTATATGAGTATAAAATTATTTTTATGTTAAAATAGACTCAAAGGGTTTTTCATGGACTGATCATTTGCTTAAAATGACTAAGATATGAAAGAGTTATGAATTTTATAAATTGAGTCTTAAAATCATATTTTCACTGATTCACTATTTCTGATCATTGCTCATTGTTTTGAACATATCTTAAAAATTATATCAGATATGAGCATGAAACTGGTCTCATTTGAAAGTAGACTCAATTATGTTTCCAACGATAGCTCATTTGCTTAAAACCCTAAACCCTAGAATAAACTTAAAATAAAGAAGTTATGACCTTTTAAAGTTGAGTCTGCATTTCTGTCTGGGTGAATCGATTCCAGACATCCAGAGAGCACCCTGAACGTTCTAAATCGATTCAGCAATCGATTCTAACTATTCTGGTGTGCGAATAACAGCTAGTAACGGCTAGTTTTCATTCCTAACAACCCCAAACAGTTATAATACTCCATATACTTCATATATAAGCTAAGAAACACGAAATACAAAGAAAGAGAAAGCCTGAACATCAATTGTAAACATCATTTTACATCCTTCTTCATCCAAATCATAATTTAAGCTTTAATTTCTGAAATTCTTCTATTCTAAGTGCTTCATTTGTATTATCCACTCTTTGAGAGAGTTTTTATGAATTGTTCTTCATCTTTTATCATTTTCAAATTGTAAAGGGTGAGGTATCCCTTGAAAAAACTTGAAAAGGGTGAGGTATCCCTTGGAAAAACTTAGAGAGGGTGAGGTATCCCTTGTAAAAGAGTTTTTGCTCAAGGAAGAGTAAAGATTGTAAGGCTTCTTTAAGTGCCATTAAAACTTGAAGAGATAGTGGATTAACACAAACTTGGAGAGCTTGGAGAGTCGATGTACACCTTGGTGAGAATATCCAAGGGAGGAACCACTATAAATCCTTGTGTTTCATCTCTCTACCCTTACTCTTTATTTTTCTACAACATTGCTCTGTTTTACTGCTTAATATATTGTGCTTTATTGCTTATGTTGTTGTTTGGATATTTGAATGATTAAAAGAGAAATTCCATTTCTATTTTGACTAATTATATACTCTATTTTTGCTGTTGCTAGTTGTTGAATGCATTATGTTGTAAAGTTTATATTATCACTTGAGTAATTAAATGGTTTAAAAGAGAAATACTCTCAAATTAATCTTGATGCTTGAATGATTGAATGATTAAAAAGAAATCCATTTATGATTACTTATCTATGTATAAGCTTCATGATTATTTTGTCTATGCATAGTTAATAAACTAGTTAAATGAATTGTGCTTTAATATTAATCTTGTTGATTCAATAGTTGAAAAAGAACTTAATTTATGCATTGGCTTTCTTGATTCTTATTTATGCATAATTGAATGAGTTACTTTGCACAAGTGAATTGAATTGTTATATCTTAAGTGCAAATATATTCATAAAGTTTCTTAGAAGTATTTAAAGCAAAATTATTCTCATGACTTCCTAAAATCAAAAGGCTTTCAAAAAGAATTGCAAAAACAAAAAGAGTTTGAAAAATACCTAATTCACCCCTTCTTGGGTGTGAGTTGCCAAGGCCAACATGTTGGTTTGGCATTAATGCAAAGTTCATATGATAGAACTTCTATAACATCTAATTTTCTTTATGGAGGGTTGGTAATAAAGAAACCCAAAGGATCACAGAGCATTTTATTTATAAAGTAGTTGAAGACAAAATTGTTGATTTGATAATGTTAGCTATAAGATGCAAGTAAAATATGTGGCGATACTTTGTTAATTGTCAACTTCAAATGGTAGTATCATGTAACTTAAATTGATAATGATATTGACATAATAATTTAGTTTACACAAGTTATGTAAACATAAATTATAGTAGAATTTTTCTATTACTTTTTACTAAACTAAAAGAGTAATACTACTTCGCATGAAAATAGTGATCGGTAAAATTGATATATTATCATTCACTGATGAAAGGTCATAATAGAAATAACTTAAAGATTTGGTAGAAATGATTAATATATATATATATATATATATATATATATATATATATATATATATATATATATATATATATGCTGAAGATTTAATGTAATATACATATATATGCTGAAGATTTAATGTAAATGCTATTATATCATGGATTTAGATAAAATATACTGTGATAAACTAGTCGTAAAGGTTTTTACTAATTAAATCGGATCGGAATAGTATACCTAAAAGTTTATTATTATCATTTGGAAGGTTGTCTTTTATTTATGCAAGGCTTAATTAAGATGCTTCTAGTTGGTTAATTAAAATAATATGCTTATGCTTGGGCCATAGGAATTAGATATCCTTTTATCAAATGAATAAAATATATAGAGTAAAGTTTCTTTTTTGCCTATGCAATATTCATTTTTTTCTCATTTTTGTATTGATAAAATATTTTTATCAAATTTGTCTTAATGAAATATTAATTTATCCAATTATGTCTTTAAAGGATGAAATCAAACAAATAAATCTTCATATGAACATTAGCAAAAATAAAATAAAATAAAACATTTTCATATTTCATATAATTATAATTAATACAAAATATTTCATAAGAATGAAAATAAAAAAATAAATTTTACAAGGACGAGAATGGAATATATATATATATATATATATATATACTTGTCATAAATCCATGCCTTTTGATATATAAATCTAGAATTTATTGCATCAAACGAATTATATATATATATATATATATATATATATATATATATATATATATATATATATATATATATATATATAATATTCTAATTACATAATTTTATGCATATGTATTGTAATAATAACATAAGTACACAAGAGCAATGTCTTTGCATTGAGATTGCGCCATCCCATGCATAACATGAGTGCATGACTTGTGTTTTTTATAGTTTCAATAATTGAGAAGAAAATATATTATTAACATTGTTAACGTAAAATGTTTTATAATTTTAATAAATAAAAAGAAGATATATTATTAAAAAACTAATTATAATTAAATATTTTTAATGATAGTGTATAAATTCTCACTAATCTTTATGTAAATATTAGTGTGAAATTGTTTTCATTAATAATAAATTAAATTTAAATTCTTCATTAGTATTTCTCTTAACCCTATACTTGGTTGGTGCAATGAAATATAGAGATAAAGAAAAGAGAATTTGAATTTAAACTTTTCATCCATTTGAATAGAAAGAAAAAGAAAAAGAAAAAATAAAAAGTAGTTTTTATTATTTTCATATATTAAAATTTAAAATTTTTTCTTTCTTTCTATTTTTTATTTTAACTAAATTAGAAAAAATCTTTCTATTTTCTCTCTCACCAAGCATAGAATAAGTGTATACATGTATCAATTAAACAAGTATAAGTAAAAATTGTAACATCAATTTAAATATAATTCATTAAAATTCATAAAAAAATTGTGGATGCATTGCTTAAAATGAAATGTAATAATTTTAAAATATGAACAAATTATCATACATATTTATCTTCCCATCCAAACAAAAGTCATAAATGAAGTTGTATATGAAATAAATGAATTAAAATTTGAGAAAAAAATAACTCAAAATATGGTAAGAATAACAACAAGTTTTTGGTATGAAAAATTTGATGATATGAGATAGTAGTGCATCAGCATTCCATCAAACTGATTGTTATGTCATCATATAATCTGTAAAATTTTATTTAAAAAAATAAATTTAATGTACGATTAAATTTGATTGTACACCAATACACTACCAAAATCTTTCTCTTTAGGTATTTATCATATTGAATGTAAAATCTTAAAAGATTAAAATCATAATTTGATCTTTAAAATATTGGATTTTTATCAATTTTATTCTTAAAGTAAGTTTTGCATCAATTTGGTCCTTAAAGATTTAAACACAAGTAAAAATTTTAGTCTTCTAATAAATATTAACTATCCATGACAATTACTAAAATTTGACTTGAATTTAAATCTTTAAGTACCAAATTGATACAAATCTTACTTTATATATGAAATTGATAGAAATTTAATATTTTGAAAACTAAAATAAGATTTTAATGATCTTAAAATGGAAAATTTTTAAGGGTGAACTAATTATTAGAAATTTTTTGTTTGGCTAACATGATTAGTGATGAAATTATCAAAAATAATATATAATTGGTTATTAAGTAAAGATGCCTATCACAAACAAAATGGATTTGGGACTATGGATTAGCTCATGATTCTGCAAATAATTATGGATTAGGACCTCTAAAAATTGAATTTATGTAAATATGGGTTTAAAGAATTTATGGTCCATGAAAAGATGAATTTGCATTTATTTAATTTTTTTCTAATATGTTAATCTTGATCAAACCAATTTAATATTCATTTGCAAATATAATTATTTATTTTTAAATTTAAGTCATTATAAAATTTTAAATTAATGGTTTTATTATTGAATTAATAATTTCAACATTAATTTTTTATTATAATTTATTTAACATTAAATTATTAGTATAGATTAATAATATATTTAAAATATTATTTTTGAATTTACAATTGTTACTTTAAGTTTAAAATTAATTTTTTAAAAAATGTCCATAACTTTAGTTTGAGAGTTTGTGGTTTGCAAACTTTAAGAATCAAACTCCTAATTCAATGGTTCATAGTTTTTGCAAATTTATTTGGTCCTAACCCTTTTATGGTTAGTTTGTGCTAATATGCCCATTTAATAAGTGTAAAGATGTCTTTAAGACTTAAATTAACATTTTAGGAGAGTTATTATTATAAATTCTTATATTTTGTTGAAAATTAAATTAAATATTAAAACATCGATAATTTTAAAAATATTTTCAAGATAATATTTCTTAAAATATTTTAAAAAAGGTGTACTAATATACCATTAAATCTAATTGCACTGACATCAAATTTACTTTTTCTAGGAGTTAGATTTTACATGCTATATAATAGCGTATTAACCATCAAGTCTGGTTGTATATTGGTACATTGCTTGTCAGTGATGTAGCATAGACTTTTTCTTTTATTTATTCTTTCAATCCTTTATCACTTCATTTTTTATTCTAAAGTTATTGACCAGTACTTGCTAGTACCTACCACTACTATTATTTACTGTTGTCATCATTTATTATTATTTACCACTAGTACTTACTATTATTAACCATCATTGCCACCACTTGCTGCCATTGACCAACAATGCACTAACTATTGCTTGTTGTTTTTAATTGTTATTAGCCACAATTGGCTATTGCCTATTATTGTTCATTGTCATGCACTATTGCCTACTGTTATTTATTATTATTAATTGTCATTTATCACTATTGGCAACCATCCACTATTATATATGTTATTATTAACTATTACTTATCACCACCAAATGTGATTTATTATTATCACCACTATCAAATGCAAGTAATCATTGAATTATTAATGATAATATATTTAAAAATTTAATAATATTTTTAAAAATGTATAAATTAATTAAATCATAATAACATAATATTTTTAGAAATATTTTTAATTGAATAAATTATAATGATATAACATTTTCAAAAATTGTATTACTAAGAACATATTTTTAAAAATATTATAATATTTAAAAATGTATGAACTGAATGCTAAACATATTTTCACACCCTCACGTAGTATGTTAAAATGTAGAAATTTATTTAGAGGAAAAACTATGGTATACCACTAATATAATAGTACACTGATGAACTATTAGATCCAATTGCATATTAATTTTATTTTTTTTAAAGTTAAATATGATACACTATATAATAGTATATTAATGATTAAATTTAATAGTATACTAATGACTATTACTTCAATAATACATTATAATTATCTCTCTTTTTTTAGTTTTTATCCTAGGTCTAAACTAAGGTTATGTTTATTCGGGTTAATAGGAAGGAAGATTGAAAATATAGGAATGAAAAATGAGTCATGAAAATATTCTCATTTGTTTAGGTACATCAAATAAATTGGAAAGGAATTAAAAGAGGATTGAAGAATATTTTGATTAACATAGAAATTAAATTTTTGTAAGAAATTGATTATCTTAAGAAATAATTTTTTTTTGTGAATTTCTCAAAATGTACTCATAAAATTGACTATTCATGAAAACTAACTTTATGTGTTTTGTTTTGATTAACTTTGGACTTTCTAAAAAGTATTATTAAAATGATTAATATATCTTTTGAAATTCTAATATAAAAATATAAGAAATATTGATATATATTAATTATCTCTAATTATATTATTATTTTTTCTTTCCATCTCATGTCTTAAAAATTGATAATTTTTTTATCTTTTTAATTTACTATAAAAATGTAAAATAAAAATAGGATTTAATAAAAAAATTAAGACATATTATATATATCTTAAATTATTTTAATATAATTAAAATAAAATATAATTTAAATGAAAAATATAATATAATTATATTTTAATATTTATAATGCAATATTTAATATTTATTTAATAAAATTTTATATAATAATTATTTTATTTATTATATAATTAATTAAATAATTATATTTTATATAACTAATAATCATATTTATATCTTATAATTAATAAATTATATGTGTTATAATTTTTAAATGATGATAGCAAAAGGTTAAAGTTGTTATTAGTCAAATTAAATAAGGATAATTCAATTTTTTTTTATATAAAACCATGAAAAGTTATTTTTCTTGAAGAAATATGAATAAATAACTTTTTATAATTTGTAATAAGTAAAGCTTTTCAAAAAGTTTTACTTTCTTGACGAGAGCTTGTAATTCAAATGATACCTGATATTTTTTGAAAACTTTGCGCCTTTCATTATATCCAGGGTTTAATTCCTAGTTCTCGCGTGTATTTGTTCAGTAATTTAACCACTTTTATCATTATAAAAAAAGTTTTATTTCCTTTATTTTTACTATTAGTAACAAACTAAACAACTTAATGAAATCTTACTTGTCAAAAATTTATACTTTTTATATTATTTTAATGAATTAAACGATGTTTAAAAAAATTGTAGGGGCTAATAGAATTTTCACTTCAGATCTTTAACGAAAATAGAGATATATAAGCAAAATTAAGGATCTTTTTGTTTATTATTTTTTAAAAATATTTTTTAATTTTTAAAATGAAAAACCTATTTGTGAAACTATTTTTAGAATTTTTTTTAAAAAATTATAACTCTAAATATGTAATTTAAAAATAAAAAATAGAAATAACTTTTAATTATTTTTTAAACTTATTTTTTAATTCTAGATATTGATTTTATAATTAAATGGCCTTTTTTTATTTGCAACACCTATCATTTTTTTATTTTGCTTTAATTTAAAAATAACTTTTGAAAATAATTTCCAAAAACATAAATGCAAAAATATGTACAAACACATTCTAACTTTCCACCTTTGCCCCGTTGTTTTTCATTTTGGGCAAGTAAAAGGTTAGTAAAGAGAGTTATTTGGATATCTACATGGTACACTATTATTATAGTAACATATTAACATATTATCAAATTTAATTATCAATATATTTTTATGTGACATATAAAATTTAATTTTAGAAAAAATAAATTTAATATATAATTAAATTTAATGATATATTAGTATATCATTATATTAATAGTATATCAGAATCTCTTTCAAATAATTTTTGTTTTACTAGAGTTGTTAATCTTTAAAGAAATTTTTTTATATAACTTAAATTTACTTATTTAATCTTGTAAATATTTTCTATTTTTGGAACATTTTCAATCTCGAAAATCTGAGTTTTCATATGTTACCATCAATACAATTTTCTCTTTCAAAATATCTCTAAAAACATAGATTGAGTTATAATAACACAAGTCATTTTAAGTAATAAAAATAAAATTATTTATTTTTTATACTTATTTTAATAAAAATTCATTGAGTGACAATTAAAACATATAAGATACGATAATGTTATTCTAACAAAGGACATAATTACACTACATTATATATATATATATATATATATATATTTAAAAAAACATGCATTTCCATTACATATTTATATATATGAGGATATAATTATAATTTTAACTAGGGCAAGGCAAAAATTTCACTCCATAAAAATGATTGAATTAAATCAAAATTAAATGATTAAAAATAATTTAAAATTTAGAATTGAATTGTAATGGGTAAATTTTTTTTGAAAAGAATTGATTTATTGTTACAAGAGTTTGTACATTTCGAACCAAACTTATTTGAAATACATTTTATTATTTTTATCCTATTATATTCTCTTTCGGTGATATAAAATAAATATTACATAATATATTTATAGGTTTGATAATAATACTAAATTTATAATGGTTGCAACTTTAATTTTAATTTCAATGCTATATTTGTAGTTAATAATATATATATATATATATCTTTATTATTATATTTGTCGTGTTGTTTCCTATTTTACTGTCTTTGTGCAAATCACTTGCTTAGTAGGAGAAAGAGAGAGATCACACCTTTTATTTTATTGTTTGCATGTCAATCACTTGCTTAGCAAGAGAGAGACAAAGATATCACGCCCTTATCCCCTTATTTCCTTCCATCAACAATCAATCATTCTTAAAATAAATTTCCATCTTAAAATGATTCATTCAAGGAAATTAATGGAAATAAAGACCACTTCTTCTACTTTCTTACGACATAACTGCTTTCATTACGACTTGTCTTAAACTTTTGCAGCTTTTTGCTTTACTACACAGAAGACATTCACTTGTACATATGTGACTTTGTTAGAATAAGCACATTTCCTGTAAGTCTCTAATACTTATTCTTATTTTGATTATAGCATTATAGTTATCTGTTAAAGTTTCATAAATCAAAATTGGCTATGGAGTCTTACAACTACTTTATTGCTTGGATAATTACCTTTTCATTGATAAATTTAAGGTTTGCAAAATTCTACATTCTCACTAATTGGAAATTTTCTCTTCTTATTGTGACTATCTCTCAGTTTTTTCATGCCGTTTATGCATTTTGATTACCATCAAATACTGTCTTAAATTTGAAATTAACTAACTTCTTATCTAGAGGCATATTATACTAATTGGTCTAGAATGTGAATTTTTACAAGTTAAGCATCAATGTAGCCCATCCAAAATATTAACATTTATTTTAAATCATGATTGTATTCTCTCTTCATTGGCATTTCTTTCTTTATTATGTTTTTTTTTTATTTAAACTCAATTTGCAGTAGTTATGTGGAAAGGAGACAATTTAATAAAAGGGCTCTCTGAAACTCTTAACATGCTTTGTTGAAGATTTATTTACTTATACATTTAAATGTTTATTATTGTTAGAATTATTCACATATAAAATAGCTACTAATAGCAAAATTTTTGAATTTATTGGTTTCTTGATGCACAATATTTGACAATTTTTTATAAACATTTTTAGAGTAAAAGATTAGTTTTCATTACTAGAAACTAAACAACATTTGAAAAGTAATATGGAAAGGAATTTGTGGTACTAGGTTTGAGTGTTAGTAAAGTTTGTACTCAATTTTTATCATCCTCTCAAGCTCTTACTATAGTTGCTTAAAATGTATGAAATTAATTAATTATATTATCAGAAAATTGATAAATTTTATTATTATATTTTCCATTTAGTTATCATAAAATTTGTGCATCACACAGGACATATGCTAGAATATATATATATATATATATATATATATATATATTACATGCACGTGCACTATAATATTTAGACCTCATGATAAATATAAAAATTTCAAAAATTTTATGTTATATTTTCATGTTTATAAGTTGATATTCATATATGATAACTATTAGTGATATTCAAATATAAAATAGTCAGATCCTTATATTATGAAAAGAAATATAAAACTCAAATGTGAATAAACTAAATAATTGTAGTAAAATTATTTTAAAAATAGAATTTAATATGTGCAAATTGATGCTATCCATTTGAAAATGCTAAAAATAAACTTTAATGATTAAAATCAATTTTAATATTCTAAAGGATTAAAGTTAGAGCATCAAAATGAAAAATTAAAATTTTTATATAAATAACTCTTAATAGAACTAGCATATCTTTAATTTTAATTTTCATTTCTTTCATTTCTTCATCTAATTAAACAAAAGTCTTAGTTATATTATATTTTTCTTCCATTTCATTTTTCTCTTCATCTAAATATAAAGAATGAAAAATGAAAATATTACCTTTTTTATTATTATTCCTCCCATTTTTCATCGCTCTCTGTTTTCATTTCATTTAAATAAAACCTGAACGTAGATTTTATTTTAACATAAAAATGGTGATTAAAGTTAAATGTTAAAAGAAAGGTATAGATTACAGTGTTTTTAGGTGAAGTTAGGGTTTGGAACTTAAGACATATGGCAGACTATAGATGTGCCACGTATATGAGCTGTAGATGAATAATTATTTTAAAACTAATTCAATAATGTGTGAAAAATTTCAAAAAAACCCTAACTGCAAGCAATGAAGACAGATGGGACTTCAATATTTTCTAGCTCGTCTTCTTCTCAATAATCCAGTTATCTTCCACATTAGATCATAAGATTGGGAGACTAAGTTGGGAAATGGAAAATATCTGCCCTCGGGTAACCATTGAGACAATGTTTATGTGTAGAATGCCGGTGGATGCAATGTTATCTGTTATCATTGTTCCATAAGCCATGATGAGCACTAGAAGATTCGACGATTCTAGGGAAAAAAATTCTATAAGTCTTATCTTTATTTCACATATTTGGATTTCGTTATTAGTTATTTATAATTGCTAAAGAAAATGTTTTATTACAACATTATAAACCTGCCCTAGAAGTAGAAAATGAAGAAATTTATAATTTTTGTGATATAGAGATAGGGGAAGTGAATAATTGTAAAATCTCTAATTGCTATTAAATTATGAACATCAATAGCTTAAACTTTAAGGGTGGACCCTATTGTTCTATTATCCTATAGAAACACTAAGGGGAAATCAAATCATTCTCGTTAGCTTGTTCATAAAATTTAAAGTGTAATGATTTTCATTTTTTTCTCCATTGATAACATTATCCTTTTGTTATTTGTCACCATCCGAAGGTCTTTTTTATCGATTGTATCAATCATTTTGAAAATTGATCCCCACTTGTTCGAAAAGAATATTGTTAGTTTTAAAATTAAACCATTAATGATGAACTTAATAGTTAATTTTATATCATCATGAGATTAGCTTTTCAATCTAAAGTATTTAATTTGAATTGAAAATAATGATTGATATTGTCTTTGAAAAGGAAAGGTATGGTGTATACTACAATAGTATGCATCAGTCTTTCCATGCTCTTCTAACTTGAATGGTAATAGTTTAATTATTATTATGATCTTCATATGCTTCTAGAATTTTAGAGCCATTTAAAGGAGTTTCCCATAAAGTTGAAGTGAGCAGCCTTAGTGAGACTATTGATGAAGGTAAATGATGTCTAATTCTATTTTATACATTCTAGGCCAAGTGCCTTTGTAATGCTATATTCCAATTTCAGGTTCTCCACATGATGAAATGAAAGGGAATATTATAGAGATGGAAATTATATCTAGAACTGATGACTTTAGACCATTGGAAAAGTAGGGCTATGGTTACTCATATAATTTGATTGCTTTCTTGAGTATCTTGTTACAAGATTCTAACTTATATACTTTTTAAAAATTTAAGGGTGACTAAGGACATTACTCCATCTTTGTAGAAGATTGATTTGCTTCCAAAGTTGAAATGCTTAATTTGTGACTCCTTTTATAAGAATGCATTGATAATGCCCTGTTGCCAAATTAACTTCTGTGAGATGTGCAAGTCCCTTATCCCTTCGCTTTTGGTTCTTTATTTCTTAATGCCTTTAGATACATATCTCCTATGGTTCCTTTTTCTACTTTATATTATGTCAGAACTATTAGGCAGCTATGCATAAACCCTTTTTTCTTTCATGCATATTTCTTACTTATGGGTTAATTTGAAGTATAATAAAAATCTATTTTAACATGTTCTCACGATTCTGGTCAAATCTTAGAACTTAAACATGATTTGGACTATGCATAACTCATGTTTCAAAGTTAATATTTTATATACAATCTATAAGCATTCATCTAGTGTTGGTTCAGATGGAGGGTGTCCTAAATGTCATTCCACCAAATGTAAAGTAGAAGACTTGCTACCTAACATATCTCTTAGACAAGTGACTAAGCATTTCCTTGATTCTCAAATTATGAGGACTGGTTTTCACAATGCTCTCCATTAATATGCTTTAGGTGGGATTTATTTTTAAATAATTTCATTACATTATATATTTCCTTTATCATAACCATTATCATTTCATATGTAGATGGAGAATCTGAAGCTAAAGCAAAAAATGTCTTTTATAGCATCCTAATTGCTAATAAATGACAAAGCAAGGAAATTTGTCACAAATAGATTTCATTAAAAGAAAGCAGAAGAGAAATAGTTAGGATGATATGCCATAACAAAATTGCATATAGAATAATATTCAGAGTAAAATTATGTAGAAAGAGAAATTATTAGCAATTCATTTCATAGTATTTTCCAAGATAAACAGCTTAAGTTGTAATAAGTATACTCAATAGTATCCAAGTAACATTATCAATTAGATCAATTGTAATGTATGACTGTTTAGAACCTATAAAATTGATTCACCGTTAAATACAAGTGATTTAACCCACAAGTAGGCATAAACAAGAACAACCTTCACTCCACCTTCATTGCAAATTCCACATGATGAAACATTATTATTGTGAAACCAATGGTAAAGATTAATGGATGATTTCATACTAAAGGTAATATTAACATTCGCAATCAAAGTAGGTCACTCGTCTCCTACTAATTCATCTAAAGTTTCTTCCTTCAAATAAATTGAAAAATACTTCAATATAGATAGAACCTAATGATGGTTTCCTTGACATTGTTAATCTGTTGCAACTGTAACACGTGCGTAGACCATGAAAATTGTCAATAAGACACATATAGACCATGAAAATTGTCAAGTACAACACTCAATGGACCTTCTCAATATGCCAATAGTGGCATTTCCCATTTTTTAGCCAACATACCAACATAAAATTTTAAAAATGCACTAGAAGTTCAATCATATGCTAGATTTTGTAATTAATAAAATGAGGTTTACATAGTATACGTCTTTCTTCACATGATTAGATTAAGATGTTTTAAATGGTTTAGCATAAAACAATAATCAAATCAAATGCTATAAACATATTTTTTAAATAAAAATGAACCTATGAAGTTAAGTGCATTGTAGTTCTCTATATGAAATATTTTAGTACTTTAAATATATAATTATGAAATAAGTATACTATATGAAATATTTTAGTACTTTCGTAATTTTTTATTATATAATTAATATTCTCATGTAAGAAAAAGAAATTGGATATTCATTATGCACAGACCAAAAAATTAGTATGTTTAATATAAAACTTATTTGTATTCATATTACAAAGTTATAAGTCTCCTCCTTTTGATATTTACGTGACCAGGCCTAATGCCTTTTCAATTACATACAATAATATAAAACACAATTCATTTACACAGCACAAAATGGACTCTGGTGTAAAGTTATTCTTAATGTTAAAGTTCTTGTGGATTTCCGTTAGAGTCTTCCTCTCTATCATGTCTGCAACAATTTGACATGTGAGGTCCAACGGGCTCTTGATGTTCAAGTAAGTAGTAGCCTGAAAAAGATGTGGTATATTACAATCATATATTAGAGCAATCACCAATCCCACTAATCAAAAGGAATTAGCAATCTAAAAAAGATATTGTACATTTACATGATAAGAATATTAAAAAGGAGATGCAAATAAACGATAAGTAAATCAAATAGCAGTGACCTAGCAGACTCTTAATGCTCAAGTAATTAACAACTTAAAAAGGATGCAAATACCACACTTATAAGTTACAACCATCAATAATCATACTCCTCAGAAACAGATCACACGAATGTTCAAAAGAAGAAAACAAGCATATAGAAGCTGTGTAACTAGAGCATAAACCATTATGCTTAGAAATGGTATTGAGCAGGACAACTAGGTACATAAACTGCTTGAGGTATTAATCTCCTATAATTTTAATACAAGCATAAAAAATGAGACTATATTCTCGGAGTTAATAGACATGTAACAAAAAAATGACTACCTCAATGAAATACATCTAAATTCAACCTTTGTAGACACTAATATCTAGCTTCAATTACGTGCCAGCTTAGTAATAGAATAAAGGACCTCGAGCACAAATTAGTATTAACTCTATAGTAATAAATAAGAATAGAATATGAAAAAAAGACTATACATATCACATCGTTATATATGCATATTTACAATTGGAAAAAAATAATTAACAATTATAAGCACCTAAAGCATCTCACAAATGAAAATTCTAAACATTTTTTATTCAGGATTACGGCTTACTCATAACCAAAGTCTAGACTCATAAAGTCATTTGACAAGAAATTATAATTTTACTTGGTAAGTCAGGTGCTTCAATTTATTTTCATGACTTAATTCAACCAAAGTGAAAAAAAAAATTAGCCAAGGATTACTCTTGGATATTTTCATATTTGTTCCATGGTCATGTGCACATGTCCAATAGGGTGCTGCTATGTTTATATTCATCCTAAACCCACTGCATCATTTTTACAGGTGATCAGTGATGCAATGCAAAGTCTATCCATGTCACCACAATGATGGTTTTTTCATCCAAGGAACATATTAATCTATCTATGTCAATGTATGGATAACTAATCAGGTTCATATATTCAATGGATAGAAAACAATAACATTTTTAAGGAAAATTACGCAATGTCAGTGTCAATTTTGATAAACCTAAAAAATTAACACGTTAGATATAACAAACACAAACACAAAAGAGATATAGATAGCAAGTACTAGTTATTCTAGTGATAATCTAGATAAAACTAGCATCCAGCAAATAACATATGTTGGCCAGAGATATAAACCTTAACAATAAAAAAATTATGCATGTAATGACCCTAAATTAGTATAATAGTGATGATGAAAAAAATAATAAAATAGAAATTTTTTAGGAATGTTATAATGAGTGAAATTTTACTTATAAATCTAAGAGTATATTTTAGAAATTCGATGAATTTCTAGTACTCGATAAAGCGAAAAAGTGAGAAAATGCGCCGAAATTATAGTAAATTAATTCTAAAAATTTATGGATGATCAAAAATAATTTTCAAAGCTCGAAAATGATTATGTAAATTTAAAATAAAATTTTAAAAATATTTAGAAGTCTAAGGGTGAAAATATAAAGAAAATAAGTAATTCGGGGCCAAATTGTAATAAACTCCTTTATCTTTTTGGCCTTTTGTATTTTTGTTGTGTAGGTTGGGTTGGTACAAGCCTTTTTTAGGCCCAAATATGAAAAAAATAAGACCTAAATTTGTGATCCAAAAGTAGCCCAAACTTCCAAAGGAAGTCAAGGACCAAAATGAAAGAAAAGAATAAAACTTGGGGCTAAAAGTATAATATTTGAGAAATTTTAATTTGTGTTATATTTTTATTGGTTAAAAGAGGATTAGCTGGTCTAAAATCTCAAACCACTTGGACGTCCCATGAAGCCATCTAAATGTCCCCAAAATCCTCCAAAATCTAAGACAAAATTAATTTTGGGATTTAATGAAATTATAGAATTTTTTAGAAATTTCTTTAAACAATTTTTATATAAATCAAGAGAGACTTAGCAGTAGAAAATTTACTGCTCCACTCCAGCCCAAACGTGACAACATAGAGAAGGAGAAAAGGAAAGTTACACAAAGCAAATTCAAGGAAAACTTAGCAAGTCAAATAGATTCAAACCACGGATCCATGGACGCGTAATAACACTTACGAGGATATGTCACTACACCCCATGGAACATATGGATTAGAGCTCCATATTGAAATTTGGGTTACTCCTGATGATGTAAATATTTTATATCACGTGGACTATTGGCCCCCAGACACAGAGCCAGATGTCCTTGACTTTTTCTTTCCACTAGTGCAAGTCACCCTGGACGATGAGTCTAGGAGTAATGTGACACAATTAGGACCCAGGGTGTCTAGTTCCAGTTCTCCTCCAGAGTCTGATCCAGATGAAAAGGGTCCTAATTGGGTTAGCGAGTCAGATAATTAGGGATAAAGTATTTACAGTACTATAAATGAACTTATCTTTGTGAATATTTTTATGATATTTATATGTATGTTCTATATCTTATTTTGGTATTTTAACATTGTTATTATCTATTTATTTTCATACGCCTTAATGTTAATTTTATAAAAATATGCAATATTGTATTGTCTTCGGAGGCTAGTAAGGATATCTTATCAGTGTGGAATACTGGTTGGATATCTTTACACCGGTCACGATGAAAATAAGTTGGCTCGTGATAGTGTTGGTATCAAAGCATGATCCTGAATACCTGTAATTCTTTGTAGTAGAGTCTGTTGTGACCTAATTAAATCCTGGGGTTATGAAAGGCATATGGAGAAGTAAATGTTAACAGTAGAGTCTATTGTGACCTAAGTAACATTTTATATTTTCAAATTCAATATTAATTACTAATTAAGTTTATTTTAGATATCTATGCCTAGGAAAAGGCAAGTTCAACCCCCAATGCCTCGTCGACCTACCAGAGCACATTCGAAAATGTCAGAAAATGAGGCATCTGTAAATGCGCCTGTTGAAAATCTAGAAAGGGTTGAACAGGAATAGCCTGCAGCCTCGGATTGGGCTATAAGGCTACAACAAATGCTAGATAGATTTTTGGACCAAACCCAGAACCCTCTTGCTCCACCCCCGATATCTCCACCTAGAAGGCAGGCCTCGGCGTTGCCTTAAAGGGAGAGATTACAGTTAGTGCATGAGTTTTAAAAGCTAAACCCTCCTAAGTATGACAACACAGACCCAACAGCTGACCTGTATCAGTTTATAGACCAGATTGAAAAGGTGTGTAAACTACTGGAATGTGATGAAAACATGATGGTAGAGTTAGTAGGTTACCAGCTAGAGGACGTTGCACATTTTTTGTACGTGTAAAATATCGAACCCACTATTACAGCACGGGAGCCAATTACTTGGAAACAATTTCAAAAAGAATTTATTGATAGATTCTTACTGCCAAGTATTAGGGAGGCAAAAGCCTAAGAGTTCGAGAAGTTAACTTAGTGGTCAATGACAGTGGCCCAATATGATGCTCAGTTTACACAGTTGTCACGATATACAGAATATTTGGTACCGAAAGAGAAAGCACGCATCAATCATTTTGTATACGGACTTTGAGATTATTTCTATGATCGGGTGGACGTTTCGAACAACATTACTTACCAGCAAGCGCTGAATCAAGCCATTAGACTAGAAATTCGAGTAGCAGAGAGACAGAATCGAGAAATTAGTTTAGGAAGAGATAAACCTTTCCATTTCAAGCAAAAAGTAATAGAAGTACAGACAAGACAACAATTATTTTGAGTATCCCAAGAAGTACTGTACCAGCTAGTAGAAGAAAGGGCAACAAGCAGAGACCTCAACAAAAACCAACTAGAGGCAGATCTAAAGCCAGTGTTAATACCCCCCACCAAGTAAATTCAGTACCACCTAGTAGGCCTTTGCAATGCCCTTGTTGTGGCCTCAGTCACGTCGGACCATGTGGCTCATGTTCCCGGTGCGGATAGATGGGGCATCGAGCTCTTGAATGTCCATCAAAGCCACAGGGAAGTAACACGGCAAACCCCAATTTTCGTCCTATTCAGAATACCACTTCTGCGAAGCCACTAGCAGTACCAAATAGAAGAAATATAGGAAAGGAGCCCACAGCAACTCAAGCCCGAGTGTATGTCATAACACGTTAGGAAGCTCAAGATTCAAATGCGGTAGTGGCAGGTACGGTCCCAATTGAAATTTTTTCTGTAAAAGTACTATTTAATCCAGGTGCTACCCACTCATTCATATTTATTGATCTAGCAGTTAAAATCCCTAAACCAATTAATGTTTTAGATGAAGCTTTAAGGGTAAATACACCAATTGGGGAAGTCATGTTAGCCACATTTAGTCTTGATAGTTGCGACATCAAAATAGATAATTATTCAACCACTATAAAATTGATCGTATTAGAAATGGTCAATTATGATATGATACTAGGAATAGGCTAGCTCTCAAAATATCATGCTTGTGTTAACTGTTATCATAAAATGGTCACCTACCAAATAGAAGAAGCGGTAGTCCAAATCTTTTAAGGTGAAAAGAAGCCTGGATTGCCAACCTTTGTCATGTACAAAAATTCAAAAACTAATCAATAAAGGACACGTGGCATGGGTTGCTTCAGTGATGGAAGGGAAAGGGGAAGAAAGAGTATTGGAACGAGTTTCGGTAGTAAAGGAATTTTCAGATGTTTTTCCAGATGACTTGTCAAGATTACCACCCGATCGAGAAATAAAATTTGTAATTAAGATGGTTCCCGGAATAGACCCGATATTAATTGCGTTGTATAGGATGGCACCAGTAGAACTAAAAGAACTGAACGAGCAATTGCAGGATTTATTGGATAAAGGCTTCACACGTCCCAGTACGTCGCTTTGGGGAGTGCCAGTATTGTTCGTAAAAAAGAAAGATGGATCGCTGTGATTATGTATTGACTACTGGCAATTACACAAAGTCACCATAAAGAATAAATATCTTTTACCCAGAATTGATGATCTGTTCGATCAATTGCAGGGTTCCCAAGATTTCTTAAAGATCGATTCACACTTGGGGTATCATCAACTAAAGATACGGAAGGAGGATGTTCCAAAGACGGCGTTTCAAACCCCCTACGGATACTATGAATTTCTAGTGATGTCATTTGACTTGACAAATGCTCCTGCAGCATTCATGGACTTAATGAATTGTGTTTTCAAACCTTTCTTGGATAAGTTTATTGTGGTGTTTATTGATGATATTCTGGTTTACTCCAAGAATGAAAAAAAACACGCACAACATCTGAAGATAACTTTACAAACGCTATGAGAGCATAAACTCTATGCTAAGTTCTTGAAGTGTGAATTCTGGATGAAGGAGGTACACTTCCTAGGCCACATAATATCGCAAGAAGGAATACAAGTAGACCCTCAGAAGATTGAAACGGTACTTAAATGGCCACAACCATCATCAATAACAGAGATCCATAGTTTTCTTGGTATGGCCGGATATTATAGGAGATTTGTCAAAGATTTCTTAAAAATCGCAGCCCCCTTAACTAGATTGACACGTAAAGGAGTCAAATTCAAATGGGGCGATGACTGTGAAAGGAGTTTTCAAATGCTAAAAGAGCGACTTACTTCAACCCCAGTATTAGCTTTGCCTGATAGTACAGAAAAATATATAGTATACTGTGATGCTTCTAGAGTGGGTCTGGGATGCGTGCTAATGCAACAAGGAAAGGTAATAGCATACGCATCTCGTCATTTAAAGAAACACAAAGTTAACTACCCTACTTATGATTTAGAAATGGTTGTTGTGGTGTTCGCATTAAAAATATGGAGACGTTATTTGTACGGAGCCACTTAGGAGGTTTATACAGATCATAAAAGCTTGAAATATATTTTTGAATAAAAGGAGTTGAATATGAGACAAAGAAGATGGATGGAATTCATAAGCGATTATGATTGCTCTATTCACTATCATTCAGGTAAAGCTAACGTAGTAGTTGATACTTTAAGTTGAAAAATTCTAAAAAGCAAGGATAAACAAATGGATGGTGAAGCGAACAAAAATCTAGCCTGCATAATGGTGCATTATACCATAGTGGACCAAATTAAGGCAATTCAAAAGGAAGACCCATAATATAAGCAGTTGAAAGACAAAGTCACATTAGGAAAAGATAACAGATTAAAAATTGATGATGAAGGAGTAATAAGATATGAAAATCAACTGTGAGTACTTACTGCTTTAAGAAGGGAAGTGTTGAGACGAGCTTATAAATCATTCTACATGATGCATCCTGGTGCAATGAAAATGTATCAGGATCTGAAAAATTTATATCAGTGGGATGGAATGAAACAAGATGTGCGGGAATATGTAATGCGATGTTTAACCTGCCAGCAAGTGAAAGCAGAGCACCAACGCCCTACAAGTCTTTACCAACACATTTATATCCCTAAATGAAAATAGGAAAGTGTTACTATGGACTTTATGATTGGGTTACCATGAACCAGCAAAAGATACGATTCCATTTGGGTAATCATTGATCGTTTAATTAAGTCTGCCCATTTCATACCAGTGAAGATAACTTATACTGCGTCGTAATATGCTCAACTCTATATGGATAAAGTTATTCCATTGCATGGAGTGCCGCTCGTGATTATTTCAAATTGTGGGCCACAATTTACATCGTGATTTTGGCGATCATTTCAAGAAATGTTGGGCACTTAATTGCGATTTAGTACAGCATTCCATCCACAAACCGATGGGCAATCAGAAAAAACAATTCAAACATTGGAAGATATGCTCAGAGCTTGCACATTAGAATTTGAAGGAAGCTAGGATAAATATCTATCATTAATGGAGTTTGCATACAACAACAACTATCATGCTAGCATACAGATGGCTCCATTTGAGGCATTATACGATAGAAAATGTCGATCACTTATTGGATGGTTTGAACTAGGGAAAGCAAAAATGATTGGTCCAGACCTTATTGAAGATGCTATTCATAAAGTTCAATCTATTTAAGAAAAGTTACGAGCAGCTCAGGGTAGATGTAAATCTTATGCAGACAGCAGAAGAAGAGAATTAGAATTTCAGGAAGGGGAACAAGTATTTTTAAAGATTACACCTATGAAACGAGTCATGCGATTCGATAAAAAAGGAAAATTAGCACCTAGGTATGTAGGGCCTTACCGAATTAAATGCTGAATCAGAAAGGTGGCTTATCAATTAGAATTGCCAGATAATATGAAGGGAATACATCCAGTTTTTCACATATCTATGTTACGAAAATATCTCCCAGATGAATCCCATGTATTAAAAGAAACACCGGTGGAACTAGATCAAAAACTAACATATGAAGAACAACTGATACAAGTCATTAACTTGTAAATACGAAAATTATGATTAAAGAAGTCCAATGGTTAAAGTGATATGAGATAAACATGGAGTCCAAGAGGCAACTTGGGAATTAGAAATGAAAATGAATGAAAAATATCCCCATATATTCGGTAAGTCTTCTTCTTATAACCATTCTACAATTAGTAGTAAATTTATACCTTATCCTAAGAAAATTCGAGGAAGAATTTTTTTTTGAAGGAATGAGAGCTTGTAATGACCCTAAATTAGTACAATAGTGATGATAAAAAAAATAAAATAGAAAATTTTTAGGAGCGTTATAATGAGTAAAATTTTACTTAGAAACTTAAGAATAGATTTTAAAAATTTTGCTTAGAAATTTATTGAATTTCTAATATCCGATAAAGCGAAAAAGTGAGAAAATACGCTGAAATTATAGTAAATTAATTTTAAAAATTTGTGGATGTTTAAAAATAATTTTCAAAGCTCAAAAATGATTATGGAAAGTCAAAATAAAATTTTTAAAAATATTTAGAAGCCTAATGGTGAAAATGTAAAGAAAATAAGTAATTCGGGGTCAAATTGTAATAAATTCCTTTATCTTTTTGGCCTTTTGTATTTTTTTTGTGTAGGTTGGGCTAGCCCAAGCCTTTTTTAGGCCCAAATATGAAAAATTAAGGCCTAAATTCGTGACCCAAAAGCAGTTTAAACTTTCAAAGGAAGTTAAGGACCAAAATGAAAGAAAAGGGTAAAACTTGGGGCCAAAAGTGTAATATTTGAGAACTTTGATTTGTGTCATATTTTTATTGGCTAAAAGAGGATTAGCTGGTTTGAAACCTCAAACCAATTGTACGTCCCATGAAGCCATCCAAATGTCCCCAAAATCCTCCAAAATCCAAGACAAAATTAATTTTTGGATTTGATGAAATTGTAGAATTTTTAAAAAATTTCTTTAAACAATTTTTATATAAATCAAGATAGACTTAGCAGTAAAAAATTTGCTGCTCCACTCCAGCCCAAACGTGACAACATAGAGAAGGAGAAAAGGAAAGTTAGATAAAGTAAATTCAAGGAAAACTTAGCAAGTCAAATAGATTCAAACCATGGATCCATGGACGCGTAATAACACTTATCGAGGATATGCCACTACACCTTACGGAACATATGGATTGGAGCTCCACATTGAAATTCGGGTTACTCTTGATGATGTAAATATTTTGTATCGCATGGACTATTGGCTCCTGGACACGGAGCCAAATGTCCTTGACTTTTTCTTACTACTAGTGCAGGTCACCCCGAAAGATGAGTTTGGGAGTAATGTGACACCATTAGGACCCAGGGTATCTAGTTCCAATTCTTTTCCAAAGTCTGATCTGGAAGAAGAGGATCCTAATTGGGTTAGCGAGTCAGATAATTAGGGATAGAGTATTTACAGTACTATAAACAAACTTATCTTTGTGAATATTTTTGTGATGTTTATATGTATGTTTTATATCTTATTTTGGTATTTTAACATTGTTATTATCTATTTATTTTCGTACGCCTTAATGTTAATTTTATAAAAATATGCGATACTGTATTGTCTTTGGAGGCTAGTAAGGATATCTTATCAGTATGGAATACTGGTTGGATATCTTTACATCGGTCAAGACAAAAATAAGTTGGGTTCGTAACAATGCACATCAATATGAAGCTCAACCATGGACCTAGAGGAAACAGAGAAACTTCTATAAAAATGGGGAACAGAACAATGAATAAGTATGAATATAGGAACATAATAGAGTTTTAGAGGAAAGAATAGAAAAAGAAGAAAATCTAAGTTCCAACATTGATTAAAAGAAGCATATAAACAATAAGTTGTAATATTATATAATGAGAAGAAAAGGACATTATGCTTTTCTTTTGGATTGAACAGATATAGCTTGTAAGTAACAAAACTAGAATACAAGTTGTAACAAGGCAACTACTGACTACTGTAATACCTTGCAGATAGCATAAACTAGAATACAACCTTGCCGCTAATTACATACATCAAAGCAAAGAGGATAGGAGTATGCTAACAATGAAACCAACAACCTTGAGAGTAAACAATTTACGAAAACTACTCTGGACAAATAACATATCACAAAAACAAAATGCAAATCTTCGTTGCCAAATAATGTCAACCATATGACGGGAATATTCATGACACGAATTAATGGCCTTTTTGATAAGTCAAAAACCAGACATCAAGCAATTACCAAACTGAATCAATAAATTCTTCCATATATCCTACTAATCATCAATATGGAACAGTCATTGTGAACCCCATCATTAATCGAAATAAGTCACAAAACTGTTCACACTAGCAATTCCAACATAGCGCATAAGAAAGTCAAGTAAATTTGCTTCAGTGTTCATGGCAAATCAAATGGGTCATGCAACCTGTGATACATCGGTTGGGTTAACTTCTTTTTTCATTCCTTCTCTTCAGTCCGGCAATAGCCTTTACAATGAGGCTTCGCAATTGCTGCTCATCAATTAGGTGCTATTTTCGATCCACGATAGCCCTAAATATTTTCCATGTAAATATCAAGTCAACTTTGACGTGGAACTCGTGATTTTCATTATTGGGGTCAATCTGAAATTTTGAAAACACTAAGACCAACTTTTAGATTTATCATGAATATCAAAGGAACATTCTTTATAAAAACGGTGACATAATGAGAATCCGACGCTTCACTTTTGACCACGTCACTCGGGATTTTAAAACTCTCCGAGTGCCTTTTAATGCGCTTAAGATTTAACCCTATTTGTTTTTTTCCCAAAAGAAAAAAAAAATTGAAGGTGTTTGTCGAAACTGGCCCTATCATTGTTGTTAGACCTCAGTCTACCTGGTCACGCTGTCGAGAGGCTGCTTTCTCAAAGCTCTAGACTTTAGCATTCGGCTGGCTCTGCAGCTGAGTTTCGAGGTTTGAGAATGGCGATCATAACGGAAATGCAAGAGCAACAAGACTCCCCAAAGTCGCGGATCCAACCAACCAAAACCCACAAATCCAAATCATCCCCTAGCTCAAGCACAACAGAGTCCCACTCCCGTGCAACAAATCCATTCACTTTCTGGTTCCACTTTACTCTTTCTGTTTCGCTCGTCACTCTGTTCTTCATCTCTATCCCTTCCTTCTCTCCACAAGACACCAAAAGCTGGTTCCTTAGTTTACCCAACAGCGTTCGCCAACACTACTCAAAAGGGCGTAGTATTAAGGTGCAGACACATCCAAATCGAGCGCCCTTTGAAGTTTTCACTATTCAAGAGGGTCCGACTGTGTCAGAGAACATAGTTATTGTGCACGGGCTGGGTCTAAGCTCATACTCTTATCGCCAAGTTATTCAATCTTTAAGTTCCAAAGGATTGCACGTTGTTGCAATTGATCTGCCTGGGAATGGATTTTCAGATAAGTCTATGGAGGAGACTGTAGAGGGACCGACTGGGATATTGGGAAGGTTTCGGTATGTGTGCAATGAAATTCAGGAAAAGGGTTTTTTCTGGGCGTTTGATCAAATAGTGGAAACGGGTCAGATTCCTTACGAAGAAATTCTAGCGAGGATGTCCAAGATGAAGATAATCAAGCCTATTGAGTTGGGGTCTGAAGAGATGGGGAAAGTATTGGGACAAGTAATCGATACTATGGGACTAGCTCCTGTTCATTTGGTGTTGCATGATTCAGCTTTGGGATTGAGCGCAAACTGGGTTTCAGAGAATGCAGAGTTAGTGAGAAGTGTAACGCTGATTGATACAGCGTCAGCAACTTCAGGGGCTTTACCTGTATGGGTTTTGGAAATTCCATTGATTAGAGAGATAGTTTTGGGGTTTTCCTTTGTTTATGCGAAAGTGGTTAACGTTTGTTGTTCTAAGAAAATTAATGTTTCGGATGCCGAGGCACAAAGGGTGCTATTGAATGGCAGGGATGGAAGAAGAGCAGTTGTGGCTATTGGGAGGAATATGAATTATAGCTTTGATATAGCAGAGTGGGGCGGTTCGACTGGGTTGAAAAAAATGCCAATGCTAGTTCTTTGGTCTTCTGGTTGGTCTAAAGAATGGAGAGACGAGGGAAATCGGGTTGCTGATGCACTTCCACGAGCTACTTTTGCAACACATTCTGGGGGTCGATGGGCTCAGGTGAGCAAAAGAGTTCTTAGACCTATTATATAATCGGGTTGTCTTTGCTGCCATAGTCTGTGTAAATTTTATGTCAGGAAAAAGTTGTTTAATCCAATTGAAAGAAATGCCTGCAACGTAATTAAAACTGCATGGTGAGCTACACTAGTAGAATCAGGCAATTAGTTTTTTACAGTTATATTACTATTTGGGCTGTAGATTCAAGGTTTTGTGCCCGTCAGCCCGTGTTATGTTTCTTCTAAACTTCTGGAAACTTATGCGATTAACAGACATTGGAGTTTGGAAGAATTTTAACCAGATCTTGACACCTAGTGGACGGGCCATGCATGCATTTCACCTGGTTAAAATTGCAAAAATAATTTCTTGCACAAGTTTAGAATTCATTTCCTCTCTCATAGGTAAATGATGGTGTTTTCCTGATCCGGATTGAACCTGCAAAATATGAACAATCCTTATTCTTAACTAGTATCCAATAAGAAGAACCATCTCAAGTTACTAATTACTAAGACAGATGATACATCACACGTGCAAACCTCTTGTATGAATGCATCTTTGTGGTGGTTCCTGATTTTGACATTGGATGTTGAGAAAAGCTGTATATTGCTTTTCATACATCAGTTATCATTGGTTTTGACGTTGTGGTCTTTTTCATACATTTTCCAATTTCAATGGATTTCCAAATGCTTAGAGAATGTGTCGTATAAGAAATGTTTTCATGATTGGTGGCTGTATAAGTATTACAACATAGTTCCAGCCACAAGGTTTCCATGACACTAAGGAATCAGTGCTACTTTTGAAATTGCACTTCTATGCGTATCCTTGCTAAAACAAGGCTGTTTAAAGAATTCAAAACCAATCCAACAAACTTACCTTGTACTTGAGATTTGATAAATTGCTATAGTAACATTTCATGTTGATTTCAGGCCATCTATATGATCTGTACTTTGAAGTCGGATCATAATTAAATTTGTAAGAAATCAAAATTTAATTATAATTTTAATATTCTTTTTGCATTTGCCTATTGATTTACCAATTGAACTAATTTTAACATCTATTTTTCTTCCAATAGTTTGGTGATTAACTTGAAATTGAGAATGTAGGAACATGTCTTATCTAGTTTTATGCAAAACTTTTTGATCTTGTTATGGAAAGTCTTTTGTGATGAGAAAGAGGGATGGGAAGGTGTTCCGAGAAAATTTATGATTGACATGAAGAAACAAGTTGATGAACTGATGTATATATTGTTGCATTTGATTCCTGATTGAAGTGACCTGAGAAATCTTCCCCCTCCCCTTGTGTCCATCCTCAATAATTATTTGAGATTTTCCAAATCCCATAGAACACTATACTACCAATCGATATCAACGTTCCTTTTGTTTTCGCTGTTCTGAGATTCAAATTAGCTATCTTTTTATTATTTTATTTGGTGATGGCAGGAAGATGTAGCAGTTGAGTTAGCTGAGAAGATTTCTGGTTTTGTAACCTCCCTACCCAAGACTGAGAGGAAAGTCGAGGAAGAGACTATCCCAGACCACATTCAGAAGATGTTGGATGAAGCAAAAGGCAACAGTCATGATCATCATCATGGTCATGGACATGAACATGATCACCATGGTGGTCATGCCCATGTTCATGGAGCTGGGTATATGGATGCATATGGTCTTGGTCATGGACATGGTTGGTGAAAATGATTGCTAGAATGTACTAGCCTAACCGGTTTGAACTAGCAGATTGCCCAAGTGGTCATACATGATAACAGAGAGTCAGGAAGCCTGTATCATAGATGACTTTTCAGCAACATGTATTTTTGTTACTACTACTATTATTATTTTTTGCCCTTTTCTTCTTTCTTTCCCATTTTTTTTTTTAATCTTTTCAAAATTTTGAGTGATTATGCATGGAGAGGCACTCATGTTAGGCCTATCCTTATTTGCAAAAGGAAGCTATTGTATGTCAGTCGAGTAGCCATTTCTTTTGGCGAGCTACGCAATCTAGTTTTCAAGCCTAAGTTTTTTTACAATGTTGTTTGGTATTTGAACATTAAAAATTCTGTTCACATTCTTAAATTATATCAGTAGCTTTGAATCTGCTTGCAACTGAAGTAGAGCGCTGTATGTAAGAAGAAGAAAATGCTGCTTGGATATGAACATCATATTTGATGAAATACAACCATTGGTTCGCAAAGAAATGTACTTCGTGGGGGAAAAAAGATTCTACACTGCTGTTCAAACTTCAAATACAAGCATTTGTCGCCAGCACAACGATAACCGACATTGTCGTTTAATATAATGTTAAACCTCCAGTCAACCAACCACCTCCGCTATCGTCCACCGACAAAAGGAGGTCTTCATCTTCTTCATTATGTCGCCCTCACAGCAAAATTGTTATGGATCCTTCGCCCTCCGAATGGGTTGTTGTTGTGACGAAGACGAAGGAGACGTCCTGAAATACTTCATGAATTCACATTTCTCGTGTGAGGAAACCCTTGGCCCTTCGAGTTTAACTCCTTCTCATAGCTCTTCCACTGTGATTTCACCCATGAACTCTCATTTCTCAGCTCTGTCGTGCAGAGACCTCCTCCGCATTATATTCGAGAAGCTTCCGATTCCGGATCTCGCTCGCGCGACTTGTGTGTGCCGAGTTTGGAAATCGGTGGCTTCAGACAAGGAAATTGTGACCAAAGCTTTCTTAGTACCCTGGAAATTGAAGAATGTGGTGGGAAATCCACTGTCTGGAAGCTTCTGGAGAGACAATGGATTGGAAAAGTTTGCAATTTCACATCGGATTGTGCGTGGGGATAGCGTTGCCAGTCTTGCAGTCAAATATTCGGTTCAGGTATGTCTGAAGTCTGGTATCGCAAAACGTACAGGAAAAAAAAACCAAACAAAACTGTTAATTAATCAAATGCTTTATAGTCAGCATTGGACGATAAACAGTTTGAGTTTCTAAATAATGATCTGCTTTTAAGAAGGGAATTACAGCATTTTAAGCCCTTTTTTTTCTGAAAGTTTTCTTCAAAAACCTTGATTATGTATGATTTTACAATGGATCCTGTTCAAGGATCCCAGAAAAGGCTATTGCATTGCCTTGATATGTCTGAGTATACTAATATTTTAAAAGGGGGAAATTTCCCTCTTGCTGTCTGTGGACCATCTTTTCTGTTATTTTTCCCTGTTTAACAGCGGAGCAAGGAAGTGAGGTGAACTACATTGACATATTTTCACGATTCGACAGGTTATGAACATAAAACGTCTAAACAACATGATGAGTGATCATGGCATATACTCAAGGGAAAGGTTGTTAATCCCTGTAAGCAATCCCGATATTCTAATCAACAGAACATGCTACATTGAGCTGGATGTGTATGCAAAAAGAGAAGTGGCAGTGTTGTATCCAGATGACATCCCTGATGGAAGTAATAACTATTTTTCTAACAAAGTTTCCTCTGAAGAAGGCAAGAAAAGGGTGATTGATTCCTTGAAGAGAAGCATGGAAGTTGATGGTCAAACTGCGAAATACTATTGGTTTGTTTCAAATGGTGATCCACGGGCCGCCCTCTCCGAATTTTCTGGGGACCTTAGGTGGGACTGGCAGAGAGGACCTGACTAATCTTTGGATGGTTTTGAATTATAGTAGATAAAGTAAATTGAGAGATTGGGTTGCTGGAAAGAGATTGCTCTGCTAGATTCCTTCTTAAAACTCAACCAACTTTTTCTGATGACGGGAGAGCCAGAGAAGGCTCGTATTGTAATTCTGCCATTTTTCTTACAGTATAATAGATGCCTGTCAGCAATTTAATGTCATCAACGTAAGTTTCAATTGTAAGTGTGATTATACAACGAAATTGAAACATTCATGTTGTAAAACGGCGAATTAAATTTCTTGTTGCTCTGCTTGTTGTAAAGTTGGTGTGGAAATGTTGAATTATCCTTATAGATGTCAGCCCCTTATAAATAGAGCATCATCACTTCTATCATTATAGAACAGGTTTTAAGGGATAGATGTTGAAGATACCAGAGTTAATTTTTTGGAGATTGCTATGGACAATTAATTTGGATGTTCATCGGTCAATAATAATAATTTCATGTTTCAATTTGTATTAGTAGAGTGGCTACTTGCCTTCTGCTTGGTTACTTTTGTATTTTTCCTGTTGTTATTAAACAGTTTCCCAGGGTTAACGTTGAACTAGATCAAAAGTAAAACTTATCTTTTCTCGCATACAACCTTATAAAATAATTTTTATCAATTTTATCCTTGTGAAATATTAAATTTGTATAATTTCATTTTTAGAGGGACAAGATTAAACTAATTAATCTCTATAAGGGCACTAGAAAAAAAAGGTAAAATCAGATAAATTAATATGTTACAAAAATAAAATTGATTAAAAAAAATTCACAACCATGGTAGTGGGAAAAAAATTTATTGGGAGAAAAAAGGAAGTTTACTCTTAGATCTGTCAATCTGGTTCTATAGTTTTTTTTTTTTTTTTTTTTATAAATTTGTGGTTTTATCTTTCCGTTATTAAATATAAGAGATATAGAAGTGGAGAAATGGAGGGAGTCAAAATACCAAATAAAAAAAAATGTAGTAGATCACAAGTTTATAAAATGGAGGGCCTCCATAATATTTGTTGGTTGTCTATTTTTAAAGAAAAAATATATATAGTACACTATTGATAAGCGATACACTAATGTAATATTAAATTTAATTATTTATATATTTTTGTATGGTACACAAAATTTGATTTTAAAAAAAATAAATTTAACATATAATTAAATCTAATATTATACTAATATATCAATATATTAATAATACATAAAAAGTCTCATCCATCTAGTTTCTTTTAATAATACATAAAAAGTCTCATCCATCTGGTTTCTTTTCATTGTAATGGTTTTTGTTCATTGGTGATTGGTGAAGCCAAGTGTGACTTGGTGTTTAGACTAGTGTTTTTCTGTAGTAAAAAGACGTATCAATGAAGTCCTACTCCTCTTGTATTAGGACACTGCGACGTGATGTAGTATTCCTCGTGCGTGTGTATTCCTGATTTTCGAATGTACTTTTGCGTCACTTGCTGGAAGTGCGTGAAAGAATTTTGTATAACGAATATTGACCCTTTTATTCTGCATTGATGTCCTCTTCTCATCCCTTGTCCTTCGGAGCTTTTTAGACACAACAGAAAGCCAGAGAAGAACGTTGGAATGAAGAATATATTCCACTTTTCGTCTCCACAATTCTCCTACTGCACTTTTCTCATCCCACGTCCCTTTTTTTCTATTTTTTGTCCATTTCTAAAGCCGTATCTCTTTTATCTTTTTATTTTTTTTTATTAAAAAAGAAAACTTCACGCTCACTTTAGTTTGGATGAAAAAGAAAATAAAGAAGACAGAAAAAATTTTAAATTTCAATTAAAAATAGAAGAATTTTTTTTAAAAAATTAATTAAAATTTTTATTTTTAATATTTTTTCTTCTTTATTTATCCAAATAAGAAAAAAATTAAAATTTTTTTCTCTTCCCTATTTTCTTCCCTCCCATTCAAACCAGATGTTACTGTTTTGAAAGAGCCTACGCAATTAGCATAAAATGAATTTGTATGCTTACAGAGATGCGTCATCTATAAAAATGAATATATATTGTATTCACATCTGAATGCTTATCCGGATCCAGCTAGTGGACTCCAACAACCACCACTCAAACCATAAATTCCAATAAACTAAACGAAATATGGGAGTAAGATGTTCATAACTAAGTGCTACTTCTTTCTTCAAACACTTTGGTAATACATATTTCAGGCCACTAATTTATTAATCCATTGATAACATGACTGCTCAAATAAATTTTTTTTTCTGAATGTATGATAAACACAACATGTACAGAATATGAAGGAATTGACAAAATTTCAGAGTTGCTAACAATGTGTCATATCACCCAACTACCTGTTGTGTCCATATGACATAGTCATGTACGTAATTAATTATGTCAAACTTTATGTTTGAACCAACAACCCTGTATAAATTGATCAATACAATACTAGTAAGTTGCGGGTATAAATTTAAATCATAATACAAGTCAAATTGTAAGCATCGTGGTATAAAGAGAATATAGTTACATTACACAATTGTATTTAACGTAACTTCATATTTTAAAATTATTATATATTCAATATCAAGTATGCTAATATATTTGTGTCAATACATGTAACTAAGCGGTCATAAGTTGGTTCTTCATAATTTTTAGTAAAAATGATATATAATTTTCTATGGTTGCTGTAGCTTCATATAAAATAATGGTGGTGAACTTCTCAAATTTTATCTGGAAAGAATAAGAGATCTACATGACTAATCCTATTAAATTCTGCTACTTTTGAATGTATTAATCATATTTATTGTTTTAATTAATATTTTTTTAATGATCATAGAAAGATAAAGGACTAAAAAAAATAAAAAACGATCAAAGAAATTGCCAATGTGTGTTTTAAAATTCTAATAGGTTAAAATTTTTAAAATTCAGTGTAAGCGTTTTGAATTACTTAATATAATTAGCAGGAGCACACTCGGTAATAGAGTTAGAATTTTACGCTCAAGGGGTCAAGCATAAAACTTCTATGAAATTTTACGGTTTGTAAATTTTCAGAGGTTACTATAAAATTATTGTGCATACAGGCCATATCTAGATATTTTGGGGCTTTAGATAAAATTATTAAAAAGGTTTAATATAATATAAATCATCAAATTTTCATATTATTCTTTTAATTTCTGAGTTACAAAATTACTTATTAAAATTTTGTAATCAAGTAATTCTAATATTTTACTCTTAATAGATAATATGGTTAATCCATTTAATTTACTTGTAATATAGTTAATCTCAAATAGGATTTAAATAATTTTAATTTTGAAAATTTTCTTTCAGTAGTAACAACTGTTATAGGTATTATCAATAATATTTTATAATCATTTTTTTATCAATCGAACTAGTTGTTACATCCTTTTTATAAATAGTAACAAATTTATCAAGAGTATCATGTTGAGATTGAATTAATTTTTCAACTTCTCCTTTTTTTTTAATTTTTCAAAGCCATATTTATACTTTTTATTTAACATCTTCTATTGCTACAAAGTATAAAAATAAAATAAAATAATAATAACAATATAAATATAAATAAAATAGATGTGTAAAGTAAATAAGAAAAAAATGATGAAATGATAGAACCTAGAAACAAAAAGAATTGCACGTAATATTATTTATTGTAATAATTTAATATTAATTCACTTTGACAATTCATTTTTAAAAAGTACGAAGATAAAAATAAGAAGAGAGAATAAAATGTGAGAGTGAATAAAATTTGAAGAGAAAATATTGAAATTTTATGGTATATATAATTAAAAAAATGATTGTTATAAATTATAATATTAAAAATTATTAATTACTAATATTGTGTAAATACAATATTATCGTTGAATTACTAATATATAATTCGTTAATAACACATTCAAATCTACAATTAAATTATGTGTGCATTCTATTAATTCATGATACAATATTTCTTAATTAATGAAGTGGATAAAAATATTAATTTAAATTTTATAGTGGTAATATTATAAATTGGTGTTTCGAGCGAAGAAAAATCAATCCTTTTATCCGATCACTAAATGTTGGCTATTAATCAATAATTATATAAAATAAAAAAATTATAAATAAAGTAAAAAAAAAATTTAAAATTTAAAATAAATTTCTTATTTGGCTATTCATAAACACAGCCTGTTACATACATGAGAACGAAGATAGCAAAATTTTTAGAGCGTGGGGCCCAGCTTGTACTCCTTTTTCTCTGCCTGCACAACCCCGCGCTAAACTATGCAAGCAAAGACCAGACAAATCATTAAAAATTTTATGGGAACACGTAATTTTGATTCAGTTGGTTTTATTTCTACTAATATTTGGTGGATATTTTATTTATCTTTTTATTGAACGAAAACTAATCCAGTAAATTCTTGCAAACTTAAAAAATACATGTTCATTTGGTGCAAAAGTTGCAGAAAATGGAAAGAAGGATTTGTTTTAGGGAAGTAGCAGAATTATCCTTTTTCTAAACATACTTTTAAATGAAGCCATCTTACTTGCTTTATCGTAAAATAAGCGGTGAGCGTAGGAGAGGCGTCGGGGAAGGAACTTTCGCATTGACTGTCGGCGTCAACCATAGCAATTTTCCTGTACTTACTGCAGTTGACTTCATGTCCGCGTTTTCTTCATTTTTCCACAGCTGACAAGGTAAGCCACGGGGAGGATGGTTGTTGGTACTTGTTACGTTAACTCAAGGTTTTCAAAATTTAAAATAACGTGATAAATATAAATTTTAAAATTATTTAATTATATTTAATAAATATAATTATATTTATTAAATATAATTAAATAATTTTAATTTAATATTTTTAAAATTATCATATTATTTTAAATTTTAAAATACTATACAATTCACTTGTTTTGCTTGGATGGTTGTTAATTTTTGTTTAAAATATAAAAAAGTGCAGACCATAAAGAAAAAAAAATGATCTTTGATATGTTTTATAAGTCTTGTTGTGACTTCTTTTTCATAAAAGAATAAAAGATTGTCTGTTATGATTTTATTTACAAATTTGCCGAGTCTAGTCAATGTTACTTTTTTTTAATAAAATTCTTATATTTTACATAAAAACTATTAAATGTGCAACTTGAAAAAAATGAAAAAAAACTCGTAACTTTAGCTCCATTTATTTTAACAAAAAAATTCTATATAAATATAGTTATAAGATATTTAAAAGTAATTTATATATTCAATAATAAATGTAATAAGTTTAGTGAAGGTTAATTTTTTAAAAAAAAAGAAAGTTATTCTTATAATTTTAGATCACTTTGTTAAATCACAAATTATAATGATATATAATTAAAATCATATTTTAATCCTTAAAGTATTAAGCTTTTTTTTTTTTACAATTTTGTTCTTGAGACAAGGTTTATATTAATTTGATCTTTAAAAATTTAACTTTAAATCAATTTTTAATTTCTATCCTAGATGATTAATATTTATTAAAGAAATTAAAATTTTACTTAAATTTAAATCTTTAAAAATTAAATTAATATAAATTTTATCTCAAAAATAAAATTAATAAAAATATAATATTTTAAAAAATAAAATATAATTTTAGTCAAAATATTATTATAAATTTTTCTTATGAAGATTACCTCTTAAAAACCATGCGAGCCTTGGATGAATATGTGCAAAAGCAAAAGCAAAGGCCTCCGTTTCTTTAATTTGGAAAGATAACTTGTGCACACTTAATACGCTCGAAAGACCAGAGAAAACTATGGGCATGACTGGTTTTTGCCGATAGTATTACAAGTTATTTTATGTGTTTTAGTTTACTTTTCTTTCTTTTTTTTTTTTAATTTAAAAACGCAAATGTAGTATAATACCGGATTTGCCAGGCACTTGGTATGCTTTAGATCTCCACTCTTTTTATGCCTTTTTTCCAAAACGAAGCACCGTTGAAGCTTCTTGATTATTATTCTCACAAAAATGTTATGGTCCCATATGAACGAGCACAGTTGATGTTAATTTACTTGAATAGCATCATTTAAAGCCTATCATTGAAAAAAATTGGACAAATTATACATACATTATTTAAAATTTAATTTAATTATACTAATATTTTTTATTTTTAAAATTGTATACTTTCTTATCTTATTTTTTGAAAATTATATATATATATATATATATATATATATATATATATATATATATATATATATATATATATGTATGATTAAAATAGAGAATATAAAGAAGATGATACTGTTATATACAAAAAGAGAAGTTAAAATATATTTTTTTTAAATCTCAAAAAAGTGAGTGCACTTTTTCCTAAAAAACTTGGAATAGTTAATAAATTTATTGAAAAATCTTATATACTGAATATTGAAATTGAAATATATACATGCATATATGGTATGGGTTTGCAGGCACATGCCATAGATGAGTGGGAAAAAATATAGAACAAATCTATTTTAAATATTTTAAATTATTAGTGGAAGGAGGGAAAATATGTGATTAAATAATAATAATTGAAAATTTTTAATAATAAAAAATTAATAACTTTTTATTAATATATCATTAATGAATGGATGATAATATAAAAAAATTTATATTAATAATAAAATATATTTAAATTATTTAAAAAATAAAATAAAATATGAAAATCAATTTATATGTGTTTTTATTTTTAATTGAAAACTCCACTTTTTAAAAAATTTGATTGATGGCATGACAGCGGTTCATAGTTAAGAATCAAGAGGAATTATGTATTTTTTTGGTAAGTATAAAATAAAAATACTCCGTATTATTAAACATTTTCGAAGTGATAATTTACCTTTTTTTGTGTGTGTGTGTGAAAATAAAGTTTTACTTAAATCCGTGATAAGGAATTTTCCTTTGTGCGCTTTAGCTGCAAATGGCCAAATGGACGGTGAGAAATGACACTGTTTGGGTCTCACTTATTCCAAACTTCAAGGGTAAGCAGCTGATTCCAGATTGTAGCAAAGCTAATTTCCCAAATACAAGAAGTCCCAAACTGGATGGATGGTGACATTTATAGTGTTTTTATACGTGCATTCACAAGAGGATATTGACATAAAGGAACAAAGTTATACCCTAATATATATAAGATTACATTGAAGGATTAGTTCTATTTTGTAAAACTTTGATTTAGTCAAAAGATTTCAAGGGGGTAAGATGTTTTTATTAAAAATAAAATATATATTTAAATTCATCTTGTTCATATCAAGTAGATATAGTTATAATAATTAATGACCCAACAGAAACAATCTACGTAAGGTTTAATAAGTTAAAGTGGAATTTGCCCCCTTTGATGGGGTAGTCTCGTAAGTAGATTTGTCTATGTATGTTAGCTTTAATTTCTCATATCCAGAAACCTTAGTTGCGTATGCGCGTAATATTAAATATTGATGAGTGTGTGTATATATATATTCTGCCCACACGTTTGCATTAGCCTAACCTTAAGTAATTTTTCTATAATAATAAAAATAATAATTCACATAATATATATAAAGTTTTAATTTTCAACTCTAGATATGAGAAGGAATAAAATTTATATAAAAAAAATTGAATACCATTGTACTATTAAAATATTAGCTAATCCTAATTATTAATCGGTTATATGTATAATTAACAATTAAATTAATATACGAATCCAATGTAAATATATAGTAACATATGAGCTGTTGTATAATGTTGAGTGAACAAATAAATTACAGTCAGTGCTATTCACACACATTCATATATATATATATATATATATTTTATATTACCATTAATTAATATGGTGCTACATTAGTGAAACTGTTAATAAAAATTATTAATCTTCTAATAACTTTTGAACTATTAATAATATAAAAGAAATTAACATCAATAATAAATTAAATTTAAACGCCACACTAATTGTATATATGGACATGATCCACGCCGGTTAGACAAGCTATACGCAATATATTATAATCGATTCATTATTATTTTTTATTTGACTCCTCTGAAACATAGAATTATATTTTAAAAATAAAGTAAAATTTGATGGAAAATTAAGATTTCAAAAATTTACAAATAATAATTAATAAAAAAATAATTTTTAAATTTATAATTAATTATTCAATATACTTTATGACAGCAAATTGAATGTTTAGTTATAAATTTAAAAATTATTTTTTAATTAATTATTATTTATAAAGTTTTGAAATCTTAATTTTCCATCAAATTTTACTTTACTTTTTAAAATATAATTTTATGTATTAAAGAAGTCAAATCCAAAAAAAAAAAAACTGAAAACTTTATATTGGATGATAATTAAGATGCACTACTAATATATTATCAAATTTAATTATTAATATATTATCATGTAATATATTAGATTTAATGTTAAAAAAAAGTAAACTTATATTAAATTTTATAGTATATCAATATATTATGTATTATAGTCTCTTCATATATTAGTATTATATTTAAGATGCAAAAGGGAAAAATCTGATTCTTACAGCACTAAAAGGAACAGAGAGTTTGGATAGAGAGAATAGAATAATAATATGATATGATAAAATAGCAAAGACGGGCAGCAATATCAGATTTGTCGGCTGTTGTCTTCATTTTGTAGTTATATATTGTAAGAACAGCCACTTTAAATATTTTGGTTATAAGAAGTGCTTTAGTTTTTTTTTTTTATATAAAGCACTTAGTATTCGAATATCATATTTTGGTGGTAAAGTGCTTTAATTTTCAATCTTGTACAAAGCCACCGATGCAATTTCATTTCGCCATATCCCTAGTCCCTGGCCTTAAGAATCAGTTGATAGCTGTAGCGGTTAGTTGATTCAATTAGCTGTTAGCTGATAACTGATTGTGTTAGTTAATTTAATCAGCTGATTGCATTAGCTGTTTGAATAAGAGTGTCTGGTAAAATTAACTATTTATAATTAAATATTTGCATGTAAAATGATATATAAGGGTATGAGTATATTTTATGAATTATTTGAATATTTTTTATTTTAATATTTTAAAATTTATATATTAGTTAGTATATTAAATTTTCTTATAAATATTATATTATTATAATTTATTATTAAATTATTAGATATTTTTTAAATTAAATTAATTTTTAAAATTATTATAATTTATTATTAAATTATTAGATATTTTTAAAATTAAATAGTTTTTATCAATAATATTATATATTTATTTATTAAATAATTTTTAAAATTATTATAATTTATTATATATATTATAAATAATATATTATTATATATTAAATATTTTTTAAAATTAAATTAATATATTTTTTATAATTACTAAATTTTTTAAGAATTTTTAGAAAGTACAAAATGAAAAATATGAATATTTATTAGGGGTATTTTCATCATCTTTCCCAATCAGCTAATTGAAAAACATATAAAAGAGACGATTTAAAAAAAGAAAAGAAAAGAGGTGAACAGTGAGCTACCCATAAAACATAAGGTTATCAATGCTAACTCCTGTGGCTCGAAATATATGCCACCCCGACCTTGGTCTGTACGAGGCTTGCGCAGGAGAATTTCCACATTTTGGTCTTGACAGAGGAGTCTCAGAGTTTCCGGTCCGGCTGAGGGGCCTGGATGAACAATAACTAGTATCATCGATTTTGATGATGGAGTAACTGCCTTTCTACGAGGAATATATTGAATAGTGTGAATATGAGTCTATTATAATAAATAATCACTTATATGAACTATGTTACGAAAATTTAAAATTGTAATAATTTTATCTTTCATTGTGAAAATAAAAAAATTAAATAAATATATAAAAAATTAAAAAGTTTATATCGCAAAAAAATTTATCAACAATGAAGTATTACTTGTGATACAAATTAAATTATAAGAATATTTTACCTATAACAAAGTATTACTTGTGTTATAATATAAGTAAGAAAATTTTAGATATGATAAAATATTATTTGTTCTATATAAAAATAGGAGAATTTACCCAGAGTGAATATATATAAAAAATATTAAATTGATTGAATTTTTTTCCTAAAATTTAAAAGGATAAAATAAAATTTAAAAAATAAATACATATTACTTATGAGGGTTCATTTGATGAATCTAATGAAGTAAATGCATCGTAGTCAGATTGGTTAAACCAGTAGGCGTAATAACAATATTATCATATATATATTTATATAAAAATATATATTATAATAACATTAATAATATTAAATTATTGTGTAATTACAAATTTTACATTCATTATTGTAATATTAGAAAAAATTTATTAAAAATTAATAATAATTATGTAAAATTATATATAATTTAATAATAATTAAATCATTATATCAAAACTATTAAGTAAATTATATTTAAAAGTGTGACATATATATATGTATATGTATAAAATAGTTTAAAACCCTATTTTGGTCCTTCAGCAATTTAACTTGTGTTAATTTCATTTCTCACAAATATTTTGTATCCATTTCATTTTTTACAAATATTTTGTATCAATCCTATCCCTTATAAATAATAATTTGATTAATTTAATTCATTCATTACTATTTCTATTGATGAATTAATGACTTGATAGATGATATGATAAAAATAAGGTATAAATAATATATGAGAGATAAAATTGATACTAAAAATTTATGAGAGTTGAATGATTTAATTTATATTTGTGAGAAACAAAAATAGATACTATAGTTAAAAATTAAAAGTAAATAAATTTATAATAATTTAAATATTAAGTTATAATTAAAATTTAAATATGCTTAATATTTTAAAGTTATAATTTATATGGATATTTATTTCATATAATTAAAACTTTATTGAATGAATTTTTTGAAAATAACAAAAAATTACTCAAAAAATATAAAAAGTTTACTTTTATCTTGTAATAATTTAATTAAAAACTTATTACTCTAGAATGAGTTTATTTTATAATAATTTAATTACATGTAATGTAGTTATACATGTTAAAAAAATTACATAGAAATACGATTTATAAGTTTATATATATATGTATGTATGTAATTTAAAATAATTAGATGTAAATTCAAAGATTTTTTTTGTAAGGTAATATGTACTACAAAATACACATTTAAAATTTATTAAAAAGCAATCTAAATCATTGTCAATTAATTATTTTAATCTCCTTTTTGTATTACGTCCATGATAAATATAAGTTATATCGATTTGATAGTTCGCATAATTTTAATATTAATCTCATCAATTATACATTGATTATTTATCTTTTGTTTTAGTTATTCTATTTTTATAATTGTTAACTTGTTAATGAAAATATTGATAGAGGAATAAAATTAATTAATTTATTATTTGTGAAAGATAAAATTAATATAAAATATTTGTGAGGAGACAGCTTTAATATGAGTAAAATTTTGTTTCTTTTTTGTCACATTTATACTTGTGATTAGAAAGATTTATAAGTCACTTTTATTTATGTTATGTGATTTTTTTTTGTGACAATTTCCTTATCATATTCACTTGAATTACGAATCTATCATGCCACTATTTCCGTAATTAAGTAATACAATCATAAAAATTTTGATCTTATGCCACATTTTAATTATGGCATAAGTAATGATTTATTATAGTGGAGTTTAATATGTGTATAGATGGAAGGTCATATGCCCAAGTAATCAAGAATAAAAACGAATATGTATGTAGCATTTGCGTGAAGTATATATGTCTCGTCTATTATGGGCGTTGCTTTATGTAATAATAAAATTGGGTAGTGTTTGATGACTAAAATTCTATTTTAATTTTATAAATTTTTTATTTGCATTAATTTATTTTTTGAAATCTTAAGTTTAAATAAAATTTTAGTTCATGTAAGAATTAAAATTTATATCAATTTAGTTCTTGTAAAAAATTAAAAATTTATTTATACTTAAAATTTTAAGAACTAAGTTGATATAAATTTTACTTTATGAATTAAATTGATACAAATTAAATACTAAATAAGGTTTTTGTCATTGTTTTGATTATCATGAAAAATAAAAAACCTAACTGATAACCAATAAAACTCTACCAGTTCTCTCCGTTGCTACCTAATACTCTTTATTTGAGTATTAAAGGCACGAAATTTAAGTATCATTCTCCCATTATACATATACCAAGTATGCCTTGACACTAGCAGTTGCACTGTCAGCTTCTTCCTCACCCTCTTTTTATTTTCTTCTGGGCTACCTTATTAATTTATTAGGGAGTTTATGGCCGACGTTTATCCGCCACTTTCCAATAGTATTTTCATATCTTATCTTGTAAGTCCCTAATGTCACCACTTTGAGAGATTGTTATCGTTGGTTTTTATTGTTTAAAACATAGCCGTTTATGTTAATTTGTTTGAATATTCTTGTTAAGGTTTCTTCAAAGAGTTCAATATATCAAATGTGGGATTAAAAAATAGTGAGTTAAAAACTTGGTTAAATTAAAATTTTATTCTTTATAATTTTTTTAAATTATATTTTTATCCTTATATTTTTCTCATGATTAGATAGTTAGAATTTGTTCTAATTTTTTTATTTCATCCTTATAACGAGACTATTAGAATTTATATTTAAATCTATTCAACTATTAATTTGAAAATTCTCGTTTACAATTATTCAATATATGTTTAACATTTGTAAACCTATACAATTATAGGATGACACAAAAATGAAGAGCCATGCATTAAATTGACAAATTTAGTATCTTTAATGACAGATATTACACTGGACAATTGTAATTGTAAATGAAACAAATTAAGTTAATTACGATGAAAAGTTAATTACAAATAAAAATGGACCCTAAATACATAATTAAAAAAAAAACAAAGATGCAATCATAAATAAGAGAAAACTATAACTAGAATCTTAATTTAACCCAAAAAAAATCTATGCCAAGGAATATGGAATTCCTATAAAGTAAAAAGATTATGATCAAAGATTGGTATGAAACGAAAAATATTAGGGAAAGAATATTAATTAAGGATGTATGATGCTTCCCACACAAAAAATTTATGATACTTTGATTTAATTTGATTGCATGTACACACACACATATATATATATATATATATATATATATATATATATATTTTGCAAGTAATGTAACTATTCTCATAGATTTCCATTAGTTTTCAGAAATGACACAGTGAAACTTGGATAATCAATAATTCTGTGCAATTTGGTACCCGCATGCATATTTTATTTTAGATTTATAATTTTATTGCGAGCTCTTAGGTGTGAAAGCTCCAATTAGTGGTCTAACACGACGTGATCACGTGCCTTGAATTTTGAGAGAGTGTCTCCGGGGAGAAGAAAAGGGCCAACACTTAAGACAAAGATAAGGAAAATCTCACTAAATATTTTTACGTAGTGAGTGTCCCGTTGTTTCCAAGAAAGAGATAGGAAGAAGGGAGATAAAAGAAAATAAGGAAATCCGCGTTTTATTAATATAAATATAAATATAAATATAAATAAGTAGGTGAATATTATGATGTTAGGATGATTTTAAAATTTAGAGATATGATTAAATAGTTTTAATTTTATAAATTCATAATCTATCTTATAATTTTTAATGTGAACCGCGAAAAAGTAAGTGAAGAATTTTCTTTATATTATCTTATTTTTTTCAGTGTAAAAGCCCAGTGTATATATCATTTTTTGGGCTATAAATTGAGAGAGAACATCGAGCGGGCGTCTCACAACTCTCAATCACAGGCTATTGGGCAATATACTATTACTTTGTGTTTCACTCCGTGAGAGTAGCAATGTTTCAGAGCATCGTCAACGCCTTCACCGGCGACAGCCGCAACAATAATAACACGAAACGTGTCAAAGGTACGGTGGTGCTGATGAAGAAGAATGTGTTGGACTTCAATGACTTCAGCGCCTCCTTTCTGGATCGTCTTCACGAGTTTCGGGGCCAAGGGGTTTCTCTCCAGCTAATCAGCTCTGTTCACTCTGACTCCGGTTAGTTTTTCTGAATCTCATCTTCTATTTCACCGGTCAGTCAAGGAGCCGTCATCGCCTCTGCATTATTATAATGTTTTTATAGTAGCAGAGGGTATGTTTATTTCATCGGAAGGTGAGGCGAACCCAAAAAAATAATAATAAATCCCGACATCTAAGTCTAATTATATCTCTGTTTCTTCTCTTTGGGGCTATCCCAGCGAATCTATCACTTTGTTTCTTTTAAAGGCTCTTTCTTTAGTAAAGCATGAAGTAAGTTGGGGATTCCCGGAATATTTGCAACCCAGACTTTCCGGTTTCCATGAAAATCTAGCGTCCTTTCTTGATTGCTTACAATCAGATTGGTTAACAACGAAAATCAAAACCCAGGAAAGGCTTCGCTTCCTTTGTATTCTCCAGGCAGTGGCATAAAATATTTAAGTCAAGCCTATTTCTCGTCCCCAGTGAGTCTCAACCAACCAGTCAACTATGCAAAATTTTATGATTATAATTATTGAGCCTCGAAGGGATTTTCATTTCTCCGAGAATTAATTATATATTATTAAAAAAAAGCCGTCTTTTTGTCATTTTATTAAACGTAAATCGTGTTTTTTCAGAAAGAGAAACCCATAACTGTGTTACTGGTGGTCATGTGAGCATGGTCCAACACATGATTTGTTTTTTGGGCCATGTCTTAATCATCATGAGCAATTCAAAAGTCATTTTGCGGAGCATGGGATGCACGACCACGACAAGAACTAAATGGGGCCATTGAAGCAGTGGGGCTCCATGGCCCAACCCAACCACTTGACTGATTTAACGGGAGACAAAGAGTACCCTTAACAGAAAAAGGGGGAACCGGGTTTACTGGTTGTAAATTCTCAGGAATTTTATTTTTTGTTTTTTTGGTGAAGGAATTCTCATGAATTTTTCACAGGCTTCACAGATATGCTTAATTATTGTAATAATGTGGTGCTTGATTTTTTTTAAATCGATGATTAGAGGTTGGTTGACATCTAAACTTGATTATTGTCCGTACGTAGTGGCATAATATATGTGTTAAATGTATTTGTAGAGAATGGATTGAAAGGGAAGCTTGGGAAGCCTGCTTATCTGGAGGACTGGATCACCACAATCACGCCCTTGACGGCGGGGGAATCTGCATTCAAAGTTACATTTGATTGGGACGAGGAGGAGATTGGAATACCAGGTGCTTTCTTGATCAGGAACAATCACCACAGTGAGTTTTTCCTTAGAACTCTCACTCTTGAAGATGTTCCTGGCCAAGGTTCCATCCACTTCGTCTGCAATTCCTGGGTGTATCCTGCTGACAAATATGAAAAGGATCGTATCTTCTTCACTAACAAGGTAATTAAACTCCCCTACATTCCCTACCAACTCCATTCACTTTCTCCTTGTTTGGAATAGCTAATAACAAAATTTCGTTCATTTTTAAAATATTATTTAACTTTAAGTAAAAAAATTTTATTTTATTTCATTTGTGATTTCTATATTATATTTATATTATTATGAAATTCGTCAAATTTAAAAAAATTATTAAAATTTATTTTATTTAGCCTAAAATATATATTATATAAAAATTTACTTATATTATATTTATCATGATATTATTAAAATTTATTTTTTAATTTTATATTTTTTAAAAAATATCTCAATTAAAGTAATCCATTTATAAATAAATTAGAATCATTATTTTCACAAAGTTTTTAAATAATAAAATTTATTTATAAATTAATTGGAATGAATTCTATTAAAATGAAATGAAATCAGTCATAGAAAAATTTGCCCACCAAATTTTGATATTTATATGTTAGACGCTAATATTATTAAGAAGTATCGGATTTAAGTAAACTATTTGTGTAGTTTCTACTTTGTATGATAAAAATAAGCTGTGGAGTGTTGAATTATCTCATGTATCGCAGACGTACCTTCCAAATGAAACCCCTGCACCCCTACTTAAGTACAGAGAGGAAGAGCTCCAGACTTTGAGAGGGAATGGAAAAGGCGAGCTCAAGGAGTATGACAGAGTCTATGACTATGCATACTACAATGACTTGGGCAATCCAGATAAGGATGAAAACCATACTCGTCCGATTCTTGGAGGCTCAACTCAATATCCCTACCCTCGTAGGGGAAGAACTGGCAGACCACCCTCCAAGAAAGGTTAGGCTTTTCAATTCATTCAAGTTCTTATCATATAATTTTAAAATTTCTGATGAATTGTGTTGTTCTTACAGATCCTAATGTTGAAAGCAGGCTGAATCCTTTCCTGAGCTTAAACATATATGTACCAAGGGATGAACGGTTTGGCCACTTGAAAATGGCAGACTTTCTTGCTTATGCACTGAAATCCATAGTTCAAGTTGTCAAACCTGAGTTACAATCTCTATTTGACAGCACACCCAATGAATTTGATAGCTTTGAAGATGTACTTAAACTTTATGAAGGTGGGATTAATGTGCCTGAAGGTGTTCTTAAGGATATAAGGAACAAAATCCCCGCAGAGATGCTCAAGGAGATTTTTCGAACTGATGGTGAACGCTTCCTTAAATTCCCAATGCCTCAAGTTAATTAAAGGTATGGTATTCATGATTCATTGACATAAATATGGATAACTTACGTATTATTGTGCTTTCAATAACATTGAAAAGTTATGTATTTTGTATAGCATAGTTGTTTAATAGTTGTTTTCTTGTGATTTGGAGTAGAGGATAAGTCTGCATGGAGGACTGATGAGGAATTTGCAAGAGAGATGCTGGCTGGTGTAAATCCCGTCATGCTTCACTGTCTCCAAGTAAGCCTCATTGATTATTACTTGTTAGCAATTTGATGCTGCTGAAGAACATGTCTAATTTTCTTGTCCTAAAAAATTGACAAACCAGATTCATTGCGTTCTTTTATTTTCCCTCCGCAACTAATTGAATTAACTGCAGGAGTTCCCGCCTGCAAGCAAGCTAGATGCTAAAGTCTATGGTGATCATACCAGTACCATAACCAGAGACCAAATCAAGATTAACCTTGATGGGCTCACTGTAGATGAGGTAAAATTTCATTTAGCACATTTTTATATGAAGAATTCTGCATTGGCTTTGCAGTAGGATGTGAATTGCATTTTTATACTATTTTTTATTGTCTTTGACTGAATAGGCAATCAGAGAGAAGAAATTATTCATACTGGATCACCATGATACACTGATGCCATTCCTGAGGCGGATAAACTCCACTTCTACGAAGACATATGCCAGCAGGACAATTCTTTTTTTGAAGAAGGATGGGACTTTAAAGCCATTGGCCATTGAATTGAGCTTGCCACATCCAGATGGAGATCAATTTGGTCCCATTAGTAGAGTTTGCACACCTGCAGAAAATGGTGTTGAAAGTTCAATCTGGCAACTGGCAAAGGCTTATGTAAATGTAAATGACTCGGGCTATCATCAGCTTATCAGTCACTGGTAAGGTCCTGTCAGAGAGAGCTATTATGGTAAACTCAAGCTATTGATTTTTGAAATCAACATTTTAGAATTTTTTTGTATGATTCGCAGGTTGCATACTCATGCGGTGATTGAACCCTTCATCATTGCTACAAACAGGCGGCTTAGTGTGCTTCATCCTATTCATAAATTGTTGCATCCTCACTTTCGCGATACAATGAATATTAATGCACTTGGACGACAGGCCCTTATCAACGCAGGTGGAGCTCTGGAGTTAACAGTTTTTCCAGCAAGGTATTCTATGGAGATGACATCTGAGATGTACAAGGACTGGGTTTTCCCTGAGCAAGCACTGCCTGCAGACCTCATCAAGAGGTAAACCTTGGGTTTTCATTGAAGTTATTCTGTATTCAAATTCTAAAGGAAGTCTTGAAATTAAGAGCCTGTCATTTTAACCTTTCTAAGTTTGACACATATAAGGAAACTGACTTTAATTATTGTTATCTTTTTAAAATGGTATTTTAACCTCGTTGCTTCTTTCAGAGGAATGGCAGTTGAGGATCCAACTTCCCCACATGGCCTTAAACTTCTCATAGAAGATTACCCTTTCGCAGTTGATGGACTTGAGATCTGGTTTGCCATTAAGACGTGGGTCCAAGACTACGTCTCCTTTTACTATAAGCAAGATGACACGGTCAGGAAAGACACTGAACTCCAATCTTGGTGGAAAGAACTAAGAGAGGTTGGCCATGGTGACAAAAAGGATGAGCCTTGGTGGCCGAAGATGCAGACTCACAAAGATCTGATTGAAACTTGCACTATCATCATCTGGATTGCTTCAGCTCTCCATGCTGCCATTAACTTTGGTCAGTATCCTTATGGAGGCTACCTCCCAAATCGCCCATCCATAAGCCGCCGGTTCATACCAGAAGAAGGAACTCCAGACTATGACGAGCTTGTGACAAATCCTGAGAAGGCTTACTTGAAAACAATAACAGCACAACTGCAATCTGTTGTTGGCATTTCTCTTGTGGAGATATTGTCCAGGCATTCTTCTGATGAGATCTACCTTGGACAAAGGGACAGTCCAAACTGGACATCTGATGCTGAGCCTTTGAAGGCTTTTGAGAAGTTCGGGAAGAAATTATCAGAAGTTGAGGAAAGAATCATAAGAAACAACAATGATGAGAAGCTGAGAAACCGGGTTGGACCAGTTAAGATGCCATACACTTTGTTCATTCCTAGCAGCGAAGGTGGACTGACTTTCAAGGGAATCCCAAACAGTGTCTCAATTTAAGGGGACTACGGGGTCCTTGCTATAGTAACTTGTGTGTTATAAATAATTTGAGCGTATTAGTTTTTTTAGGTGGATACTTTGAGTAGCTTGGTTACTTTTTATTTTCCAGTATATGTGATGGTCTCGTTTATGTTTATTTATCTATTTTACCCTTTATATATATTGGAGAGCAGATATTTATAGAAATTATTAAAAAGACAGTTTTATATGTATTAAAAGAAAAAAAAAAAGGCAGAAAGACGAGTCTGTAGAGCCATAACGATTTTTCAACTGTGTAAAAAAGAAAGGAAGAAAATAAAAGTTTTTGTTTCATAATTTTTTTTTTTATGTTTTAAAATTCGTAACTAAGAAATAAAAGAGTAAAAATGATTTTGAGATATTTTATTTTATTTTTGTTATTGATGTTAGTTTTATAATCCAATGGAACTTCTTGTTTGCTTCATCGTATACCTTCTATTTTTTTTAAATTTTAAAATATAAATTTTAAGGATAATTTTTAAAAATAAAAAAATAAAAATACATGCGTTACACTTATATTATTCAAAGGTGTGCATAAAATGGATGATAATGATGTTATATTTAGTAAAATAATAACAATCCTTAATTTATTAATACTCTGTTGTAATTCAGATAGTAGCATTTTTTAAATTGTGTTGAGATATCTTCATTATATAAATAAAATCATGCAGTCAATGTAGAAATGGCCTTTTTCTTATTTCCCTTACTTTTTGAAGCCTTTGACCTCCTTTAATTGAAAAAAAAATAAAAAAAAATTATTCCATGATAGTAGCCCTACAGGTTTTAAAATTTAACCATGCTTGCTATTACTTCAACGGGTTTTACAAAAGGAAATAAAAAGTGATATAATCAGTGATTTTTTTTGCACTTTTTTTATTTAAAGGTATTTATAATTTAAAGCTGGCATCTTTAACATCAAATGGATTATATAGAAAGAATTTTAAATTAACAAAAAAGGAAATTGCCATGAATCTCATTGTGGATTTTTTGAATGAGACTATAAAATTTCTTTCAGGAAAGATGGCGCTCAAATAAGTTTTCATGCACATTAATTGATTCATTTTATTAAGCGAGTAAAAGGTAAAGTTCAGATTTGATTAAGAAAGTTCCTGACATTATTTTTTGCAATATTTATTACAAGTAGTATCTATTAATTAATAACATAATAAAATTACTCTCCGCCTCACAATCATTTAAAACGCATTCATCCAGCCGGACAATGTACTTGCACCATTTATGAATTAAATAAGCACGTTGTGATATTTCAAATACCTCAGGGGTTAAATTAACAATACCGACAAACTTCGAAGAGATTCTATTCCAAAATTTCAAATATAATCCTGTGTAAACCCACGCACCAACCCCCAATAAGACTCACAATCCCCACCGTTCATCATATTCTCACGCATACGTGGACCGTGGATGATTGGCTACGGAAACCCGTTATTGACCTCCTCCGCACTGCAAGAAGAAACACAAAAATCTCATTGGCTAACCCACCTTTTTGTTCAAGTTTCGCGGTAACGTCTTCTCTCTGTCCTTACCGCTGTCTCTCTCAAAAACTCCTCCTCTCTCTAAAGTCTGCCCGCTTCTCTCTCTATCTTTCTCTCATGCTTCCCTGAGAATCGGATAAACCCTACAAAAGGTGAGAGCCAGGCAACCAATTTCTCCACCTGATCTGTGTTTAGGGTTTAAATTTGAAGAAACGAGCTTTTTCTGTGATCTATGGTGTATTTTTCCTCGTCAAAAGAATTTTGGCCTTTTCTTGCGTCTTTATGGTTTTTGTTTGTAATGTTGTTGTTTTATTATATATACAAATCGAAAATCCTGTTGGTAGTAGATGATGTTACTTGACCGATGTTTTTCCCTTTGTAAGGGGTTTCGTGTTTTGAGTGAAGTTCGAAGCCAATATAAAAATTCGATGCGATTGTGAGAAGAGTTTACTGATTGGTTGTTTATCACGTACTGCCTCAATTCTTTTGCATATCTGTTTATCCAGAAGTGTTTTTGGTTGTATCGTATGGTACTGATTTTATTTTACGGATTGGATTTGACGCCTTTGCTGTCTTGGGATAAGGGCTAATGTTTTTCGGATTTGATTTATCCTCTATCGACATTGAAGCTAGAGGTCAATTAGTAGCTGCTGCAGCAGACTAGAGCATAGTTCACGAGTAAATCGAGGCGTTTCTCACACATGAAAATTTTCTCTTCGTAATTCTTATAATATTTTTCTTTGATATATGAATTACTTTTCTTTTGTAAATCAAAATGTAAAAATAAGATTAATTAAATCTCTTTGGTTATTTTGACTGAAATAACTTGCTTTCAAGTGAAAAATTAAAAGATGTAGTATTTGCCCAGTATAATGCGTTTGAACCTTTTATCTCTACTTGTGGAGTGAAAAGTGGAAGTAAAATAACGAGGATCTGGTACTGGCTTTATCCTCAATGTTAATTAGATATCTAATAAGGGGAAAATTATATGTTATGTTCTGTCATTATTGATTAATTCACCAGCTGTGTTTTAACTAACGTATATTGGAATTTTTGCTGATAATCTGGTTTGTCGTTTCCTTAATGCAGGTTTTAAAAGGATCAATGGCACCAACAAAGAAATCTAGAGGTGTGAATAAGCGGCTTTCAGGTTTAAATGAGGTCTCTCCTGAGAAGGATGGATTTAACTCAAATAAAAATAAGCAACGGGTATCTGTTGCTTTATATTCTTTCTTTTTTGAGCTAGATACACATGTTATTGTCCTGCTTAGGTACTTATTTTTCAGATCGGCTGTCAACTGGTAAAGTGGTAGATCTGGGGTTTTACTTTTCAGTATAGATATGATATACATTTTTTTTTTTGGGGTAGAAAATTTGGTATACATTTTATTATAAACGCATTTTAGCAGATGAGATTTTATGTTACATGTAACTTCAATTCTTCTGTGGCCATTATGCTGCAAGCCATGGATGCTGTTTCTTTCTTTTTTGGAACTTGACTCTGTGAGTTCTGTTTGCCCATCTTCTGCACAGAAGAAAAAATTGTCTGATAAATTGGGATCTCAGTGGAGCAAAGAGGAATTAGAGCGATTTTATGAAGCCTATAGGAAGTATGGGAAAGACTGGAAGAAGGTGTGTTTCTTCTGTCATCATCCCATTTATTCATTTATAAATTCATGGGCAAGCATACCTGGTTTATATAAATGTGCGTATCATTATTAATAGTGTTAATGCTTTTATTTTTAATCCTTATTGTTTATTTGGATTTTCAGGTGGCTTCTGTTGTACGGAATAGATCCATTGAGATGGTGGAGGCTCTTTACAATGTGAATCGGGTACACAAATGTCACCTCTGTCTGTGTCATAGTACAATGAGACTAATTGTTGTAATTTGCTCTTAAATTAGGAAATTTGGTGTTGTGTCTGTTTGTGTACTGGCTAAAGTTTAGATGGCCCTTTATCTAAACTTAATTGGTTCCCATCCATGGAAACTCAGGGTGTTGTTGTTTTTCCTCCTTTTCCACTTCCATCTCCACGTTACTTTAAAATAGATGAGTTGTCCAATGATAATCCATGGCTGGTAGAAATTCTTAACTCAGTTCAGCAACTTGTTAAGACTAGACCCTTGTAAACCCACATATATCTGTGTACACATCTTTAAGTAAATTTGGATATTGAGGTGCTTGTTGCAAGTTTTTTGGTTCTTGATACTGTGAATTGACATCTTGTGTAGATTTAGTTTAAGTGTTTCACATGCCTTTAATTTGCAGGCATACCTATCTCTGCCTGAGGGGACAGCTTCGGTTGTTGGCCTCATAGCGATGATGACAGATCACTACAATGTGCTGGTAATGTCAAAAGTTTAAATTTTTATTTGAAATTTGGTGCTCATGTAGGGCTGTTTGATCAATGGTAATTTTTGTTATGTTTGACTTTTACTAGGAATGTTAGCTGACTTTTACTAGGAATGTTATGTTGTGCTAAAACTAAATTATTAATTGCTGTTGTTTTATTTTCCTATAAAAATTTCTTGTCCTTTCTTCCTTAGTGACTATCGTTACTAGGCAACTGATTTAATTCACTCTATTATCTGGATTTGCATTTCTTTGTACATTGGATGTATTGGATGCTTACCAGACTGATGTTAGATGATATTGATTTCTTCTGGGTTTGGTTTGCTTTTGACTGTTTCATTGTCTCTGAAATTGTTTACTGAGTCTTAATTTTGTGTACTGGAAACTGACAGGAAGGGAGTGACAGTGAAAGGGAGAGTAATGATGCTCTGGGATCTCAAAAACTTTTGAAACGAAAGCGTGGAAAAGTTCAGCTTGGTGTCTCAAAAGGTTCTGTCCAATCTCAGTCGGCTGGTTCTGATGATGGTTGCCTTGTTACCTTATTGAAGAGAAGGCGATTTGATGGTAAATCATCTTTTTATATTTTGTGTATCGAAGATTATCTTTTATTTACTCTGTCTAGTATCACTTTTTCCTTCCCTTTGGATGGACACAACCCATTCCCTTGCCAAATGAAAGAAAACCATACAGAGTTACTGAAAAATTTCCATATTGGTTTGCGCTGACTCAAGTACTTCTTGAAGTACTTAATCAAATCTACATCTAGACAAGGAATTAATTTTTTTGTAACATTAATCCATGCTTGTTCTGTTTCTAAGGTTTCTTTTTTCATTGGGATTACTACTGAGGTTGTGGCCAAGCTTATGCCTAGTGTGTCAACTGTCAAGAGAAACTATTTTGTAGAAAATTAAGATGATCCCTTAATTTCTTATTGTAGTCTGGTATGTGAGAATGAAGTTCATTTAACATTCATTTGCCTTTGGCAGGATTTTTTTCTACTGCATGAAAATTTTTAGATCAAAGTAAATTATAGCAGTGATAAAAGTGGACTTTTCTTGAATCCTCCTAATTAGCATAATTATCTCCCCTGAACATGACTAAATTCTAGTACTGCAATCTGAGTAGTATGTTGAAAAAGTTGAATTTTTTTTATCCATGGAGTTTGCGGTTTAAATTGCAATTGCAATGTTGATGGTTGTTAATTAATCAGGTACCCAGCCTCGTGCAGTTGGGAAAAGGACACCTCGTGTCCCAATTTCCTCCTGTTGGAAAGACAATAGGGAAAATTATTTCTCGCCTAATAGAAGAAGATTGAAGTCAGAGGTTGTTGCAGCATTGGCATTAACTGAAGCCGCCCAAAGAGGTGGCTCTCCCCAAGTTTCTCAAACACCATTTAGGGGAGCAGAGCAGAAGTCTTCTCCAGTTAAGAGTTCGGAGAAAGTGGTATTGAAGTGTCCTCTTGTACTATCTTTAGTTAATTTGTTTCTGTTGGCTATATTAAAGATGAGTGAGTTGTTCTCTGAATTGGTGAACTAATACCTACTGCTAACATTGATACACAGCTTATGCCAACCTTGTTATTGACCTGGATCCTTTTTCTTTTTTTGGGGTTAATTAGCACCAACTGTCAGAGAAAGCCCATGCAAAGTTTTGCAATGCATCTGTGGATGAAGAGTGGTTAGAAGGTAGTCTAGAAAGCAGGGGAGCTGAAAATGGAGAATATGCTAGAGATACTAGTTCCTTAATGGACATGGAAGGTGTAGGCACGGTTGAAGTTCATCAGAAGGGAAAAAAAATTTATAGAAAGAAAGAGAGAGTGGAAAATGTTGGATGCCATCAGGTTGATGATAGTGGAGAAGCATGTAGTGGCACTGAAGAAGGACTCATGTCTAGTTCTTTGAGGGAGAAGGTTGATATTGAGGTTACAAATGAGAAATCTGAGCAATTCTCTCTGAAAGGTGAGAGGCAAAGTAGCAAGAAGCTTTTCTTTGGAGGTAATTCAGTTACTACATTTGTTAATTAAAATGACCTGTGCCAACTATCTGTCTTTGAGACTCTTAGTTCTTTTATTTATTTATTTAATTTTAAATTATTGTCTTTATTTCGGCCTCTCTCTTTAGTGACAATTTTCAATTATATTTTTCTCTAGATGAAAGCTCTGCCTTGGATGCACTGCAAACTTTGGCTGATATTTCGCTTATGATGCCAGCATCTACAATGGAATCTGGTAATTGGGGGGGGGGGTGTCATTGATAATTTTCAATTTATAATGCCAGGAGACACAAACTCTTGTATGCACATGCACATGCACACATGGATGAATATAGACCATCCAAAATTGATTTTCAAATTTTTGGCCTCTTCAGATTTAATATTTTCTAATTTTCAGCCTCCTCAGCTTGATTTGGTTTCTGTTGATCTATAGAATAAATCAAACTGAGAAAGCATGCACACAAGAGTACAATGCAGTAAATTTCCTTTTACCTGCACCTTTGTGTTGACTGAGTAATTGCATTTGTCTTAGTTTTTTCTTTTTTGGTTCAATGGGGTTTTTTGTTTTATTTTATTTTTTCTCTTTTGAGCTTTGGGTGGATTCCTAGTTTCTGTATTTGCACTTTCTAATAAAATTAACAAAAGCACAAAACTAAAATTTTCTTGTTATTGTTCCTATTCAGATCGCCCAATTCAGTTTGATTTATTGAAAAATTGGTGTGAATCTCATATTTGAATTGGAAAATAGCATGAATCAGGCCTTGAATCATCAGTGCTGAATTGTGCAAATTGCAGTGATTCTGGCAATTTTCCACTTTTTATGACAATTCAACTACGAAGGAAGGGTGTGGATTGTGACAAGAATCAAGCTGGTTTCTGTGCGACTGAAACTAAAAAAAAAAGTCCCAAAAATAACCATTTAAAAAAAAAAACACAGAAGATCAGATGTTTAAAACTTGAAAATTATTTTTGTCACTTTCTACCCCCAGTCCTCTTCTGGAACTCTATTGATTAGTTTGTTGGGAAAATTGATATGAATCTTTACATTTTTTTATGTTTGATACAAATTACAGCATGATTTGGCTCTTTTTGAGCTTTGGAACTTCACATTTATGATCCACGAGTTCATGATATAGGAAAGTGTTTTTCTTAGCTTAAACATGTGATTTTTGTCCCCTATGCTTACATCTTATTATATATAACATAAATTGTTATTTTATTGTTGCTTCATGAATGTCACCAATTCACTTTTTGATTTGATTTGATTCATGACTCATAAAATTGGCCTTTTGATTCCTAATATGATTCATGATTCCAACCTTGATCATTGATATTTTGCCAAAATTTTCTATCCAAATGACTAAAATTCAATCTTCTCTCACTCTTGAATCTAGAATCATCTGTCCAGTTGAAAGAAGGAAGAACGATTGTTGATAAAGAGGATAAATCTAGTTTGCCAGAAGCTGAAGCTACATCAACAAGTCAAAGTGGAGACAAAATTAAACTTTCAGGTCCAAAACAAAGGGTTCGTCCTGTGATTCCTGGAGGTGAGGCTTTAACCCCTAGAAAATCTAAACTTGGAAGGGAAATTTCAAATGATGCTAATACTCTCCCTGAATCCAAAGAAAAGCCTCCTTCTGCTGATAGATCAGGCAGAAGAAAGCGCAAGCCTGCAGTTTCAAAGGTGCACACAGTATATTTTATTTTATGCTTTATTAAATGGATAATACATCATTAGGCAACAACAGTGATGAGAGATCAATAATTGTCCTGAGTAACAGATGATAAATCCCTGTCACTGGTTTCATAGATGTAAATATAAATTGAGAAGTGATGTGATGATGGTCTGTGATCATTGCCTCTATAATGGTAATCAATAATTTGCTCATTGACCTAATCTTGAATCCTGGATCAGTTGGTGTCACCAATTGCTAGCTGGTGATGCAACATGATTGAATAGTTCTTGTACTGACTTGTTGACTACTAAGGATGAAACCAGATCATAATGAGCCACTGATTTTTAACTGCAATTTGGGACACATGATAAAGCATGCAGGGTTGAAAATTTATCCTAAAAATTTTTTTGACATGTATATTTGGTTGATGGCAGATTTCCTTTGTAAAAATCTTTAGAAAGGGTAATTGATTTTGAATACTCAATTTGATCACATTTGTGTCCTCCTTGTAGTTATTAAATTTATAATCCTTATAAAAGATTATCTTATTTGTCAATTTAGTGATATATAAAACTAGCAATTGTTTAGGGGCTGCTTTTCTTCTGGTTGCAGATGTCAAATGCAAAGCTGGATTCTCATCCAAGTGGGCCTTTGAGAAATGGGGTACGCAAGTCATTACATTTTTAATATCGCAAGAAATATCTTTGTGGAAGTGATGAGAGTAGTTTTTATGAAAAGATAATTTCATCCTAGACCTATGTTTTGTTTAGTTGGCATAAAATTGGATTATTTTTAGTCTTAGGTAAACATACCGGGGAAATAATTTCAAGAATTAAGTTTGGCTAACTGATTAAAACAACACAAAAATAGTTTATTGCTTGGAGAGTAGCCTGCCTATGTTGTTCCTATTCTGATCATTATGAATTGATTTAATAGATTTATAATCCTATATGATCCTCCTTATTGAACCACATCCCTATATGATAGACTCCCTGTCTTGTTAACATAAATATATAGGGACATAGGTAGGTAATGGAAAAAATGCAATAATACGAAGCTAGCTACCTTTCCAGTTTTCCTTGGACAAGCAATGTTATCTATGTTTAGGAAACTAGTAACTAGATGGTTGGCATATATATATATATATATACACTATTCAAAGATGCTGCAAATGTCATGTAGGCTGTAGTTGAAGAAGAGAACAAACCAGTGATTAAGGGGAGGGATAGTGGTGAGACTTCAACTATGCCAAAACAATTGAAGTCAGTCAGATCATCAGAGGTTCCCTTATGCAGTGAGAAGAAAACTTTAACAGCATCAACTGCAGAAGGTCCACTTGCAAGTGAAGGTAGTTTACCAACTAAACAAAGAAGTAGGCGTAAAATGAGTCTGCAGAAAATGTTCATGCCAAAAGAGAGGTCTGACAATATATTGAAAAGTCAGCCAGATAAATATTCCACCTCTCTCCAAGACATATATTTAAAGGTGAGTGCTTTCTCTTCATTTACATAGATTTTGAATTCTGAAGCTTTGAATTGCATTGATGTCTAAGTTTTTGTGTAATTTGCAGGAAAAGCTTTCTGGTTGCTTGTTTTCTTGTATGGTTCGCAGATGGTGTATTTTTGAATGGTTTTATAGTGCAATTGACTATCCCTGGTTTGCCAAAAGAGAGTTTATGGAATATTTAAATCATGTTGGACTAGGGAATATCCCAAGGCTGACTCGAGTTGAGTGGAGTGTCATAAAAAGGTATGTTATCTATTTGTGGGTGACTCGGCTTTATGGCTACATCTTGTGAAGAGTATCTTATATATGTGAAAGATTATATTATACATTTCATTTTATTGTTTCTGCAGCTCCCTTGGCAAACCTCGCCGGTTTTCTAAGCACTTCCTATCTGAAGAAAGACAGAAACTTGAGCAGTATCGGGAGTCTGTGAGGAAGCATTACACTGAACTTCGCACTGGTGTCAAGGATGGGCTTCCAACAGATTTAGCAAGACCCTTATCAGTTGGACAACGAGTGATTGCTATTCACCCCAAAACAAGAGAGGTTCATGATGGGAGTGTGCTTACAGTTGATCTTGACAGATGCAGGGTTCAATTTGACCGCCCTGAATTAGGGGTTGAATTTGTCATGGTATAATGATCTTTTACTATTGTGCTGGTTTTTGAAATATTAAAGCCACCATTCTGGGGTTTGTTTTTTAATGCTAGGCCATATTTTCATCATCAGTACAAGAATCAATTTTCGTGTGCCTCATGCTGTAATTTTCTTCTGATCTGGTTGGTAATTATGTTAGAGGTATTTAAGGGATCATCCCCGCCCCCCTGTTCACTTTGGCTGGCCTTCCATTTATTGCTATTAGTAAATTAATGTTATTTGGGCTAGGTCAAGTGTTATGTGCTGCAGTTTTTCCCTAGTGCCATGGACATTGATGATACAATATCCGTACTTGTTTGACACCTGTATGTTTGGACTCATCTGTTTTGACTATCCTATTTGTTTTACTCCATTCAGTTAGATCATGAAATTAGGTTGAATGTGTCCAAATGGTATTGAAGGCATTGTATTGTGTTAATATTTAAGATTCCAATCTCTCAGTGATCTATCCCTTGTGGGTGCTCTTCTACTTAAACATGAGGTTCTTCAAAGAAAGTTAAAGCTTGATTTGATGGAAGAGAGGATCTTCATTACTGATCTACTTGGATGCCAGGGCTATGATTTTATGAAGTTAGGCTGAGTTTCCTTCCTGCTCACTTCCCTTACTCCCAACTAGCCATAAAAGACATTGACTATAGTTGGCTCTGTTTTTCTTATGTATTTTATGCACACACCTGTGTGTGAAATTCTCATTATTTTCCCTCCTAATTTAAGAAAATTGGTATGCTTTTCTAAAATCTTGTAAGGTTCCTGGCTTTCTCCACTCCTTTTCTAATGCATGGATATTTGCTGCAGGATATTGATTGCATGCCTTTGAATCCTTTGGATAATATGCCAGAAGCTTTGAGGAGACAGAATGGTGCTGGCAAAATCTCTTTCATGAGTGAAGAGTCACAGATGAATGGAAAATCAAACTATTCTGGTTGTGTCTCTTGTCCCTCAAGTCTTCCCCTGGACAAGGCATCCACCCCGTCAACTACTTTGGTAAAGCAGGGAAAGGTAGTTTTCTTGCTTGTAACAAGTTTGAAATATATTCACCTCAAAATTCTGTATCCTTGGTACCTCATGAATATTCAATTCAGATGAATATAATCCACCTCCATAGAATCCCAGCGTGTCATGTTTCAACTGTCACACTACCACAACAAAGAAAGAAAATTTATAGCCCAGTGCTTTATGCATTGGTTACCTGTTTGGGTTTCTGCTGCCCTGGTTGAAATGTTGCTGTTAGAAACATAGGGTTCTCAATTGTTTATAAGTTACATGGTTGTCCTTTTCCTATCATCTTGCAGGGGGATGTGAACGGTGCAATTGCACAAACAAAAGCTGCTACCATAAACAACATCTGTACCCAACCATGTACAGTGACACATCATCAAGCTAGGGAAGCTGATATACGTGCACCTTGCGACCTGACTCATGCACTTGATGAAAAGGTATATATGTGGTAAAGTGAAACTTTTGTAAAGTCATTCTGGGTTTCATGTAGGCATATCAATTTAGGTTCTTTGACAGTGTGTAGCTGGATTTATTTGTCTTTTTGTGCTAGGTTAGCTTTGCTATTGCTTATTGGTGACCTTGCTGTCGTGTCTTTTTTTGGTGGGATGGGGGTGGGCTTGCAGGAGGCATTGTTAATGGAGCTTAAAAGTGCAAATATTGATATAGTGGACAACCAAAACGACATTCATAGCTTAAAAGATTCAGAGTCTTTCAAGAAACATTATGCCGCGGTACGTGTACAGCTAAAGGAAGCCAAAAGGAAGGCATGTGGCTTCCATGGATTGTTATTGCTTTTGTATAACTCCCTTGACCTTGAAGCAACATTAAGTGATTATTTTATTTTCAGGTTTCTTCTGCTCTGCTTCATTCGAGGCAGCACAACACTTACTCAGGAAATTCACTGCCACCATGGATGAAGATCAGTGTTCACGATGGCCTTCCCACTGCATTGGATGGTTCCCTATCACAAGACTTAGGGTCAACTGTTATTGAAATTGTCAGGGGATCTAAAACAAGAGCACAGTCTATGGTTGATGCTGCAATTCAGGTATGGATGGCATATGGAAACTGCACCGTCTTTTCAGTCAAATATAAATTATATATTAAAATGGAGTTAAACGTTGTTTGGTTTTCCTACGTGCAATGGTTCATATAAAGATCTGATTTCTTGGGTTTCTCTTACATCCGTGCTATTTCTTCTCTCCTTCCCCCCCTTCTCTCCATCTCTCTTTATTTTTCATTATTTATAAATCTACAGTTGCTTCATCCATTCCTATTAATTAATAAAAATGACACAATTGATACACTTCGTTTCTTGTTGATAGAATCATGTAAAGGCAGGCTTAAGTGTTTTATACATATATTCGTGGATTATAAATCGAGTATCAATGATGTTTTTATAGCTGTAGATTGTACTGTCACATAGTATACATTTGGAATGCCATTCAAGTACTGCACCAAGTTGGAAGTGGCTAAAATGTTCTGACCATTTTTTTTTTTTTTATATAATTCAGGCATTGTCCTCAACAAAGGAAGGTGAAGATGCTTTCATGAGGATTGGGCAGGCGCTGGATTCTATTGATTATCAGCATCTGGCTTCAAACTCTAGATTACCCGTGTTCAGATCCCAAGAACTGGTAAATGGTAGTTTTGATCCCCATGAATCAATTTGTTGTGCACCGGCGCCTCTATGCAGTAATATGTCTGGTCCAAATTTGTGCAATGAGTCTGAAAATGTTGATGCTCGAATTCCTTCAGATCTTATCACTTCTTGTGTTGCTACATTGATCATGATACAGGTAATTTTTATTCTCTTACAAAGCAAAAAGCATATCAACCCCTACCACCTTTCTGACAAAAACAAGTTAAAAAATGGTGTTCCTTGTCATACTCTAGACTTTAGGCAAGTATTGGCCTCCAATTGCATTTTTCATGTTTTTACTGCACATATAATTGTCTCTCTGATTTCACCTTTATCTGTGCTTCTACATTTTTTTCTAGGGAAAAAATAATTACGTTCCCCAATATGAAAATATAACAGCATTTGTTTATAGTCATGGATAATTTCTAACTGGATTTTAAACTCGCAGACTTGTACTGAACGACAATGTCCCCCGGCTGATGTGGCTCAGATAATAGATTCTGCATTGAGCAGCCTACATCCACGCTGCCCTCAGAACCTTCCTATATACAGAGAAATTCAAATGTGCATGGGAAGAATCAAGACCCAGATTTTAGCTCTCATCCCAACTTGACTAGTAGTACACTTTGTGTTTATCATTGAAGTTGCTGCTGTACATATATGATGCAAAAAATTGGTTCAGGTTACAATTTATCAGTTCCTCCTTTAGCTTGTAATTTATTGCCCTTTGTTTCCGGGTCAAAGGGCCAAATGCCCAACTAATATATTAGTGATGTCATTCACTGGCACAGTCTACTGATATCCTCTCGCCATATCTTCAATAAATTTTGGCTCCGGTAAAACAACTTTTTTAATTTGAATTCTCACTTCTTTTTTTATTCGAGAGTGGAGGCATTGAAGTGGATGTTTTAGATCGCTTTATTGCTGTGATAAACGTAGTGGTAAGAATTTATAACGGTCGACAAAGCTTAGTTTTCAGTGTTAAACTATATATGAAGAAAATTATCAAGACAATAGTAGATATTTCAAGATGTATTTTCCAAATGCTTGTCATCTTTTTTGTCCGAAATGTTACTTACCTATATAGGCAAGTATCTCGTTCGACTTACATTTTCAGCAAGGATAAACTACGATTACACATTAACATAAACGGAGCTTGGCCATACCATAGGGCTTGCTCGAGTGCTCAACTTATCGAACCGCTAGCACTATACTAAAAAAATGCTTCTTTACAGAAAAGCAGGTTTCTGGCTCCACTCCCCTGAAGAACTTGGCCTCTCAGAGGTCTCATAAGAAGAAGCCAAGCAAGGCTTTTGTACAACTATGATCTATTTTTGTACATATATTTCCAGCAACAGGACTCTTCCATTAAACTGACTAATTCCCTCGCAATCAAGTTTTTTTTGGAACAGTCACTGATCCAAGCAACTGTTGTCCATATCCCTGGGAGTTAGGCTATTGGATCGTCACCTCCTGAGACAACCTGTGGTCTGGGCTGATGGCTGACCTGTAATTAATTAAATAGCAAACTACCACCTAGAACCCGATCCACGTTGATTGTAACAATGCAACCTAAAAAGGAGAGAAAAACGGCCTGGTCAAGCCGGGCTACAGGCCACCTTTGATGACACAAACCCAAGAGTCGCACTGGAAACCGCTTAGGTTGACAGTTCTATGCAAAGATTTAAAATAAAAATGAACAGAGGAATACATCCAAATCTTTAGTTCAAGTTAAACGCACACCTACGTCGAGTTAGGTATCATTTGCCTGTTCTATATTCTATTGAATCGTCCACTATGAATATTACACCACGAGTTTCTAACTAGAAACAGAAAGATCTATGTAGGATATATATAAAATGATGTCCTTAATGATGACTACATTAACAAGAAAAAGAAAAGTTCAGCTTGTCATGTTGCCATCTCACTCCATTTTATCAAGCACAGCAAAACCTCGAGTTTCTGCTGTGCGTGCCTTTTTTCAAAGAAATTTGTACAAAAAATACCAAGTTATGCATTTGATAGAGTGCAATACAATGCAAATGACAACAAACTTGAACTTCGTCATAATGTACTAAACAAACATGTTACTTACAACCAACCAATGGCCATCAGGTGCCATATACAGCTTGATATTTCTGTCTTTTTTGTTCTCTCAAGTCTTTATTTTTTTTCCCTCAGTTTCTGTTAGCACTGGACACAAACAAAGCAGATGTGCCGGCACATGGGAGAAAATGATTTTAAGTTAAAAGATGCTGAAAGGAGAAAATTGAATCCTCAATTTACAGAATTTACTCGGGGAGAGTGTCTATCCTAATGAAGCCAGAGGGCCTCAGCCAACCAAAGACTGAAAAATAAGGAGGTCAATAAGGCAGACAGGGGCATAGCTCAGAGATAACAAATGTTAATAGAACAAATGATTACTCTCCTAGCAGCCACTGGAATCCCTTCCATGTGAGATGGTGATCAACAAATTCCTCCCAATTAGCCTAACAAGAATCTGAACACATCGCTCAGTGAAATAATCCCTTCCACACGCTTGCTGCCTGCCTCCACAATCACGAGTCTCCTAACCCCTGTAACATAAATGTGAAGAAAATTAGCGAAGAAATAATAATATTTCTTTTTCTTTTTCTACTTCACTTTTTCCCCCTTTCTTAAAGAACATGGGAGACTGGGGAATAATAGCGAGGTGATTGTTAGTGAAAAAGATAATACCAGGATTAGCCAACCGCTCCATTACTTTGTGCAATGGGTCAGACCTCAAACACATATGACATCTTTGGCTGTTGTAAAAGCCATAAGGAGAATTTGATTCTTGTCCCAATTGCAATGCCTAAACCATAAAGCACAAAGTTTAGTGCCAGTAATTTGCAGACAAACAAGAATAAAAATATCAACTCTAGTTACTTATCAGTTGCATACTCTCCCTCTTTAATCTTATTTCCAAGCTTCCTCAAATCAATACAATATTACAGGATAAGTGACTAATACAACTCATATGTGATTAGTTCCCACCACAACCAATGATAAAAAACAAGAGTGAGAAAAGCTTGGCAATTACCTGATGGATACTAATTTCATCAAGGGTTATTTGAGCATAAGCTTTATCTTTAGCCAATGCAGTAATATCGCTGGGAAGAAAATAGGAGGTATGAATTTGATATGCTTGACAAACAAGATCTTCCCTTTTCAAGTTACAGATATGTCACATGAGAATCAGAGACAAGGATGCAATTAGGGAGGACAGATACTACCTTCGTGAATATATGTCAATCAATGAATCATTTTCATCCACAATTGGAATTGAGCTAACCTCAGCTGCAAAAGAAAAGCAAATTAACTCAAGATAAGTTCAAAAATAGATCATAAAAAAATTACAATGCTCTGAAGTCACAAACTATATACTTATCAATTTCAATGGAAAAGGAAAAACAAGTATTTTCAAAATTTAAAGCCCTTGTCAACAAAGAATCATAAATACATCGCTGATAAAAAGATGCCTTCTTTGCCTCATCACTTTCTCAATTCACATTTTTTCATACACAATACAACAATGGGGCTCAAACAATATTTATCATGGAAAAACTGGAACAACACTTGCAGCAACCAACTTGAGTGTCATCAAGACATTTTAAAAAGCAAGCCCAAAAAAAAAAAACCTGGACACTATTTTGGTGTGGAGAAATGATTGTCATTTACCTTGAATTAACAGAGAAAGAGCAGCAGCAAGAGATGCACTTGCCCTTAACACTGCAACTGGCTGCCTATTTGATTCCCCAACTTTGGGTACCCATGTACCCAAAGGTATTGAACCAATTGGCAGTTGAAGAATGGGCAAGGAACCAAAGGAATGCTTGAAGTACCTGCATATACCTGAACATTAAATGCATAAATTAGTCTCAAACCATATAATCAAAACCAATATGTGCATGAACTTACATTTTAATATTCCAGATAGGGAAGCAAGATGTAACAGCTGCGGAAATGAACCATCCTCTATAGAAGAATTAATAATTGGAACCGTTGCCACCTTGGTTTGCAAAATTTTCAAAGCCACATCTTTAAGACAATCATAAGGCCCAGCCTGCAGAATAAGATTAACATCAGCACATACTTCAATCATCCAAACACAAAAGACATCAGGTGCAGACCTTATTTTTTGCAGGACCAGAGGGTTAACGCTCACTTTTTTATTTTATATTTATTTATTTTTTTTAACATAACTGAAGAACAATTATGTAACCTTACAATGACTAGAATGGCTAAGCCAAAAAACTCCATCAATTATCCCAAATGTGAAAACCATACACATAATATTGGAAAAGAGTACCTGGATGCACATGAGGTTTTTTTCATAGATGCAAGCTTACATGAACAAAATGTCGAATGTATGATCTGCCATTGCTGTCCATTGTTCTGCTTCTGCTTTGTTGTAATTTCCCCTCTTTCCAAGCTGCTATGGTATGAGTCTCAAGTTGTTCTTCTGTCAAATTTGACCCATGACTGCCAAGCTGAATACCCCACGCATTGTTTGTGACAATAGGCATGCATGTTAATGAGTATATATACCCATAACTATATAACAGACATTTCCACTAAAAAGCCTAAAGAATTATGGGAGTTATGGAATGGAATTATTTCAAGACTCCTTCCCTAATAGATTTTTTCTTTAGAATACTTCAGTTCCCGTATAATCCTAATGAATATTACTATAAATTCCTGATCAGTTCTATAAATGATAGACAAACAAGTAGACAACAATTAGCTTGAGGTGACAGCCACAAGATTCAAATGTGAAGATAAAATATAAATTAAAAATTTGCAAAGATTTTTGAGGTCTAGAGAAATTAATTTGCACAGATTTCTTAGGTATTAATACATCAAATCTCAATGCCCAATTAATGCATTTCCATGAAACTCTAGAGAAACCAAGTACCAAAAATATGCCAAATAACTTTAAACTTTGTACAGATTTGGGACTCAATGAAGCTCACATGATAATTTTTATAATAATTTTTCTTAATTTTCTTAATAGTTGTTGGATAGATTAAGATGATAACCATATACTTATTATTTGTAAAATGCAGACTATGACCTTTTCTCAAAAGTTAGTACCACCAATTTGAATAAAAGTTTTGTCCACCACACACCTCTTTCAATATTAGAATGAAGTCCAATGCACTAAGCATTCCAACAAACTGGCTCTTGGAAGAATCCCATAGAGGAGCCATAGGTACTCCCTGAAAGCAGATCAAGTGAAGACCTTTAAATCTAAGATGTAAAACACCATGTGTAGGTATGCCTTCATGTGTAGACATATATATGCTAATACATGGGAGCCAAGGAAAAAAAAAAATTAATTAAAAAAAGAAGAAAAAACCTGTTCATAAAGAACATGAAATGCTTGCTTAACCGGTAAATTGATATCCAAGGCAATGACCTGTCATTTTGACAGAATCAAACAGAGGCAAATGAACATCACCAAATAGGAGTCAAATTCCTATTAAATGAGAGCAGATCCTTGTGAAGGGAAAGTTATTCAAACCTTGCCTGACTCGGGAAGCAACTCATAAGCAGTATGTGAAGACAAGAAAACAGATATGCCATGGCGAGAGACCTGTAGATCAGACTCTGACAACCTTGGAATGATTTCCTGAAAATATGCACAAGTCAAAATAGCTTATATAATGTGACATAAATTCAAGAATTCTAGTATGGCATGAGATTTGACACTGTTTGAAAATTAAACAGAGTATATAGAAGACGAAGGAAGACCTTCTCTGGTTAAAAACAGGAAAAAAAAATTATGACATAAGCATTTTCAGCACCTCATTATAATGTTACTATATACATCCTATTATCCATTCTACAGATCATCCTCAACAATTGGTCTAAAAATTGGGAGGATGGGAAGAATGTCACTATGAATGCCCCTTCACAAGTAAAGAGCTGCAGGGCGAGGTGTCCAGCAAACCACCCAAAGGCCCACTAAATTACCCTTCCTGAGAGAATCTGGTAAATACTTATTAGACTCTGCAATTGAGCCAAATAACCCAAAAATATTCATTATTTCTTCTAACTAGTTAGTAGCTCCTCGTCTTCAAGAAGGACATTATGTCCACTTTGTGGGCAATTATAGCAACAGAAGTTGAAGAACCTTATGGCCTAATGCGAGAATACTAACCAAGCACCAAAACACAAGGGACAACAAAATAGGAAAAATGAGGGAAAAGAGACTTACTACATGCCCAAATACATCATTGTCAACATCCATGTGGAATCTGCCAGCTGTCTCCGGAATAAATGTGGATGGTAAAATGGTTGGTTCCCTTGATACAAACATAGTATTCACAACCCCATAGTTCCCATTTACAGATGGCTGCTGCTCATCATGCTGCCATTCACCATCCACATTAAATTTGTACTGCACATAATTGGAAACGATATATTCTCATCAGCATAAACAACTTACACTTAACATATTATGTTTAATGGTATCTTGGTTTATCCCTAAAATTCAGACATTTCTCACCGAGCCAAATGTGTTAAATATATTCCATTGCACAGCAAAAGTGGAAGTTATGAAACTGTGAAATACTTCTGCCCTAGTTTAATAGTAAAAATGTTACAAGAACCTACCTGTTTATTGATCTCAATAGCTCTTTTTGTAGCTATAGTGTAATGCTTTGCCATAAGTTAATTAAAATGACAGAAAGAATAAATCCCAAAATTGGGGAAAATATGACAAATTTAATTCTATTCCATATTTATTACATGTTAAAGCAAAATAAGACACAACTAACCACCAAATTTTCATGCCCCTCCATGATAAGAAGTACCCGATAATGGTTGGAGAAAACCACATAGTCATAATAATACATCAGTAGCCAGAATTCACCATAACAATATGTTCTGTGTCCAGTTATATGTATGTCTAGTTCATGACAAAATAACTACAACAACCAAGTCTGATCCCACAAATTATAGAACCTACCCGGTCTTGTCATTACATAGGGAGTAAATTGGGGCAAGGAAAACTGAATAAAAAAATGATACATGATTAGATATTTAGGTTCCATTTTAATAATGTACTAAGTCAAAGATAGAAATTTAAGTCAAATTGAGGTGAAAAGAAAATTTTATAGAGGCTGCCATCAATATGGCATGACCCAAACCGATTCATAAAAAATGCAGATTAAGAGTAGTCCAGACTGAATTTTGGTTCATATTTGACTTCATGACACAAAAAACCTCGTGCATTACATGATAAAGTCTAATATATCTTTTTTAAGCCTAAAATAAAGATTCTATAGTGTTTGTGAGCAAAAACCACTGTTATATAACTTCCCAGTTCCCACGGTCTTAATGATGCTAAGTACCAAAGTGTTCTCAAATTATCATCTCTACATGCACCCTCACCTAGATAATTCCAAAATAGGGAGAAGAAAACTCTTATGCCTTTAGTCATATGAAGGCCTGGCCAATCTTTTACCAATCAATATTGTCATATGGTAATACATACACCTGAGCAAATTTGAAGTTCATAATCAATCTTCTTCAGTAACACACAAAACGATGTTTAAAGTAATTAATTTACAAGTGCATTCTTCCTTTTTCTTAATGCCAATTGTAATAAAAAAAGATCGATTTTGAAGCCATGATCTCATCCACTACTCTAGTCTTAATGGGAAAGGAAGCACCTCAAAACTCAATGATCAGTGGCCACAAGTAATGAATATGCAAAGGAACAATGATAAGTAGAATATTTCCTCAGGCCTGCTAAAATCATGAAGAGCCAAACATACCTGATGACATCCGGGTGTTAAGCTGCAAATGACTTGAAATACTGTTGGGCATCCCTCCATCGGAGACATAAGTATATGTTCTGACCACCTGTGCCAACAAAAATTTAGTTCAGCATACATGCATTCCAAATATTAGAGAGCTCCCAAAAAAAAAAAAAAATCCCATCGACGGTAACATAGAATTAAGATCCAACTAACAATTGCAGTAACAATATATGATTAGATGATTTACTTCGCACCTTGTGAAAGAACCAGTTAGAAACACCCGTCTTCCCCCATGGGGCCAGACGAACCGCTTTGGAATCAACATGGGTCCTGATATTCCACTGCCATCATTTCCTGTATCTGTTGCTAGAGCATACATTTCTCCCCGATTATAATCCACAAAATTCACCCACAATTAAGAGCAGGTCTACTACTTGAAAACCCGCAAGTCTCAGTTCAACTATCAGAAAAACTTATCACGATTTCTTTCCACAGGGATCCTCCACGGCGGAGCAGAGGACCCCTTAAGATACACACATGCAGCGTACCTTTAACAAAATTCACTGCAAAGTCCTACCCTCTAGTTGCAAAATCCGAAATTCAATCACTATTGGAACACCACTAAATCTAAAGGACTGTGCCAATCAACCCTTCTGATAGATATAGCCACCCGAAAATCAATGAATCAATCTTCCGCCCAATGAGTTTCAAAGTTCCTCCATTTAATGGATACGATTTCACACCTGGTGAATTTGGGTCTAACCAAGAAACGGAATTTTACCAGGAGATCCGAAGAAAAAAGCCCTCGACTTATCAGAAAATAATCCAGCAGAGAGGGAAACAAGATTAAATTATTGAAGGGAATTTAGGTCAAGAGCTGCGCCTTGGATGAGAGAAGAAAACGAAATTTTATTGAGAAAATTTAGAGAGCGTATTACATTGTGGGTTCTGTGACTTCTGGTTAGAGAATCTAAACTGGAGGAAGAACCGAAGAGAGGTAGAGAAGAAAACGAGACGAAGCATTAAAATAATTACAATGGCAGCTACCACAAAATAAGGAGATAGTAAAGGGCAAAATAAGGGAAACAAACAAGGAGTTAAAAAAAAAACAGTGGGCAGTAAGTTTTCTGATGGCAGGGTGAGCCAATAAAAACAAAATTCAAAATCGAAATACTAAAAGGGCAATTCATTAAGTCCAAAGAAGAAATGTTCCAAAAATTATGCATTAACAAATCTTTTATTTCATTTCATTTCATGATATATTTAAAATATGAGATACTTGTCTAAGAAAAACATGAAATGATATATTTTATAATTAACGTAATAACATCTATCTTAGTGTAGACTTTAAATAGTATTGCTAGCTAAAAAAAGGTAACTTCATGCATGTTATATAATTATTTTAGATTTTATATTAGGTGACTTTTTTTTTATACAATTTCCCACCTTTTTACAAAATTTTATTTTAATTGACCCGTAATGCTAAAATTTTTATTATTAATTCTTATTCTTGGATAAATTAAGAAACTGTTCCTTTAAATTTAAAAATCACCCAACAGCATTAAATTTAATATTTTATTACAATATAATAGGATGTAATTTTGAAATCTCAATGCTACAGTACTAGTAAATATTTTTCCGTTAGCATCACTATTTTATCAATTATGAGTCTGGGGATGGAAAAAGGGGAGTGTATGTGAATAAAGAAAGGCGGTTTCATTTCACTTCAAGATGTGATTAGTGGGTGGTATTAGTGTTAATGGAATCTAGGTTCTATTTTCATAGGCAATTTATTTCGAGTTTGCTGCCAACCAAAAGAATCTCTTACTTTGTTTTTCTATTGCTACCAGCGAAAAGGAAATGGAAACTAAAAGCATATAATGGGATCCAATCGTGGGTCCCCAACGTTAGCAGCCCAATATAGGATTAAGAAATGGTAAGTAAAGTGGGAATCTGTATGAATACGGGCCACTGTCAAAGGCGATGTGATGGGTTTAGGGTCTAAGGATTTGACGGTGATTAAGTAGTAAGGTAGTGGGCCCCATGGGATCAAAGGCCTTTGACGGGTGGGCCCAGTGGGCTACAACTGACCGTGATTCTCGGGCAGCGTCCCCCCACTGAAATTAATTACTGCAGGCGCTGCGTTTACGGGTAGTTAGAAGACAAGAAAGTGTGATTAAGCCCTTAAAACGAGATTCATTAGCAATGATGATCAGAGCTTACCTAATGTCACTTTGCCCATGCTGCGTCGCCTTCACTATGTAATTACAAATTTCATCGGTTAGTTTGCGTAATACTGTTAGTTAAGCCGTACTTTCAAATATGAATCTGTAACAGCCGGAATAGCACGCCGCTACAATCGTCCTCTTCTTGCACCGGAGGTGAAGCTCCATAAGTGCAAACAATTTGATGACAACCAGTCGAGGAACTTCTTTTTCAAATAGCAATAGCAACACGTGGAAAATTTTCCAACTGATTAATTATAATCAAATCAAATCTTAGAAGTTTAAAATATATATATATATATATATATAATACGTTTCCTTCTTATCTATATTATAATGATACCTGCATTTTTTTCTATCTAAAAAATATACATTGGCATTGCTTTTCTCATACTATAGAGATATATTAGGAAATCAGATATTTTGATTCTAGAACATTTTTAGATTGATTTTAAAAGAATTTGATTGATTAAATTTTATTTCTTAGAACAATTTTGATTGATATAATTGGAATAACTCCTTATAAATAAAAAGAATATAATGTTGATCAAGTTGCTAAAACAATTATCAATAAATCAAGTTGGTGTTAAAACTATAATTCTTGAGAGACTCTAGTTCAGTTGTAATTCATTCTACTATTATCTCTCTCTTAATAATTTTTCATGTATGAATTACCAAAGTACACCATCTTAAAACTCACATTATCTAGATTTTTTCTTCTAATTGGATCATACCTTTTGTTTCTACACAATAATATAATATTACATTGTTGTCTAATTTAATTTGTGAAGTGTATTCATGATATTTTTTTTTTGCAAAACTACCTTGAGATTTAGCATCTTCAATATGTTTCCAATCATTATTAGTAGCATGTGAGTGACATTTGCTAATTGCTTCATACATATATGAAACCCATGTGCCACCTTCCTTAAACGCATGTGTTGCACACACTGTTGCTATTAGATCACGCTCTTTTGCTAAATTCTCCTATTATATCAAATCTTCTATTGTAGTATTAAAAGTCTCTCTCTTACCTTATACAAATTAAGTTTAGGTCTTTGTTTCAAGTTTTTAAGAGTTTTCTTTAAACAATTCATTGCTGTTAGCTCTAGAATGATATTTAAAACATTAAAAATTATTTTTCCTCTGGTATTAACACTTAGTCATCACATGTCTCTAATCTGTAGTATCAATAGTTTCTTCAATCCTTATTTATTCAATACAAAAAGGGAGGGAATATTGCATCTACAACTTATAATGGTAATTTTTTAGCCTATCCATCTTATTCAACATCCTTATGACCCGAGGTTCTTAATTTAGGAGTTTTTTATTATATAACCGATAACAAATCTTTATTTACTTCGATCAATTGTACTAATAAAACTCTTCTTAGTTTCACATTAGCTTATGGATAAAAAATTGTTTCCCAATGTATTAATCAAGCAAATCCTCTTTCTTCTTTACGACAACAATCAATTCTTTATATACCTAGTTGCCTACACAATTTAATCTCTGTTAGCTAGCTTACACGTACTTTTAATTATATTATGACCTTTGTTATTGATTTTTTTTTCATACAAGATGAGAGTACCAAGATGATGATTGGTAACACATGTGAGTTGCAAAGACTTTATTACATTTAATTAACATCCTTAGCAATTTATGTTGTTATTAAATCTCCTCAATTACTCAATTATCGTCTAGATCATCTTAGTGTTGAAAAACTCTACAAATGGTCCTTAAAATCTCCAATTTAAAGATTTTATATTATAACTCATGCTAACTTAGTAAGCATGCATGCAAATTTTTTTCTTAATAAAACTCATAGATGAGTTGAGTCTTTTTTTTCTGTTGCTTATTATGATATTTAAGGTCCCAGTCATGTGACCTTAACTTTAGGTTCTAGATACTTTATTACTTTTATTAATGATTAGTTTTATTTTTTATTATATTTGATGAAAAATCATTCTGAGTTGTTTTAAATTTTCAAATTATTTTGCATTGAAATACCATTACTATAGATTTGCTCTTTAATGTTAGCATATTAACATCGGTTAAAGTAAAAATTGATGTATAATGGTATTTTTAAAAATAAGTATAATTTACCTCATTGATTAACATAATTAGCCAATGTTATAAAGCCTTATTTTCTAATGGAAGATAAAAGATTTGTCCTAAAAAAACTTAAGATAGAGGTTATTATTTACAATTGACGCCTACTGTAACTTATACATCAATTTTATCTTAGCTAATGTATAAGGTTATGTGAATCACCATTTACTTTAAAAAGTGTGATGCATAGGATATCAAGCTTTCATTATTAACTAATATCTATTATTGCTTTTGGTATCTATAAATTTCATTTGCACTTCTTTTTTATGTTCATGTCAAATTTAAGTACAACTCCATCATTCTTTGGACATGTTTTAAATTTTATAGAAACATTCCATCTAAAATTCTAATATCTTCTTTTTTCAAATATCAAGGAACATTACAGTTTTGGATGAGATACTTCCATAAATTTGAAGAATTTCTAAAATTTCTTTAGGGGACAAAAATTTGCAACAAAAATCATCTTTCTAAAAAGTATAGTTTTTATGTAGGTAGTTTTATGTAATATATATAGATGTAAAAGTGTTTTGCATTTCTATTTATAATTTTCTTCATCATAATGATCTTTTGTAACTAAAATCTTCATTTAATCTTTACTTTCAAATGTGTTTAATTTTTTTTTAGCTATCATCTTCAATATTTATTGTATAATTATTGTATATAATTGTTTGAAGTGTCAGAGATTTCAATGTATCAAATTATATTTACAATGTACATGATTCATTAAAAAGTATATGAAAAAATCATATTGGTTATTTAATAAAAATTGACATTAATATTAGAAATAAGCTAATTTCTACTTTCTCATGTTAGTTTTTAATTACCTGTCATCTAAAAGAATACCAAACATAGTATGTATGGAATATTAGACATTGGTTGCATATGAAATTAACGTATAAAAGAATGTCAATAATAAGTTAATGTTTGTATTTATGATATTACTAAAAATTAGAAAGAACATTTATATTTTAGACATTAGTTGTAAATATAACTAACATCTAAAGAAATATCAATAATCAATTAATATTTATATTTATGATATTATTAAAAATTAAAAAAAATATTTATATTTTAGATATTAATTATAAGTAAAAATCAACGTCTAAAGGTAATCTACATCTAATTAATATTTATATGTATGATTTTATTAAAAACTATAAAGATTGTTTGTGTTTCAATAGTTTGATCATTGAAGCTACATTATAATGTTATTAATTATAATATTAGTTATTCAAATAATTAACATCTAAAAGGCATATTAATAGATTCAATACGAAAAAATTATTTTTAAGATATTAGTTATATGTTAATAATCGATGTATAATATTTTGTATTGTCTATAAACTTATGTATAATATCTTATATTGTTTATAAACTTTACTTTACTATTCATTTGAAATATCTCTATAAAGTTTTAACTTCTATTATCTTATCTAACTTTAGAGTTTGATTTTGATTCAAAGATAACTTTTTTTCCATATCAAAAAGTACATTTGGAAATGTTACAAATTTTTTTGAAGGATTTTTCTATTTTTTGATATATCAGATTTCAGCGTATGACCTTTGTATCTGTGAAATACATGAAACTTAAGATACTAAAGGAGAGGCAAGTACTTTGTTAAGATCTACAATATCTCTAAATTTACTTCATGAAATAGAAAAAAGAGTTATCCTTGAATTCATTCCAAATTTTGACTTTGATAATGGAGGTAAATATATTACTTAGATCAATAATTCAATATTCAATAAAATAAAATTGATAGCGAAAATGAAACATGATATGAAAATTAGTGTATTTATTATTATTGAATTGAGTTCCTTTATATAATCCACTTTCTCCACAGGGGTGTTAGGAGATCCCCATCTCAATATTATCAAGTTATATATATGTTGTATATTAGGCATGATGGTTTGACAACTTAAACCTTTATATCTATTATATATTATATATGCAAAATTAGTTATTTATTGTATTAGTATTGTAGTATATTTGTTGATAATGTAATGATCTATATATAATGAAAAGTTAAATGTTTATTATTTTTTATTGATGTAATGATGTAAAAAAATATATGAAAATAAATAAAATTATAATTTCATAATTCTTCATTGTGTCATTTATCATATGTTTCTTCATTTACTTTCAACTTGCTATCATTTATGTTCATAAGTTTTTATGGTTGGATAACTTTCTATTTTTTAATACATAATAATTTCAATGTATAATGAATTAAATTTAACTCTTTTTCTTTTTATAACATTTAAAAATTAACTATCTAATTGAAGTTTTAAAGATTTCAATATATTGATTTATTTTATGTGTAAATATGTGATGAATAGAACATTCTATTAAGAAAAGAACATATATGTTGCTTGCATAATAAGATAAAATTTAAATATAACTTTTTTTATTGTCATCTTTTATCTAGAATTTTAAATAATTTGATTTGTAGTAAAAAATTGAATAAACCATATTGATTTCTTTCTTAGAACCAATGTCGTTATATTATGACATTTACTTATTATAATAACTAAAATATAAAACCATATTTTTCATATTAGACCATTTATTATTTTGCAGTAAAAAAATTATAAAATTACATTGATTGTTTGTATTAAATTGACATGGAAAGTATTTAAGATAGCAATTATTTGTTATTAGAAGTGTTATATTTGATCGTTAATATTTTTACATTAAATGTTAGATATTACATGATAGTTTTAGTATATAACCAATGTGGAATATCCAATGACATCATTTTATTTTTTAAATAATTCATGAAAATGAGGGGTAAGAGTTAAAATAGATAGTAATATTTGAGTTATTGTAAAAAAGCAGAGTGTAGAGTTTTTTTTATCTTCCTCTTGAGATTCATTGTGCCTTAAGAAAATATTCCTAACAAATTTTAGTAAAACTTATGTTCAACTTCTTGTTTGTCCTTTAACTCATTAAAGTCTTTTTCGTTACATTAAGTGCATTTGCGATGCTCATTTTTCTTCTAAACATAAAGAAGAATGGTATAACATTATGATTGTGTACCTATATTTTTATTTAGATCTATATTTTTTTTCTTTTTCTAAGGTTTTAGGTGGACAGAATGTTGATATATGTTAACAACTTCATTAAAATTCTCATATTATTCACATGTTTATGTGTTCTTTAATATGTAGATTTCTTGCATATTTGTTACTTTTCTACTTCAAATTAGGTATTCACGGACGATGGATGTATATCTACTTGTCATCTGAGCCTTGAATATACCATTAGGATTAATGAGTTTACTAGATTTGCTATAAGCAAAGAAAAAGATAAGGACATTGGTGATAAGCTCATTAAGTATCCCTATAAGAAATTAGTTAGTGTTAGGAAGCTCAATCCAATAGAGATAAGAGAGCATTTATTTTTCAAAAGCATTAATTAAGGGTATACATAATGGATATGGCATAGGAAAAGTAAGTTGTCTAATTTACTTGATATGTATAGAGGCAATAGAGTTCACAAAGATGATAACATTGATATGAAATCAAATAATCAATTATAGGACATAGTTCATGATGTTAAAGATAATTTCAGTGAACATTTGCATATCTTTCATAACTTGTTGAGTGATGTGGAGAAGTTTTTGCATTTAAGTTGCATAAAATTTATATAGTTATCTTATATATTGAGATTATTCAACCTAAAGATGGGGAATGTTTATGTCATAACTTAACTTGATCATGATTAGTATAAAGCCTATTACCATATTTCCACTTACCTTATTGACTAATTATATAGACTTTAACACAATAGGAACACCATAGTTCTTGAAAGAACTAGAATGCAACATATATTTCAAAATAAATGAATATTTTCCCTATTTCTAGATGCTTAAGAGGATTACTTTTCTTAAAAGTGCAAACTTATGACTTGATTGACATATACTAAGAACCATAGATGAAAATGGATGATTGTTTATATACAATGGCTATCATAACATTGGATTAAGGCTCCTTTGTTTTCTATGAAAGGATGAAGAAGGAAAAAAAGAGGAAAAAAGGTTGATAAAAAGAGTGAAATGGATTGGTTGAAAATTGGGGATACAAGAGAAATAGGGAGTATTTTTGGAAATGTGCCCTAAGCCTTTTCCATGCTCACATACTTACCTCTAAATACTTTTGACCTTTAAACATTTTGTTTTATCCATCTTTCCTTAACTAATTCACACAAAAATTTTATTTCAAATTCATTCAAATAAAAATAATTTAGTTTCATATTTTTTTATGTTTATTTAGCATTCTTACATAAAAATATTTTAGGTCTTAAGGGTCATAATAAGATGCCTATATGGTGATTTGGTTTTGGATAATAGCTTATAGAATCAGATTTTAGTGTTAAATTTGTGAGTGAATAGTATATTTGATAAAAATCTATAAAAAAAACCTAGGTGCTAGTTAACTATGCCCTAAGGACTTGCTTCCTAAGCAAGCATAGTTGACTATGATGCTGAAGAATTGCTTTTTAGCCTCTTATAGTCAACTACTTCTCTACAAAGTTGCTCTTGGGGATTGCATAGTCAATTGTAAACCATCAATTCGCTCTTGACCACTCTGTAATTGATCATATAGTTGAGTATGCCCTTATTTTCAGGGAATTCATAATTGATTACATAATCGACTATATAACTATCCTTTTATTTTTTTGATCTCTATAGTTAGCTATATAATCGACTATACCTCTATCTTTAAGAAATGTATAATTGACTACATAGTCAACTATATTCTAAGATATGTTGGCATTAAGAGTGATTGTAATACATTACATAATGATGAATAAATGTTAGTGGTCATACAAAGAGACATGATATTATTATAACATATGGATTATGTTGTGGATTGAGTCATTTTGTTATGAAAGAGGATAAATGAATTGTAACCTAAGTAAATTATGATGGAGGTGATATGTTATCTTGTGAATCAAACATTAGATCCAATAATAGCTTATAAAGAATGAAGTTGATCCAGAAGGATAAGGATGAACTTGTGAGAGATAAGGATGGATGAGAGTTGCAAAAAGATTTACTTTCTTTTCTTTATGATTGTACTTATTGTGTGATTGGATATAATATACTTGAAATTGAGGGATTGTGAAATTTGTTGCATATATTCATATGATTACCTTAATGATACTAATAAAATTGTGTTGTGGAATGTATGATAAGAGTGATAGGTTTAAAAAGGATAAATCCTATAAGAGATTTAATGTTTATGATGCTTATAGATTTAAAATGTTTACTCATTAGATCCTAAACTTATCCCTCTATATTTGACAATGTAAATACTCATGATGTGATGCCGAGTCACGACAGATACTACAAGACTTCTGTCGAGCTGGTGATGGCAGCTTCAAATGCCAATACGACTTATTCCTATTGTCTATTGTTATAATTGTTCAAAACCACCGATTTGAACTTTGCTACATCTGTAAAATTTTCATTTTAGAATTGATGTTGGTTATGCACAGTGTATGACTATGATCTATGAAGTGTAGATGAAATACTATATCTTTTGTTTGTCTTTGAAGTTGTTTTTCTCTATTCATATTCCTTTTATCAAAACATTTGTTTAATTTTTCATCTCATATGCTTCCTTGTCCCTCAGGTGTCTTTGCTAAGTTATGATAACATGGTTCTGATAAGATTTGCCTCTAACGATACTGTTTTTCGGATATTATTATCCTTTATAGGCTTTGCAAGAAGCAGAATAGGAGGTTGATAAAATGATGCGTACAGATCCATCGCTATTATTTCGTCCGGGCCAGGTACTCTGAGCAGTGTTTGGAAGCTTTAATACTCTCTTGTGGCATGTGAGTGTTTAACACAAAGCCAAAAAGGGTCCTTATGTTGCCTTTGCCTTAGTCAGAGGCTAATAATCGATATTACCGCTTAGGTTACATTTTCAGCTTTGCTATAACATTAATACAGTAGCACAACTAATTTCAATCTTGCCATTCATTTTTCTTTAATCTGATTGTGCGCTTAATTTTTTCTTTTTTCTAACTTTGTGTAATTCAAATATACTTCATAAAATTCTTGATTTCAGGAGGTACTCGTTGCTGCCTTATTTTTCTTACGATGACTGATTCTGATTTTTTTAGCATTTTTCTTGTTTGGAAGGTGTGGCGGATGGTGGTTCTGGTCTAGTGCTTCTTGCACTGCCTGAAATGTGAGCGGCACTAAATCCGAGTTAACTAATATCAACTTAGAAGTTCACTCTTCTACTGGAACTTTGTTGCACTTACTAAGCAGCATTCTTTCCCATAAGAATTCCACGCACGCTATTTCTGAGCTTGTTGAATCATTGAATGCGATTGATCCCTGAGTAACTGTTTACCGTTCGATTACTGTCCTCTGAATGGAAGATGTAAACTTCCAATTAAGATTTTCAATTTTGTATTACTTGGGTATTACGTTGACCTTAGTGGTCTTAATAGTGTATGAAAGTCAGAAAATACAAATTTCCTGCAAAGACCAGAGGCCGAAATCTTCATGGGGTCTAGGCTCGCATGATGAGTATTTTCTGTAACCTTTTTATGTAGAATTGTCCCTCAATCCCTCACCAAGCAATAAGGTATAAAACCCAAAGAAAGGATAATTTTGCTGATATTGTTATTGGACTGATTTGCAGGAGTAAGAAACGGGAGAAGAAATCAGAGTACAAGTCCAATCACTGCTTACATGAACCACTAAATGGGTATCTTCGGTACCTACTTATATGACATGCCTGATTCTGTTGTAGTCGTCAAAATCTAAGCAGAGAAAAATGATTTGCTTGTCACACCAAGGCTATACTGTAAATTGTCTTAAGGAAAAGCTAATCATTTTTAATTTCTCCGAGTGATCAAGGAATCTGTTAGAAAATCGTCCTTAAATGGAAGGCATCAATGACCTCCAGTTGTTTGTATGACTTATTTACGTCCAAAATGGAATAGCTCCTGTTAAGGTCAACCAATTTCTTCCCTCACTTCCAACTTATATTTTTTAATCTAATTATTGCCTTAACTGTTTATAAGTTTTATGTTAAGATAATTTAGTCCTTATTTGTGAATGCAGTGGGCATCACATTCTTTAAATTTTTTATAACTAGTACTATTAATATTTTATTTTAATTTTTTTACTTTTTAGTTATAATTAGTACTTTAACAATATTAAATACATGCTCATTTTTAGATTATTTACTTTCTTTTCACCATTTATTTTAGTGTTACTAATAATAGGAGCAACGAATAATTCTAACAAAAATAAAAATAAGGAATTAATAATATTAATTATGAAATTTGAAAGATGTAATAGGCGCTACTTTTAGACTAACTATTATATTTACCCTTTAAATTAGACTCATATTTTTTTGGTTCATTTTTAATTGGATACTTCCTGTCCCTTTTTTTTTCTTAAATTTTATTAGTAATTAGCAAACACAAACAAAACTGTGATTTAATACTGACATAAAAATGACAAGAACAATCCAATTGAAAATAGAAAATAAGTGTAAAATTTCATTAGCTTTTATACTATAATGATTTAAAAAAAATTAAGAAAAATTATAGGTAGTAATTGAAAGAGTAATTTAATTTTATTATTTTTATTAAATTTTAAATTTGATTGTATCAATAAATGAGAACAACTCACATAATTAAAAAAGTTAATAATAATTAAAAAAATTTAATAGTAATAAAGAAATTTTAATAATTTTTTATGAATATAATAGATAAAAACATGAGTGAATAATATTATAAAGTCAATTTAGATCCACAACTGTACTGAAAGAACTGGAAAAGGCAATTTGTTGGCATTTCTGCTCCAACGAGCTTGTCTGTCGTCGTTAGGGTGCACCTATTGGATTTATTAGAGTTGAGTCAATGCTTGTTTTTAGCACATACCTATGGGATAACCTCCGAAAGAAATGTCCGTATTGGTTGTTGAAACTTGAACATTTCTGTTAGGTGAGCAGAAATCATCCAGTGAGCAAAAAGGAAAATGATGCAGATTATTGCAGTAATATAGTGATATACAGATATTAGGTATCCGATTTAAAGCTGCTTTTTGCAAATCAAACGGGAAATCAATCGATTTAGTTTCTAGAACAAAAACTAATATTGCGTGCCAGCTGAACAATCTTCTGGAAAATGAAGAACTTGCTTCTTATATCCTCAGCACTGGATGTGAGTATTTTAGAATTTATTATGTTCTCCGTTTAAAGATATTCCTAATATCTCCTACTTTGGAGTAGTTCAGTTTCTCTGTAAATTTCTTTACAGCCTTTGTTAATCCAATGAAGTAGAAGCATGATTCAACGCAACAAACCTAGGTGTACCTTGTAAATATTAGTATGTGATCCTACAGGGAAAGAACAACCACGTAGTTTCGTGATTTCTCGCCAGCTTGCATCGAAACTCCGACATCCGGTCGTAACAGTTAGGTTTCCGATGATCGATCTCGACGAGGCTGCTTAATTAGGTTTCCCCTTCATCTTAATTTCAATGTTTTCTATCACTGGGTTTTCATCTGCCTTTGTCTAAAATTTGCTCTTTGTCTTGGATCAGCTCTTTGGTGAGGGCTGCTTAATCGTTATGTTATAAGAAATTAGGGTTTCATTTTTCTGTCTGGAATTCTTGAGATTCCAGCGAAAACACGTATAAAAGCCTGCAATTTTGGATATCATGTGTTGAACCTCCGGAAATGGTTATGGTAGGACTTTTGGTAGAAACATTGACAATTTTATTTTGTAACTTTTCTACTCCCACCTATGTTGATTTCCATTAAACTTTTGTTCCTGTTGTCTGAAATCCATTCACTATGGGCCAGTAGCATGATCATATTGTTGTTACAGTTCTTTAATTTTAACGGACTCTGTCAATTTGATGATTGAAACAAATAGAAGGTTGCTGGAGTTAGCTTCTATATGCATTGAAGTCATTCAACCCCAGGGCTGCTGACCAGCTATATATTCATTTCAATCATGATTTTGACAGAATGCATTGTAAACTATATGAGTATGACTACTGTTTGTAGTGCTAAATTATGCTGAACTTCTTCATCCAGCAACTATTTAATGTACAAATCTCCAATGCAGCTGATTACCGAACTTTAATTAGTTCAACTTTCAACACCAATTATCTGATTTGGAATAACAAACTAGCTGGTTTTAATTGAACTTACTGCTAAATACAGCGTGAAAGAAACTGGATTTCTACTGATAAGTTTGAATTAACTATAGCAGAAACTGAAAGTTATCTCTGTTTTTCCTTCTGGTTGACTATAGTTTGTTTATGTGTTTGAGGATTAACAATATATGAACTTAAATCTAGCATATCGCAAGATTATCAAATGAAAAGATCACGAATTAGGGAATTCCTTTTCTGGTATTTGTTATATCACATTAAGAAAGGAATATTTATGTCAAATACCATTAGCGATGAATAAGCAGATCGGTTCGAATGACAAATCATCATCATCATCATCATTTCAGTAAACATTGCACCCTTTTTGTAAGCGTTGCTGAAATACTCATCCATGTGATAAGCTTTTGGCTTGAAGAATGATATGCTTTCAATTAAATCTAATCCTCAGAAGTTCTCAATTCACTAAATTCCATGGAGTATTAAACTTGCAGGTGAATAGTTATCGATAACAAAAAGATTAAAGTATTGGGAATGTGCTCCGGAGCAATCCGTAATATGCATGAAATACGTGTACTGAGGATCTGCAACCTATTATGTGGACCACAAGCCAGAAGATGAGCCTCTCAATTTGCCCACTGTCCCAGAAAAACGGGCGGTTGGATGCTGGTTGCCACAATTAATCAGAGACTACTGTTGCTGATTTGCCAGTCCCCACTCCCTTAAAAGAAATGCAATGCAGGCAGGTTCTGAATCTCGATACCGCAATTTCATGGTCGGAGCCATTGGGGACACTGTTCATCTGCAAGTGATGAATAGCCGGTAATATACTTTTTGGATACATGTATGCATTTCTTCGATCAAGAAATTAAACCATAACTTGGTGCTGCAATACAAGTACTAACCTGTACGCACAGAGAATTTTTGTGGTTTTCAAGAGTACTGCAGTCAACATCATCATTACATTGGTATGGCTAGTCCAAAAGTTTTGTCTTCTGAGCCATTCTATTAACTCAAGTGTAAATGGAAAAATGAGTTTTATTACATGCACAAATCAGTATATATTAATATATAAAATAATATTTTTTTGTTTTATGATCTTTTGGTAGTGTAAATGGGATAGAGTGATACGTACAAAATCTTTCGTATTTTACAATAATATTAAAATTTTCAATATTATTTTTTATATTTTTGTCAAAATAACAATCATTAATTTTTTATTTGCATATTTATTTAATTATGATGTCAAAACATTAACTTATCAAAACATAAAAAACAATAGTATTGGAACCTCAATGTTGCAGCAAATTAGAAATACTTCTCCGAATAAATATAACAATTTGATATATAGTGCATATATTATTTAATGAACTCACAACATGAAAAATTCAAGTAAATAATATGCTTGTGAGGATTACATTTTTGGTGTCCATTGTTAGGTGATTTTGAGTACTTGTCTCATGTAATAATCTTGCTACTAATTTAAAAGGCTAAACAATGTATAAATATTACTGTAAATTTTTTTTTAAAAAATTGATATCATACTTTGACGTCTTTAAAGTAAGACATACTATATTTTTCTTCATTAACTTTATCAACGCTGAAATATTATATTACAATCTCCATCTCCAAGTCTCTAAAATTCCACGAAGAACATTTCTATGTGGGGGAAGTTATTCTATACGTGCTATACCTCAAAATTAATCTCTGAATGTAAGTATGTATGTGTGATTTGGGGTGTGTGTCAGAAAAGGTAAAGGCCGGTAATAGTTGAGAAGTGGTCCCAAGAGCTCATGGAATTCTCTGGCTTTGGCTGAAACCCTAATTCTGATATGAATTCAAATTAAACACAGTATTTTGGGTTGTAACTTCTATGGGAATATTACCCTAAAAGTTTCACCTATAGTAAAATGTAAGCATGCTTTAGATTTGATTTGATTTTCACGGTTAATTATGCACATGTCAAGCCACGAGATGGTGGTCCTGGTTTCAGGGTTCGGAAACCAAAACCTAGTACGAAATAAACAGTATTTTTTAGCGCCTACTCACTGTGATTTGCTGATATTTCTGGCAAAGTCTATGTTATTGTAGTAAAGTTAGAAGTTCATAAATATGTTTAAACCTCGTTAATTTCCGTAGTATATATTAATTCTGCACTTCTTTTATGTTTTTGCTGGAGTCCGGTACGTACGGTGAAGGAGAGGCTTACCTACTAAGAGTTTGTGGAAGGACACTTTACTACCGAATTCCATTGTAACATATACAAACAGAACAATGAAACAAATATATTACCTTATGACATTAAACTCTATGTTCTTATGTTACTTGATGGAAAATAGTATGTAGATTGTTATATAAACGTGGGTGGTTAAATTCGTAAATTGAAATAATAAAACATACTATTTATTGAGAAATCATTAATTTGAAATGAAGAGATATATTATTTTATGATTAGGAAACTTATTAATTAATGATTAAGAGATATTTTAGATGATGATTAAAAGTCATATTAATTCATGATGAAAGGGTATATACATTGATTTATAAGTAGGAATCATATTGATTAATAATAAAAAAAATTGACTAATACTCAAATGATACATTTATTTATTATCAAGAAATATGTTGGTCATGTTAGTTCAAATGTTATTTATAAATATGATTGAAACGGTTAAGTAAATGAGTTGATGATATAGATGAAGGATGAAATGAAAATGTATAATTGTGAGTGAAAGAAGAAGAATAAAAAAATTTAGTTTCCATCATGAAAGGAAAGGGATAAATGAATTTTTCATAATTTTATTACTTCTTTAAATTTTTTAAAAGAGTTCTTAAAAGAAATAATCAAATGATTGATTATTTAATTTTTGCAGATAAATCATATCAGTTACTTTATCACAAATCTTGCAGTAGATAATGAGAAAAAAATTGCTTAAAGGTTAATAGTATTAGTATTTTTTAAAAACATTTTAAATATACTATCCTTTCCAATAAATTTTCTCCTTTGTTCATCACACTTTAATATGATTTTATCTTAGCTCGATCTTCTTCTTCCTACAATTATATATTTTTCACCAACATTGCTTTCATGGGCAGTATATTATAATTTGTTATGTATTGATTGAAAGGTTTGATTTACCTGCAGTGCAGAGGTATACTATGGATTGTATGGTCGGTTTAAACGATTAACATGTTAAGAACTAAACTAATCGCTTAGCAAGGCATTATAGCGCGCATGAAGGTACTTGTGGACTCTCATTGCCAATGTCGAAATAGAAGAAATGGTAAGAAAAGTGAAAAGCGTTCGTTCCTAAGATCTAATAATCAGTTAATGCAATGCATTGCAGAGACTGTGTCTTGAACAGAATATAGAATTAAGTTCATCAATATTATTATGTTTTACTAGAATTGCCCTTTGATCTATTAAACAAGAAAACCAAAGGGAGCAAACCAGCTAATCGTCTAAGCTAATTGCTAATTTGCTATTCACCAAACAGGTGAATTGCCTTTTTCCTGAGCTTCCTGCATGGAATTGGTTCGGATGTATATTTATCAATGAAGTATACTGAATTAAAGAAAAGTTTCGGGCTGAATTTTAGTTCTCAATACCCAAATTGATATACAACAGTCTGGAAAATCTCCTTCCAAACAAAAAGGACACACATTAAAAGCTATAAAACTAGGAAAAAGTAGAAGGAAAAAAAACATTATTTGAGCAGAAAGTTATAGATTACCTCACAATATCCAACAGACACTAAAGTAATTCACATTTTCTCAGCCCATATAACATTTATATTAGCTTGATTTTTCTCCGATGTTGAGACTAGCTAGTCATATCCTTCTTTTCAGTAACCCTAGACTCCGGAAGAAGACTAGTTTCAGTTTGCTTCTTCTCATGGCGGCTGGTTCTCCTCGTTGATCCTTCAGACTTCTTTTGGGCGTTAGGATGATCAGCTTTGTTTTGACTTGCTTTCTCCCTTTCAGTCTGCCTGGATTTATGCAAGTAATTGGCTATGGCCTCAGCATAGTTATCAAACCCTAGGGCACTCAGAGCCCAACAGATGTCATCTCCATTCAAAGTCTTGCGATTCTCCTTCTGACACTTGTCAGATGCCTCACCAGTCACAAAGCTTATGAACTCCGTTGCGCATTCTTTCATCAGCTGCTTGCTTTCTTTGGAGATCTTTGCACTTGGAGGAAGGATTTGTTTCATGATACGACCCACATTTGCAATCGGCAGCAATCTATCTTGCTCTGTGTCCATTCCCACACTTGATGCTAATTAATCTCTGCTTTTGCTTTTAACCATTGGACAAATTTCTTTATGGATTAAATTTCTTGTTGACATGTGTGCGAATGCAAGTAGAGAATGTTGTGAAACACGATATAATTGTCGCACATCAAGACACCAGTGTATTTTAATAAAGCTATTCATAAAATTATTATAAATCGCAACAATAACTTATACGATGTTGGTTCTTGACATGATATCATAACTGATCATTCAATCAAATCAACAATCAAGTATTTAATCAGTTTTTTCCTTGAGATTTCCAAATTAAAATAAAAGTTTTGGTGTAAGTTGCAGTGAGTTGTATTTAGAGAAATTAACAAAATTAGTCATTAGCTTTCTGTTGATGACCTAAGCTTCTGGGATGAATTTATTTTTGAAAACAGATATAAATATCTCATATGAGGATACCAATATGTTATTTGAACTAAATTCTAATTGTGGTCAATTTGTGATTATTTCATGTTATAAACTATCTTCTTATTTAGATTAGATTTTATATTAAAATAGGATTAATATTTCTTATTAAACAAATATTTATGGGTTATTAATATTTATATTGTTTAAGAATTTAAGCTATGAGAGAGACGTGATATGAATGTTCATTATAGTTTTGTAAAAATTCTCATAAAGATTTGTAAAATGCATAGAGATAATAATTAAAAAATTGTGGGATTATAATTGATAACTTTTACAAACGTTATCTTATAACTTTTTGATGATATAATAGATCTTTTTTCATCAGTGATTTTTCTCCTCTAAAATTTTGGAGATTTTCATGTTAAATTGCTTAATGTATTTTATTTTATTACTAATTATTTAATTGTCTGATGCTAGTGTGTTTGAAGATGAGATATTTTGCCAATATAATATAATACTAATTTCCAATAACTAAATTAATCCTAGTTATGGTTGAAGGAAAACTTCATTATCATTGATTACACTGTATGTTTTCTGAAATAGTAGTTTAATTTGACATAAAGTATCTATATATTAATAAAGAAAGCAATCATATGTATAATTTATCTTTAGCTATATGCAACTGCTTATATTATGCTTGTTAAAGGAAATGGAATCAATTCTGTAAGGAAGTCTGCCTCCTTTCTGTTTTGGGTCTGGAATAAAGCTGAGTGAGGGGTTATAAATTATCATGAACCACGTCTAGCACATGATTTTTTTCACAAAAGCTTACTAGCTAAGGTACAATTTGTCCCCCATCTTTCCACTTTATATCTACATATAATATATCACATGACATTCTAATGAATACACTGAGTGGAATTAATTTTTAAAAAATAACACATTAATGGTACTGGTTATATAAGTGGATGACACTTGTGCGTTTACTTGTTCTGGGACAGATGCAACCTAAATGCACCTAAAAAGAAGTCGATACGAACACTATATCGCTTTTATATACATACACACACATACATACTTTAGGTTTAAATTAGAGTTTGTTGAGTTTGACTTAAATTAAAGAATTTAAATGAAAAGATAGATAGAGGATAGTTATAAGAAAAATAAGAGATAGAGTTTGAAAAAGAAAAAGTGACATTACGTTAAACTTTGAATTTTAACCGGATTTGATCATTATTTTTGCTTTTATATATATATATATAGAATGATTGTTTCCAAAACGGTCTGATTAGCTTTTTGGTAAGAATTGAGCAGTAAATCTAATCCACATAAGAGAATAAATGTCAGAAGTATGTGACAGAAGGGTGGTTTACCGTATACATTATAATACTTAAGTCAGTGAGTGTCTAAATAAAGTAACAGTATGAAAACAACTTGAAAAAGAAAAGCTCATACTTGAGCCTTATATAGGTACCGTAGGGTTTGAAAATAAAATATAGTATGATTTGGATACCCAATCACAAATGTATACATGATTTAACTAGCTATTCAAAGGTGTGATGTTCACCTTATGATTTTAACATAACTAATAGTACAAAATTACAATTTTCTGTAGTAATAGACCTTTCTTGTTAGAAGGTGAATTTCATATTATTTACCTAATAGATTGAACCTTTATATATGGATTGTCAATTATATTAGATTAAGTCGTATAGTAAAGTAAGTTGTGGGATTATATTGAGATATATCCAAGTCAATGGATATGTGGGCTACTAAATTGGATTTAGTATTGGGTTGACCTGATATAAGACGGTCTTTTTGAATCGAACTATTCAACCAAATTAGAAATTGTCATAATTTTTTTAAAATAATTGAGTGAAAAGATTGTTTAATAGAGATTTGGGTTAGATGTAACTAGGATTGATTTGAATTTGTTAAAAAATTACAGTCTATAAATTTTAAAATTTAATAAAAAAAATTTAATTGATTCTCAAGTGATTTTTTCTTTAAGTTTAAGAAATTTTATATGCAAAATCATATATTTATTTTAATATTAATTTTATTCACGTATTTCATTCTTTACATATTCTAGATTGAGGATATTTTTTCCAACAGATTCTGACTAATCCTTGGTGCCAAATGCATTTCTTCCGAAATTATTAGCATTTTGGCCAAATGCTGTGAGTCATCCATTAACCTTGGGATCAGACGCTAAATAAACCTAACTAATGGATAAATTCATTTTTCTTTTTTTGGTCGAATAACTAATGTATAGATCCTTTTTTCTTTTTCTTTTTTTTTTTCTGTTGCTAAGAATGCATATACAGATTCGTTCGTATAGATAAACATGCAAAACCAGGATAAGAATAAAATACACCATATAACAATGAGTTTGTGAGGAAGGGTTTTCGTCTGCGTACTACATATGGTCTCAATAAAAAATGATGATAAAACCAAGAAGTTACTATTCAATTACTTTACTTAATTCATAATATAATAAGCTGTTGGACAGAGCTTTTACTAATTAAAGTGTGTTTGAATAATGGAGCAATGGGCTAAGTGAAAAAGATGACTTGGATCTGCGTTTCTGGCAGCTTTATATTTTGTTTCTGCCGATGGGCTACTTGACAAATATACAACCACCAGGTAATACTACATATATTTAATAAGTCTACTTTGGATTGATATCGTAATTTCCTATAATCCTACTGCCCCTTTTAGAAAATTGCTATACCTAAATGGGTATGGCAGCTTTATATACTGTTTCTGCTAATGGGCTACTTGACAAATAGACAACCACCAGGTATTGCTACATGAATTTATTAACTCTACTTTGGATTGATATCGTAATTTCCTATAATCCAACTGCCCTTTTTAGAAAATTGCTATACCAAACTGGGTATAAAGTCCATACCATGCTTCTATTGTTACTCTTAATCGCTTTTTTTAAAGGGGGAATTTATATAACTAAACAGCATTAGCAAATGCAGACATAGTTCGATCCACAGTATCAACATACGAATATTCAGAAGTCGCCTTGTGAGGAAGCTCAAGAATACACAGCTCATTACAAGAGCTATTAACACTATTGACTATATGATCAATTTAGCTATTGGCTTCTCTCTCTCTCTCTCTCTCTCTCTCTCTATATATATATATATATATATGATTGATAGAATAGATTCCCATAGTAACCAATAGCACTTTGCAATTTCAAGCCGGAAACATGAGATGATATAGTTAGATCATTATTTGATAAATCTTTTATAATTGCTAAAACATCCAATTCAATAATTATTGAAAGAAGGCCCGTATTCTCTGGCAGCACCAAACCATCTCCTAATCTATTCAGCTGAGCAATATAATTAGAACACACTCCAAGGCCTTTTCTACATCCAAAAATCCAAGCACCGCTGCAGTCTCTTATCATAACAGAGGAACCTACTAGGCATGGGTTGCCTTTGGAAGCTCCCTCAATGTTTACTTGTCCTATTATAGCCCATGCACCAATACATGCAGTAATATATTTTAGAATATTGAACAAATGACGATTTTTCTAGATTCTATATTAAAATGAATAATGCATTTTTAATACTAAGTTTTTAAGTTACCCTACACCATATATATCTACCGTTTGTCTACGTTGATGCATATCGTTTTTAAGTTCTAGATTTTATATTAAAATGAATACCGTTTGTCTAAGTTTTTATGTTCACCTTAGTTATGGACATCTTTGATGCCTGGTGGAAATAAAACGTAATCCATTACAAGCAGAGATGTAATTTAGGCTTCAACAATGGATTGAAATTTCTGTACTATTATTTTATTATATTTTAACAAATTTAATAATTACATTTTATAGAATGAGTTGTATGCTAAAATTTAACAAGACGATTTCTAATTTATCTAGCAGCTTGTTTTGATTACAAAATACATACCTTCCCTTTACCCAGCGATAATTGTTGATGTTTCCCTGTCGGAAAACAGATGCTTAGTCAGCCTTGGGCCTAATCTTGACATCATATGGGCCTCCTTTGTAGCCCAATAGTGCCTCGGCGCACCCCCAAACTTATACAAGTCCGTCTGAAGGCTATGCCCATCTTAGCCTCCTACTGGACTCATTTGTTGGGATTGAAATAAAATTATAAAATGCTTTTATCACCAATAAAAAAATATAATTTTTTTTATAAATTGATATGTAAATTAATAAAGTGGTTGCATCTTCTTTATTTGCTTTCATGCAATTTTCCATTTAATATAGTTTAATTAATAACAATAATGCAATTATTATTATCATGTATCAATTTTCAAATAATTTGAGAAAAAATTTAATCCAGTCGTCATTATTCATTTCAAAATCCTTTTTTAAATAATAATAATAATAATTTGACATTCTAAATGGAAAAAAATGAAAGGATAAGTTAGGAGAAGACTTGAAGAATCACCCGTATCATGCAAATCCTTTTCGGTTGAGGCCAAAGAACATATTGATGGAGTCTAATTTTCAGCAATTGCTTTATTGTCCTTCGCAATTTCCTTTTTGATAATTAAGTGCAACACAATTTAATTAACATTAGCTCCTTTAGTTCAAAGAAGGTAGAATTAGGTTTCTCAAGTTGAATTAATATATTTTTATTAAAAAAAGTTTACTTTTTATACGATTAATGTATTAATAAAAGATAACACACTTCATGTAAAAAATAATAGTATTTTATAGTAGATTATTTCTAATATGATGGTGAAATTGTGAAGATAATCAATGTAATACAAAAGAAGTAGTAAATGAGATTAGTGAAAATACATAATTATGTAAATACGCAAATAATACTTAACATGCACAAAAAATAGCAATCCAAATGTAATTTGCAAGATAACATTTCCAAAATCCTTTTGGATAAGTACATCAAATGAACACAAAAGAAAATATGATTTGGAAACTTTATCTTCACTTACTCAAAGATTAGTGCAACGATTGCATTGAATTGCAATAAAATAAGTAGAAATGACAATCGAGTACTGTGAGAGTTAGATATAGAGTGCGTTAAATAAGTATTTTCTATGGCAAATTTGGCAAAAATGATTCTTTTGCTCTCATCTCTACCTTATTTATATCTTATAGATTGAGTGGTACTTGCTTGCAAGCAACTATACACTTTTAGGAATAATCACTAGTCTTTCATATGGCATCCATGTGGCATGTAAATATATATCTCCTCAATCACTTTTATGGGCTATTGTAGATCGCTTTAACCATGCACCTCCATATCTTAGGCTTTCTAATGGCAGAAGTTGTTCGACTTTTTGCATTCAAAGTGGACTCACTTGCAATTAATTAGCTAACTCGTTGGATAGCACTATTCATTTCAACCTAAAAGGATGTTTGATTGAATTATTTTTGTTTATCTTTAATTATCTTTAGCTATTCTGAACAAAGACCTTCTAGTTTAGTTGCTATGATTTTGAAGTCAAATAGAAGCTAAACTGCCTATTATTGTTTTCTTTCAACTCTAAAGCATACCAAACAATTAAAGAAAAACAAGGTGCTCACCATTATAGGTAAAAAAGAAGTAAGGTTTGCTATCATGGTTTTGATAAATTATCAAAAAGAAGTTTAAAGTACAACATTTAAAATGTCATCATTCTATTAAACTATTACAAAGCTCATTAAATCTTTAATTATTAGCATTTTAAAAGTATCCTACATTGATCCAATTGTCATGCCTTTTAGTTCAAGCTATCATTTCATTGCATGATTTTTAAAATTTTAGGAGTATTCTCTGCGCTTATCTATTACATCGAGCTATCCTTATTATGATATCTTTATAAATGACATTAATTGTCTTGGGAGTTACTCTCTTTAAAAATCGCATTTCACTTTTATTTTCTTTCTTTTAACTCTCAGTATTTTCATCTCCCCACTTCTAAATTCTAAGTTATTTTTATCTCCTTCAAGTATGCATTTGCTCATTTACTTCTTTTACAATTGTCTACTATGGTTATTCAATCTGGCTCTCTAATCAATCCACTTAATCTTTAGGGTTTGTCAAGGTTACAGATCCATTTTTTTAAAACTTTGAAATCTTGAAGCTATATGTACTCTTTCAATATATTAACCTCACTATTGAAGATGGTGAACCACCATGCTTCTATCTTGGACCTCTAATTTCTTCTTTCGATGATTTTGTTATTCTTCTTAATCCTAACCCTTTATTTACCAAAAATTTCATTCCTATCTTTCCTTAGATTAGCAAACATAACAAAACCTTTTAAACCTTCCCTTATCCTTTATCTAGTGCTTTAGCAAATTAAATTTCCTAACTTGATCATGTGCAGCAAGCTAAAAGTGAACTTTGGAAATCTCTTAGAATTTTTGAAACCATTCAACTTTCCCATCCCCCTGTTAAAGATAATTCTCCTATGTTAGGTGCCACCATCTCTTTTTAATCATTTTCAATCAATTCACTTCACATCCCTTATGGTATGATAGGTTCATCAGTTTTTAAAGTTTTGGCCATTACAAGGCTTAGCCTAATAGGTAAGACAATGTCCCCTTTTATTATTTCTTTAATTAACTCATACAAGAACTTTGTCCTAATCATTTCTAAGAACTCGGCTTATAGCACTTTTATTAACATTTTTAGGAGATTTCTTAACTTTTAATGCTAACTTGTTTCATTCTAGTTCACATCTAATTAACTTTATCATTATGTTTTACTTAAGTGGAATGATGCCAAGTCATTTAATTCCACTTTAGTTTTGACTCCATCTTACATTATCCTTATAATTATAACTTTAAAGGCTAAATCTCTTAACTTTGCAATTTTGCTTAAACGATAACATATCAATCTCCAAGTTATCTAACTTTAAATGTATCTTTACATCCTTAATTAATTTTTATGTTATTTTATTATCCTTTATCCTTATTATACTTTGTTACTTTTTTCATAATCATAAATAAATTAGTTATTAAAAGAATCATCATACCTTTACCTAGCAATCCTCTTGTCATCCTACTTAGTCATTTTAGGCAAAACAATTAGGTTAACTCTATTTCAATTACCTTAGTTTATCATAATCTAGTTAATTTCTATCCTAATATGAAACTCTTCAATTTCCATATTATTTACTCGAACATTATCTTACAATTGCCTTTCAATTGTCAAATGTTGCTTATTGAACAATTATGTCATAATAATGATGATATTTAGTTAAACACTTCAAATTTCAAATTATATGTATAAGCATTCACACCTCATACTAGCAATTTATTAACTCTAATATAAAATAGGAACCTAAGGCTTTAGGCTTTACCCAACATAATGGAATTAATTTATATCTATCTTTCCTCCTCTATAGTTATAAACAATACCATAAGTGACTTATTTTCATAAACAACACATAAGATTCAAATGTCAAGATTTCAAATAATATTAATGCCTTCTTACAACATATTTTTTTTGCATGATTTTAAGCATGTTTTTATATATGTGTTTGTAAATAGAATTACATTACGCTTACTCATTCAAATAAGATTTAAAATTTAAAATTTCAAAGTTCCTTAATACAATCAAGCTTTTATATTGATTCCTATCAGATTTTATCTTACTTGAATAAATATACATAATATCTTTAGGATTCATAAATCTTATGGTTGCATATGAAAATAAGGTCATCTTTGCTTATTCAATACTATATCCTTATCCATAATTTAAATGACCACTTAAGTTTATTTGCACATTGCTATAAGGATATAATGTTAAACCTTCTTAAATTGCAAGATTGATCCAAGTTGTAACAAAATTAAATAGTTAACTAATATGACTCTTTAAATAAGACCATATGACTCATGTAACTCAAATAATCATGTACTTATCAACCCATTAATTTACTTTGCCACACTTACACCCTTACTCAAGCACACTATACTTCCCTCTAGATTTCTTTTTTCTTCATTGAAGTCTCAAGCCTTATTATGTTCTAAAATTCTCATCCTAACAATCTAGCTTCACCTAGATAAGCTTCCTATTCACACATATGAAGCTATATTAATTTCTATATTAATAATTATAATTTAATAATTAGCAACTACTACTAAAATAAAGGCCACACCTAATGTCTCATACATGATATATCTCATTGGTTCAATCATGATATGCCAATGAATTAACATACTTATTACATCTCACAAACTCCTAACTTTCCTATTAATATTTGCACCCTTACTTTCTTTGACTTTTTACCATTTTATCATTTAGATTATAAGTTCTCAATTCAAATTTTATTGATCTCTAAAATTAATTAATTATCCCTCGACACACTAAAAAGTTGCAATGCATATCCTTACTATTAATGTAAAGATAGAATTATTTAAGCAAACTCACACATATACATACATATATATATATATATATATATATATATATATATATATATATATATATATATATATAATATTCATCAAGCTTTCTTAAGGCATAAACATGGAAAACAAGATTGATCTTTAATTTTATTACTAATTCAAATTATCACTCCATGCCTTTCCTTGTACTAGGTTAATCCCATCAATTATTCATAAAAGTTATTAACAAGTTTAAGGAATGATAATAAATTCAAAAATAAAAGGTTGTCACTCTAATTGTCCTCAATTATTTATAGGTGAAAATAGTCCTTAGAGAATCCAGCATATGAATGGTAATTGATAAATTTATCCATGCCCCTCTATGATAGTTATTGGTCTACTATTAGGGTTAATATTTTCAAGTCATTCATTTAAATAGTAAACTTTATGAGTTCAATTAAAATGCACCACTAAACCTTAAACTATATTTTGATACTAACTTTATCATAACTCATTCCTTGGGCATGTGATCGATGTAAGAAATTATTACGAGTAATAACCTACTAGTCTTTCTCACAATGTATCTAATGCAATAACTCATATGTAAGTATGTTAGACTTTTAAAAAGTATGCAAATTTCAAAATGCAATTTCAATTTGTATTGAAAATTATTGTACAAGTTTATTCCAATGCTTATCTTAGTCCCAAAGTTATTGACCATGCTTACTTTCATCCTATTTAATAGTTACTAGACACCTAAGGAAAAATTTCTGAAGAAAAATGAACAGAGAAAAGAAAATAGTGAGTTTTTTTTAAATTTATTGAGTAAACATTAATCAACAAAGAATTATTAAATTTAAATATTAGTACCTAACTATGAAAAATCAATCTAGGGTTCAAAAGGAAAACTGTAGATTTATTTTTAATGCTAAGAATCATATCCTCATACTTTTGCTAATAAAGGAAAAAGAAATTCGTAACAATTCAATCTGTCTATCAAAGGATACGACATATGCACATGCCTTCTTATGTCACAACTAAGATTTCTATAAGCAATTACTACATTAAAGACACATGGAAAGGTCAATCTTATTTTTGTCATAATTCCCAATAAGTATCCATAACATTACAAATAATTTCCCATGCATAACACAAATTCATCATAATTCATAACATCATACTCATAATTATAAAATAAAAGGAATAAATAAACCTTATTGTGACTCCAAGTCAATTTTATTCCCTTTACAAGCTCATCTATATCCTTTTAAAGTCAACCTTATACTTTTTACAAGCTATTACTAGATTTGATTTTCAAATATCACATCACCCTATAACATTTCTTATGATTTTAGTTCATAATTACTTCATGCCTCTTTTACATAACCATACATCCACAAGCTACATTTCCAATCATTTCAATTCACATAGGCAATTTAAATATATAAAACGAGGGTATTAACCAACCTTACCATGCCTTTATTACATCGCTTTCATTGAATTTCACTCGTAATTATATATATTCAAGCACCTTTCTTTACCATAATTAATTAATGCAAAACAACTATATTGCGTCAACCATTAAGCAATCAAGAAAGTATAAAATAAGCCATTCTATGTTCACAAACAATTATGTATGCTTGGATATATATTTAAAAGTATATGTTCACATGGTAGTATAGGGTTTAAAGATGTTAATTTAAGTAAGGTTTATACCATTGCATTTTAATCTCCATCCATGTCTATTAAACTATGTTAATTTCCACATCAATAAGTGTATGAAAATAAGGGACTAATTATCAATTGTTGGTAGCCTAACAATCGATCATTCGTTATAGGCGAGAAAGCCTATTGGTAGGCAAATGATAGACTATTTTAAACTAAACGGTTGATCATTTACTATTAGAGCTAACCTTGCCCAAATTTCTAAAATAATAGTCGATCGTTTGAACTTAATGGTTAACTATTTGCCTAGATTTTTGTAAAAATTCTAGTGCGATAAATACTATTCATCCAAAAAAATTAACATCCTTGTGCATTTTTTATGCAACCATTTCATACCTAGTCATCACTACACACTTATAACAACTCATTTACATCATTTCTATCATCAAATCAAATCAAACATTACATATAAACTCATTTCAGATGTTTTTCATTAAAACTCAAAACTTAAGTTTAGCCAAGCAATTTTAACTAGATCTTTGATATTAAAGTTAAAATATTTACTCACCTATTATAAAAAAGATTTTCAAAAGCTGGATTTGTTGGCTTTTAGTTTTAATCAACCTTAAGTTAGAGTTCATGTTTGCTCCCATTTGAATCTCATGCTCAAATCCCTTCAAATCTCAAGAATATCATGAAAAATCTAATTACAAAAAAAAAAATCTTACTTCATTTAGGTAACACATTTGATAAGGATTGACTTCCCTCTAATTTGATTAAAAAAGATCTTGAAGGAGAAATAAAAGAAGTATGTGTGTGTGTTGTGAGAGAGAGAGAGAGAGAGTTGAAAGGTAAAGTAGAAGGTCTAGTAGAAAATGGGGAATAATGCCCATAATGGACTAAAGTTTATATTTCATAAGAACAAGAGTAAATTTTAGAATTACGCCCTAGATTTTTTTCCTCACTTGATTATTTCTATTCACTTATATTTTTAATGCTTTTAATAAATCCTTTTTTTTTTCATCTATTTCAATCCAAGTTTTATCTTAAATTTTATTCAAATAATAAATTCTAAAAATTCTGGAGAGGATGTTTTATCTTAAATTTTGCTTTGATATCATGATTTTGATATTATGATAACACAATGAGAGTCTACTTTGATATCAGAGTTGCATGAGATCTTGATATTATAGCGCGACAATATTATGATGTGAACTTCTTTTAAGTCACAAATAATGTTGTTAAGAAGTGTTGTTGACTGTTGGACTCCTCCTTTGCAAAGCTTATTGCCTAGGCCGTTTAGCCTTGCTGAATGGCACGTCAGCTTCATCTGGCAAGGGTGGAATTCATGTAAGAACAAAGTAAGACGAGTGGTTCTCACACTATCAATTCTCGTGTCCTATGTTAATTTAAATGTCGTTTTTCTTTGTGAAACATTGATGGACTGATAACTTTGAAAAATTATTTATCCTACCTTATTCTGCCAACTCTGATTTATTAGGTATAGATTTTTAATGGCAATTACTCATTGTATTAATTAAAGACACGACCCTTTTGGAGGGATGTTTTCATAATAATTGCAATGATTTTGATTTTGAAGTTGCTGCATATATGACATAACAGAGTGTGGACATCAAAATAATGAAGACTTGCAACTTTAGTGATGAAAGTGGAAATGGAAATGCATGTTGAAACATTTCCAGGAAATTTCATATGAGAAAAGTGTAGGGAGGAAGTACTTGCTTTCGGGTGAAGTGATTAACGACATGGATTGTGGGCCCCATCAGGCAATTTCCCGGTGGGCCCCTGTCCTACGCATTACTCCCCATCACGGGTCCTTTTATCATTTTAGATTTAGATTTAGTACCAAGGCAATAGTAGGTACTCGATCTCATTGAATATTTTTATTATTAATTAAATAATAGTTGACATATTAAAATTATATTTTTAATTTTAATTAATTTATTTTTAATTTAAAAAATTCATTAATAAAATATTCAACATCCGTAACGCGTTGCACTGTCATCGGTTATCTGCCAATCAAAAATCAGATCACTTGCTTCAAATGTCCCGTTGGCAGTATTATGTGTTAAACAAGTAAATCATAAATATATTTTTCTCATTTTTATTTTTATAAAATATTAATTTATTTAATTTTATTCTTAAAAAATAAAATTAAAAAAATTGATTTTTCATATAAACATTAGTAAAAATATAAAATTACATAAATTAATATTTTACACAAATAAAATTGACAAAAAGATATTTCTTAAAAAAAATGTGAAAAAAAGAAGAATTTTAGCTGATAAAAAAGGAGTTTTCTCTTGTTATAATTACCATCTATTCTCATATTAGATGTATATGCATGAAAAATGTGCAACATCCTGTCTAAATTTAATTTCATTCATCTATGACGCATACATGATAAGAAAATAGACGCATGTGACAACATTTGTTCCGGGAGTGACGTCTTTCAAGTTAAAATTTCTATTTTCATTTCATTAAGAATTTGAACGCTAATTAACGCTAGATTCTCTTTCTTCCTTTTTCATTTTAATCATATTTACATGCCATTGGAAATAAATATACACATTTTTTATTTATAATAGTATGTGAAATCTCTCTTTGTATATATCGAAACTTACAGAAATTTTGTATCTTAAATTTCTCTAATATAACAAGAATATAGAAAAAAGACTCAATAAACCTCAACAGACATAATTGGTAAAATCCTAAACTCATATCTTCCATTTTAATTGTGAATATTAAGGAAAATATCAAGAATATTTTCATTTTATCTTATAAGTACTTAGGGATAACAATTTATATTTATTTGTTATATCAAAACCAACAATCCAAGTTCAATTTGAATCCCACTTAAATAATAATTACATTATATTGAATCAAGCTATTTATTGAAGGCATGTCAATTCGTCTAACGTATTTAATAATTTTAATTAATAAAATTTATTTTATAAACTTATTATTAAATTTAATTATTTATCATTTATTTTAAAAAATTATTTAATCATTGATAGATATTTTCATTTCATTAAAATATAAATTGTATATTTTTATTATATATAATTATTTATAATTTAATTATTAATTATTTTTTAAATAATATTTTTAAAATATAAATATAAATTTTTAAATGGATTGACATGTTAATTTATTTACCCTAACTTATTTATTATTTGTATTAAATAAGCTGATTCATTTATAATCCAAACTCATATAAATTCATCTCAAATCTTTATAAAAATTTTATATTTGTGTTAGGTTATCATGTAATATTAAAAATTTCCACTTCTGCAAGTACTTATTCTTATTATTTTGTAAGATGGGATAGCACATTACTTGATATATAGTAATATTGTTGTGCTGTAAATATGTAGACCAGCTTTTAGCCACTTACAAGTGCCACTCGGGATTAAGAGAATTTAATCACTTTCACATAAAGTTTTGATACACATATTGATGATTGGCCATAGCGACCAATAATTGTAATTGTAAGTATATAATGTGTAGTTAATAAGTTAGAGCATGCATACCTTTTTAAGCCACTCAATTGTCCCGAATCATTCTATGAGAGAAGACAACAAAATCTAGGGTTATGTCCAAAAGTATATCCCCTTTACTAATATATTCATTATATATATTTTTTTTTTCACTTCATAATTGAGACATCAATGGAGGACAGTAAAGAAAAAGGGTTTTAAATTTTAGAAATGGGAGGGAATAAAAGGCTTAAAGGTTATGATCATGATCACCGATCCAACTCATCCATGAGGAGTTTCTTTTTAACATTATTTACCAAACTCCAACAAAAAGAAGTCAGTCAGAATCAGACGAGGTAAGTAATTAAATCCTCAACATCTACCCTTCCACCTCCCAAAAGATGTCGAGAATGAAAAAACCATGTGAAAAGCAAAAGGAAAGGCTTTGATGGAAAATGTACTACTTTTAGCAGTTTCAACAAACATGTATGCAGTCGCACATGATGAGAATTGCAGCACTGGCCAAATTCATATCACTTACAACCACGTTGGTCCCATATTTGCAAATCACAAGAGCCCCTCACAAGCTACTGCCCATGGACCAAGTACTTTTTTCTTTATATGTACTTAATTGGTGCACTCAATATATATATATATATATATATATATATATATATATATATATATATATATATATATATATATATATATATATATATATATATATATATATATATATTCAGACAAACATGAAAGCATAGGTTTTATTTAAATTATATTTTATCAAATATTTTGTGGATGATAGTTTACAACAGAAAATAAATAAGTTGTCGCTAACCCTAGACGGCGGACTTGATAAGGGTTTAAAAATTTAATAGCTAGTTAGCTTGTTGTCGGCAAATGCACCGTCTTGAACATGTATACCGAAGAAGTCACTTCTCGATTGTCTTTTCATGTCATTTTTTATTTTAATATATGATATATAGAGTTTTAAAATTTAAAATAATATAGTAAGTTTTGATACTATTAGATTTAAATTATTTAATTATAATTAATTATTTTTAATATATATAATTAAATAATTTTTAAATTATAATATCATTCTAAATTTTAAAACTTTTAAAGCATTATAGAATTCATCACAATATTATTATTTTCAAAGGGAAGGAAATCAAAATTGATATGTATATTTAGACGCACACAAGATAAAGAAGATAAAAAAAAAATTAAAAAGGCTGTAACTAGTTAGGATGGGAGAAATGATGATTCAGAGGTGATCATTCAACCCTTTAACGCCATTAACTTTCTGTAGAATTATCCTTTTTTTTTTTTTTACTTAACTAAAATTTGATTATTCTTCATTGGTCTATTAAATCTAGAGTTCTAAACTGTTTAGTTTATTTTGGGAGACACGGAAATGAATCAAGAGAAGAAAGTGCGGGCTTACAATTAATGGTAGTTGCGGGCAAATGATGATAGAAAGGAAGTAAGTGAGTAAGTCCAAATTTTTCCATCCGAACGAAAGAGTTGAACAGTAGGTTTTGCGAAGCAAAGTGAGATCCAGAGAGGAAGATCAGTTCCACAGTACATGCCTTTACAGATGAGAAAAGATTTGGTTACCAAAAAGAGAGAATTAATAGGCAGTTTGCCACTAACCATTGATATAACCCCAGGATCTTGAATTTCCCACATCTGTGACTTGGTCCTCAACGGTGTAGGACTTAAACTTTTGCTTTGAATGATTGAATGGGTATCTTTTAGCCTTAACATTATACATTATCAGCGTGGGTGGACGCAGAATAAGATCGCATTACCCTCGATCCACGTGCATCAAAGTGCTTGTGGGGTACATATATAACAAAACTTATTACTCCCGTATCAAAAATTTTTTATTAGGAAATCGGTAAATTATAATTTACTACTATATAATTTTTATATGATTTTAAGTATAAAAATTTATTTGTATACATTTTCAATTATTAATACTTAAAAAATATAAAATTCTTTTTCAATTTTAGAATGGTCAAATCATGCCTCCTTTTGGAGGAATAAATTTTTCATTTATAATAATTTGTAAATTTTGGTTATGAATTATAGTATGAGACAGACAAAATCAAATAATTCAAACATGAAATTAAAGAAGATTTAGATAGTTAAATATCTTATACATGAGATTTCAATTTCAATTTAATATATTTGATTTTATGTACGATCTCTTCTTTATCTCTAACTTTAGCTTCAATGAATTCTAAAATTTGTATTAAAAGAACATTATTATGAGATATAAACTGCCTCTATCATAACTTCCCTCTACCATAACTTCCCTTTACCACTCTCTCTTAAGAAGAAGATCAAGTTTGAATATTAATAAAACAACACGAATTAGATAAGTTACTAAAGTCAAAGGACCTCATTAAATAAACTGGGTTAGATTATAGATACATTATAGGATCTATGCCCTACTAACTCATATTTGAATCATAATATCATATAAAGTCCAATCCCAAATCATCATTTTATTTTAAGCTCACATGATATATTTTAACATTAATTATCATTTATAAATTAATATGAAGGCCTATGACAAAATTTCTATCAATCACCCATTTAGGTTTACATTAATTTATAAATGATAACCATTTGAAAATTAATTTTAAGATGATATTATTTCCCCTATAGGTCCAATTATGATTATAAGTATCCAATAACATTAAATATTATATTCAAAGAGATATCAATATTAAACATGTTGAATGCCAGCATTTCATTGACTAAATGATTAAACATAATGTGCATAATGAGATTTATATTATCTTAATATGATTGAATATAAATTCCTCACATAGTGATCCCAGTATACACCAAAGATGCCCAATGAGACAAGATCTAAATATCTTTACTCACACACCATAACCAAAATGTGTACAATATATAACAAAGATACAAATATCTCATCATGGGTATTTCGCTCAACTATATTATAAGATATCAATGAATTCATATTAACAAAACTCCTCCTAACTCAGAATACTAGAAAAGGGCTTAGGCAAATTCTTATTATTTACATAATCATATTTTTATATTTAACCCTAAGCCTTTGATTAATCGATCTATAAGTATATGATCCATGAAAATTAATTAATATATTCGCATATTTTTTCTCACACAAATAAGTACTTCAATTTGAAAACCTTTACACAAGCAAATTTGTCATTGCTAAAAGAAAATCTATAACAATAGCACTATTGGGACATAAATCTAATTGAAGCCAGAAAACCCTTAACTTATCAACTTAATAAGGGATTTATAACATACAATACGTCCTGCCTTTTGGTGGAGGTTTCTGTAATTAATTACACAATAATTCCACAATGCAGTGCCTCTAAACACATGTAAAATCATAATTTTATGATTAATTGGACAACTGATAGAATAAATTTGAGTAACTAGTATATACAAGATCTCCTAATCTTCTATAGGTTAGTGTGTAGTTATTTGTACCACCTAGATACAACATTATTTGCATTCCAAAATTACTTAACCTAGATTGATAATGAGTTATCTATGATCAACACATATGGAACAATCCTTATCACTTAGAAAATAGTTGGGCCTAATCATTTTCGATTAACATACATAAGAGCATACTAACATATTTGACTCTTTTGGTACCAAAATGAGACAAGTCAAATACTCTTAAAACCTTTGTATTATAGGCCTATTATATAAATGATTTTAGGCCTACCATACTTTACTCCCAGATTTTTAACTAGATTTGATTTAATTGTTTTATCTAACCAACACATCTATATAATGACTAACTTAAAAGAACATTATCGTCATATAGATATAAAATTACCAAATTGCCTAAATTTATTTTACATTGATCTACAATACTTTCATGATAATCAAAAGAAATTACAATATTACGAAAATGAGATACAATTATATAAATAAAGATTTCTAATTTTTCACTTTTGAAAACTATCTAACTATCAAGTCACTAATCAGAAAGGCTATTTTCTTCTTTAGCCAACACAACTCCTACTAAAATGAGCTATTTTAGACCATAAACAAATTTTAAAATGTCAAGAAATGAGAGTCTTTAACAAATTACATTTCCTCCTTAAAAGTAGTTATTAGTTACTAACTAACTTGATCTTGAACTTACAAACTTATATAAGTATCCTCATTAAACTTACAATCACATTTGTTTTTTAGACCCCACTTTTTACAAAATTCGATAGTCTTCCACTATTCTAGAACATCTTTAAATAGATTAATCCTATTAAGCCCTAAAGATAGTTTTAATGTTAAACTTTAAAATTTTAATTTCTATAGAATCCTCAAACAATCTTATAAAAAATATGTACCTCAAAACTAGGTTTTATTTGCTAAAACATGATAACTAGTTAAAATAAATATTCATTATTGAAATTTACAAAATATTGTATTTTTCGAGTACAATATAAAACATAAACAGATCCCATCTCTAGTTTTAAAAAACTTCTCAAGAAGTTAACAAAACCTGTGAAAGATATTTAGTGTATACCAAGTTAGGAAAACTAAAATTTTATATTTTCATCAAATTAAACTAAAATAAAGTTCATAATAGACTTTCACAGCCTTCTAGTTTCATTACTAGCTACTCTCTTAACTAATGATCCTTTCTAGCTCAATTAAATGTCATGGATATATTATTATTATTAATAAAATAAATGAGTCAAATATTTATTAATTTATGGATGCTTCGTTTGATGGTCCGATGTAAAATGACCACCAAACTAACTCAATTCAAGTGAAAATAGTTTTTGTGTACCGATTTTGCTTTATACTCGAATTTGAACTCACAATGGCTTCTACACTTAAAATTATTAAATACTTATTTGGAACTAAGCCCTAAGAAACATAACTTGTCCTATTTTGTGTCTTAGAATTTTATTGCATAGATATTAAATTTAAAAAATATTAAACTCATCTAATGCTTGTTAAAAACTTAATCCTGCAAAAAAATTTCCTTACAAATTATACTATGCAATATGAGTTAGTATCACGTTATAATGACTAATTTTGAAAGGCATTTAAATTCTTATAACAAAATACAAGAGTCAAACATCATACTTTTTAAATCTAGCACCAAATAGTGTTTAAAATCTTAGAAATTCAACATTCAACCTTACATTAATATTATAGCCAACTTACCATATCAATAACATAATATTGAAAGGTATTTAATATTATCAATATAGTCTCTTTTTTGTATAAATTAAAACAAATTTTTCCTTTTAAAATTTTTTTGTATAAAATTTCATGTAGTTGGTCCCATGAAAGTCAGTACACAATTACACAAAATTTTTGTAGCATAACATGAGTATACAATCATTCTTAATTAACGTAATAATCCTTCAAAATTGTTACATCACACAAACAATTTTCAAAATTACTACAAAAATTATAATAAGTGGCAAATAATAAATGAATTATCTAGAAAAATTTCAATTCAAAATTATTTCAAATAATTACTCAAAAAATAAAGCAAAAATCATTATAAAAAATTTTCATTTCAAAATTTTCTCAAAAATTACCCAAAAAAATTTGCTTAGAGATGGAACATAAAACTGTTTTCATTATTGCCGCTGGGCACCTAAAAGGCAATGTATGGGTCTCACGTGCTAGTTGCACAACTTAACCTCTTGTGTCACACACATAGGATCTCCTTCTTGACTTGTTTTGCAAAGTTTCAAGTTTGTTTAACTCGGCTAATACCTGATAGCAACTTGACCATAAAACTCACCATTTTCACACATTTTTGTTGATGGTTCTAACACAAAATCACCTCTTCATCTAATTCTGAACTAACCCACTCAAAATTTATCTCAAAATTAGTTGTTACATATTACTTTCAAATTTTTAAAAACTTTGAAAAACGATTATGACTTCCACCAGAGATGAAGCTCTATCTTCTTGCTATTTTTGTCACAAAATGACCTAAGAATGTCCCATTGTCTAAAATCAAAGCTATCCCAGCAAAAAGCAATATTAAAAAACAATGCAAAACTAATCCCAAAGAACGGATTTTTTTTTTCTTTTGCTTTAACGTTTCAAAACAATACTATTGCACTGTGACTTTACGTGCAGTCCTCTGTGATTTTTAAGTTTTAAACATACTTATGTGCTCCATTGTCTACTTGATCTAAAAAACAGTTTCTTTTATTCATCAAAAACGATTCTTATCTTAGCTAAATGCAATTGGAAAAACTAAATGCCAACAACCTCAAAACTGGCAACATTATTAACTCCACATTCTTTGGTAGACCAGCTTTCACGGAAAAAGTAACTTAGCAACATAACCATACAAATTAGAGACAAAATGCCAATGAGTATGTTAACATGAAATTCTTAGGGCAAATTGGTACTGCACTAAGTTTGCATTGACTAAGTTTGCATCTTCAATGCACAACATTAATTCAGAAAGAAAAGCACCACATAACAACCCTGAAACAAATCATATATCTATGCATGCACTGACTGCAAATTTATAGCACAAATTGCTTCAAAAATTGCACAATCATACATTCATAGTACATGCATTCAACAAATTGGTAGAGAGGATGATTTCAACAAATTTCTCATAAATTCCATTAATTAGTCATAATTTAAAATCATAACCTAACTTTGATACTAATTTCAAGAATAAATTTCTCATTTATAATAATTCACAAATCTTGGCTATGAATTATAGAATGAGACAGACAAAATTAAATAATTCAAACATATGATTAAAGAAGATCTAGGTAGTTAAATATCTAGTACATGAAATTTCAATCTCAATTCAATACATCTAATTCTTTAAATATTTCTTCTTTATCTCTAACTTCACCTTCAATGAATTTCAAAATTTATATCAAAAGAACATTATTATGAGGTATAATTGCCTTTATCATAACCTTTATGTACCAATCTCTCTCTGAAATGAAGATCAAGTCTGAATATTAATAGAACAACACAAATTAGATAAGTTACTAGAATTAGAAAACTTTGTTAGATAAATTAAATTGAATCATTAGATAAATTAGATTGAGTCATAAATTTTACTCATTATAAAATCTATGCTCAACTAATTTATATTTAAATCATAATATCATATAAAGGTCGGTCGTAAATTATCATTTTATTTTAAGTTCACATAATATATTTTAATATTAATTATCATTTATAAATTAATGGAACAAGCCACGACAAAATTTCTATCACTTCTAACTTTTAAAACTTAGAAGTACAAGTCAAATTAAGATTCTATAACTCCCTAAGGGTAAAGAGGGCAAAGAAAGAGATCAGAAATAAAAATAAAGAGAGGAGGCCGATGCACATAGAAATGCCCTTGTTTGTATTATTGTATGGATTGTATGAATGAGAAGTTTCCTTTTAGTCTTACGCTCTTCAATTCTCCGAAATATATAATGGTCGATGAGAACAAAGCCATGATTCGGAAATGATGACAAAGAATGGCAGCAACCAAACTACAAAAATGCCGTTAGTGATTTGCTATATATATTACCAACTTCAATTCCCATCATTCGCGTCTTGTCTCTTTCCTTAGCTCTTAGTAATTTGTCACCAATACAATACAATATATATATATATATATATATATATATATATATTTATATATCAAGTTTGTTATGAGCATACGACAATCTCATCGGCTACGAACAGGCTTAGAAGTAAAGTTATGCACATAGTATATTGATTTTAAATTTGATTTATTCTCAATAAAATGTATTTTACACTTTTAATGAATTAAAAAATGTTACATGATTAAAAAATTAAAAGTAATTAGAAATTTTATTAATAATAAAACTTTTAATAATTTTTAAATAACATAATAATATTTAATTGATGATAGTGTAAAATTCATTTAAACTAGAGTTCTATTTATTTTGTTGAAATGTAGTTTTTGTAAAAAATTATTATTTGCATATATATTAATAAAAGGATAATATGCTATTTGTATTAATGATTAAAAAAATTGATACATAAAAATTAAAAAATAAAGGAAAATGATTTTTTTTGAAATAAAAAAAGTTATTTTTTACAAATTCTTCATATTTAATATTAAATAAATAAAATATTTCTTTTATTTTAATATTTTATAGCTACGAAAAAATGCTTTCTCATGAATTAAAAGGAGTCTAAAAAATCAAATCTAAATTTTAGTATATTATAATGTTGCTAGCTAGTGGATGACACTGAATTTTCAGTAACCTAATTATTTAACTTTCAAGTTGATTTGAGCTGTGGGGACCAATTTGTCAATCAACCAAGCTGGCTAGACCCTTGCGCCAAATTTGACCATTTTGAGGGATAAGAATTCCCCATTTTTGGGGGAAAATTAACATGTTTTCCTTAGATATAATTAAAATGTTTACGGGGATAACTTGTGGAAATCAAAGTAATAATAGCATTATCTTTTATAAAAATGAATTATTAAAAGCTAAAACCCATTATTCAAATTCGAATTAGTCAAAACGTTCCAAATTTAACAAGTTAATTATATCGATGAAAGAAGAGTGTGGATAGACAAAACTGAATTGAATAGCTCACATTTCATTTTGTCAACACAACTCAATGGCTTGCAGGAAAACGCTCCTTCCGCTTTATATTGATTGATTGCGATATTTTATTTCCAAAATAATTTCACATTTATATAATAAAAATGCTAAAATAAATGACATCACACCGTTCAACTATTTTTCTACCGAATTGTCAAAACTTAGTTATATTAAGTATTCATGCTGTAATTAGTTTAATTGGATTTCAATTTAAAAAAAAAAAAGTTGGTCATCTTAGCTTGTTTTTTTCAAAATAGAAACAAACACGAATTTATTTGCAAATTTATTTTGGATATCACTACACAAAATTTTAAAATTACAACTAACATATTAAAAGGAGAATATTCTTGGCTTTGTTTTATATTTGTATGAGGAAATTAAAGTAATGATCATGGTTGTTGAGACCATGTTTTAAAGTTAAGGAACCATTGCTTTAGGCAAGAAATTCAAAGATATTATGGGCATTAAGGCCACCGTCAATAGATCTGCGTGTACGAACTTGTTGAAATTGATTTAACGTGTAATTTAACTTTTCGATTAAACCTTATATTATCTATACTTTAAATTCATGTCCTCTCAATCCGAATCAAAAGATAAAAATATATTTATTTTTTAACTTTTAAAAAATATGTAATATTAGTCAACAACTTAACATTATTAAATTTTTTGATAAAGGTGTTTACATGATATTTAAATTAACATTTTTTAGAACTCATATAAGTAATATTTTCATATTTTTATAATAAAAAAGTTCCTCTAACTTTTGTTAAAATTCTAATCTTACCCCCTAAAACTTATATGAAATAAAATTACCTTCCAATTTTTTTCTTCATAATTATATAATTATTTAATTCTTTACTCTTATAATCATCAGCTTCAAATTTCATTTCATTGTCTTCTTCTCTTTCATTATGCCTAAATTTTTCATTAGTTTTTGACTCGAATTATTTTGCATGGTATTAATTTATTCTTGTAAACTAACTTTTTTTCTTACATTAATTTACTGAAAAAATTGAATTGGCACTTGTGCCTATAATAATTTAATTTTTTAAAATTATCATTATCTGACAAATTATTGTTCCCTGTCCTTAAAGTGAATTTTATTGTTGTTTTTAGAAAATTAAAAAATAAATTTACAGCAAACTTAAAAGACAATAATAAAACTTAAGATAAAATCACGGAGTAAATATATATTTTTTTCCAAGAAATAATGCTCAGGTCAGTTTAGAGCTGGTCTAACGGTCTCCTTAGATTAAAGCCCCAGACACGCAGAAAAATAAAAGCCTAAAAACTTGCAAGTAAGAATTAAAATTGAAAATTTTTTAATTCTATAAAAATTAAATTAATAGAAAATTTTAATCGTAGATAAAAATAATAAAAATTTAATTTTTTATAAATTAAAAAAATTAATTAAAATAAAAATATGGAGGCACAACACCTTAAATAAAATCGTAAAATAATTTCTTTTTTGTGCCTTTTGAAAAATAACAATAATTATTTTTAAAGAATTATTATTATATTAAAATTTTAAGTAATAAAATTGTCTTTTGAGAAAAAGCAAAATACAGATGGACACAAAAACAGCCGGTAAATCCTGTTCGGAAAAGGAGTACATGATTATGATGGCAATATCTCTGCGGTTCGAACGTCTTTTCCCGTTGCATGTTACCTCACTGTTGAGCGATCTGCGAAAAAGTTGAAAAACATGCGAAATAAACAGTACCAAAAAAAGAAAAAAAAAAGGAGAGAAGGAGTTGATTAATTAATGATAACCAGAATTAAAATAAACAGTAATTTTATCCAGACAGTATCTATTGATATTAAACATAATAAATTTTAATAATTTTTTTACAAAATGATATATATCCAGCCAATAGTAATGTTTTTAATAGCTTGTCAAATTTATTTACCCATTTTTAACACATAATGGAAGATAGGATATATCTAAAAAACTAGAATGTAACAGAGTCGTCGCGTCCTCCTGAAATTTCGTTGATGCTTCTTCGTAGATGTTACGGCCATCTTCCTTTCTCATTCCATCTTCTCGATCACACGTACCATTGCAGTGAAACGGATAGAGAACCAAGGGACCAGTACTAGAATTTTCTCCTATATCTGATTATGGGAATGCAACAGGACCTTTTTTTTAATTTTTTTTCAAGTGTTTCTTTTGACAGCGTTATTTCTTTATAAATAATTTCTTTAATTTTGTTTATTTCATAAGAAATATTTTTTGTCAAAAAATATCATTTATATTTATAATTAAAAAATAACACTTAAATTTATATTAATAAAGAATTTACTTGTTTGTTAACTTTTATATTTAATATTAAATAAATAAAATATTTCCCTTATTTTAATATTTATAATTATATTTCATTAAAAAAAAGTTTTCTGACGAAAGAACCAAGTCATAATCTATATTCAAATAGCACACAAATGATTGTTCAATAAATTAAGTCATAAGCATAATGGCAAAGTAATGGTGGAAAAAGGGATAGGCTAGCATGATACATACATATATACATATATACATACATACAATGGCTCCTCCTTCAAGAAATCAAAGAAGAAGCGGATCTATCTCCATTACCATAACTATCAAATCAAGTCTTGGTGCGAATTTTCTATATGTTGCCAAAAATGTTATATTGATTTTGGTGATTTCCTCTGCGGCTAATATATTTTATGAAATATAACTATAAAATATTAAAATAAAAATATTTTATTTAATATTAAATATGAAAAATCTTTAAAATATAATTTTGTTTATTTAAAAAATTATTTTCTTATATTGCTATAATTTTAAATAATATTTTTAATCATAAATTATACAATAACATGTCATTTTTTATCAATATATATTTGATATTTTCTTAAAAAAAATATTTTTAGATGAAATAAAAGATCTTAAACGGGAAAAAGAAATAAAAATAAGAAATTTCGTTTAAAAGAGAAGAGAAAACTATAGAATAATATAATGCTTTTTTAATAATATAATAAATTTTAATTAACTCGAAATTTCAATACTACATAATGGTTATTGGATACATCAGATCTCAAATTTTCAATAATTTATAATTATATTGATATAAAGATGTAGGTGTTGGTGTCTATATCATACTTTGACCCAAAACAAAAATGAAAGCGGATCGTTCATGACACGCCATTTTTCATTCTAATCTAGTCTAAGTTACACCAAATGACAAAAAGACCCCCAATTTAAACATTAAATATCGAGGTTGCCCAATGCCTTGGTGTGTTTGGAAATAACCCCAGCCACCCGTGACCAAAGGGCATTTCTGTTATTGTCGGGTCTTTTTCGTGCAAAGCCGCCCGTGACGGCTAAGGCTAGATTAGGAATTGTAAAGAGGCTGAAGGCGGCTAGCCCTTCAGTGGCATTTTTGTTGTTTTGGGTAAAGGATAATGGCAACCCCGGAACAGTATTGTTCCCACTAAAATATCCTCCAAAACTGACAAAATTTCCAACTTGAAGGCCCTAGCAATGTCCGAAAATACAACGTGGAAACTACAAATAAACCATCAAAGAATGTTTAATATCTCATGACTCCCTTAATGTTTTAAGACTTAGGAATAACCTTTTGAAATTTTTTAAAAAATGAAAATAGTGGCAATTAAATTTTAAAAAATATATTATAAGTTTCTTATAATTATTTTTAACATGAAATCAAACTAATTTTTTAATATGGCCTCTTCTAAGATAAATTATCGTGAACAAAATTAATTCTACAATACATTTATAATATAATTAAAGATAATTATTTTAAACAAAAAATTATTAAAACTCGACTAAATTATATTTGAAGAAGTAAGATATGTGTTTATGTTATATTTTCATTACTTCTTTCGCTTTTCCATTAAAAAACAAGTAGAAAAGTCATTAATAACTCATTTATATCTTTTTCTACTTTTCTTAATTTAAATTTTAATATTTTTAAATTTTAAAAAAATTATGAAAATTGTATATAAGTTTTGAAATTTTAAAAGAACTATATGATACTAAACTATACTTTAAGAAGTTAATTTATATTTTCCCATAATATAATCGACTCTAAGATGGCGGCTTGGTAAACACGTTTAAACCCTAGAGTCGATACTACTCAAAAAAAAATTTAATACAACTATAGTACTAAAATTTAAATATTATATTTGGACAATCTAAATATTTTAATATTAGTGTCGAGTGAATTCTAAAAATTATAAAAAATATTTCTTAATTTATAAAATATAATAAAAATAATATTGAAAATTTTAATATTATGATTGGATTAGAAATATTTTTTTCTCCGGTTAATTAACAATTTCCCCAAAATAAAAGTATGCAACTTTATATTTGGTCGAAAAATGCACATGGCCTATGGCTGGATACAAAAAAATTGTATTTATGCATATTCTTAAGGATTTTTATTTTTATTAAAAATTACAACTCATATAAAAAATAGAAAATATTTATATACTTATTATATATAAAATATACACACATTTACAATATTTTGTCTGAAAAACTTTTATATAAGAAAATTATAATTTGTTATAGCTACGTCCATAATTTTGACCGTCTTCTAGACAAGCTATTTCAAATAAGTAAATAGTCCCTTGTTCTTTCTTCTCCACTCTTTGGGAAGAAAGGCTTGGCTATACACTTATACTCAATTAATTTAAATTTTGCACATTAAAATAATATTAAATTAAATGTAGTAAAAGTAGCACACTAATATGCAATAAGAAACGATGTGCCTTCAGGCCTCAATTCATATGTCAGATATCATCGACGCTTTACTTGAATGGACTGGAGTGGCCTCCCCTTTTTTCTACTTTTATTTTTAAAAAATTGATATATTTTTAATGCATGAAATTTAAATAATTTAAATATATATTAAGTGTAATCATTCTTTCTTCACTTAGGCTTTATTTGTTTTATCAGCAAAGAATTTTTGTTAAAAAATAATTTTATTTATCTATATAAAATAAAAGAGTATATCATATCACTTATCTTACTTAAAAAATTATGCTACCTTATGTCATAATAGTTAAAAAAATTATTTTTCATTTAAAATAAAGGATAATTTCTTATTGTACTCTTTTCATATTAACATTAATCAAATTAAATATTTTTTGCCGGTACTTATTATTATTTTAGGAATTTTATTCGAACTATCAACTTTATATATGTATACTTGAATTATTATCATACAATTATTAAAATAAAAATAAAATATTTTTTACCATATAATAATTTATAATTATAAATTACCAGAATGGGTATAGCATTTATAAGCATACATTTATACCATTCTTCGTAATAATGTCTTAGGATATTAAATTTGCTTAATATCGGAATAAAAATAAATAAAAAATATAAATTATCATTTTTAATTATAGAGTAGTTGGAGATTACCTCTTTTACTTTTAAATTTTTAAATATTATTCCCTTAAATTTTACAAAATTTAGAATTGGCACCATCATTTATTTAATTGACCATTTTATTAAATTATATTTTTTCATAAAAATTTTAAATAATAATCAAAATATCATAATATATTAATTTTTTAGTTATTTTTCTTATATAATTTTTGTGTTATATAATTAATAAAAATTAAATTATATATGCTAATAAAAAGAGGGTTGGACTTCATTTTTTTTTAAATAACTCATATTTACATGTTTTAAATTTTAAGAAAATAAAGGACAATTTTATAATTCTAATTTAATTGTTAAATTTTAAAAAAATTTATATAATTTTTAAAAATTATCTTCTAACTTATTTCTCTCTCTCTCCCCCTCCTGCCCCCATTTTTTTATTTTTAAATATAATTTAACTGCCCATAATTTAGAATCACTTATTTTTCTCTTTTATATAATCCTTTTCATCTCTCTTTTACATATTATTTCATTGCAATTTTTATTTTTCGTAAAACTATAATTCATATATTCTAAACTTAAAAAAGAATCTTTTTATATGAAATTTTAATCAGTTCAATTGATAATTAAAAGATAGTTCAATCTTTTTTGAACTTAGACACACACACACACACTAATCGATAGAAATTAAAATTTAAAACCATTTAAGCAGTAGCTACGAAACATATTATACCTTGTTTTACTAACTTAAAACCATTCAAGCATTATTAAATACATCATTATTTTTAATTTCCTAAATAAAAAATTTTAAACAAGCCTGAAAGCACGGGTGAAGGGGGTAGTATATAAAGAATTCTAATTAAATATTTGTATAGAAGATGCAAAATAATTATTCAAAAATAACAAAGTAAATCATTATTTTATAATATTTTTATTTTTGTTTAAAAATTTTATAAAAAAATTACATAATTTGATAAAAATAATTAATTAAATAAAAATAAATATTATTTTTAAATTTTATAAAATTTAAGAAGATGATTTTTAAATTTTTCAAATTAAAGAAAATGATTTATATTTTTTAAAGAAAAAAAAGGGGCCAAAGCTTAATATGGAACAAAGGCTAGGGGCACATGTGCAGGCTGCAGCGACTAGCAACAGTACCCCAAAGAAATGTAGTATATAATTTAATACAATGCAAATCCAAGGCCTGTTTCTTCTTTCTTGTACTCTTCTCCACAAAATATATGGAGGAGAGTTTCTTGGTTTTTGTCTTTCTCTAATTCCACAAAATCGCATCTTTGCAGTTCAAAACTTGTTCTTCCGAGAAAGAAAACGGAAGACATCCTAAAGGAAATCGCTGCATAGCTACCTATCTTCAATGTCGTCAAACATCACGAGCGGCGACAGCGGGAGCTTCTCTACAGAGAACAAAGGAGAAGACTCAATTAAACAAAAACCAGAGCTATTTGGTCAGTTCCACAGTCCAAATTCTCTCACTTCAACTACAACTACTAGTAATTCACAGCAGCCACCTATTAAGAAGAAAAGAAACCTACCAGGAAATCCAGGTCATCTTTCACCAAACCATATTGTTCATTTCATTTTTCATTTATTTTTTTTTCGTTTTCAAATTAATTTTGTTTTATTTAATTTAGATATATGAAACAGCAGACTGGGAAGTTTTGGAAGAATTTCTGGTCTTCAATGGTCACTTGATTACCATATGAAAACATCTGTTTAATAGCATTAAAATCTCACTCACAAGAAGATACATACGCCCAGAGTTTTTAAATAGAAATTTCTGTTTGTATTATGGAGCTAAACTAGATGGGCTTGATAAGGAAGGTTAAAATTAAATGGCAAAAATGATAAATTATTGGAGCTTCCGAAGCTCAATTATTGTCTTGGGTTTACAATCATTGCTCTACACTGTTGACTTGTCTTCACTGACTCTCCTCCTTTTGCCTTTATTTTCTTTTTTCGTTTCACACCTCTAAGATCTATGGCTGTTCTTCCTTCTGAAAAATAATAATAAAAATATATAACTTATTTGAATTAATGCTTTTTTAAATTTTTTCTTCGTTATTGTCAATTAATTTCCATAGATTATGGTATGCTGTTTTGTCACCTTACTATTTGACCGTGTATTATATTGCGTGGATGGAAGCAATCTTTATGGAAATTAATGAATGTTACGTTCAGATCCGAGTGCTGAAGTGATAGCTCTATCTCCAACTACCCTTATGGCCACAAACCGATTCATATGTGAAATTTGCAACAAAGGGTTTCAGAGAGACCAGAACCTTCAGCTGCACCGGCGAGGCCACAACCTGCCCTGGAAACTGAAACAAAGAACAAGCAACGCAGTTCGAAAGCGGGTTTATGTGTGTCCAGAACCCTCGTGCGTTCACCACAACCCGGCTCGAGCGCTGGGTGACCTTACTGGCATCAAAAAGCACTTCTGCAGAAAGCACGGCGAGAAGAAGTGGAAATGTGACAAGTGCTCCAAGAAATATGCTGTTCAGTCTGACTGGAAAGCCCATTCAAAGATTTGTGGCACTAGGGAATACAAATGTGACTGCGGCACCATCTTTTCCAGGTTGATATCATCCATATTGTCATAGACTATAACTTGCATCTTACTTTAAAAATATGGCTAGGAGAGGGGAGACCTGGTCCTTAACGAAATTAAGGTTGTGGAATTTCAGCTGCTGAGAGTCTTGCTTTGACTGCACATGCACGCCCTTGTTGAATTAAATGTCCGTTACTTTTACTTGACTATAGTTTAATAATGCTTTTAGGCTAGGTTTGTGTGATATTAAATTGTACTCCTATTATAACGTCATCGATGGGCCCTTGATGCATCATCATTAACAATTAGAAATTAGGTTCCTTGGCATCACTGATAAAGAAGAAAATACAACACAATTATTCAGTCTTTTTCTTTTTTTAATTATATACACATGCATGCTGCTCATATATATAATTCTCTCCTTTTCATTTTTCTCTTTAAAATATATATATATGTTTATATCTTTTAATGAATGAATAACTCAATTGGTCATGCCTGTCACATTCGCAGAAGAGACAGCTTCATCACCCACAGAGCTTTCTGCGACGCACTGGCTGAGGAGAATAGCAAAGCAAATGAAGGGCAGATTATGCCAAAAATAGCTTCAAACTTTCAAGCCCAACAAATCTCAAACCTCGTCAGTCCTTCATTACCCAATCTCAACCCGCAAGAATTTAGCCATCCCGATAACAAGCTTCCATTATCACTCCCTCCTGAATTCATGACGTCAATGCCTCCAAAACCCTTTAACATGGCCGCCGGGCCCGTACTCTCCGGAAGCCTTTCATCCACTTCTTCTCCATCTCTTCAACCCACTACAAACTCACTCAACATCTTTGAAGAAAATGGACACCGACTACCCGGGGCCTCCGCCCACATGTCCGCCACGGCATTGCTGCAGAAAGCTGCTCAAATGGGGGCAACTGTGAGTAACAGCAGCGTTGTGACTGTGAATATGAACTCTTCCATGGCGGAAAAGGGTTTTCTGACGAGCATGGCACTACCATCAGTTGGAGCGTTACAGCCTCAAAACGGGCCTTCTTTCATGGGCCACTTTACGCAGAATGGCCCACAGGATATTTCATCTCAGTATTTCAGTGGTAGCATCGGCATGAATAGTGCTGATATGTTTAACGCTATACTGGATCAAAGTAAAGCTCTGTCGAAGATCATAGAGCAAAATAATAGGACCAATGGCATTTTTCACGGTGGAAGTCAAATGAATGGTGGATCAAGTATTGCCAATATTGATGGTACTAAAGGAAGTGGAGATGTGATGACTCTGGATTTCTTGGGGATAGGAGGCGGCGGACATGGGGATTTCTTTGGCAATGAGGCAGAGAAGGCAGCCAGAGATGAGGTTTGGAGAAATTGGTCGACCAAGAACGCAGGCTTTGAATCATTTTCAGCGACAAGCAACATTTGAAAGGGAACATAAAATAAGAAAATAGCCCTCTCTCTTTTTGTGAAAATTTTAGTTCAGTTCTATTGTTGATGTAACCCCTATTTTCCATGGAAGAACCCAACAAGTGCTCCGCTAAAAAGCGAGGCACATCAATCGATTTTGCCATGAGAAGCCAGAATATTACAGTTATCCTTGGTTCACCGATTGACGTTCCTTTAGTACACTAGTCTTTATATTTGTTCGCACAGCACAATTTTTTTTGAAATTGATTTCATGTGCGGAAAGCTAATGATATCATTCTGATTTTAAATTTTATGTGTACAAGTATAAGAGAATTGTTTGAATACTAGTTGCAATTAGCAATACCTAAATCTAGATTCAGAACTTGTTGATTTCATCAGAGCGTGCATCTTCCAATTAGCATATGATTATAGACCAGCACCGGAAGGAATGAGAACCACGAAAACCGGATAAGCTTTATCCAAAGATTCACACTCACATGCATTCGTATTGCATGGAGATTACCAATCAAAATCGGCCACGTAATTAATCTTCTAGAATTTTGTACCGCTACTGGCTTATCACATAGCTCAAACCGCCCAGAGAAGCAGAGTATAACGAAAAATTTAGCCTCACACATGATAAGAAAACGCGATGCCGATATAGATTATACATAAAGTATTTGTGTGAAGTATGGCACTGCGAGCCTGCTTTAACGCATGCAAGAATACACAGTACGTAATCCATTGCTTGAAGGATGGAGATGAGAGCTTCAAAGAGACAAGGAGTCCGCCGGGGCCGGGGCGGACTCCGGCCGAAGGATTTGCACCATTAGCCCTCACATTTCAACGGAGGCTTCTGGTGGGTGTTGGGTCAGCTTCGCTTGTGGCTGTGGGTGCAAATTTTGGTGGAATTACCAGTTTTCTTCTGGGTTTATCGCCGGAAACTGGCCGCAACCTCAAACTGGACGTGCTCTATCCCATTGGAGGCTATAGTCGTTGCATTGAGACAAATGAAGGATTTGGTCAGTAATTATTCCTCCAAAACTAGTAGTACTTCTATAAAATTGGTAGTTATTTGAGAGTGGAAATTGATTATTATGGGTTGAATGGGAATGACAGAATTTATATACCCAGCAAATTGGGTGGGAGATCAGACTCTAATATACCGGGCGGCCAAGAAAAAGGAGCTAGATCGATCGTTGGATCCACCTCCTCTCAATACTCGGCGCCGTACTGATGTGAGTGAACCGGTTGTTGCATTTGGTCCGCCCGGCTCAACCGGTGAACTCAATGTGAGCGTCATCGTCTCCCCGGTTCCCCAGGACTTCTCGTGAGTAATTAACAAACTTTACGCTGGCCATAATATTAGGTATTCAAAAAAAAAAAAAAACATGGGAAAAATATAAAATGTTCCCTCTTAGGTGATTAAATTTTATTCCTTCCTATTTTTAAAATTTGGAAATTACCCCTTAAATTTTACAAAATTTGAATTTAATACTCATTATTAATTTAATTAACCATTTTATCAAATTATATATTTTTTAATGAACTTTTAACAACAATATTAATATTATAGTATATTAATTTATTTTACCATTTTTTCACATGTAATTTTGTAATCTATTTTTTATTATTTAATTAAAACTTATATATTTAATTTAATTCCTATTAATTATATAACAGAAATTATTTATAAAAAAATAACAAGATAAAATAAAATATTATAATATTATAATTTTTTTTTGAAAATATTATTAAAAAATTATATAATTTGATAAAATGATAAAATAAGTTAACAGTAAGTGTTAAATCCAAATTTTGTAAATTTTAAAAAGATGATTTTCAAATCTCTAAAATAGAAGGGAGTAAAATCCAATCACCACAAAATTAAAAAAAAAAATATTTTGTATTTTTTTTTCAAAAACTATTAACACCACTTTTTCCATAAAAACATCTTAAATTCTTATCATTTAACTATATGTTGGAAAAAGGCTGTGGTACACCGTGCATCAGTAAATCTCACTGTTGGATTTCATTCATACCGTACAATACTACATAAATGAACGAAATTTAACAATTTAGGCTATTAGTGAACTGGTACAACTGCACTATGACTCTCACCTTATATTTTGAGCTAAACTGCTAAAGCAGCTTCGACTTAGCAAACAGTATAATTAGTTGGCTTTATCCGTAGTGTTCAAAGAATGTCTATATCACTTCCATTTTTTCCGAGAAACTCGAAAAAAAAATCAATTACTCTATTTTTCAATTAAAAACCCATGATCGTCACACCTTTGAGCCTATAATTCCTATTCAGGATTGAAGCATTTGGAGGCCCGAAAGAGGTGGGTGAAGCTGTTATAAGGACCATAACTGGATTGGCCCAGCGCCCGGACACAAGAGGAACGCTGATAAAATCAGGTTTAAGAGAGGATTCCCAAAGAAATGCAAAATACTACTCACTGGAGTTCATGGTGGAAAGTCCATTGTTTAGGCGGCACAATGTTGCAGTGTGTTGTACTCGCAGCGGTAGGTTGTTCACTCTAAATGCTCAGGCACCTGAATCAGCCTGGCCAGCTTTGAAGTCGGACTTCTATAGAATTGCTGATTCATTCAACCTCATTGCTTAGCGCACAATATTATGAATTGAAGAAGGTTTTACCACAAAGCAAACATACAAATTTTTATGTCTACTAATTCTCATTCATCTGTAGTACAGCACAGGATTGTAATTTCATTGTTACACAAATCTACGAAAGCATTATGCACATTGCAAATACACTGTAACACCCTCCTGGAGGGAAGATATTGATTGTACACAGGAACTCTTCACAGATTTTGCCACAATGGTCATGTGGCACAATTTGGCTTGTCTCCATCCTTGAAAGCAAGTGGGACCAGTTTAATTTACGTTACGTTATGTGAGTAATGTGCAAGCAGCACTACTACTAAAAGATATTACTAAATAAAAGTTTCGGACACAAGCTTCCCCCCGATTGGATGGTCAAAACTCTAGCATTTCAAGCACAAGTAATCTGCCTTTGCTTCACCATCTTCTCCAGATTCTCAGAAACCATTGCAGTCAAATTACGGTCTTCATATCCAATCTCCGCACCAAGTCTGTGGCAGAAACATAGTTTAGCCCATACAATATAATAAGCAAGGGGAAGAGAAAATGGTGATAGACAACCATCCAATTTACATACTTTGGGTCAAGTACGAGTTTCTGAACTTCTTTAATGGCTGAGCTTGCCGCATAGAGAGATATCTTCCCAACCTACATTGAACAAAGATCAAGAAACTGTATTATGACATTGCACCCAGCAGCACAAGAAGAAATAATAGGGTATTGAGCAATTTCAACAAGACAGCGAGGGATGAAAAGGGAACTGAATAATAGTATATAATGCTTCTCTATTCTGACCTCCAATACTTGAAGCTTTGATTCGTGTTCATTTGGCAGACAGCGAACTTCCTCAGCCAATCTTACAGCCTCCCCCAGACTTTCAGGAGATAAGAAATCAAGACCCAACTGAACTGTCGACTGAAAATTTCACAATAGGAATGGATCATATATACCATGATAAATCAAAATCTTAAAAATATTAGGAAGAATTCGTTTAGGTTTGTACAGAAATGACTTCCATTCTCTATCCAAACTCCAAAGCATTAATTTTGTGATAAATATGATTATATGATCCTATTTAATTTAAATGGAAGTTGAAAGGAACTGAACTTAAACTTCTGAAACAACAAAACTGATATTTTATTAAAGCTTCCTAAAAGATTAACTTTTTAGTAACTTCTTAATGATGATTCTTCACTCCATTTTCTGTTTACTTAAGTGAGTTTAGGCTTCTCATATAAGCAGGGCACTTCCTACCATATGCCAAAACCTTAAAATGCCATATAGTACCCAACATTGACAACACAAAACTCTTTCCTCAACATTGTGGGGTTCATCCATGCAACTGAGTTTAGCAACAACAAAACTGAGAATATGAAGGATATGGAAAGTTTTATGTCATCAATTCAGAAATAAGAGAACTCGTAAGTATGGACTCACCTGAACATTCCTTGCTTGGAAAGGGCACCCAGCAGGGACAAAAATAGCTTCCCCCAAATTCTGTTCAAATGACCAAGGCTGCACTCCTGTATAGGGAGATATTAATCACAACTTAAAGGAAAAAGAAATATATATATATATATGTGGTGAAAATTTTCTACACAGACTCCATAACTTAGCATCATTCACAAATAGTAGAGGCAACATCTGTACTCTGACTTCCACTATGAACAGCACGTGTGAAAGTTGTGACTACCAAATCCCATATCCCAGACCAGATTACTAGAATCTGACCTAGCACAAATGGCACCTAAGAATATTTGGCTGACTATCTTATTCCCAAGGGGATTTAGTTCCACTTTTGGCTGATATCTTTAAGGAATACAGTGATATCTCTGTCTCAACATGTAAGAATTGTCAACTTATCATTTCCCTGTATCGCTCTTAATAGTTTATAAGAAGAAAATATATTATCTTACCAAATTCTTCTTTTAACTTTCTTTTATGATGTGTATCCAGATAAATAACTCCATCATAAAGAGGCCTCGTAACCTTGAATACAAAAATTACCATCAGCAATACAAAAAGCAAAGTAGCTAATTTATTAAAAGATAAAAGAACCCAAAAACGAAGAAAATATGAAGAAATGTCAAGTTAAGATCTAGACGAACAAATTCATTTACTATATCATCTGGCTTCCCAAACTCTTTCCAATGCATTTTCAAATATTCAATAAGCTGTGGAATATCTTGCCGGCGAAAGACATCCCACAGAACTCCAGGCTGTGTTATCTCAGAGGCATCTCTATCTTGTTCTACTGGAAGTTCACAATTGATCGTATTCCCTTCAGCACTTGAATAAATTTCTGATTCTTGATCCATAATTAACTTTTGCACATTTGAATCCAAATTCACTCCATTACTTTCCACACAAAGTAGTGAATCAGAGGAGCTCCCCCCAGCGCGTAATTGTGGATCCTTGGATTTCTTATGAGTCTTCTGCATCTTTTCAATTTCAATTCTCTGCCATTCCTTCAGTTTCATTTCACATGTATGGACCAAAAGATATACCTGATCAAACTCAGTAAATATCAGTTCATTTTTTCTTTCTTTTAATACCCTTTTTTTCCTATTCTTATGTTCAAACAAATCAAAATGCCATGATTTCACCTTAGATAATACATAAGAATGACGATTTAAAATATTAAGTACACATACACATAAAATAGGTCTTGGTTACTCACTGCACATGTTTGTTTGCTAAAAAGTGAAACATCATGTTACAAGTTGTTGAGTCGATAGGGATATTATCAACAACATGCAAATACCATATGAGAAGTCAAACGATGATAAATACATTACAATGAAAGTTTAAGAATGAAGCATTGAATCTAATGATCCTGAGATGCACAAACCTACTTAGAAAAGGATATTGCAGGTCCAGAGTGTCATAACAGCATTACAAAATCTATATTTCTAAGATTAATGATGGAGGAGTAATATACCATGTCACGCATGTTGAAGTGAAGCTGGGTCACTGAATCACCTCTACCAAGCTCCTTATTGATCCCATAAGATACGTAAATCTTGGGTCCTACATCATTCTGCAAAGAGTAATGGGGCAATTTAGCTGCAACATTAAGAAGGCCCCACTTCGAGTGAATATACTGAAGTAAAGGCAGTTTGCTGATAAATTCAGGTCTTTGGTACAATAAGAACTCTTCAGATGCACTAGGCGAAGGCCAATCCTTCAACTTCAACATTTGTGGCCAACCATTTTCATGGATACGCCCCTCAGAATAACCTTTCATGAACTGACTGAGTTCAATATCAATCTGCCAATTATAAAAACAGTAAAAATGCATAAACTGGGGGAGTTAACAAAAATGATTGACCAATAAACTAACCATGCAAGAATTACATCTGTACAACCTCAATGACCACAATCAGAACTATAGATATATGCATACCTCAGACCAGTCCAAGCAATCAACAGCCTTAACCCTTCTGTTTTCATTATTCATTTTTTCATCTGCTGTGTCTAGAATCCCTCGCCATATCATCATTGGATCCCAGCTTGAAATGGATGACCTATCAAACACCTGCCTAACAATAATGGGCTCACCAGCACTCCAGCGCTTTCTAAAATTGCTAATCCCATCAGTTTTGAGATCTTCAGAGGTTGGGCAATAAAGAGAGTTATCATCACTGGCTTCTCTATTAGAACATTGACAAAATCTGTGAGCATTCAACCTGGTTTCTGGCAGACCACCATTGTTGCTAATCCTGCAGCCATTAACCATTTCCTCCACATTTTTAACCAATTTTGCAACCCAATTCATTTTGAAAATGCGGTTCAAATTCATTGATGAATAACCACAACCACCATACTCCTTTGGGGGGCATGGAATACTGCCATCACTGTTGGATTTCCAGTCAGCATACTTGAGTAATACATTTTGAACAGAATTTTTTTCTTGCTCTGGTGGTCGCTCCTTATATTGCTTTGCATTTGCTTCTCTGAGATCTCGACAACAGTTAATGCACAAATCATATGAACACTTTCGACAGTGCCGATGATAATCAGTAATTGGTATCCTACATAAATTGCTGCAAGGAAATGAACAACATGAATATGTATCCTTATACTATCTCAAAAGAAGGAGCATACCTATGATGCTTTCTGCACCAGAAAAATCCATCAAGTCCAAGGAAATTAAAAATGTGGACAACTTTATGTACCAGCACATTTGCTCATCTGCATTCAATTTTGTCCTGGGAAGATCTATTTCGTTACCTACAAGAGAATATATTATTTCAATATGGTCAAAAACTAGAAAAGGTTCAGAAGAACACCAACAAAACATATGAAGCATCTTACCACGCAACTTTTTTTCAAGTTCAACCTCAAAACACTGCTCATGATGGATATGCTTTATGACAGGAAGCACTGATGACAGCAATGAGTGGAGATACTGTAACTTATCTAGAACAGGTATCTCGCGTATCCGAACCTAAATCTCAAAAAATCCAGAAAGTTTAACCAACTTGAAAAGAATTTACATCAGATAAACTAGAAAGGTATGTTTTTGTCAGAGGTTATAATTTAAGTTTTAAAATACCTTCAATGAATTATCACTACGTAAGCAAACTTTGCAACTACAAATACCACGGCATGCAGGACAAATCCTCTGTATTTCATCCAGTGGGATGTCTGAATACCTAAAGATAAGTAAAGCGTAGCACTCAACATCCATGTAAAGAAATCAAACTAAAACAGTGTATTCACTAAATTTTCATGCCATGATCACCATGTAGTAATACAGCTATCACAATATCCTCTCCTATCACATCTGAGGCACCAAACAACTCGGCCTCTCTCATTTCTTCGGCACTGATGACAAGTTTGTCCACCAGTGTCTTCAGAAGATTCTGTACTTTCTGAATCAGAATATTCCTGGAATGAGACCTTCAAATTCAGCAAAAGGAAATATTAAAAAAACCAGGATTATGACAATGTCAAAAAGACATCAATTGTTGGACATGAATTAATTCAGCAATTGAAGTCTAACAAGTCCTAACAACCGCAAGGAAGTATTGATTATATTCAAGGACCCAACAATATTGCTTAATTCAAGGAAAATACCTTTCTATATATTTAAAAAGAGCAGGAAAAATGTAGAGAAAAAAACCAAAAAGAATAAGGAAAAGATGAACCAGATGTGAATTTTGCAAATCAACTCACTGTTGTAGCATTAGCGTCTAAACTCCTTTGTGATCTTTTCCTGGAGGAGTCCAAGCCAGAAGCAGGCGGTGACTCATAAGGCATCCAGTTCTCTTCATACTGTGGAATATCATCAGGTGAGTGGTCACTTCGCTTTGGAGCATTACGTGTGGATGTAGTCCTCAAAGTTGATGTCTCCGGCGTATTGCGAAATTGATTTTTTGATACCTTATCCAAGATCTTCTTTCCAGAGGAAGAATGCGGTTCCCCCGTTTTCATACTAGAAAGTGGTACATCAAAATCATCACTCTTGCTCTCCAAGAAAACATCACTCTCACCTAATGACTTCCTCTTAGCTTTTTTGAGACTAGCTCTCATTGCAGAATTAGCAGCCCTCTTCTTGGCCTGGATATAGTGTTTCTCACAGACTGTTTTATCAGGCATAGACATTGCAGTACATCTCCACTGTTTCCCATCTGACCTCTTGCATCGCAAATCATCTGGGATCCCCACATTGTCCTCAGCATTCCCAGAGGTCGACCGTGCATGATCCATTTCAAGACAAGTATGTTTATATACAAAATCGTGGAAATACTGTCAATCCATACAAATAATATAATATCAATGCCAATAAACGAGTAAACTTCTACTCATGGATCTCAACTAGAATGCATTAAATAGAATAGTTCTCTAAATGGGAGAAGTTAGCAACCCATGCACGCAACAAGTTGTTCAAAGTGCATAAAACAACGTCAACCTTTCAGCTGAATTTCCAACAAAAACCAAGAAACAACTAAAAGTCGTACTGTTTGTGCCAATCACACGAAACTCTTCAGTTTTCTTGGGATCGGATCCGAATAAGAGAAGTAATTGAGAAAATTTCGAAGACACGGCAGAATGTCGATAGATTCAACGTATAAATCTAATTTCAGTAAAACTGTCACCTGAGCGAAACTAGCAAGATACCTGCCGCAACAAAGCTACCTTGTTGAGTCAATCCAGCGATAGAGGCTTCCTTCGATTCTCTTTCGTGAAATTTGTGCAGGTGAGGAAGTACACCAGGTTTTCTCCCTAACCTAAACCAGACGACGCTGTTATCCGTTTCATTGAACGCGGGAGGAGTCTCCCGTCAGGTGAACATGAGGCTGACAAGAAGAGCAGTGACTTTTTTGGGGAAAAAATGGGTTTTGATTAAAATAAAATTTTAATCACTCACGAATATATTCCCTAACAAATTAATTTTTATTTAATTTAAAATATCAAATTTATCCATTACTATTTTGGTTAGGCCTAATATTACCCCCAACCCAATTTCCATCAATTCAAGTTAATGCATATATCATTTTTTAACGAGCTATCACCGTATGTATATGTTTTAAAATCTAATCCGAACATCAACCCACTAAGGTGAGCAAGTAAAGATCGAATCAGTTCAACTGGATGATTGAATTAGTTAATATATTTTTATATTTATAAATATATATAATAAAAAATTAATATATTATATTATAAATTAATATTTTAAATCATTAAGAATATAATATTTTTTAAAATTTTAAATTCGTATGTTATTATTATATAAAAATAAATATATTTTCTTTATTAATATTTATGGTAACATATATAATATAATTTAAATGGAGTTAAGAAATATTTAAAATAATAAAATTAATTCAAATAGTATAATTTTAAATTATATTTAATGTAAACTTAATTAATATAATTTATTATATCATAAATATATTTTATTTCTTTTTTTGTTAGAATATAATATCACATCAGGTATATATATTTTTTATGACAAATATATGGTAAAAGCACAAGTTGGTTTAGTGGCTAGCATTGCAACTGTGCGAGGAGAAAGGCAGAAGGTCAAATCTTATTGGTAGCATGGATATATTTTTTTACTAGAGTGCACAGTGGAAACCCATCTAGACCAGTTCACAACTGGTTCGATAGGTTTTCAAATATTTATTAGGTTCTAATCCTTCAAAAGGAGTGAACCACCATTCTAGTTTCACCCTTCACCCAAATCGGACCATGCATCATTTTTCGGTTGAATCAGTTGATTCGATCCAAGGTTTAAAATAGTGCATATACTGGTATGAATGACAAAAGGAATTCAACATTTTTTATGCAATAACGTCGTTTTGGTCCCTATATAATCCTTTCCTATGTGTCATTTTAGAATGGTGAGGAATGGTGTCATAATAAAAGAACTACCTATTTCCACTAGAAGTGACTAACAAATCATACATCACCAATATGGTTAGGTCATGAACAAGGAAAATTTTCATAATTTACAAGTAAAATAAGCAATTGAACATACCTTTTGCATTGGTTATCGGCTAAACTTGGATCGGTTAATCTGATCCAGGCTTTAAAATAGTGCATGTATATGAATGACGAAAGGAATCTGTCATTTTTTTGCAACAACATCATTTTAGCCCCTATATGATTCTTTTTTATGTGTCATTTTAGAATGGTGAGGAATGGTGTCACAATAAAAAGACTACCTATTTCCACCGGAAGTGACTAACAAATCATACATCACCAATATGGTTAAGTCGTGAGCAAGGAAAATTTTCCCAATTTACAAGTAAAATAAGCAATTAAACATACCTTTTGCTCATAAAATAACATCGCAGGTGCACTATGTTTCTTCCTACAAAGGTGCTTCTTTCATCAACATTGGCATTCTCTCAACATTTACAAGGGTTTCATAAAGAACAATAATGAAATAAAGAAGTTCTATTGATACAAGAAGTTTCTAAAGGTAAAGCATTTTTGTGTTCTATAATAGAGCCAAAATAACATCATTTCATTAAAAAGGGATAAAGATGTAAACTAGGCAAGATGGGCCTATCGGAGCTGATCCCGCGCAAGCTTAAGTCAATCCGCATGCAAAAATGGACAATGAAAGCAAGCCTGCAAGGAGCTTGCATTTAAAAGAAATTTTTAATAATCTACTAATTCCTTGAGTTATTGGCCAATTATATCATTGTTTTTCACACATAATAATAAAAAAATATACATTATTCTAACCCAAATCTAAAAGGTTATCGGATTCACTTTAACAAATAACGTATTAAAAACTAACACATCCATCCACTCTACTTATCATTTATGTTAATAACTAAAAGTTAATTTGAGCTAAAAATTCAGCTAACAAAATATCTATTTTACCACCCAATACAAACCTACTACATAGGGGGAAATCAATTGAAAAATTAAAGGACAAGCTTAGTAGTATTCAATATATTCTAAAGTAGAACAAGTTTACTCATTTTAGCAATATGTCATAAATCATAATAAGTTAACAATAGTGAATCACTAAATGCTGAAGAAATAAAATGAAAGTAGTAAATCATTAGGATCTTTACATTTTACAATGAAAGCAAATGAAGAAATAAAATGGTCAAATATTTAAAGTGAAATGCAGATAATTATAAATAAAATCATACCTTCTTAAATAACATTTGTAGTTGTACTTCGATTGTTTGAATCTTCCTTCCAAATAATATTCTTTCCATTATCCTTAAAAATTATAATTTCATTTATAAATTGTGAAATTATAAATATAATATTTCACTAAATCATATAAATTTGTAAAATAATAAATTTTTATATAAAAAACATTACCCCTAGAATCAAAATTAAGAAGCCAACTATGTATACATATGAAATCTTAAAATTTTTTTGAAAGAAGATAACCCCTATACTTGTTCAATACACGGCTTTTATTGCTAAATGTCAATTTTAAAGTCATAATTATAATAGGAATACTTAATAAATCACAAGTCATAAGTGACAAGTTAGGAAATATTTTATATTGCTCCTTCCATCATTCCAAGATATTTAGATTTGTATACAATGCAACATCAAGTAGTAACATCTTTAAGTAAACTTCCAATTAAGATTTGAAATCAAAAGTTAGGCTAGCAACTTTATTTTTAAAATCAATTCACATCTACAAGGAAAAACAAAGTTATGACAATTCAAATTAATAAAACAAAATAAATAAATCACATAAAAAGGTATTTTAAACTTACATCAATCACATTTGAAGTGCTTGCAGTAAAGCTTGTAGAATTAGAAGCATGAGCCATTTGATCAACATGTGATGAAGTAGGATTAAAAGAATCTTTTGCATACTCTTTGCAAAGTTCAAATAATTTAATCTTCACCATATTAATCTTTTCTTAATAAGAAGATAGATCCATATTTTTGATAACCTTCTATTGCTAAATGTCGATTTTAAAGCCATGGTTATAATAGGAATACTTAACAAATCACAAGTCATAAGTGAAAAGTTAGGAAATCTTTTATATTGCTTCTTCCACAAACCCAATACATTTAGATTTGTATACAATGCAACATCAAGTAATAACATCTCTAAGTAAACTTCCAATTAAGACTTGAAATCAGAAGTTGGGCTAGTAACTTTTTTTTTTAAATCAATTCACATCTACAAGGAAAAATAAAGTTATGATAATTTAAATTAACAAAACAAAATAAATACATCACATAAAAGGTATTTTAAACTTATATCAATGACATCTGAAGTGCTTATAGTAAAGCTTGTAGAATTAGAAGCATAAGCCATTTGATCAACATGTGATGAAGTAGGATTAAAAGAATCTTTTGCATATTCTTCATAAAGTTTAAATAATTTAATCTTCATCACATTAATCTTTTCTTAATAAGAAGATGGATCCATATTTTTGATAACCTAATTCCAACATTGTTAACTTTAAACAAAGATTAAAGACGATTGCCATTACAAGTAGAACACTATATTGACTCTAATATTTATTAGATTTCTTCTTCATATTACAAGTCATAACTTTTATCACCTCATTTTCATTATTCATATTATCCATGAGAAATTTCTTAATATTTTAAAGTTAGTAAAAGTACAAATTAGATGTAGGATAACTAAATCTTGAAATCAAGTTAGTCACCCTTTTCTCCACTCTTCATCTATTAGATAATGCTTATAATTATTATCATTACATACAAGCAAACAAAATGCATGTTTATTTTTCAAGGCACCTTCAAGCATTAAATATGTAGAGTTTCATCTAGTAGGCGCATCTAAACACAAATATACACTAATAGCAATGGAAACTTTTCTTAACACTTTTGAAAGCTTTTCATTCTACCCTCCAACCCCATTACATAACTAATACTTTCTTTAATTATGACAAACACTTGAAGCTAACTTTAACCCTCCTTGTATAATGAAATTTAAGATACAAGTAGAACAACAAATATGAAAAAATTCACTATCAAAAAGCAAACTTCCTTCTAAAACCATTTACGTCTTCAAGTTCATTTGCATATTATCATCGATAAAAATATTATCTAAAGTAAAAGAAAAAAATTTCTTTTCTATCCCTAATCAATTGATATTTTCATTATCTTCCTTACCAATTCCATACCCAAATGTGAAGGACGCATATCATAAAAAGTAAGAATTTTACTTTTCAAGTGCCAATCCATACCAACATAGTATGTAGTTATGCAAATATGCCCCTTGTTAATGCAAGCAATCCATAAAAATCACAAGTCAAACATATTCAACCAAGAATATTAAACAAATTTTCTTTCAATTTCTTCTTCTGTTTAGCATGAATTTTTATCATATTAAAAATTATAGTAATTTTAGAAATAAATACAACATCCACATTGCAATATTTAAATAAATCCCTAATCCCATAATATTTAACAAATTTAAAACGAAGGTCATGTTTTTATAATGGTCATGGTTATTTTTTCTCTTATAACTTTGAGATCAATTTTGCTATTTCTTAATTTTCTTAAATGATAAAAAATTATAGGAGAAATTCTTTTATTTCTTATCATTCTAATTTCGTCATATTTCTTTGTATAACAAGCAAGAGTTAAAGTACCATGGGTTCCACCACCCTAATGAAAAGCTCATTACACCTTTTTACATTTAACCTTTAGTCTTCTATCAATTATACTCTTAAGGTCAAAAAAATTTCATACATCTAAAGTAATCTTTTTTTGCTTTTTCCCTTTAATGTTAACTTCATCATCTTGAGATTGAAATTGTTTTTCAACCTTAGATTGGTGAGTGCTATTTTCAGCTCCTTCTTGAAAGCTTAGATTTAACCTTTAAGTTTCACCTAATTTTTTTGCTTAATTTATATCTATATCTTGCAAATTTGTCATATTTAGAGTTACGTACCAATTTACAAATACACATAAAAGATAGCTTATTTGATACACTATGGACATATAATTAACCAACAAAAAATGTATCCAAGTATAAGTTTATAAGCAAACTTACTTTTCACTAAAATGAAATTTCATTCTAAGTGCTCAAGTAATAAAATAGAGTAAATAGATAATGAGTTGCTAAAATAAAATGCCTCAAAATTCTTATGAATCATAAGAGATAGTAGAATAGAATATAATAACAAAACATTAATGAACAACACTCTTTATAAATTAGAAAAAAAGTAAAATCTTATTTATAAATCAACAATTATCATATTCATTATCCTAAATAACCAAGATAAATTTAGTATCTATTTTTTGCTATTAACCGTACTTCGAATCTATTTATAACAAAATTAAGACACTAAACATTAAATTAAAATAGCTCCCATTTGTTTCATGCCAAACTCAACCAAATATTTCAAACTTATAATACTCTAATTGTATCATAAAAATATAAGACAATTAGCAAAACAATATAGCAAATAATGAATATAACAAAATTCACTATTTACTTAACAATATAAACACCATAAAAAAGAAAGAAAAATAATTTGACAACAATACTTAGTTAAGACTAAACCTTTCGTTGTTTATCACAATTCACAAGTACCCCTACACATAGAACATATTAATCATAACAACTTCTCCTCATTATCTAATAAAATTAAATGAACTAGTTTACTTTATCACTTGGCCTTACTTTGACAGACTTAATAATGCCCATAATAGTATCTCATAACTTATCTTGTTTTCATTATACTTAATGGTGAGGAATAAAAATAATAAGGAAATAAAAGAATGATAATTGGGATAGCAATAGACTAGTGCATAATAGAATAACAACAAACAAATATAGTAATGCAAAGTAACAAACGGGAAAAGGGAACAAAAAAATTAGTGGAAAAACCTCAGTAAATAAGAAATTTTAGCCAACAACAAGTAAAAAGATAGGTGTTGTCAGAAATTTTTAAACCTAGAAACACTAAAATAGGGATGGGAAAGATGATTGCCAGTATCATGTGTGAGTGCTTTATAGTGTTCTGCCATCGATTTGTGTTATATGCTAGTGCTACTACCTTTCTCTAGTAAAGCTGCATCTATACCATGCATTGTTATTATTGCTTGATTTGCTCACTCAATGCTTAGCTTTGCCCTAACTCAGTTTAGAAGAGAAGAATCTAACAAGATGAAGATATGAAGTTTCTAGAGAAAAGAGAAGGTTAGGAAAAATAAGACAATTGTTGGCATTATGCTTGTATGCTTCTGCAATGTTCTAGCATCGATTTGTATCACATATTGGTGTTATTACCTTTCTCTAATAACTGCATTTGTGTCACGCATTACTCTTTGTCACTATTGGATTTGCTCACTTATTGCTACCTTATCTTAATGCAAAACTAAGAGAGAGCGGACTTTAATAAGATAGGTGGAAGAGATAAAATTTCCAAAGAAGAGAAAAGGTTGACTTTTTTTAGTTCTATTTCTAAGTTTTTAACTTTCTATAATTTCTAATTTTGAATTTTCTATTGTGTTTAATTTTATTTCTCAATTTCTATTTTTTACTTTTAATTTTCAACTTTTTTAGTTTCTTTTTCCACCTTAAAATTGTATTCTTTTTATTTTTAATATTCAATAATTAAAAATTAATTTTAATTTAATTATATTTTGCTATTTATTTATTGTTCAAGAATCTAGATGATCAAATCCATTATCTATACTTGAGACTTAAAGAAATTGGACTTATAATTTTGTAATTTAGGTTAGGAATATTAGGTTGAAAGTTAATTGCTTTATTTACTTTGAGTTAAGTTCAGTTCTTTTTTTATTCATAGCTTGGGTTAGGTTAGGCCATTTGGGAGGAAAAAATTATTTTTAAATTAGGTAATGGAATAGGGCTAAAAAAATTATTACCCATGGTTAAGCTTGCATGGGCTCCTATTTGCATAGATAACTTATTTAAGCCCGCAATCAAAATAGGCTCCCTACCACCAAACCCATCACTCACTTTACCTGCCCATAGTCACTAAACATATTTTACATGACTAGAAAAAGGTATTCATAATCTAAATTGACATACAGAATGATAGCTCATCATCCATGTAAACAAATATAATGATAACTTATTAAATGATAGTACATGTCAACAAATTCCTTAATAGAGTTGACAAAATTTAGGCTAAGGGTAACAATAAAATTAATTGGAATAGTGAGGGATAAAACTAGTAACCTTAAATAAATAAAAATTAAATTGACAAATAATACATATTCGAGGAACTAAAATAAGGACTAAATTGATAATACGTTATTCAAAAGGTAGCTTATAAACTTTAATGGAAAAACCCATTGAAGTCATGACACAAAATTAGAATGGGACAAATAAATAGCTTTTAGTATATATTTGACACAATAAATAAATTAACTTATAATATATTGATCGAGTTAATAAATTATAAGTTAATTTCTAATAGTGTTTGACACATTAGAAGTTAGAACACATTAGAAGCTAGTAGCTCATAATCTTTATCTCACGTAAATAACTACTAAATTAATTAATAATTAATAAGATAATTAGTAAATAATAAGTTAATTGATAGTTAATAACTGATAAGTTAATTGATTATATAAAAAATATTTTATAAAATTAGTGATTGAATTAATTGAAATTACAAATGACATAAAAGAACTTATTGATAAAAATAGATATATAAATTAAAATAATTCATAAGTTAAATTATCCTCTATATCCTTATAATTTTTCTCTTTTAAATAAATTTCTATAGTTAAAAGTTTTGAATTTGATACTTATATTTTCATTTAATTTCTAATTGAATCCCTATCATTAATCTACTATTAATTTTAAATGACATGATAAATGGTTTGTTAATTAGGCTTAAAATATGCCACTCATTAATCACACAAGTATATCAAATACTATCTAGATCTTTATACTTTTATGAATTTTTTAAAATAGATCTTTGCACTTCTTTAAAATTTTGAATCAAGTCCTTAATAAATGTAAGAAAGGGAAAAATAATAAAGTATAATAATTAAATTTAAATTTTGAATTTAGTATTATTGATATTAATGTACATTAAATACATATTAAATTATTTAAATAACATTTTCAATAAATTGCTAATAATTGAGAATTTGATTAATTAAAAATACTAACATCGATTAATAAAATTAAAGTTTAGATTTTATCATAAATTAAATTAATCTTAATATATGTTAAATAATTTGAATAAATAATGTATTAAAATTTTTAAATGATATTAAATTATTTATTTATTTTTTTACAAAATAGTAAAATAATTTAATAAGTTAAAATATTAGAAAAATAATTATTCTTATTATTTAATTCAATAATATTATATATTTTTTCATGTTGAATAATTTAATTATTTGTTATGCATACTTAGCATGTCTAACCCATTTTATTAGTCATACATTATATCTTACGCTTAGTTGTTACTAATAGCAAAACATATAAGGAGAAACCTACAATGTTTTGCCTATAAATAATATCATACAATTCAAACTTTTGGAAATTCACATATTTAGATAATATTGTTGAATTCACTTACTTCATTTATGTGTACAAATTGGTTATTTTATAAATGGTATTGACTCTAATTTTATTTTTGAAAAAGAAGGTCAAATTACATTTTTAGTCTTCCTAATGTTATAATTTTTTAAATACATCAATTTTTTCAATTGAATACTTATAATTTTTAATAATTTTTAATTAGAAGTATATTATAAATCCTTTGTCTAAATATGTTAACATAAATTGAAGATAATTTTGTAAAAAATAGCACATTTATTTTAATGATATTTGAGGAGTGTTTCTAATAAAGAAAATATTTATTATATTATTTCTTTGTATTTTATATTTGTTAAATTTTATATAATTGATCTTATTTTATAATTTGGGATTAGTTTTATAATATTCTAAATTTATTATGCTAATGTTAGATTTTAACATTTTTTTTATTTTTTAGTTATATCTTACACTATGGATGTCAAATTTGAGTGATCTTTATACTATTAGAAAGCTTAAAGAAAAATCTACAATTTTGATGTTCTGGTCAAGCCTAATTTGAATTATTTGAAGTTATTATTTAGTTAAGAATCTGAAGCCATATTTTTATCTTAGCTAAACTAGCTTTAGTTTTTAAGCTATATTTGGAATTATAGAAATCCAATTAATGTGAAATCAATACTTAAATCTTCATAAGATATAGCTCTATAACTTTTATATTTACAATTTATTTAAATTATATTGTTCTAGTGATCTTATACCGATTAGAGTTCAAACTTGCAAAATTTTACTACTGTAACTCTTAAAGTTAATTGCTTTGTAAAAATAGGTTCTAGACTTCTAAAAATTAAAAAGGTCCCATTCATGTAATTCTAAGAGATATAGAATTACCTCAAATAGGGTTTTAGGTTAATTAAATCAAATATAAAGACAATAACAAATATTAGACTTAGAGATTTTTATAGACTTTTACACTCTAAATAATAGATAGTTTTCTTTCTTTTTCTAACCTATGTTCTCTAACCATGGAAGGCTTATAAGGGTACGACCTGATTTATTTTACTATATTACATTAGTCTTCAGCAAATAACATTAATTTAATTTTAGTACATTATGACATGCAATTAGTTTCTAACATATAATTACTTATACTAATTAAAAAAATGAATGAAATATAAATTTGTGCTTTTTTTAGAAAATGAATTATTTTTTTAAATGAGTAAAAAATAATTTTTTTTACTTGATTGTAAGATAAAAAAGGAATGGAAGAGGAAAAAAAAGAATAGGACCCATCAAAATACTTTCCTAGCATATATAGGTAAAAAATGAATAAAAATTGATTTGTTACAAATTTTTCTTTGATTCTTCAGTTTAAAATTTAATTTAAAAGATAATTAAATTTATGATTCAACTTAATTCAATTTTTTATTATTTTTATCTAAATAAATAAAAAATATTTTCTTCTTATTTTATGTTCATCTAAATAATAAAAGAGAAATTTTTTATTTTTTCTAATTTTTTTCTTTAAACTTCATTAATAAAATATTGGAAAAATGAGACAAATATAATATATCTGTGTATGCACGCAATTTACACAAGTAGTGGAAAGGATATCCTAAAATAGTCACCTTATATTAAATACATAAGGATGCAAAATCAAATTTCTCCTTGAAAATTATCAATAATTTTCATATTTGTATTATATAAGTTAAGTATTAAAACTACTAACATGATTGGAAAATAATATATTTATATTAAAAATAAATAAATTATTTATTCTTATTTAAAAATTTTAATACATTATTTATTTAAATTATTTAATGTGTAGTTATCTTACTTTAATTTATAACAAATTCTAAATTTTAATTTTATTAAATGGCATAGTAATTTTAGTTAATCAAAATCTAAATTATTTGTAATTTATTGCAAAATATTATTTAAATTATTTAATATGTATTTAATGTATCTTAATATCAATGATACTAAATTTAAATTTTAAATTTAATGATTATACTTTATTATTTTTATTGTTTTCTTTTCTTTTTTTCCCATTGAAAAATAATATAATTCAAATTTTTTAAAAAGTATAAGGATTTATTTTAAAAACTTGTAAAAACATAAAAACCAAAATTACATTTGTTATGCTTATGTGGCAACTCTAAATTAGCATATTTTAAATTCAGTTAGCAAACCATTTGTCATATCATTTAAAACTAATAGCATTTTAATGGTAAGAACTTAATTAGAAATTCAATAAAAGTATAAATATCCAATTCAAAACTTTTAAATCATAGGAACCCATTAAAAAAAATAACAAACTATAAGGACTTGAAGTATATTTCAACCTAATTCATATTTGTCTAAAAAGTAAATTATATTAATATAATTAATATATTTAAAATAAAAACATAATAATTAATATTTAATTAATTATATTTTATAAACTTACATATTTATTTACACACTTATTTTTATATATTTTTAGTTTAAAATTAGGATATAACTATATTAAAATTAAATTAATTATATTTTTTTGATATCATATATTTATTTATTTTTATCACTAGTTTAGTGTAAAAATATAATTATTTAAAATTTAATTTAAAAAAGAATAAGAAGAGGGCTGAAGATAGAAACACATTATTAAAAATAACATTTAGGTTTATATTATGAAGGGTTTATATAATAAATTAATAAAAATAATAGTAGTTTATAAGTTATAAATTATTGAAGATAATTTATTAAATTAGAACTTAATTTTCAAATAAATTATTACCTAAAATATTTCTAGAGTTTAACTTTTAACTTATTAATTAAATCAATAAATTATAAATTAACTTATTTATTTTACAAAATGGTGCCATGAACTTTAGTTTGATAAGTTTCATAAAATAACTTGCAATTTAGAATTTAGTTATTTTTTAAAAATTTTTCAAATTTACTCCTCTTCTTTTAATTAAATGATAATCTATATTCTAATTACATAAAATAAATATTTAACATATTTTTATTAATTTAATATAAATAAACAAAAAGTAAGCAAATATGTAAATATATGATGTCACATAATATAATTAATTAAATTTTAAATCAATGTATTATTATTTAAATAATAAATAAATAATATGTAATGTTATTAACTTAATTAAATAAATTTTAGACAATTATATTCTTATTTTGAATATTTTGATTACATTAATATAATTTTATCTCAAAATAAATATAAATTAATTTGATTGATATATCTATTTATATTAATATATTTTTATGTCATTTTATATTTTTAACTAATTTAATAGTTAATTTTACTAGACATTTCTAGGATAATCAATTAACTTACTAGATAGTGGTGTTAAACAAAGCCTTAAACTTTATTTTACATAATAAATAATCTAACTTATAAGATAATAAGTTATAAATTATCCTTCATAAATATTTCACACACTAACTTATAAAAGAATAAATTTTGATTAAGTAAATTGCATTAGGTAATTTATAGTTTATAAGTTGTTAGCTTTCCAATTTTTTTCAAATTTATTATTTTTTATTAATTTATAATTCATTCCTTTGATAAATGATTATATTTCATATTTTAAATAATAATTAAATAAGTAAATAAATAAATATATAATATCATCAATTTAGTACAAATAATTAAATAAAATATAAGCAAGCAAATAACTAAATATATAATATTATAAAGTGTAATTAATTCATTTTTTATTAATTATATTCTTATTGTAAACTATAAATGTATCAAAATATGTATGTAAATAATTATACAATATCATAAATTATAATTAATTAGATTTTGAGACATTATATTTCTATTATAAATAATAATTAAATAAGTATGAAATATCATAAAATATAATTAATAAAATTTTAGGTAATTATACATTAGGAAAAATACAACATGCCCCTATAAATTTTAATTGAATGACAAAAATAATACATGAACTTTAATCATCGTTTTAAACTTTTATAAAAATTGAAATTATTATTTTTGAATCAAGCCTAATGATAATATTTGTTGATCTTACTTTTTCACTATGTTAAGCTACTCTTAAGCTTAGACAGTTCAATGATAAATTCTCTAAAAAAATTGAAAAAGAATCAAGATATTCTAATTCAAAGTTATTTCTAAATTTTGAGGAAAGTTTTTTTTAGCATATAATTTATTTTAACTATATCAGTTTAGTTAACTTTTTAAAAAATATTAAATTACATTATAGTGTCACTTCCTAAATTTCTTTTAAAAAAAGTATTAATACTGATTTTTATTTCAAATAGGTGTTAGTTTTATGAATTATTATTATTATATTTTCAAAATACCTTTTTTTAACAATGAGAATATGATTGTAAATCACGAACTTCGGAAAGGCATAACTCCATAATTAGTTAACTAATTTTCATATATGATCACTTATTTTCATTTATCTTCCAATGATATTTCAATAGAAAATAAGAAAATTTAATTTTAGTGGAGTCTACCTGATCAAAAATATGTAAATTAAGTTCAAAACTTTAATCATAACTTTGCGCTTAATTATCCGATTTAGGCAAATTTTATACTAATTCCATGTAACTTTTCAATATTTACGTGCCTGTGAAAGGCTAAATGCTTTTGCCCACTTTGATTGGTGAAAACAAGTCTTTTTCAATGAATTTTTAAATTTTTATTATTTTATTGTCATTTTATCAATTTTGACCTCATTTTTATTAATTCAAATTCATTCAAATCTTACATTGAACTTTTACTCCCTAATTCTTTTAATATCCAATAATGCCATAACAATTTTTTTAATAATAAAATTATCAAAGAATAATATGTTACTGTAATATCTCAAATTTTATAAATTCGATACTTATTGATATTTATTTATTTGGTTACTATCTAATTTTAAATTTCTTTTTCATTTTAAAATATTTAGGAGAATTAAAAATTATATTTATGATAATATTTAAAATTTATTTATTTTTATTTATGGTCATTATTTATTTTAGATTAGTTTAGAATGATTTTTATAAGAAACTTTCTATAAGTAAAAATATTTTGGTGATTATAATTGTAAGTATTTAGGAGATAAGTCATTGTATTTAGCGAATTGAGAATTATGAAGGTTTGAAATAGATTTATTTTTATTAGCTATTATTGACTTGAGTTTTTGTTTAAATACTTCATACAAAGATTTTCTTTATTTTTAATTATGAATATGAGGATTTATGAAATTTATTATTGGTATTGATAAGCTAATTTTTGAAAATAGAAAAAATGAGTAATTTTTAAATTTTAAAAATATTTATATGTTGAGGGAAGATAAAAGTAATTAAATTAAGATTTTAAATAAAATATAAATTAGTTTTATAGAAATGATTTTGTAATTAGATGATTTACCGGATTTAAAATACTTGAGGGTGAGATTTTGAGTATAAAAGCAAAACACATGAGAAACACTCAATAAAACCTTTCAGCTCTACATTTTTCGCCCTTTTAGTACCACCTCTCTCTTCTCGGTTTCTGTGCTGCCGTCTCTCTACCCTTTTTTTTTTTGGACAGCTTTATCTTGGGTTTTGTGCATTTTTCTTTACTTGCTCTGCTGCCCCCTCCCCTTTCTCCACTCTCCCGAATTTTTCACTTTGCTTCTTTCTCCTCCATCCACCGCTACACTCTCCGCCCGGCAACTCTCTTTTCTCTCTATTCTTCACTACCCTCTTTTCTCTTCCAAGCAACACCGTGCGTGGCTGACAGGGAGCAACCACCGCTACGCTACTGTTCTTCCTTCTTCGAACAGTCCCCGTGCTGGTGGCAAGATTTGCTGCAGATCGCAACAGCACTTTGGCGGCTAGAAGTTGCTATTTCTCTTTCTTCTCATAGGTTTTCCGGCGTGTTGTTGTTGCCGGTGAAGTGGCAAACGTTTTCTGGATGCTCTCTCTCTCCTTGCCAGCACCAACGACCTTGGCTGAGCTCAAACTGCAGCTCGTGGTCGGCATTTGTTAGCATGCAGGGGAGGTGCGAATCCTCTTTGAACCGCCGGCAATCAGCGGCCTTCTTAGGAGATGGTAAACTTTTCTATGTCATTAACTCCTTTGATTCGTGCTGTTAGTGAGTTGATTCGATGTGAAAAATAATTTTCATCTGATAAATTATAAAAATAAGATGACTAAGGAATATATGAAGCAATATTTTATACTTAGAAAATTCATTGTATATGTTGATATACAAGATAATGCATATGGAAAATACACTGTTTATATTATAAAATGCTAAAATAGAATTATTAGAAAACAGAATATTTATTTCATTGTTAAGGCAGATTTATGAATGTTTCAAGAAAACCCATCTTTAATAATTATGGGTTCTTATTAGCGATTTCGAAAAATAGGATTATTAAGTTATGAAAGAATAGAATGTTGCATTAAAATATTTACAAAATATTATGCTTTTATATCTTGAATGATTATAAATTGTTGGAAAAATGATAATACTTTAAAAAAAAATTGGGGGTTGCATGATAACAATGTTTCTAGGTTTTTGGTATTTTTAGATGGTTTGGAGTTAATTAATAAAAAAGTGTATTTTAAACATATGCTGAAAAAATCTTGTTAATCACTTAAAATATATATGAATATATTATAGTTAGACCTTAAAGTAGTAAAATTGGAAAGAAAATGAGTAATATTAATATTCATGGTTATAAGATTATTCTTGTAAATTATAAATAGGAAGACGAGATGCAAATTGAACTTGAATGCTTTAGAGTAGACCTAATAGGTGGATTCGAACAAGTGAGTATATATCTCTTTATTGATTTTATCTTAATAAAAAATGACTTAAATGTATTTTTTTATTGGTAATATAGATTTCATATTCATTGTATGAGTTTAGTTTTGTGATAAAAGAGTAGCTAGTTGTTAATGAATGATAATTAATTAGAATGTGTAGCTAAAGGTGATAGTAGCATTTCAAACTATTGATGGATTATGATCGAGTTCTCTTCTTGCTTATACATTAAGATTTATAATATGAATTATGCTATAAGTGGCACTGAATTGGAAATGTGATGGGATTAATGATGTGAAAGTCGAATAGAAAATTTCTATCAAACACAAGATTAATTTGAGAGCCGAATGAGAAATTTCTGATGAGCAGTTGAGAAATACAGTATTGGCTTAAGAATAAAAAAAGTGACTATATGTATGCTTGTTGTATTTGGAGATGTGATATTAAAAATTATTTGTGATTGGATATCACTGATAACATGATCGGAAAGATTTAATGTGATTGCGATGACGTGTAATTTAGCCTTAGGGGTTGTTTGTGATTGTATTGTTTACCAGCAATGGGTAATGTATATTGTGACAATGATATTGTGTTTTATCGAATAGTTATACCTTCCACGAATCTTATGTAGGAGAACTTCTATTCTAGGATTTGGCTATGTAGATTTTAGAAATCCAAAAAATGGTTTGTTAATAATTTCAAATTTATTTCATAATTAATCTACAATTATTATATGTAAAATTGATTTCTTACAAGTTTATGGTAGATATATGTTCATTTAGTTCTTATTACTTACTTTATGTATCTTTAATGTCTTTAGGTTATGGTGGACATATTTAAGCATGATGCATCCATGTAGAATCAAAATTGTTTGGAATAAAAGATTTGATAGTTGGGATTGTCTTGAATTAAGATCAATATTTAAAATAAAGTTGTGGCTGATCTAGCAATTATTGTATTGAATTTATATTTGTGTATTTATCTTGAAATTTGTGTTGTATGATGTATGTATATAATTTTGTCGTATTTGGATAATATAAGTTTTTACTTTAGGGCATGTGACCTTGAAGAAGTGTTTAAAAATAGGGGAGATTTTATCCAATTTTTTGCAAAAAATTTGAAAAGAAAATTTTGAGTTCCTTTAGAATTTGGAGATTCTTGTTGGATAATTAGAGTAAAAAATCATTAAAACTTATGAAAATCAATAATGGGATCCATATCGGTCACGATCAAAATGAGTTGTGACAGTTTCTATCTGCAAATCAAACAGTAACATATTGGTTTGCAGACAATAATATCGATAAAAATTATAAATAAATAAATAAATAAATAAATTTTCATTAACAATTAACCTGATAAATAACGATAAGTTATTATTTTATCTCTAAATAGTAACATGTTATTGTTTCATTTTTAAATAGTAATATTGATAAAAAATATAAAAATGAATAAATTAAATTTTATTAACAATTATACTATTAAAGAATAGTATGTTACTATTTTATCTCCAAACGGTAACATCGATCCAAAATCTTAAATAAATGAATAAATCAAGTTTTATTAACAATCAAATTGTCAAATAACAACATTTACTATTTGTTCTCTAGATGACAACATGTTACTATTTCATCTTTAAACAATAATATCAATTAAAAGCTTAAAATAAATGGATAAATCAAGTCTCATTAGCAACCAAACTATCAAATAATAACATATTATTGTTTAATATTTAGACACTAACATATTATTATTCAAATAGTGATATGTTACTGTTTAGTTTCTAAATAGTAACATCAATTAAAATTTTAAATAAATGGATAAATCAAGTCTCATTAACAATCAAACTATTAAATAATAACATATTACTGTTTGATATTTAGACACTAACATATTACTATTCAAATAGTGATATGTTACTGTTTAGTTTTTAAATAGTAACACCAATTAAAATTTTAAATAAATGGATAAATCAAGTCTCATTAACAATCAAATTGTTAAATAATAGTACGTTACTATTTAATCTCCAAATAGTAATATGTTACTATTTGTAAATTTGAAGTTGATTTTCAAATAATAACATTGATTAAAATTTTAAATAAATAAATTAAGTCTTATTAACAATCAAACTGATAAAGAAGATTATATTACCGTTTGATTTTAAAACAGTAAAATTAATTACAAACTTAAAATAAATGAATACATTAAGTTTCGTTAATAATTAAATTACCAAAAAAAGGATGTTATTGTTTCGTCTTCAAATAGTAATATTGATAAAAAAAATTAAAATAAATAAATAAATTAAGTTTCATTAATAATCAAGTTACCAAATAATAATATGTTATATTTAATCTCCAGATTGGTCGATATTACTATTTCATCTTCAAGAAGTAACATCGATCAAAAATATAAAATAAATAAATAAATTAAGTCTTATTAACACCCAAACTGTTAAAGAAGAACATGTTACCGTTTGATCTCTAAACAGTAATATGTTATTGTCCAAATAGTAATATATTACTGTCTAGTTTTAAAATAGTAACACCAATAAAAACATTCAAAATAAATAGATAAATTAAGTTTCATTAACAATCAAATTATAAAAAATGAACATGTTACTATTTTGTCTTTAAACAATAATTTATTTAGGATAATTATTTTTTTTAAAATGGCAAAAAAGATACTATTTTACAATTCTATATAAAATTCTATGCCTCCAAGTTCTTTTTTATCTTTATTTTTATCTTGATTAAAAATTTATTTTAATCTCTAAAAAATTAATTTTTTATTAATTTTATTTATAATTAAAATTCTATATTAATTTAAATCCTATAAAATTAAAAATTTCTATTTTAATTTCTATAAGTTTTTAGTATTTTATTTTTAATTATTTTAAGACTAAAAATTCTTTAATTTTAATATGCGACAATAAAGATTTTTATTTTGGTACTTTTATTCTTTCCAAGATGCACTGTAAGTGTATCGTTTTATCTTTTGAACTTTGTGATAAATTACTATTTACCAGTGAACTTAAATGAGAAAAATTAGACATGCGGCATCTTGTTATTATAAATTGTAATAAATAGTACTAGCATAATTTTTTTCCTTTTAAAAATATGTAAAATAAATCAAATAGTAGAATCCAAATCCTTTATACCTCTATTATATAAAAAATTTTATTTATACATTATCCTTTCAAATAGTAAGTTACAAGAACAAATTAAACAAAAGTTTCAATAATATTCCTAAGTTTTGTTAGTTAAACAATTTGGTTTTTCAAATATATAAATCAGATAAAATTTATCAAACTTTCATAAATATGAATTTTGAAAACTTTTTAGTAAGAAATTTTTATTAAATATAAGTGGATCGAATTTTAATATCATATATTTTTCAAGTTTCAACGATATCACAATATGATCATGATTTTTAAATGAATTACCCTGTATACTATCAAAATAGTCATGTCAATAAAAGTGTAAATTTAATTGAAAATTAACATTTTCACATTTTCTAAAAATCTAAGAGATAAAGTATAAGGTTTTTAAAATTTATGCACCATTTTTATTACTTAATCAAAGTTTAAAGAGGTAAAGTATAAATTTTTTAAAATTTATGTATCATTTTTATCACTCAGCCAAAATTTAAGGAGATAAATTCTATTTTTTCTTTATATTTTTAGGGGGTTTCTTGAGTACTCATATTTTTCGTACTCTCATGTACTCATAGCTGAAAGCAAATGTAATATTTACACGTGTGAGAGAGATGCACTTCAGCCAGTTATCATGGAGCAAGAGGCAAAATTTGCCTTTCACCCTTAAAGAATAAATGGTCAATTTTGTCCTCGTCATTTAAGAAGGAAAAAAAATAGAGCTTCGTTCCGATTAGCTGAAAGCCAACTCCTTTAGAAGCCAATAACAATAACAGACTTGCATTCTGATTAGCTAAAACCCAACTCCTTTAGAAGCTAATTTCTTCGATTTCTGAAGGAAGGAGTAGCTGGAATGCCAGTTGCGAGTATGCGTATTTCCCTTGGACAGTGTGGATTGGGCTGCGGTGAGTGACTCAGAAGCAATGGTGGTGGAAGGCCATTGATGACAGTATTGTTTGTGACTGTAGCAACAGTTGCTGGGGCATGACGATGGATTGATGGAATGTGTAAGGTAAAAATTCCCGTCTTGGATCTTCTGGAGGTGTCTATGGAGCTTTCAGGCTAGATTTTCTCACTGCACTGATGGGTGTTACTAGTGCTGGTAAAACAACTCTAATGGATGAACTCTTTAGTAGGAAAATTGGAGGATATATTGCAGGGATTTTTATTACTTTAAGAAGCAAGAAACGTTTATGCGAATTCTGGATACTATGAGCAAAATGATATCCATTCTCCTCATGTTACTATATATGGATCATTGCTCTATTCAACATGGCTCCGATTGTCACCAGAAGTTGATGCTGAAACCAGAAAGGTGGGTAATTACATCCCCACACATTTTTTTTTAGTTTGGCATTTGTTGTTGACAAGGTTTGCCAGTAGAACTTACATAACTGCATTCATTTCCAACTTCCAAGTGTCTTCTTTTAATTATGTCGCACTTATCTTCTCCAGTGTTTTTTGAGTATAAAGGTGGAAGAACTAGTTATATTTGCCATTTATGTTTAGGAAAAGGATGAATTTGATAGCTACAAATAGTTGATTATTTCCTTATGGTACAAACTTTTGGAACTAATATATAGTTGCAGATGTTCGTTGAGGAGGTCACAGAACTTGTGGAGCTAAACCTGCTAAGAGATGCCTTAGTTCAATTGCTTGGTATAGATGGTTTCTCAATAGAATAGCACAAATGGTTGACTATTGCAGTTGAATTAGTGGCAAATCCTTCTATAATATTTATGGATGAGCCAACATCAGGACTAGTTGCAAGAGCTATTACTATAGTTATGAGAACAATTAGGAACATAGTAGGCATTGGAAGAATAGTTGCGTGAACCATCCATCAGCCTAGCATTGATATATTTGAATCTTTTGATGAGGTGAGATTGGCAATTCTTAAAAAGTAGTAGTTAGCTTTCTCTTCTACCACTGAGTAGCTTCTTAATTATTTCATTGAAATGCAGCTTTTCCTAATGAAGCAAGGAGAGCAAAAGATATATGTGGGCCCACTGGGACACCATTCTTCTTGCTTAATTAGTTACTTTGAGGTAAGTAGTGAATATCAAAGTGAATGTTTTACTTCAGATCTTTATCCTTGTAAAGTTTCACTCATGTGCACACATTACTCTTGAAGGGGATTCAAGTTGTTAATAAGACTAAAGAAGGCTATAATCCAGCAACATGGATGTTGGAAACCACTTTTTCAGCAAAGGAACAATAAATGAGGATTGATTTTGCTGAGATTTATAAAAATTCAGAACTATAAGGTATTATGAATGATACAAAATCTAATCTAACTATAGAAGTAGGGAGACATGCTGCAATATAACTCATAAAGGAAGAACTGAGAAATTGTTTAAAAAGCTTATTCCAGAATGGAGTATTTCTTTATGAAAACTTTTCATGTGTTTTAGGAGAACTAAAGCTCTTAGCGCAGAATTGAGCACTCCAACTCCTGATTTAGAGGACCTCTAGTTTCCTTCACAATACTTGCAGCCCTTTTTCAACCAATACATGGCTTGCTTATGGAAATTCCGAATGGCGCAATCCTCTGTACACTGCCACAGTGTTTTGATTTTTTCTGATATAAGTAATTCTATATAAGATTGCCATTTTGTGGTAATCTTAACAGTGTAATTAATTTTATCTTATGTATAACTTCAGAACTAACTTTGTCAAGCACATATTCTATAATCTACCAATTAGAGTCATCATCATAATCTCCCTTGATCATTTGCCTAATCACTTGATGTATATCTGATACCTTAGTTGCAATTGTCTCATCAAGCAATACATTGACCGGAGAAGGAGATACCGAGTAAACATATATTCTACTAGGTTGGGTTAGTGCTGTGACCAATATACGACAAAAGGAATCCTGCCGGTGCCTCACGACAGCAGCGGAAGCCATTCGCAACGAACGTTAGTCCTGGAGAAAGCAGAGCCCGATGGAAACAGTACAATGCAACAAACACGATTTGGCGATGTGAAATTCGGCATCAGATTGAGGGATTGACCAATGTTGTTGGTGAACACCGTTGATAGCCACGAACTGATGGTAGAAGAAGGCGGTAGTTATACGGCCCAAACTCTTATTGGAGTGGTCTGCACCATCAGCCGATTTAAATCCCTTTCTACATTAATTGATAAGGGCACAATTGTCTTTTTATGACGGCTTCTTAATTGTAGCCAACCAGTTTCAAGTCATTAAAAATGAAGGGCCGAGATTGGCCACCCTTTCATCAACGGCTCCCCCATTTTCCAAATCTATGATACTCATCGGTACTCATATTTTTAGCATGAGTACTTGAGAACCTCCCATACTTTTATATTGAACATCTTGATTGTGTTAATTTGATATTTAAATAAATATAAATTAACTAGTATTTAGTTATGCATGTGCAAGAATTTAAAAATAATAATTATATTTTTTAAAAAATAAAATTAATTTATTATAAATAAATATATTAATATATGTTCATATTTTTAACTTATATTTTATTTAATTTTATACTTTATTTTATTTAAATGGGTAATAACCCTTTTGCCCTTACACAAAACAACAAAGTTTTATTTGAAAGAACATTTATTTAGTAGAACAACTTTGATGGAAAGCCATTATCAAGGAGAACTGCTTGGATAGGCATTAAAGGTGAAAATAGAGGGAAAAAGCACATGGAGGCACAAGCGAAATTGGTTTCGTTCGAGATATTGTAAACTAAAGTGGATAATATTATCGATTTATTCTAATATTTATATGATATTAAATTTTAAATATTATATTTCAAATTATATATATATTAAATAAGATTTTGTTAATATTTTACAGTTCAAATATTATTTTTTACTTTTATTTACTTAGTATTTTTTTAATGTCTACTTTTTATTTATAACTCAAGCACTAATATTAATAATCAATAAATTATATAAATATCATATGAAATATTTTATTTCCATTATAAAATATTTTAAATAAAATAAAAGTTTAATATTGAAAATATGAATTGAACTAATTAATTTGTATATATTTATAAATATAACACATAAAAAATAAAATTAGATTTGTTTATTTTAGTTATATTAATATATTTATACTAATTTTTAGTTGTTATATTTGATGTTAAATTTGTTACAATTAATATGAGATTTTTCAAATTTTAATATATAATTTATTAATTAATTTTTAATAGTATAGATTAAGTTTCATTTTTTTTTCATTTTTGTAGATATTTTTTAAATATTAAAGTTCAAATATAATTTTTTTAATATTCATGTGTAAAGCTTCTAAGAGATGTTTTAAAGCAAAACTATTGAAATAAGTTTCACTATTTACGTTTGGCTGCTAACATACATTCTTTCTTTTTTTAATTAGTTTCATTGTCACTAAGATTTTGGTCTAAATAAAAATAATTGATTAACATATCTATGTTTATAGTTGTGATTTCTTTTTCATGTTTTTTATTTTTTAACATATGTAACTATAATACTTTTATATTTGAATATAAATGCAAATTATATTTTATTATATTATATAATTACTCAATAAATTCATAAGCAATTTTAGAAAAGCACAAAAGAAAAAAGAAGTAGTTAAAAGCATTATTAATTTATTAGATTAAGTTTTAATATAATTTTTCATTCGCATTTTTATAACAACCATCTTTTAGAAAAAAAATTTTTATTGAATATAATTTGGGTGATTTAAAATTGAGTCCATATTTCATTACATATAATCTTTTTTAAAATAGAAATTCATTTTAAGTATATATATTAATATTAATATTATATATTACCTTTTAACATATATTGAAGAAGTTTTTTTTTAATTTAATTCTTTCTCAAGTATAATTTATAAATAAAAAATTATAAATAAAATAAATTATGAAAGTTTTCATTTATTTAATTTTTATTTACTCTTTATTATGAGAAATGAAGTTTTTGAAGATAGATTGCTTTGTAAGGATAAATTTGTCTTTCTATTATTCCTCTCTATCTGACCTTATTAGGTTGTCTATGTTGGCAATTGAATGGCACAAATTAAATCACTACTATTCAATATCAAACCAACGCTTCAAATCTTTTAGAAAAGCCCATGAGTATTGTTGTGTATCACAATAAGTGTGTATCATATAACTATCTAAAGGATATTAACAAGTGAATGGTGTGCAACACCATTGGGGAGAAGATAGTGGCTTCTATATGAGCAAGTACTATGCACACACAAAAAGTAAGAAAACTAAAAGATTTGTTAGCTGGTTGAAAATCACGAAAAATATATTATTAAGGAGATTTATATATATTTATTTTAACTTATTCTTTTACATTATTTTACATTTCAAGTTAATTCAATAATTAATGTTATGAAACACTTCTAGAACAATTCACTACCTTATTAATTATTAATTAATTTATTAGTTACTTATGTGAAAGAGGACTTTAATGTGTTAAATACTTTTAGAAGTTAATTTGTAATTTATTGAATAAGACAATAATAAGCATGAAAAAAATTTAAAGTTTATCTTAATAAGGCATGGATATAGTTTAGAAATTTGCTTCATGGGACAATGTGTCAAACAAATTTTTTACCTAAAGTGAATTTTGAGACAGATGGTAGTATTATTCTTATTTGCCTCGCAAAAGCCTGTAACTTCAATATTGCATTTTTATCTATATATAATTGATACACATATGCATGCAAACACATATATATTATAAATATAGTTTTTAATTAAACTATTAAAAATACTTTTTAATAATTTTTTAGTTTTTAATTTAATTATTATATTATATTATATGTTCATATAGTAAAATATGACTAAATAGTAATTTAATTATTAAAATTATTGACTAAATTATATATATATATATTTAAATTTATGTTATCATACTATATTAAATATTTTTTGTTAATTTTGTCTAAATTTCAAATATATAAATTTTAAAATTTTTATTAACTTTTTATTTTTATTTTGGCGAATCAGTGGAATAATGCTCAAAATTGGCTCGTAAGTTAGAGTAAAGCAGATTTGAGGGAAATGATAGAGGTCATAGGGCAATATAGGGTTGCTTTATCCCTGCCCCATCCTATCCCATACCACTATCTTTCTTAAATAATAAATGGATAAATTATACAAAACCCCTCATCTACTTTCTCTAATATGTGATTCACCCCCTATAATATGAAAATATGCAACTTGCCTTCTTATACTTAGTTAATGGTATGCATAACCCTCTTCCATTAACTTTCTTTTAGGTAATTAAACAAAATTAGTTTCTCTCTAATACTTAAAAAAATAATCGATGCTAATTTTTTTAATAAATAAGATCACGTCCAATCATACAAAGGAATTTATTGAATTATTATCTAACAAATCTGATTAGATAACAAATGAGTGAGTCATTATTCATAAATTTTGATTTGATAACAATTTCTATACAATTAGAAAAAGTTCATGAAAAAAAACTTGATTAAATAAAATAATTAATTAAACATATTTGATTAAATAAATCACTTAATTAAATGAATAATATTTGTTAATTCTATTATATGCTAATATGAAAGACATTAAATTGCTTATAATTTATTTAATCAACAATTAGTTATAAAAATGAATTAATTATTCTTTAAACATAATGTATAAGATAAAACCAAAAATCAGAAAACTAAAATTACATTGTCCTTCAGGTATACTACATACAATAAAATTAAAGACCCTAATATTGATAATATTAAATAAAAATTCCAATATCTTCAAAGCTAAACTTTGCAATGTATTTGAGTTTCACTCCTTTTCATCACAATTTATTATTATTCATTATGGGAACCATAGAACCATTGCATTTTGTCACTTACTTTCTACAATATATCAATAGAACTATTAGAATTATTTCATTTGTACATGTAATTACTCAATCAACAAAACTATTGAACCACTACTTGCTGTTATTATTATGTTTACATTTTTTTCACATCAAGATGAATTTCTCTAGCATATATTTAATGTAAAGTCACTTACTTTCTGCAATATATCACAAGCTTATTTAGAATAATAATTCAATAAACAAAAGAGGTTCATATATAGCCTACTGCCAAACACTTACTTTAGATTAAAGGCTTTTGTAGCATCCAATTCCTCTAGTTTTGGAAGCTTATCAAGTGTTTTTATACAAAAGAGATGTTTCAACTTACTGTAATTTTTTACTAATATCCATTTTAGCTCTAGTAGCATATTTCTTTCAAACTAAGATTTGTAATATTTTAATTTTTTTATTCTCTTCATCTATTTGTTTTGGTGTTTCATCATTAGTTATAATTAACACCTTTAATTGTGGAAGGCTTTTCACCAAAGAAGGGAATATGATAACTTTCAATTTTTTGCATCTTTTAATTGAAAAACTTATTAAATTTTCTAGGGTCCACATATGTTTGGGATAAAGTTTAACTTAGAGATTATATGTTGCCTACAAACTCCAAACCCTTAGAGACAAAAAATACCTTTCAAATAGAATTATTATCTTGCAATTAAATTTTCTAAAAATATCACGAGCCTTCACTTATTATTTAATTGAGAACCATGTTTAGATGCTTTAGTGATAACACGAGCAACATATATAGTAGTAAAATATATTAAACAAAAATACAAGATAATAAGGAAAGAAGATTTCAATAGGCAATCAATTTATAAATACTGTTAATTTGAAAATTTTGTATAATCCAATATTATATTATTTGCAATATTTGCATTTAATGTTCTCAATATGCAAATTTGTTTTTTAAGAAAACCAATTTGGAGATTTTTTGTATATGTTATCAATTTGAGAAATTTGTATAGCAAAATTTGCAATTTATGTAATCAATATGCAAAATTTGTATTGCAAAAAAAAAAAAAACTAATCTAAAAATTCTTTTCATATGCCATTAATTTGAATTTTCTACATAACCTAATATAATTATTTACAAAATCTAAAATTTATGTAATTATTATTCAAAATATTTATTTCCAAAAAATTAATAAATAAATTAATTTTGCTTAGATATTTCCTGAAGAGTTAATGACGGAGGATTATGCACACCATTAAATAAATATAAGAAGGTAAGATGCATGTTTTAATACTATAGGGGTGAATCACATATAAAAAAAAATAGAAAAGGGTTTAGTATAATTTACTCCTAATAAATTATAAGATAATTTCTTTGTTATTTTATACAAATAATTACGAAAATTGTAGGGGAATTATGGAAAAATATTTTTCCAATACAGCGGATCTGACACAGTGCAAAGGCAGGCAAAGGAGGCTAGCAACTAATATAGAATAAGATTACCCATCAATGACCTTCAGTTGTGCTCAAATTTAATCATTTGCGTGTTTTATACAAATCTCATTCCTCTAAATCCACAATTTAGTCCTCTTCCATGTTGGCATAGCTACTGAATTCGCACTTTGAATCCGTCGATCTGAAAAGAAGCTAGAGGCAAACATGGCGATGGCGAGAGCAAGCTCTGGTCTGCAATACCCAGAGCGCTTCTACGCCGCGGCCTCTTATGTTGGCTTTGATGGATCCACCTCTCCAACCAAAGCGGTCACATCCAAGTTCCCTAAGTCCGTTGCTCTCCTTCTATATAGCCTCTATCAGCAGGTATCGTCGAATCTATTTCTCCGCTCTATCTTCTATGTTCTCCATATTGGTCATTTCTATATCGCATGCTCTTTATTGTAGATCTGATTTATTGGTTGCGGATTCGTTGCTTTCCAATTTGCCTTTGTGACCGAGCTTCATGATCATGGTTTCTGTTTGTGCAATTCTAAGCTTAGTTCGTGAGGAGGTGCTATTGTTATGGGTGCATTGCCTATCAGCCATTTTTAAATGGCTGGCTGGGTTTTGTTATGTCTATAGTATATAGATATGGGAAATTGGAATATGTGAAATCATTTTCAGCTAGCTTGTTTCGTCTTGTTGTTCGGTGATGACATTCTGATAAATCTTTTGTTAGCAGCTCCTATGGGTTTGATTTAGGTGAATCTGAATTCAGATTTAGATTGGCATATAAAAAATATTGATCTCTCTAAACGCTTGATTGATAGGAAGGCTTGGAAAATTTTGAGTCTACAATTGCCGTTTGTGTAACAATGGAAAATCATCTTTTGCTGATATACTGATCAGGCAGTCTACCAATTTGATGTTTTGAGTCTTGTGACTAGTGAATTATATGATTGTCGAACTATTTACAAATAGATAAGTCTAACTTGAGGTGGAATGCATCCAATGAATGTCTTGCGTGCTGGGGCTGGCTAGATTTGCCACTCAGCAAATGTCAGAAAACTGACATTCAAAAAAATGGAGTAAAAGGTTGACTTCCTAATAATACCCCAGCTTTGTAACTTTATTCCATGGATCTTTATTGTTTGTCAACTTACCCTTTTTGACTTTCATGTTGAATGGGAAACTATAAATATGCTATGTTCCAACCTTTCCCTTAGAGGTTTACATACAATTTTGTTGCTAACTAGTAACTTCGTGTTTCATTTGTTATGGCAGGCTACAACAGGACCTTGTAGTGTCCCAGAGCCGAGTAACTGGAAAATTGTGGAGCATAGCAAATGGGCCAGGTTGTGTGCTTCTACCATTTTGGGTTTTTGTATTCAGGAACATCTAAAAGATCAGGATGCCATCTTTACTTGTAGCAGGTGCTGTTTTATTCCTGCATTGATTTTTCTGAACATTTATAGAAGGTAGTCATTTTTGCTGCAGTTGGAACCAGCTAGGCAATATGTCTTCAACAGAAGCTATGCGTCTTTTTGTGAAAATTTTGGAGGTCCTACAGATAAAATCTTTTCCCTGAATCTTCTTGGTTTTATGTAGAACTTTAGCTGATTTCTTATGCTCTCATTTTTCTACTTGCACAGGAAGAAGATCCTAGCTGGTATTCGAGAGCATCTAACTCTGTTCTAGAGCCTGTCATAGATGTGCAAATGAATGTGAGTACAGCTATAAATGATGTCAAGTCCATTGCTTGCTATTGTGTTTTGACCAAATGGTAAAAATTAATTTTTTTCTTTAATCACGACCAGTATGGATGTCAATGAATTGCCATGAACTTTACTTAATATATATAGTTGAATACTTTTCTTCTAAGTCATCACAATTTTCGAGCTTCATGCACCAACATTTGGGATTTGATCTTCTGAGCAAGGTTTTGATATAAGAAATGATTCATCTTGCAGTTACATCAATATAAAGTGCCATGACAACAACTTTGGATTCTCCCTTTTTTTGCCAATACTTTGATTTTTATGAACCTTTTTTTTTTTTTTGGTTTTATCTTATATTTCTTCCGGCTGGTTTTACAGAACATTTCCAAAGTTGAACCAATTGTTGAGAATGGGAACTCTTATTCAAATACGAAGACAATTGCCATTGAAAATGTAAATCAAATTGGGACTCAGGATAAAGATGTTTTAGTGGTTGGTTTTGGTTCTGTTGGAGTCTATGATCAATGGGTTGCACCTGCAGTATCTGGTCAACACCCAAAAGCTCGATATGAGGTATTGATTTATGCAAATTATAAAAATAGAAAATTTAAACATTTAAGCATCTTTTTCTTTCCTTTATTTTTATCAATTTATTCTTTCTTTTGCTGATGTAAGTGTGTTTGTATTTGTAGCATGGAGCTGCAGTCATGCAAGATAAAATGTACATATTTGGTGGAAACCACAATGGACGTTATCTCAGTGATCTCCATGTAAGCAGAAGTTCAGTAGATTTGCTATATGAAGTTATACATTTCACTAGGCATACTATCTTGTGAGGTTGATGGGATCCATGCATTTTGTACAATTCCTTGCTTGCTGAGCCATTGCTGAGAAATAAACTCTTATGGTATTTTTTTTAGGTTCATTTCCTGTATAATTATGTTACACCTATCTGTGCTTTTGGTAATAATCTTCTTGTGGTTTTCAGTTAAATTCTTTCAATGTCCTCCTTCTGTTGGCTAATTTACATGAAATTTACCTTGAATTACATGAAAACCAATACAGGTTTTAGATTTAAGAAGTTGGACTTGGTCAAAGATTGAGGCTAAGGTTGGACCTGAGTCTGCTGATTCCTTGTCCCCAGTAACATTAACCCCTTGTGCTGGTCATTCATTGGTTTGTATTGGAAATAGTTTCCTATTCATTTGAAATATTCTGCAAAGAATTATATGCATGCTTCTTGCCAGTGCTAATTCTGGAATATTTGATAATTTGATATGTTGTCACTATAGGTATCATGGGAGAATAAGCTTTTGTCAATTGCTGGTCATACAAAAGATCCTTTTGAAAGTGTTCAAGGTACAAAATAATGTTTCTATTATCTCTTGTCAGGTCAGCATTTTATTTGTGCTCAACTTAACATATGCAGAATTGGGAAATATGTTGTAAATGTCAATTGGAAAAACTTTCGGGGAAAAAATTTGATCAATACTTCATCCATATTCTTTACTCTTATTTTTTGTGGAAACTAAAAAGCATTACAGTGTGAAGTTTCACTTTCTTCACTTTGAAGAAGGAAAGTAATCAAAACTCTTGGGAGTGATATATTTTTTCCAAACATAATTTAAAGTGAAAAACTTAAGCTGAGTGACTAATACTTAATGCAATAAAGGTAAAATAAAAATTATTTCACTTGGTCTATTGATTCAACCAATGCCCATGTTTGTGTGTGTTCTATTTCCAATGTTAATTTATGACTTCTGTTCGGGACTCGCTTCTGAATTCTCTGTTGTTGTCATTTTCTACTCTGTTCATAACTAAGTACTGCATCTATTTGTCAATATTTTATGACAGTCAAAGTGTTTGATCTGCAAATGGCAACTTGGTCAAACCTAAAGACTTTTGGGAAAGCACCGGTATTTATCTGCTATTCTTTTTATGTTTATTAGCTGAATAATCTCTCAGAAAACAATGATAGCCATTATTAGAAAATGCAAAGAATTTTATGTGACATGCAGTTTTCTAATTCATATAATCAGAGACACATTAACGCCCTGTTAAGTTCCCTTTCATCATGTATGCTTACTAGGCTTCACGTGGAGGCCAATCAGTGACTCTCGTAGGCACGAGCTTGGTAATATTTGGTGGACAAGATGCAAAGAGAACTCTCTTGAATGATCTGCATATTCTTGACCTAGAAACCATGACATGGGATGAAGTTGATGCTGTGTAAGACTTTTTTTATGAAACACTCTGTTTACTTGCCTTATTATTTTTACATTCTTTTCCTTTTTTTTACAGGCTAATTTACCAGGGCATTATTAATGGTTTTAGTTGTAAAAAATACACTTCATAAAACATAGTTGAAGTTCGAGCAATTTTGATTATATTCTTGTTACCCTATACTGAAGTCTATCTTTCGAACATGTTCTATTCCTGAGTTGTGAGAGGTTTTGATTCTAACCAAGTCTCACAACTAACTGGCAGCGGGGTGCCTCCTTGTCCAAGGTCTGATCACGCTGTTGCTGTACACGCAGATCGATACTTACTTATCTTTGGTGGAGGTTCGCATGCAGCATGCTACAATGATTTACATGTTCTTGATTTGCAAGATGTAAGAACGTTGCCTCTTCTTTTAAGCTGTAAAGTGAAAAATCATATTTCTTTTAATCAAACATGCGGCTTCTGCAGATGGAATGGTCTCAGCCCACACAACAAGGTGAGATACCAACACCACGTGCTGGCCATGCTGGTGTGACAATAGGGGAGAACTGGTTCATTGTCGGTGGTGGTGACAATAAGAGTGGTACGCATTTTTCCTTTTTTGTCATGTTGCTACTTTAATTCAAAATTTTCCTCCTTTAAAAGGAGTTTCAATTCCATGAATTATTGATTATGTCTTAAAAAAAGTATTGAGTACTCTTTAGTAACATTTGTGATTTTATAATAAGAAGTTATATCCCATGCCACTCTTTCAGGGGTCTCTGAGACTGTTGTCCTGAATATGTCTACACTGGCTTGGTCGGTGGTAACTTCTGTTCAAGGACGTGTTCCTGTTGCTAGTGAGGTACATCAATTCTGTGGGAACAATTTATCATCTCTGTTATTTTAGTGGAAACTACTACTATCATAACTTGCATTTATGCTTATTTTTACAACTACACATATGACACAATCCAGGTTAAATTGGTCACATTTGTTTTAAAACTGGTCAGGCTAGTATGGTTCAAATTATGCCATGTTTGCAGTTGTAAAAATGGTTCTGGGAATTGCACTACTTTAATTTTGCAGGATTCCGTGTGCTATGAAATCTAAACAGAGGACTGATCCTTGTTAACTCCATGCTCTCAGGAGGGAATCTACCCAGATGCCGGACTTTTCATATATGTTTCTAGTGCCATCAGCATAAAGATTATTAATGTAATAATGTTTATCATTGCAGGGCTTGAGTCTGGCTGTAAGATCCTTTGATGGTGAAGATGTACTTGTGTCTTTTGGAGGATACAATGGACGTTATAACAATGAGGTGAAGGTTATTTCTTTTATTTTTGCCTTTTTCCTGCTGTCTCTTTTGGTTCCATTTCATCATTGTCACCTTTTTGGGCATAAATTGCTGCATCCAGGTGTATGTTCTTAAACCAAGCCACAAATCAACCTTGCAATCAAATCTGACTGAAAATCCCTTACCAGACAGTGTGTCTGCTGTTGTGCACGATGCTACAAATGCTACTCGAGATATGGAGTCTGAATTTGACGCAGGCAATGAAGGGAAAATTAGGGAAATTGTCATGGACAATGTTGATCCTGAGTCAACAGTATGTATTGTTCTAAACACTCCTACCCAAAAAAAAATAAAATAGTTTGAAGAAGTCTATTTCTCCATTGAAGTTTGTGTTACCTGCTCCTATTCACCTTAGTTCCTTCCTGTTACCACTTTCATGGTGTTATACAGAAGTCCAACGTTGAAATACTGTCATCCCTGAAGGCCGAGAAAGAAGAATTGGAATCATCACTCAACAAGGAGAAGTTGCAAACTCTACAACTAAAGCAAGAGTTGTCAGATGCAGAAGCTCGTAACTCTGACCTCTACAAGGTAACTACTTAATTGTTGAAAAGTTAGTTTTTTCTTGTGGAAAACAGTTGAGGTGGAATAGAATGCTGTGAGTATATATTGAACAGATAGCATGGTTGAGGTACTTGCAACTCATGCTAATAAAAGAATGCTACCGTGCTGTGACAATTCTCTTGCTTCTCGGGTTGAATGGAAACTTCTTTATGACATGTAGTTTGAAACTTTGAATAAAGATTTCTTTTGCTTGATGGGAGGTATGGAGAGTACAAAAGATTTCTTTATTAAACATTGGTAAAATATGATTTGCTGATTAGTAAAGATGTCTGGGTCATATTGTTATTGTGCAAGAATGTACTCAATTTTGTTGTGCTGATAATGTAGGAGCTCCAATCAGTACGTGGTCAGCTTGCAGCTGAGCAGTCAAGATGTTTCAAACTTGAGGTATGTGTTAATGCTTACAAGAATATTTTATTTTTGGATCTTCCAAGAATGGAATGCATTGTTCCCTTTTGGAAGGTGAAATCATGGTAAATCTTTGCGTTTCCTGTTGGGCAACTAATTGCTTAGTCAGATAATTCCAGATATATGTAATAGGCCCTGTTGTGAACTGATCCGTGAGTCATGACTGTTGTAGTTTGTTCAATTTGAGTAATGAATCTGGTTTTAGGTAGCTCTCAAGTTAAGACAGAGACATGGCCCACCAAGTCAGCCATGAAATAATTAAAAAAATTCAGCTTATTGAAACTCCGCACTTTTGTATGCTTGATTTTGTTTTGTTAATTTCACAGACAACTTGTTACTTTGGGATTGGTTTGGTTTTTGGTAGTGGTGGATAATGTATATCCAAAAATATTTCGTACAAATTTCTTCTAGGTGGATCCTATTTGTTACAATCTCATTTGTCTATCTGAGGCTGCTTGAAAATGGAGGCGTTTGTGAAACCTTTATGGACAAGTTTTGGATTTTGTACTAATGAGAGTCTCTGGGATCACAGGTGGAGGTTGCTGAATTAGGACAGAAACTACAACAAGTTGGATCATTACAGAAGGAACTTGAACTACTCCAGCGACAAAAGGCCGCCTCTGAGCAGGCTGCCTTAAATGCAAAACAGAGACAGGGTTCAGGTGGTGTGTGGGGTTGGCTTGCTGGTACACCCCCTAGCCAGAAATTCGATGATGAGTGAACATTGACCGTTAGGCCTAGCCGAATAGTGATGCTACATTTGGTTTCATTTGTCCAATTTTCTTTCCAATACAATCTTCTTTGTTTAAATTCAGTTCTTTTCTAGTGATGGAAATAAGATTGAGCTTCCGTTTGGTCAAGAAAAAACCCTTCAGGTTATTGTTGTTGTTGTTGTTGTTATTATTATTATTGTTATTATTATTTGGGGGGTGGGGTTGCAGTGACTGCATAGACTGTAATTTTCGTTGTGTAGCTTCATATGGCTGTTAGTCCAATGTAGGGCCCATGATTTTTTTTCCTACCATTTTTGTTATAGATTGTATTCAAAGTGAAATTACTATTGAATGAAATTTAATTTATAGGTTTGGTTTGGGGCAGCCATTGTGTTATTGTAATTTTTTTGATGACTTACCCTTATTATGCAATGAAATATTCTTACGCTCCACAGGTGTATAGTTATAAAATAGTTCATATATTCATTGTGAAATATAAAAAATTTAATAAAAGATAAAAATTTTCCTTTTAAGGAGGAAGTTATTTTTTTTTTCATTAACATAGTATCATTTTGTATGATCACAATATATAAATGCATATATATAATACTGCTGTATTTACATATAAAGAAATAAGATTTTTTATGAAAAATATGTTTAAAAGATAAATGGGACCTAAATATTGCATCGTAACTTGTTAGGCGGCTTCATTTTATAAGAAATATTTAGGAGTTGATTGAATGAAATTAATCCATTCATCATCAATTATTCTAAAATTACGAGTTCAGTTGTCCATAACTAATTTTACTCGAAATCAAGTCTTCGAATCTTCCAATACTATTCTAGACAGATATTTTGAGTTCGTAGATTTGTCTTGTTTTTGTTGCATGTTCCGCAGGTTAAAAAATATAACTATAAAATATTGAAAAAATAAAAACTATTTTATTTATTTAATATCATAGATAAAAAATTTGAAAAATAATATTTCATTTTTTAAAAAAAATTATTTTTATTATTATATTTATTGATATTATTTTTTAATTATAAAAGATACAAGTGGTATATCAATCTTTATTCCTATGTATATAATATTTTCTTAAAAAATACATCAAATAACATTTCCTTCAAAAGTGATGAAAGAAAAATATTTTCCAACTAAACCGAAACGTTCTCTAACTTGTTTTTGAAATGGGTGCCAAATCTTACAAGTATTCTAACAAGTTTGTAAAAAGATTTATATCATCTACAAATTTGTGTTGGAAGTTGCAATTTGTATATGAAAAGGATAATTTTTATAAAAAAATTTATACAACTATAAATGATGAAATTTTTAATTTTTAATGCATTTATTCTATGCAAAATCTACACAACTTAAAAGTTTTTCTTTTTTAAAAATTAATATTTTATATGAAAAATTACAATTTTAATAAAATTTAAGTTAAACGTGAAAATTTTAAATACGTATGGCAACATTATTCAATTTTAATAATAAACAAATAAATCGTATTCGACTCATCATCTTTTCCTAATTTTCTTGAAAAAAAAGCTTTCAAATTTTTTTTTTTTTTGAAATCTAACAAGAAAGTACAAAATCTATATCAGTTATTTATTTTTGTTGGCTTCATCGTCGCAATATAAGAGCCAACAAAAATAAATGTTTCAAATATTATGTTATAGGTGTGCCGTTAAAAAAGCTTGTTCTCAACTCCAGCTTTGGTTAGATCCGTAGAAAATTATCAAAAAGAGAAAGGAGAAAAAGAAAGAAGAAAGGTCGTCTCCTTCTTCTTCTTCTTTTTCATTTTTTCATTCATTTTCCCTTATTTGGACGGAAGGGTAACAATGAAAAGAAAGAAAAACAAGTGGCACAAATCAAAAGAACATGAAACCCACCGTTGTAGTTCTTCCATGAATGCGAGGGAGGAGGGAGATATTTTAATATATCCTCTTAATATATTATTAAATTTAATTATATATTAATTTTTTTAAAAATTAAATTTGTCATATTCTATAATATTTTATTAATAATTAAATTTGATGAAATGATATATTAATATATTATTATATTAATAATATATTATAATTATTTCAAAAAAAATAAAAGAAATTTGCTCGTCCAATTTTATGTCAAACCTATGTTGTCACCCCGAATTCTTATCTTCATCTTTTCCAAGTACAATCTATAATATTTTAAATTTAAAATTTAATGTTATGTGAGAATCATAAAAATTATTATAAACAGTTATTATGGAAATTTAAAACTATTGTAACAAATATCTCTTTTTATTTTTTTTTCTAAAACTTCTTTTTGTATAATATCATTCCAAGTTAATCACTCATTCCTATCATTTATATTTTCTTGCATGTGCTGTTAAACTTTATCATAAACCTCATCATCTCATTAGAAAGTGTATAAAATACACATCCGAAAATAAACATAAATTTAGAACTTTTTCTTTCTCCTCTTTCAAATGTCAAGTATCCACGTGACTCTTCACCATTAGCACGAATTGAACGTTTTCTAATTATATAATCTATCAATATCAATAAATTTAAGGTGATAGTTCCCGTTGAAAATTTTATTTGCCAACCTCACGTTAACTTGTAAATAATTATTAATATTAATATTATCTTATATTTAAAATAAGATAAGATGATTGTTCTGTATGATATTTAGACTTGATGTAAATTAATTGACTAAAAGGCCTTATTTGCTGGATAGATTTTGGTTGGTTGAACTTTTTTTGGCTGATTAACTCCCAAAATCAGCCATTTCATTGGTAATTAGCTATTCAAACAATTAATTGCCTCCAATTAGCCATTTTTTAAAATGTTGAAATTTTTAGTGTTTTGTTTCAGTTATTAACTGATGAATTTATAAAAAAAATTAAATTATCCTTAATAAATTTTTTTATTTTTTGGTTCATCCTGTAGCTGCTACGTGTTTTCTGGTTTATTTTAAACAAAGAAGAGCTCCAGTGTTTTGCATCCTATGCTTTCCCATAGGTTCTATTTTTTTTCCTTTTTCATGATCCATTGTTGTGGGTAACATATAAAAATTAAATAACTATAATTATTAATTTCTTTAAAAATTTAATACCTATAAAAATTATATTAATTTAATTTTTAAAAAATATAATATATAATAAATTATAATAATATATTATTTAAAAAATTAATGTGTTAAATAATTTAAAATATTAAAATAAAAGAATACGTAAATAATTTATAAAATATAATTATGTCCTTATTTGTCATTTTAAATATAAACAACTAATCATAAATAACTAATTTATCAAACATTCTTATTCAAACAATTAATGCAATTAACTAATTAAGTCAACTAATACAATCAACTATCAGTTGATAATTAATTAAATTAGTTAATGCTACAAACTATCAGCTAATTATTAAATAAGATCAAAATTCTATTGTGATCAAATAAGACCAAAATTCTATTGTAACCCAATCTAATTAATTAGTCAATTTATCTCTACAGACATATGAGACTACATTTATCATATTTGGAGTGCAAAAAGGTAAGGTTTCATTCGAAGAAAATGTATAGCATGTTTCTATAGAGGGAGTATAACTTCATCATCAAATTTCTTTGTCTGTATTTTGCAAATGCATTATAGGTGATTAAAGGGTGCTAAATGGAGAATGAACCAATGAGATTGGTTAAAAATATTTACAATGTTCTTCTACTCTTTTCTAAAAAAAAAATTATGTTGCTTATTAAATCATGTTGTGGTATATAACATGATCCGGAGAAAAATTAAATTATGAGTTTTTTCCAACATTTCCATCTTGTTATTATAATAAACATAAAATTAGGAAAAATGGCGTCAAGTTTTATAAGATTTGCCTTTTTTTTAGCAAAGACGTAGTAAATAAATCTATTAATCCACGACGATTTAAATTGTTGTATAGCAATCAATTTATAACAAATTAGTTTATTATAATCAATTATTATTTTTTAAATTATTTCTAAGTTTAAAATTTTTAAAAATATATGAACCGTCAATATATATATTGATACTTGTTCAATAATGTAATTTATTGAGAAATTAACTTATTTGAAGTGAGCTTAAATTTGATCCATTATTGATGTAAAAGGATTTATGGTATTAATAAATAAAAAGATGTCACCTTATTAAAAAGGTTAATATTAGTTTAGAATTTTACTAATAATAAAGGAATTTTAACAGTTTTTTAATAACATAATATATATAGGTGAATAATAAAGTAAAATTAATTTACATTAATAATGAATTAAATTTAAATTCATTTAAAGCATTAAAATTGTTAATTGTGGCTATAAAAATTGCAAGTTCACCTTTATAGTAAGGATAAAATTCTCATTTAATGATAATTTATTTTCTTCTTGCACTATTTTATATAATCAAATAAAATAAAATATTATTATAAATATTTATTTATGTAAATGTTCATTATTTATATTTGATTTATTTATTGGTTATTATAATTGAAATTTGCTTAATTTCTAATCATAACCATTATTGATTAGTGATAATTATCAATTAAAGATAATTACTATTACCAATTGTGATAGTTATCACTTAATGCCTAAAGAGTATAAATTCTGTGTTACACCTCTTTAGTTTAGAATTTTAAAATTTTATCTCAAGTAAGGAAAAGAGATCATGAGAATAAATTAAATAAAATAATGGAAATAAATTAGGAAAAGAAAAGGATATAAAAATAATGCCAATTGTGGGTAAAAAAAAGTATATAAATGAGTGTGGAATGAATTTTGGACAAATGAAATATATGCTTCTGCACCCCATAAAACTCAATTCAACTTTCCTTTCTTCCATCTTTTTCCTAAACTCTTAAGCCTTTCACCTTTCTTTTCTTTCTTTTTTTTTTTTAACTTTTTCTTCACTTTTTTTGCTAATCTTCATAAAGCCATGAATGAAGGATGTGGGATTACGTGAGATTCATATTGCAACCTAAGTAAAAACTATTAAATAATCTTTAATCTTAAGTTTCCTTTTTATTTTATTCCTTTTTTATGTGGGGTGAAATGCATCTTAAGCTTGGAAAAGGAAATGGAACTCTAATGAGAAACCCCTGAAACTTTGGATGATTAGGGCTGAAAAATAATGGGTTCAACCTTTCTAATCTTCCTTTAAGTAAGGTGAGTAAATATCCTAACTTAATCTTTGATTTTCTTTAAGTTTAACCATTTGTAAAAAAATTAAGGGATTTATAGAATCATAAAGAATATTGCATTTAATGGTAAATAAGGTAGATTTTAATGATAAGTATAGCATAAACAAAGTCTCTCAAGGGTGTATTGATGATTTAAAAAAGATAAGATAAGAAATAAATAAGTTATATGAGACAACGGTCCCATGTAGATAGTAATTTCATCATGAAAAATCTACAAAAATTTAGTAGAATAATTAATTGTTAGGCTTAAAATAGTCAATAGTTGCATCAAGCCTCCACCAAAATTCACATCCAATAGCAAATAGTTGAATGTTAAGGTTTAAACAATTAACAGTTACTCCCTTATTTCTAGCCACAAGATAATGAGGGTGTTCCAACTATATAGGGCTTACATAAAGGCAAACCTAGTAGGTTAAAAAATTGATATTAACCTTATAAATAAATAAGAAGGAGTTACTATGATATGTCATACTTACTTAATTTCAATACATTCGATTATATGCCATTAAAATATATAAATGATATTTATTTGCACAATGTGGCTATGCATTAAAGGCATAAAAGTTGTGTTATATGCTATGAATGTATTTGAGATTGATTAAGTATTGATTATGTTTTGAGCTGGAAATATGACTATGCATAGAGGTATGAGATTGATTGTGAATGAGATATGTGAACTTATAGGAAAGCATGATGGGGGTATATTAGTAATTTGAACATCGAATTTGGTAACAACTTATGAAAAGTATAAGGTTGACCTATAAGGAATAAGAATGAGTTTCTGAAGAGTATAAGGTTGATCCAAGAGTCACAAAAAGGTTTATTGCTTTCTTATTAATAATATTAATTAAAATGATAATAGTTTGTTATGATTTATATTTTATTGATAAACACTCATGTTATAATTTACATATAGGAGACATTGTAATGACTTAACAAGAATTAAACAAGTAAAGCTATATTGTATGTCTGTTGGAACCTCTAATGACTGCCATAATCTTAGTATTCATAAATGCCAAGGATGATTATGCTGACACTCATGTGATGAGGTGACTTAAACCTATAAGTGCGAGTACATAAGAGTGTAACTTTAGTTGATGATATGCATATTGAATTTCAAATTCCAATTGTACTAGTATATTCATTCACTAATTCTTTAATTTACTCTTTCACATGGTGTACTTTACAAGTTTTTTAAAGATAATTCACCATCACTTATTATCCTATCTCTTTAAAGTCAAATGGTATAACTTGGGCAGTAACAATTAGTATAGATTAGCGATGCAAGGGTTGTCATTTCTATTGTAAGAGATAGGATAGTGTAGGATGGTTAGGTTGAATTAAATGTGAAAAGAAATAATCATTTCATATCATGTAATAATAATGTCAATTTTCCTTTTGTTACTTTTAAATAGTTTGTATAAATTAATAACCTAAATAACTAAATTAACAAGCTAATAAGTTAGGTTGGTAGAAATCGAGTATTAGATTATATGCCGGTCATAACTAGAAATGGATCATGATATACCAAAGATTGTAAAAGAGTTTTACATATTCATAAATAAGAGAAACTCTTATGTTATTATATTCTATTCATCGATTTCTTTATTATTCTATTCTTTTTATTCATTTCTTTGTCATTATGGTATTATTTCATAGCATGTTTTCAACATAATAACCTAGCCAATTTGAATTTTAGGTTTTACTTTTTATTTTATGAATTTATGTATTCTTTAGTTTCTTCCATTCAAATTATTTTGTCTCTTGAGTGAATTTAAATATTTGGTATTTTTAGATTTTTTCCTTTTAGAAGCTTGAATCATAACTTTAAAATATTTTGATAGTAAAATTATGGATTATAAATTTTTATATATATGTTTGACCTTACTTTTTGATACATAAAGTTCTAACGGCATCATGATTTCATGGATTATTTATTAATAAGTATACAAAATATGTTATTTAGCACCTAAAGTTAGTAATTATAGTACCTATAGAGTAAGCACTTGAAGTTACTTTATCTTGACCCTTAAGAGTTACCAAGGAATATGATAAAAAAAATGTAGCAGAAACATTATTATTAGTAAAATAAATCAAGTTATAGCAAACTATAAGTCTTTATCTGTAACACAAGCCCTCTTTTTGAATTAGAGTCCCATAGGAGTGTCAAATATCCTATAGGTTACTATAATTAGGCAATTAATTTCATTCATTAAACTTTTGCAGTTTGAGTTTTTGAGTTTAAGAGAAAATGATTTAGCTTATGTTTTCTAAATTCTTTCGATTTTGAATTTTTAAATTCAAAAGAAAAATTATGCTTATTCTAAAATTTTATGCATGGTGAAACTATTTAAAATATTATGCAATTTATTTTGTTTGGGAGTTATTTACATCATTCTTTTTAAGTTTCAAGAAATTTAGTCAATCACCTCCAAAACGGATGGAACAACTAAAGTTTCGTGTTCTCAAACCGCATCTTTATTGCATAAGCTACATTATAGTACAAAAACAAAGCCCATCTTTTTCTAATGTGGTATGACTTTTGTAATTTGTTTTTATAAAATAATGGGAAGATATTGTTAACCATTGCCCTTTAAGGCAATGAATTCTAAATGATGCTATTCAAAGCTTTTTCAAGACTAATTAGAAGAATTATAGTTCAGGCTTATCATAATGCCTAAACAAATTCATAAGATAAAGGATTTCCTTCTTACTACCTAAAGAAAAGATACAAAGTCTATGAAAATCAAGAGAAGGAGAAGTATGGTCCAGTTTAAGATTTAAAAAAAAGCTAGAAAATTGAAATAATCACTTCCTCCATATCAATCAACAATAGGTTATATGATGTTAGCAAGAATTATTTGTCATAAAGATTAAAGGTACAAATAAAGATTGGAATAAGGCATTAATGTAAAGATGTGTAGAGGTAATAATTTTATTTTATCTCTTCTTAAAGGATTTAAAACTTAATATCTTATTATAAAAAGATCTCTTTGTCCTTTAGATAACTTTAAGAAAGATATGATCATTAAACGGTAATTCTTCCTAAATTTCTTTATTATTCTAAGTTGATTTCATGCCTTTTTATAACTAAATAATAAACTTTTGAAATTTATCCAATTAGTTTTATTGTATTCCTTGAAATGGATGTGATATTTTAACAATTAACGAGTTTAAATATGGATAAGATCACAATTATAATCATGAATATGGAAAGTCAAATTAATTACTACAATTATAATAGTTATAAAAATAGTACAAATAACCATAAAATTATCTCTCATTACTAGAAGTGGTAGAATTTATAAAAATAGTATAAATAACCATAAAATTATTTCTTACTACCAGAAGTGGTAGAATTTAAAAAAAGAAAAGAAAAGAAAAGGCATGTATAACAAGAACTTAAAAGATTTTTGAAAATTTTGTTATCGATATAGTATGAAAGGCAATTAATTATGTACTTATTATATGTTTAAACATCTTATACAACTTTATCAAACCCTTTTTAAAAGGAAAGAAAATATGGTTGAAGTGAGTTTTGTTTATGATAACGATGCCATCAATGATGATTTTTATGATATAACATTTAAATATGATAGATTCCATTAAACATTTTGAAAGAAGAATTGGTTATTTGATTTGTAATAGTAATGGTTAATTTTTTTGCTATTAAATTAATATTGAAAATTTATGTCTTATCAATTGTGCAATAATGTGTACCATTTAGAAGAATAGATAATATTTTCTCAAATTTATGATTGATGAAAATTATATCAATATAATACTTAGTAGTACAAAATTAATTAAAAGCTATTGAAAAACTAATATAATTTTACCAAGAGAAATAAAATACTTATAGATATATTATTATCAATTAAGTCTTAAAGATATTAAATAAGTTATAGAGATATACGATGAAACAGATAATATATTGAGATAATAAGATATGAAATATCTTTATGTTATTGTAATTAGTCTCAAGTAAGAAAAAATGTAATGAAAACTTATTTTCTTTTTCTTTAGATATATATTATACATATACAAAGTCAATTGAAAGAAATATGAATCAAAAGTTTATTGATCAAAATATTTTCAATATTTTGCATGATCAAATAGGCCATCTCAAATCAATAATGATGTAAAAAATCTTTGAAAATTCATAGAGTTAGTCATTAAAGAATTAAAAGATTTTTCAATTTAATAAATTTTATGTATTATATTTTCTTAAAATTATTTAATTTGAAGGCTATTAAGACCATTACCATCAAAAGTTGGGATTAAATTCCTGTTATTTTTTGAATGAATATAAGATGGCATAAGTTGATCTATCTATTCACTAAGTGGACATTTGGATATTTTATGATTTTAGTTAATTTTTCAATAAAATAATCAAATATATATTTATTGTTAATTTGAAACTTAGTATTTACAAAATTACTTATTTAAATAATTTACGTGTAAGCACAATTTCTTAATTATGCAATTAAGACAATATATTTTGATAATGTTAGTGAAATAATATCTAAAACCTTCATTAATTATTGTATGTCAATTACAACAATTGTTAAATATCCTAAATTATATTCATATGTAAAATGATTTAGTTAAGATAATTTTAATATTCCAAATTATTAGTTGTATCTTTGTTTAAGAGAAAAAAATTCTTTATATCATTTTAAGGGATATGCAAGTTGCATGTTGCAATATATATATATATATATATATATATATATATATATATATATATATATATATATATATATATATATATATATATATATATATAAATATACACATCACGTCAAAATGTTATAGTTCTTTATAAAAATTTTTAAATATGGAATACATTTTTATCCTATCACAATGCACATAAATAATCTTGACAAGTGATAAAAAATATTCATGAGCTTAAATTATTAAAATTAGGGGCGAAAATATGTAGTTGTAGAAATAATATAAAATTTAATTATCTTAATCTTCACACAAGATGATATTAAATCAAAGTTCATAAAATGAATAATTTATAAGATATAGAAAATTACCAAATATATTACTAACCAAAAGGGAATAAATAAATATTATATGTTAGATGTAAATGCTCTTATTTAGATTGATACTTAAGTATGACAATATATTTTTCAATAATAATTGGGTTCTAAACATGCCTGAAATATGATAAACTTATTTGTTCTAAAAATTAATATTTTGAAAAATAAGCAAATAAATAAATGACCATATTAAGGAATCAAATACTTTTAAAGAGATATAAGACATAATAATTTTTAAAAAAAAATCAAGTACCTAAAATTTATGAAAATAAAGAAATCTTAATTAATTATATCTTTAATGAGAAAGATGAAATAAAAAAGGAAATAGTTATCAATAACATTTACTCTTATATATAATATAACATTTATAATTATGAAAAATAATCATTAGTGAGGATCTTGAATTTATATAATGGTGATATTTATTAGCCAAAGAGAGATGCAATTTAAATAGGAATATAAAGTTTAAATTTACTTACAAAGTGAAGAAATACTTATAAGGTATTAAGCAATGAAATACCTTAAAAGTGTGAAACTAATAAGGTGCAAATGTATAATTATACCTAAAAACTAAGAAAATTAAAGTTGCAAAGAAAAAGTATAATACGTAGAATAATGGTTTTTACAAAATTTGTCATTAATTGTGAGAAATATATATTTACATATAGAGGATATAGTTTTCTAGTAATATATCAAAACTTGATATACATTTAATAAATTTAGTTATATCATATTACAAACATGATAATTAACAATGACATTATATGAAAATACTTGAAGAATTTAAAATGCTCAAAACATGCAATTTGAATTCTTGAAAAATGATGTTTAATTAAATTTGAAAGATCTTTGTATGAAATAAAACAATTAGGATGGATACAGTGTTGTATATTGAGTAGTATTTTAAAAGATTTAATCTTACATTGGGTAATTTTGGCCTTAAGAGAAAATTTATATATGATTTTTTTTATATAAAGTAATAAAGAAAAATAGTAGCCCTCTAAGCATGAATAATACATGAGACTAAGCCCAAGCTTATTTTTTGCAAAACCAGATTTTAACTTTAATAAAATTTGAATTATCAATGTATTTATTTAAACATTTAATTCTTAATGACTATTAAAATATTTATTACTAATGGTTATTCTAATATTTATTTTTCAATGACTAGATTTCAAAGCTTATAAAAGGCATACTATTCCTCTCATTTTGAACAACACACTCACTTATAATTATTTTTTTGCAAACATTCTTCTCTTACTTGTTGGGTTTCATTTTCTTGTTGCCTGCTTTTTATTTTGGTTATGTATTTTTAAGATAAAAGAGCTTATTGAATCCTAAAAAAATTACTAATTCAAATTCTGCATGAAAGACCAAGATAATTCTTTGAGAATAGTGACCTATGTCACACCTCAAATTGCATATTCATATTTTTCTAACAATATCAAGGAATTTACCCTTAAGTGTTGTATTAAAGATAATGTCTCTACATATAAGTTTTTAAAAATAATTTCTAATTCATTATGTTTATAATTTATATAATGTAATTTCTTTAACCATTCTTTTCATTTGTGTTTTTTATTTGAGATGTAGATTGTTATGATCCATTGTAAGATAACCATGACTTAATTTCTTTAACTATTTATAAATGAGGTCATGCAAATAAATTGAAAGCTTGCAAATCTAGGTAAGTACTTTACTCAATTTTTATTCTAACATTATTAGTTTTATTACTATAGTTAATTAGTGTATTAGTGTTATACTTATGTTGTACCATTAAACTATAAATCACAATTTAAAGGAAATGATAATTTATTATTCATTTATTTATATTTTAATTTATATTTTAGGAATTATATTGTTCAAAAATTTATTTTCATCAAAAAATATTTTTACTATATATGTGAACATAACTATCTACTAACTTACTTTATAACTTCTTGTGTGACTTAGCGTGTTTGATTTTTATTAATAATACACTACAAAAGCATGGAAAAAAAATAAAAGTAATATTTTGATAGTTCTTGATTTCATGTTTAATTTAAATCCTTTGGGAAAATTTATATTAATCATCTATAATAGTTTACATCATATTTTTTAAGTTTGAAATAAATTACTTTTATCTAATATTTATGGATTACTTAAGAAGCTTTTATTGAGATTCTAAACGGAATATTTGTGAGATCATGAACATTAACTAATTAGCATTTTTATATTTAATGAACTTTATTTTTCTAATTTTGAAAGTGAAGATATTTGCGCATGACAAATAAGTTTATGTAAGCCAGTGTAAACATATTTACTTATTTTTTGTTTACTTAATGTATTTAAATGGGGTTTATCTTAACTTGATATGTATTGTCAACAAATATGTTAGCCAATGTTATTGGTGTTTATAAATTTATTCTATATGTCACTTGCAAATAGGATACCCCATAAGGAAATAGGGAAAACACCTTATGAATTGTGGAAAGATTATGAACCTAATTTACAATATTTGAAATTATGAAGATGTCTAGCTAAAGTTTTATAGCCTAAACCAAAGAAAAAAAATAGGATAAAAAACCTTTAATTATATGTTTGTGGGATATATGAGTAATAGTTTTGTATATAGAAGTATTATGCTTGACTATAATACATTAATAGAGACAAAGAATGTTGAGTTCTTTGAACACATTTATCCACTACATTATAAAATTTTTCATGCAATAAAGACTTTAAATACGCCTCTGACTGATTCATAATTAAATGATAAAGTTTTAAGAAGAAGAAAAGAAATTTCTTTTGAAAATAATTTTTATGTTTATAATGATCATTAAACATACTTTGAAGCAAAACTTTTAAGAAAACAATTGAAATAGAACTTAAATTAATTTTACAAAATTAAACTTAGGAATTAGTGGACTTGCCTCCTGGAGCAAAGTCAATAAGTTATAAATGGATTTTTTTTTAAAAAATATTTTCCTAGTGGCTTAATTGAAAACTTCAATATTTTTACATAGTAACAATTATTTCTTCTATTCATATTTTATTTGTTTTGGCTTTTTTTTTTAAATTAGTTGTATATCAAATGGATGTGAGAACTATTTTTTTAATAGAGAATTAGAAAAAGAAATTTATATGATACAATTTGAGTACTGTAACATCCTATGATAGAAATAAAAAAAATTATAAATTGAGAAAGTCTATATATAGTTTAAAACGGGCCTCTAAATAGTGACATTAGAAATTTGATCAAATCTTAATAAATAATAATGTTTGGTGTGTTAAAGTGGATAAATGCATATATACAAAATGAAAAAACAATGAATGTGTGATCATTAGCTTATATATGAATAATGTTATTATCTTTGACATTAATTTTAATATACTTTGTGGAGAATAAAACTTAAAATTTTGATATGAAAGACATAGATGAAACTAATGATTAGAATCATAAGGAAAGATAGTGACGTTTTCTTAACTTAAAAACATTATGTAAAAAAGAAAAAAAATTCTTAAGAAATTTGTGTATCTAGAGGAAAAGTTAGTCAGTACTCTTTATGTTTCTAATACTCATCTAAAAAAAAATTAAAGAAACTATTATGTTTGTAGTAAGTTAGAACATCATGCACCCTAATATGAGAAAAAAAGGTGAGAAATAATAATTCTCTAAAACCTAAAGCAAATTTAGTTGGAGATAATAAAAATGATATAATTATGATAATAATTTTTTAAGCAAATATTGTGATTAATGTGAAAGATTGAGTAGTAAATTTTAATGCTATAAGAAACATTTATGTTAATAGAGAAATCTCATCTCTTACTCACCAGTAGGAAATGAAGAAGATCTGGTTCATCTTTGAGATTCAAGGATTGCAAAAGTTCTTGCAAAAGGTAAAATATTTTTAAAACTTATATTTGGCAAGACCCTATCTTTAGGTGATGTTTAACATGTGCCTAATACTAAAGCAAATTTAATTTATACATCTTTATCAAAAAATTAAAAATTAAAATATTTTTTAAATATAACTAGAATAATGAAATACCTAATGAATTATGACATTTTATATAAATCGATACAATGATACTAATTGAATCTCTAATTCAAATAAGACAAAATCTACTAGTAGTTATGTGTTCACCCTTAGTGGTAGCATAGTAGCTTGAAAATTATCCAAGTAAATAATTATAACTAGATCCATCATGGAGTCATAGTTTTTAACTTTTAAGATGGCTAGAAGTGAGTTGAATGGATAAGAAATTTCCTATTTGATATATCGATAGGTATGAAACTAAAACCTTCAATATCTATACATTGTGATTGCAAATTGTAATAACTATTGCAAAGAATAAAGCTTTTAATGGAAAAAATTGACATATTAAATTGAGACACAATATTGTAAAATAATTACTTAAAAATAGAAAGATTTCCATATATTATATGAAGTCAGATAAGAATTTGACCGATCCTTTAATGAAACACTTAGGTATAAAACAAATAATTGAAACATCAAGGGGAATGAGACTAATACCATTTTAAGAAATTAACATTAATGGTAACCTAACCTATATGATTGGCGATTCCATAAAGTAGGTTCATATGGATAATAACAAGTCAATGTTAGTTTTAAAAGCACTAAAATTAATTTTATGTGTCCTTTTTATGGTGTATTTGAATAGTGCTTTAAAATTACAAATTATATATGAGGATGAGCTTGACTTTTAATGAATTTCATAACTTTTATGGGTGGTGTATTTAATTGCAGTATACACTTGATGGATTCACTTATATAAGTGTGGAGCGAGGCTACTCCTATGAGATACTAGTAAAATTTCAAGAACACTTATGAACTAATAAGCATGCGCATGTATGGCTTATTAAGGTAAAACTACATTGTATAGAAAAATGATTTACACTTATGAATTGATTAGTAAAACTGCTATTTTACAACAAGAGATTATTAATTCATAGAAACTAATTGTTTCATTAGTAACTCTGTAAATTAAGTCTTTCTCTTTCTAAATTTGGTTCATAGTCTGTAAAGACATTAAATCGATGATTTACATTTATTTAAGAACCTAACAAAGATTTTTTACCTATTTTTTTTTTTATAAGTCTTTTGAAATATGTGAAGAATTATTGTATATTAAGTAGTATTCCACACTAAGCAAGTTTCGCCTTAAAAGAAAGTTTATATATGAAAAATATATATATAAAGTGACAAAAAAAGAAATTAACCTTTTGAGTACGAATAACACATAAGGCTAGGTCCAAGCCCATTTTTTGCAAAACTAAACTCTATAATAAGATTTGAAATATCAATGTATTTATTTAAACATTTAATTCTCAATAACTATTTAAATATTTATTATTAACGATTATTTTAACATTTATTTTTTAAGATTTATATTTTCAATGACTATCTTTTAACAGCTAGATTTCAGAGTCTATAAAGGGCATATTATTCCACTCATTTTGAACAATGCACTCATCTACAATCACTTTTCCATAAATACTCTTTTTCTACTTACTAGATTTCATTTTCTTACTATCTGCTTCTTATTTTGGTCATACATTTTCAAGATAGAAGAGTTTGTTGAATCTTGAGGAAATTACTAGTTTAAGCACTACATAAGAAGCTTGGATAATTCTTTGAAGATAGTAACCTATGTCTTGCCTTAAACTGCACATCCATATTTTTCTAACATGAAATATAATTATTTTAGTAAATATTTGTTGAAAAAAATATATACACAATCCTTTGCATTTTATCAAGATATCTAAATATGATTTTACTATAATTTATGCATATATTGATAATTTGATTATTATCAAAATTTGTGCATAACTTCTAAAAGCAATAGAATATTTGAAAAAAATGAAGTTTAAAATAAAAGATTTTAAAAAACTAAGTTTTGTCTTGACTTGTAAATCAAGTATTTAAATGATAAAAAATTTATTCATCAACCAAAATGAAAAAATCTTAAAATAATAAAGATTCACTTGGTAGTTGGTACTAATAAAGATTCTAATGAATTTTTAATCACTTGGTAGATGATACTAATAAAGATTCACTTTGAACTCTAAAGAATAATAAAAAATTTATTGGTCTTGAAGTTTATATCTAAGTGCAATTAATACACTAATGTAGTCTGCTAACAACACATGTTCTAATATACCTTTTCAATTAGTTTATTAGTAAACTATAATTTTTTTCAATGAAAATATACTGGAATAAAACAAAATATATATTTTGGTATCTTTTTAAAATAATTAATGAGATTATCCAATTTATATAAATTTTGAGTCATAACTATTTAGTCATGCAAATGGAAGATGTTTAATCTACACAAAATTTAATTTTATATTATTATTTATTTACATATGATGATGTACCTATATTATGTTTCTTGATATATGTATGAATTTCAAAAAAGAAATTTCAACAGACCAATAAAAAGATAATATAATATGCAAAAGCTCAGTTGGAAAAATAATGCATCCAAGAAGATAACAAATTTACTTATGAAAGGATTATGATCATTGATCATGGTAACAAATTTGTTCAAGTAGTCCCTAATTGACCTATTAGTAGAGGCATTGATTTAAAAGTTTTCAATAATATTTTCAATGAGAAGAGTTAAGCACATGTTACACTCTTTTTTTCATGACCATAGTTTTTACTTATTGGATTTTTCATTTTTATGGCAACGTTTTTAATAAGGTAGATTATTCATTTAAAGAATAATATACTCTTTTTCTTTTTTTTAATTATATTTTTCCTAGTAGAGGTTTTAACAAGCATATTTTTTTACAAAATGAATATCCAGAAGATAAGGTTACAAATATTTATAGGTAAATTTTGTTCACCTTTTGTGGTTTAGGCCTAATTCATTGACTTTCCTACTATTTTCAAAAACTTCACAAGCCTCCTTTAAATGCTAACATACATTGACCCTTTTTAGTTAATACTAATCCTACCCTTTAAGTATTATAATAATATAAGTCTTTCTAAAAATACTATATAAATTAACAAATTAATTAAAAATAATAATTCTTTAAAGTAATTAGTAAGATAATGTTTTAATATGTATTTTAAATTTATATAAATGCTTTTATAAAAGATGCAACTTTATAAAAATTTTATAATTTGTTATATATTTTACATATTACAAATGAAACAAAATTTGTATTAATTTTTTTATTTTATGAACATTTTATTTCAATATTTTAGTTGATTAAATTATGATCAATATGTACAACATCAAATTTTATATTTTCTGTGTTTCAACTTAATAAATTAACTCATATAATGGGCAAAGTGTTTGATTTTCCAATTTTGTGAGAGCTTGGGAAGTGAAAAGTTATGTACAAGAAACCTAGGATTGTAACCAGTGTAAATTGTGCATCTCAATTGCAAGGTTCATAATTCATTTTAGTTTAGGATATCTTAATAATGTCTTATATGAATTTTTCAAAGTTTGATCAAACTATTTGACATAAAATATTCAACAATTGGAATTAAAGTTACAAATTGTGTAATTATAGTTGGATTATATATGAATATGTGAAAAATGTTATCAAATGATAATTTTAATAACCTACAATGATAGCTTTTCTTGAATGAAAATTTGTTGTGAACTTTATAGTTATTTTTAATGTATTAAAACTTAGCCCAGCTATCAATCCAATAAGATAAATAAGTGAAGGTTGAATTGATTCAATTATCATTGTTGTATTTTTATATATAATATTATATATTACACATACCTATATATTGCATTACTATATTTATAAAATATAATAAATAAATATTAATTTTACTACAATCATCCAATACAATTTTCATTCACATAAAAGGTAAATAACAATATTTTGTCTTTAATTCAAATTATATTCACACAAGTCAAATTCTTTTCACTTAGTAATTACTATAAATGAGAAAAATATTTATTATTTTAATATTTATCAACTATGGGAGGAACTTGATTAAACTAAGCCATGGTACAATCATTATCAAAGTCATCTCTATTAATATTATGATCCTTATCTTGTAGAATTAAGCTTAAATCCTCCAATGGAGTTACATGCTTGGTGCTTGAATATCATCTTCAATTATATCATCAAATTAAAAAAAAAGAAATTATTAGAACCTTAAAAAGATTAGAATAATTTTGAATATTTTAAAGCTCATGATGTTATTTTGATACGTAGAAGTTTAAAGGGAAAAAAGTGGTTTAAAATAAGTTTCATGTATAAAAGAAAGAAAATTAACATTCTCGATTTGTAAATGAAAGCTTTACAATTGCTTTATTATTATATAGCATTCTCTCTATTTCCTTGTAATTAAGTAATGGTGAATCATCTTCTTCTATAATTCAAAATTAAGTTTTATCAACGCTTTCATAGTCAGTAGGATCAAATGATTTATTTTTGTTTAAATCCCTATAAAGTATGTAGCAAGTAAGTTATGAATATTATACTTTCATATGCACTAATTATTAGTAACAAATTGAACAAAGCACTAAATAGTATTACATATTTTCCAAGCACAAATTGTAATGAATAAATATAAGATCATTCAACCTTTGATGCTCTAATTTGTTTCTTTTCTTGGTGTGTATACTTTCAAAGACACTCCAATTTCTTTCAAAACCCAAAGAAGATATTGTTTGGTTTAAAAGAGTGATAGCAAACTTTTGTACATTAAAAGTATTATACCCAAAATTCTTCCACCATTGATCTATTACAAATCACAATAAAAATAAAAAAATCAAGTCAATCATTTTAATCATAATTTAAATAACACAATATAAAAATAATTTGTATAAACTAAAATTCTTACTAAGCAATATATTTTTTGAAGCTTCAAGAGTTATTTAACTATTGAAACTTTTATGCCTTTCATGATAAAGCATGCTTTCTTTTAGGAATCTAGTTTTGTTTAACTTAATTTTGCTTTCAAAACATGAAGGAATCCTTGTTGCACCCCTCATTTGATGGAGAAATTTTTTTTATTATAGGCAAAAATTGGACTCAATAATATGCATTAGCATGAAGTTTCTAACAAAGTTACTTATCTTACTTATTTTTTATTTTTGTAGTATAAGGCTTGTACAATAACTTTTTATTAAAGAAAATGTTCTTAATAGCTTTCCTTATCCTATATATGACATTATACATATAACTTAATGGAGGCCTTTCATTTGCATTAACAATTCTCAATACTCGAATAAGTAGAGCTATAATTTAAGTTACAATAGTATAGTTATTCCAAAATTTATCATTTAAAAGGATAATAACAACATCTTTAGCCTTTGATCTTTAGAGTATCTAGAATTAATATATGCCTTACTAGCTACTAATGCTATAAGATTATGCTTTTGTTCTTGAATACTTTTCAAAGTAATAAAAATTGTAGTAAAATGAGTTAGACTTGAATGTACGATTTCTATCTATCTTTTAGACTTGAATGTACAATTTCTATCTATCTTTCTCTTTTTCTTAACCAAGTTAATAAAAATGCATAATTATAAATAAACTTGGTTATCATTAATGCACGTTTTGCTAGACTACTTACAAGTTTCATCTTACTAATTTCTATTAAAATCAAGTTTAAGTAATATACAACATAAGATGACTAGTTAGCAACATTATCAATAACCAAATGGACAATATTACTTGCCTTAGTAAACTTAACCTTGTCTTCAAACAACTTACAAAATTTTCTTACATCCTGAATAATATTTGAAGCATCTGTAAATTTAATAAAAGTAATGCCAACTAGACATTAAATATGAAAATTAATGAGTTCTCTATTTTTCTGATATTGCAAACCATCAACCATTATTATGTAATCAGTGTCTTCCTAATTACTTCTACAAGAATCAATTAATAGCTAAACTTCAATTTTCATATCATACAATAAATTAATTCTCATTACATAATAAGTTAGAGCCTTATAACTAAGACCTAATACTATTATAACATTAAACATTTTTTAGAATCATAAGTAAGCTAAATTCACTACATTTAATGTGATATAATTATTATAAAAAAATCTAGCAATTTCCAAGCTACTTTACCTACTAATGTATTTTTTATTGATGATTTAGTACAAATATCTTTTCAATACTTTCACTTACCTTTGTTTTACCTTTTTCTTAAAATTATTTATGATGTATTTCTTTTATCTTTAGTGTATCTCCATTAAATGGTGTAGTATTTTGAGTATATGTATCTTCCTCCCATTAAGCTTGGGTAGGTTATTTCTTTCTCTTTCCTTTAGTCTTTTTCAAATACTATTCAATTTGATATTGAACATCATTTGAAATTTTTGAACATGCTTAAACTTCATCCTTTCTTTTGACAAAATGTAGTTTTATTTTATTTATCTTTCCACCTTTGATTTCTTTTGCATAATACAAGCATTTCAAGATTTTTTCCCTTTGAGTTTACACTTTCTATATAATAGTTCCATGTGATATCTATTTTTACTCTAATAGATTGTGTTAAAAATACAACTGTTGATTGGCTAACTGAGGAAGATAGTATATCCTACATTTAAACAAAAGAGCATGATGTAGAATAAGAGTAAAAAAATCTATATATAACTTAAATAAAAGAGTGTGATATAGTAAGAGTGGAAATCTATATAGAACTTTAAAAAATAAAAGAGCATGTTTCTTTGTATATTATTGGTTGTGACATTCTTCTATTCCATTGGAAAAAATTAAAATTAAAATGTGAATTAACAATAAGAATTAGTTTAAATAACATAGTAAGGATTTTAAATTCAAAATTCTTGATTTTGTTAATATACTTAAAAATAATAATATAGCCTTCATTAATGAAAGGTTGGTTTTAGAGTTATGAAAATATAATAATGAGGATGACACATAGGTGGCTTTTGATTGATTATTGAAAATGGCATGTTATTGTGTTGATGTTTGCCAAAACACTTTCACATAAAAACCATAACCTTATTAACAAATTTTTCAATTTTTCTAACACCCATCATCTTATAAATAATTTGATATAATCAAATCCTCACAATTCCATTTTTCTTTTCTCAGAATGGAGTGGATGCCACATACAATAAAGATTGAAACTCACAAAAAATTTCTCCATATCATACCTTATTATTAGTTTCTAGTTTTTACATGAAATAATTTCTCTATTTCAAACAAGATTCTTATTTTTAAAGAAAAATTTCAAGATCTTGAATCCAATGTAACTTGTAAGCTACAATAATCAATGAGAGATAAGCTACAACAAATAGAAAGATAAAGACTTCCAAAATTATCATTAGGTTGTCGAAGCTAATGTTTTCATGATGTTGGAAGTTTGCTACACTTCATGAATTTGTCTGTTGAACTAGAAAAGAATGAAGCTAAAATGTTATTGTGCTACCAAAAAGTTACAAATAAAACTCACTCAAGTTACTCTAACTGGGAGAATGAAGGAATAAAGAAGATTAGCTAGGTTTATCTGATTTGGTTCACTATGATAATTAGAGATCGAAGTAACAATAAATAGAACAAAAAGTCATAGACTTCCAAAATTACTATTAGGTTATTGAAGCTAATTCGTGATACCGAAGGTCCATTACTCCATGAATTTATTTGCTAAATTGTTGTAATAAAGTGTCATTGCCAAAGTTCGAACAGTTGTAAACAAAACTCATTGACTTAAGTGACTCCAACAGGAAGAACAAACTTAACAAAAGGAAGAGAGAATAAGTTAGGTTTGTTTCATTTAGTGATTTGATTCCTAACAACAACAACACTGCTGTGTTGTGTCATTTCATCATAAGGTTACGTTGAACTTAGGCAACTTGGGCTCTTTTCAATTGGCATTGGGCTTCTACAACTTCTTTGGAAAGTTCGGACTTTGGCTAATATATTAAAAAGGATAGAAGAATTAGTTTAACAAGTCACACGGGTTAACAGTTTGATTGATTTTTTACCGAATCTTACCAATTCAATTCAAATTTTTTCCTTAGACTAGATTTGAGGCTATAACTGACCCATTATAAAGCCCGAATGAGGGTCTGGCTAGTTGAACCAATTGGGTCGTGCCGAATTTAAAAATATTAATTATTTCATAACTTTTACTAAATCAAATTTCATGTTTGATTATTGTTATATATTTTATTATGTATGATATGCAAATTATCTTTTACAAATTGGTTTGATTTTAAATCTAATAATTGAAATCAATTTATTTAAATATATATTCAATTACAATTGCTCAATATATATTTTGTATTGTAATTGATATTTGCTCAATATCCGATTATAACTAATAATAGATAATTATCAAGAGATAATTAACATTACAATTATCAATTGTGATAATTATCACTTTATGTTTGTAGGATTTATACTACGAAAAGTGTGAAAGAAATTTACACATTTATTATATTTTTTATTTATTTTTCTATCTTTCTATTCTTTTTATTTATTTATCATTTTAGTATTATTTTCACAACAAATATATTTTTTCTATTCTTTTTTTTTCTTCTCATTGAGGAAACATTTTTTTTCTTTTTTTCGTGTCCCTTTTTTTTTTCCCTTCTGGACTTAAAAAAAGAAAAGAAAATCTTTTTATAGAATATTTTCAAACCATCCGCGAGGCTCGAAGGATGCTGAGAGGATCAAATATTTCGTTACGAACCACCCAAGGAAAGAAAGAAGGATGAGTCATTGCCAGATGGGGATTAAACCTCTGCCTCCACTTCCCTGCATCCTCTCCCTATATATACACAGCACAACTATGTCTCTCACCATCTTTGAAACATCTTATCCAATTCCTATTTCTCCATTCTCGTCCCCTGAACATGTACGGCATTCCTTTCGAGGTCACCCTCATCGAAGCCCACGGCCTCAAGAAGTCCTCAATGGATGTCTACGCCGTCGTCAGCCTCGCCGGCTATTCGGGCTCACAAAAGTTCAAGTCTAATGTCGATAAAGACTCTGGTTCCCACCCTAAATGGAACCAAACCTTCAAATTCGCCGTCGACGAAAATGCAGCCAAACAGGGCCTTCTTTTCCTTTCAGTCACCCTCAAATCGGACAAGAGTTTCGCCGTCGATCCAGTAGTTGGAGAGATTCGTGTTCCGATCAGGGAACTGCTCGATTGCTATGACGGAACTGGTAATGAATTGAAATTCGTGAGCTATGGCGTGACAGTACCATCGGGTAAGGTCAAGGGTTCCTTGGAAATGAATTACAAGTTCGGACCGAAACTCACCGGCGACACCCAGAGGGAAATGGCCTATCCATCGGATTACTCAGGATCCGATTATCCATCCCAAGGGGCATACCCACCGGCTGTTTCCGGATACCCGCAACCCGCATACCCGCCTACGGGAGGAAATGGTTATCCTGGTCCATCATCAAGCAGGTATCCAGTTTCTGGTGGGTATCCAGCCCCAGCACCAGCACTGGGATATGGGTACCAGCAACATGACAAACCCAAAAAAGATAAGAAACATAAAAAAGGCAAGAAAAAGGGAGGGATAGGAAAGGCAATAGGAGCGACTGCTGGATTTTTGGGTGGTTTAATACTGGGTGAGGCCATGAATGCCCTAGGCGTTGAGGCCGGGGGTGGTGGTGAAAAGTCGGGCTCGGGCTCCTCTAGCTCAGACTCAGATTGAGTTGAGTTAGCAATTTTTTTTTTCTTTTGACATCGTAGGGTTGCACCCCCTTTGCAGAATTTTTTGTTGTGGTAAATGTTAGGAGAGGGAATCCATAGTATTTTTGGTTCCAATTAAGAAAAAGTAGTACATTTCCAAGAATTATTCTACTCTTTATAGTCTCCTAGTATATTTTTACAGGAGAAATGGATTTGCGACATTCTTACGTCCTGATCATATAAAAATAAATATTTTACCAAAATTTTTATTAATATTTTATTATTATTATTATTATTATTATTATTATTATCACTTAAAAATTATTGCCACATACACTCGTTAATCATCTTTCATGTTTACTATCATTTATGATATAATAACGTAATTAAATCATTGAGTAGTTAATCATCTTTCATATTTATTATCATTTATGATATAGTAACGTAATTAAATCATTGAGTAGTCATTTGATTCATAACAAAAATGTAAAAAATTATATTTTCTAAGAAATAGAAAATTACTGAATTATTTATTTCCTCACTATCATAAAAATGAAATAAGACAAAACTTCTTAGGAAATTGTATTTCTCATATAATATGGGAAATCATTTATCCACTCTTCTTTAGATAATTTCTATTTATTAGGAAATGTGACTTTCTTTATATTAACCAAGTAATAGTAAAAAAATTTCAAAAAATTCACATAAAAAGTAACTTCTTTAGGAATTTAATTTCTTGTAGGAACTTATTTCCTATATGAATTAAATCACTTCTGAATAATTATGTGACATTGGCTATTTTGGATTAATTTAAATAGATAAGGTACGAAATTAGTAAAAAAATCTTTTATCAAATGAATGTTTAATTTGAATAAATAACAATTGTTTTCCATCTGTGGACCCCTTATAGCCTCATTGGGCTCCGACTAATCCGAAGTTGAGTCTGATTGGATTTAATATGGGGGCAAAGTTCTCTCAACAACAATTTTCTTCATTCATAAGATTTGAATTCGAGACCTTGTTTAAGGAGACTGAGTTCCCAACCATTCGGACCAACTGTCGGTGGTGAATAAATAACAATTAGATAATAAAGGAAAGATAATCATAATTAAAATACTTGGACTTTTGCTGGACATATTGATCCTCTTCTAATGAGTTTGCGATTACTTTGTCTTTACCTTCCTCATCTTGGCTTACATTTTGATATTGTCACGCTTTTGATTGTGGTTTACGTTCTATTTCTATTTTAAATTGTCAAAATTTCTTAATTAATTAATATCTCTATTATCAATAAAAATTAAAATTGATGCAATCAACACACAAATTATATATGCATTAGTTAACTAAGAATTTCACTTCAAATTGTAGTGTCATCCCTTTTTAACTTTGTTTCCCTCAATACATAAACTAACTTCAGGGAAATATGAAATAATTCATATTTTAATGTTAAAACATCAAAATTATTCAAACCCGCCACGAACCGAAGAACCCAAAATAACAAAACGATATAAACCTAAAACAACCGTCTAATTGGTGAGGAGAGAACAAATAAATGTACCCTCAACACTCAACTCAATTCACAAATGAAGCTTCAAACATAAAAGGCATTGTCTATTTTTTTCCTTAGAGATAAGGATGATAACCAAGGCTATGGTTTCGCAAAATGAAAGCATCCGTAGATCAATAATATAGCTATTTTAGCTATTTCATAAATAATTTGACTGAAAATTATATTAGTAGGTATACATCAGGAAATAAAACGTCCAATATTCTCAACATTGACCCTTTTCATGGACCGGTGTGTAAAATTTGATATTATAGGAGAATTCTGCATAATTTCAATAAACTTAGGTGGAAGTTAGTTTATTTACCTTTTATTTTTCATTGCCAAAGCATTTTTTTTTTTTTCGGTTGGTGTTGAATAATTATGTAAAGTGTCTTCTTACAATTGCGTCTCCCACTGCTTTCCCCCTTTATCTCCCATTTTTTCTTTTGGTCTGGTTGATCAGTTCTGTTGTGGGATACACGACGAATCGTTCGAAGGGAAATAGGAATAGAATTTGGAGAGAACGATTAAGGTTTGCGTAAGCTTCTACTCTGTCGAGCATCTGGTACAAGCTTAACACAGCTCCCAATCCAAGATTTCTCATCTACCTTCCACGATCCAATCCAGTCTGATGATTCCATCAGAACTTGACGCAATCCCAACGTTTGCCTGAAAATTCTTCAATCCGACCCTAATGGCGCACGCTCAAACTCTTTTCGTCCCGGAATCCGCAACCGAAGATTCCTATCAAGGAGAATCCGATGAAACTCCTCCTTCAGGAACCCTTTCTCCTCCTACCCAAAACCCTAATTCTCTCAACATGACGGCGAATTCGGATATGGCCCCAATTCCCACCCTCCTTCATCTCTCTTTCAATCAAGATTCCGGTTGCTTTTCCGCTGGCACGGATAATGGGTTCCGCATCTACAATTGCGACCCTTTTCGAGAGATCTTTCGGCGTGATTTTGGTCCCAGTGGTGGAGTTGGATTGGTTCAGATGCTATTTCGGTGCAACATTCTTGCTTTCGTTGGAGGTGGACCTGACCCAAGATACTCAATTAATAAAGTTATGATTTGGGATGATCATCAATCACGGTGCATCGGCGAGTTGTCGTTTCGATCTGAGGTGAAAGGGGTTCGTCTAAGGAGGGATAGAATTGTGGTTGTTTTGGGGCATAAGATATTTGTATACAATTTCGCCGATCTCAAGGTATTGCACCAAATCGAGACAATTGCTAACCCAAAGGGTTTGTGTGAGGTTTCGCATGTTTCAGGGACAATGGTGTTGGTGTGTCCTGGGTTGCAGAAGGGTCAGGTGAGGGTGGAGCATTATGCATCAAAGAGGACCAAATTTATAATGGCGCATGATTCTAGAATTGCTTGCTTCGCACTTACCCAGGATGGGCGCTTGCTTGCCACAGCTAGCAGTAAGGGGACTCTAATTAGGATTTATAATACTTTAGATGGCTCATTGCTCCAGGAGGTAACTGAATCGAATCTTGTTTTTATTACATTACATGTTTATGTATTATTTATGCGTCAATGCATACCATAGAAATTGTTTCGAACTATTATGTTCTTCTTGATATTCAATACCCTTAAGGTAGATGCGAAGCGATTAAAAGAAATATTATGTTGGACTTGCAATGTTTCAAGATGATGGGATAATAAGTAGCCCCATATTCAGGGTTAAACGCTTACTTTTCAATGAGGAGGTTTAAGAGCCAGTGTATTGACCTCCTGCTGCATGCTTTTGCATGGCTCCTTTAACATTTAATGATTTGAAATTTTGAATCAATCAACTCCCATTAGTTGCCTAAACTTTCATAAAGTGCCATCATGTGTATATGAAGTGGATCTTGTCAGTTTAAGGATGCATTCAATGAAGATTAAGCAAAATAAATATTGTTGTGACTGCAAAATCTAGTTCATTTTCTTGATATTTTCATTGGCACCTAGAAATTTAAGAAGAAAAAGGATGGAATTTTATTAGGAGGTTTAAACCTATGAATGCTACTAAGGTTTATTGAACAAGCTTATGCTAGGTTTACACGATACAATTTTGGAAGTTGGGTGTTGTGTAAATAAATTGGATGATAATTTCAGGTACGAAGGGGTGCTGACCGAGCGGAGATATACAGCCTTGCTTTCTCTGCTACCGCACAATGGTTGGCTGTCTCAAGTGACAAGGGCACTGTTCACGTCTTCAGCCTAAAGGTCGAGTCAGGACTACTGGGCCATGAAAGATCACATAGTCCATCTGAATCTAATCCGGCTAACCCATCAGCTGTTTCCTCTCTTTCTTTCATTAAAGGTTTGTGCGCTTCTCCATCCTTAGTAATAAGATATCAGGTATGAAAATTGGGTGCATCATGTTGCTAACATCATACTATGTACTAAGAAGAGCATCAGTTGTAATTGTTTACTCTGAAAATCGAACTGGTCATTACCTGTGAGCATATCAACTGTTATGGTTGTTCAGGTGTCTTGCCCAAGTATTTCAGCTCAGAGTGGTCAGTGGCTCAGTTTCGCTTGCATGAAGGTATGCAATATGTTGTTGCCTTCGGTCACCAGAAGAACACAGTTGTGATACTTGGCATGGATGGCAGGTATTTCTTTACCGGACCGTATATCTATTCTTGGTTTGTCATATGTTCCTTTTTGTTTGTTAGAGATCCGAGGTACACAGTTACACACAGTGGACCTGGACGGATGCGTTAAATTACATTTTTTTTCTTTTTTGGCATTAGTTAAATTACAATTTGAGAAGTGTACTTTTTGTATTGGCTACCATTCTATTTCTATGCATGTACATTGATTGTCGTAAGTAAAGCCAGAATTTACTATACCTTGTTCGAGTAAAGATTGATGTATAATACTTTAAACATTCTAAACCCTCTATTTGCTTTATAATACTCAATTGAATAACTAAGTTTTTTTTAACGTGATTTATGTTTTACCGGTGCATTTTTTTTTCAAACCCCTTTTTTGGTGCTTTCTTTGACGGAGGATTAAAATTTGATTAATTTCCATTTTTGTAAAACTTATATGCAGCTTCTATCGGTGCCAGTTCGACCCAGGAACGGGTGGGGAGATGACCCAACTTGAATATTATAATTTTCTGAAGACAGAAGAAACATTCTAGACTTGATGCAGCTGGGTGGATTCATTCATCCGTTATTGGCACTCTTTTCTGTTAATAATATCTTTTATACTAACTTTCTACCTTAAATCGTGACGTCTACGTTGTAAATATGAGTATATGCGAAGTCTCTAATTCTCGTCTCATTCCACTCTGTCTGTACAGTGCAATATCACACGTACTATGTTGTGCGAATCAATTGCTAATTATTAAGGCCCAATCATTGTTTTCGGGCGCTATTTTTACATGCTGCAACTGTCAATAACGCATCTATTCTCAATCAATGTAGCGTTTCCTCATATATTCTGTTATATTTGGGATTTTCAATTATTTGCGCATTAACCTATGAAGAATTTGCTTTACTCTAAAATACTCTAGAAAAGGCACGTATTTTTTTTAAGCAAAATACATGGAATTTCCCTCGATTTAAGTAAAATTGTATAGATTTCTTCTTTAGTATTATACACGATATCTTAACTAATATTCAACGGTTGGGAATATTTTTCTAGATTCTTTATTTTTTTATTTATTATAAATTTAATTATTAAATTATGAGGGTGCCCCATTTAAAGGGGATGTTTGATTTATAGAATATTTTTTATATTTTCAAAAATGTTTTAAAAAGATATTATATACTCATTTAATTCAAAATTTAAAAAAGAAGAATGCTTGGGATTGTTATATTTTCTAAAATATTTTTGTAGGAGGAGATCTGTATTTTAGATTTTTATCAAATAGAAATGTTGATATTAAAATAAAAGTATAAAATATTTTTATATTTAATTCTCTTTTTTATTTCTTATTTTATTAAGTATTTTTTTAATTTAAATTAAAAAATGATTACTACTTTATTGTTAAAAAATTTTTATTATTAAAAATAATATTATTAATTTTTTAACTACAGGTCTTTTTCTGTTATTATTACTAATATTTGGAAGATTATTTTCATATATTTATGTATACATATGATTTTTTTTCATTGAAGAATTATATAATATGTTTGAATTTTTTTTTTAAAAAGGTTTATTTATACATAAAAATATAAAATAATAATATTAATTTATTCTATATAAATAATATATTAAATATTAAAATATAAAATATTATATATATATTTCAATAAATTTTCAAATGTTAAATATTAAATTTTAATTTATTAAATGTTAAAATTTTCATTATTTGTGTAATTTTGAATAAAAATATAATTTATTATATTATATTTTACAATAAAAATTTTGATAAAAAAATTTTGAAATTATTAAAATAATTTCAAAATTTTTAAAAATATTAAATATGAATCAAATATAATATATATATGAATCTAGTAAAATATTTTTAAAAAATTTATAATGAATTAAATATAAAATATTATATTTTTATTAATTAAGTTATTAAAGATTATATTTTTAAAAAATATATATATTTTAAAATATAAAATTTTACGAATCAAATATTAAAATTTGAAATAGTGAAGGTTATGGTGTCTTTAAGCCTTTTTGGGTGCCGAAACCTTGAATAACTAGCGATCACATGTCAAACTCTTTTGTAAAGGATTAAATATCCATTTAGGCAAAATTACAAAAATTACCCTATATTATGGCAACATAGGAATTCCTCAAGACAAATGGGTCATGTATAACCCATTTTTAGCCCCTTATCCTTATGAATATCACCAAATTGAATTAAATAGTCCTGATTCAACATCCTTACCATAATGGACTAATTACAAATTAGAACGAGTTCGCTATGTTAGGATCTTTTCAAAGTTGAGCCAATAAACGAAAATAAAGAATCGAGAAATACTGCGAGGATGACTTTCTACCTTTATGGGATTGTATGGTTCTCAAACTCCCTTGGACAGGATCTATACTCCAATGTGGGTTACTTTGTTGCCGGCCAAAATTACCAATTAGATGACATCAGGTAATCATTGTCGAAACTATGATAGAATGTAATTTCAAATCTTGCCTCGTCAACAATGATATAAATCACATTCATTTCTTCATTCGGGTTTTATCTCTAATTTTTAGAACTATCCAACTCATTTCGTAAATTTTTATTGTCACGAGAGAGAATTATTTTAATAGATGGTTATGATCAATCTATACTAATCGAATACTTTATATTTAGTCAAATCACATTAAGTGCCGAAACTCCTGAAGTGTCTTAGAATTTGCCCTAATGATAAAATTTTAGAAGTTAGGATATTGTGATGCCTCGAGGAGCTAACATCAAAGAAAGAGGACTGGGTTGTGTAGCGGGACAATTGGTGTTGGATGAAACCCATGCACTCTGAGAGATTGTAGGTACAAAATGGAAGACAAGTAACTAACCACTATCTCCCTTGGAGATAGATGGGTTAGAAGCTATGGAAAGTTCCCAAAATTAGGGAAAAGGAAGAAAGAGAAAATTTTAAGATCTTATTCTTTTTTATTCTTCCTTTATCACATTGATTTATATTTTGAAATAAACAGTCTAAGGTATGTGAGTATTTATTATTTGTTTAATATAAAAAATAATAAATATATAATAAAAAATTATGAAAATTTTAACATTTAATTTATCATATTTACTTTGTAATCATACATTTAGATTTATAAATAATAAGATTTTAAAATATAGCAAGTAATTAAGTAATTTAATTAAATAATATTATTTATTTAAATATTTTTGTAATAAAAATTATATTATATTCATATTATTCAATGATATTGATACTTAAATTGTAATAAATAATAGTGAACAAGAAAAATAGAAAAAGTATTTAATAAACTATATAAAAAGATAAAAATAATGTTTGAATTGGAAAAAAATATTTAATTTAATTTATAATAAAATACTTAAAATATGAGAAGGATTTAATAAAGGATGGTTAAATTTTTTACTATTGTATTGGATAAATCAAATTAGGGCAATTTGCTATATATATATATATATATATATGAATATAATGGGAAAAAATACAATTTATTCCCTTAAACTTTCACCTAATGATAAAAATCTATATACAAACTATAAAATGCAACATATTACCCCTTAAAGTTTCAAAAAAATTGAAACCATTATTTCCTTAGTTAAAGAAAACAAAATTGGGCACATATGCATTATATGTGCCATCACCTCTCCATTTAACAGGAGAAATTTGTAGAAGACATTCAAGGCACTCATCAAGCGAGTTGTGTTTATTTAAAGCTTCACTTCAAGTTTTGAAGTAGGAAATGCTCCAAGGAAAGAGATTTGAAGACATAAAGCAGTCTGTAATGAGAGCAGGATGGAGACGAAAAGGCTTCCTTATCTTCTATAGTAGCAAACCAATTAACTTGGAATTTAAGTAAGTGTAGGCCCAACGACAAGTCCTCAACGAACATAAAGATGTGAACGAGTAACGACAAAAGCGAATGAACTAGTTAAGAACTCAAATATGTAATGCACTTAAGGTAATGATAATCAAAGTCTTAAGTGCGACCCACTTCAATGGATCATCTCGGGCAATGTTCTAATATATGGTTCTCATTTTCGAACATAAAATACCTTCTAAAGAGCTCACTTCAGCAAGATTTCAAGCTAAAGGATGGAAAGAAGAGATGCAGTCGTAACGCCGAGAAATGGTATTAGTATCCGGTTGGTCGAGAACAAATGTCATAAAAGATCACAGAGACTGAATACCGATATTTTCTTTTAAAAATCAGGAAAAAGATAGGAAAAACAAGAGCAGGGAATTCGATAGCAAGAGCAAAGAGAAGAGCCTAGTCGATAACAAGCCCTTCGCACCTAAGTCCCACAGGCTTCATATGCAAGAGTTAGGATGTAGGATGGAGCTTTCACTAATATAAGGGGGTCGCTTTGATTGAAAAGTTTCTGATTCAATTGTAGTGCATTCTCGAACAGTAAGAGCTGAATCGGAATATCCCTCTTCTCTTTCCTTTCGTACCCTTCCCTTGGGAAGTCGGCATAAGGACAGTGAGGATCCCTCGATAATAAAAAATTCTACTTTGAGACTATAGGTGTATATGAGTCAGGCTATCTGGATCGAATTATATAAAATTCAAGGCTCGAACTCAATCCGACAAAGTTTTTTTTAAAAGTGGCCCCACTCGGCCCGAATTTTTGAATGGTAAGCTCGAAGGCCTGACTTGAAAACTCGAGAAAATATATTTTTTATTATTATTTAATTAAAAAAAATTTTTAAAATAAAAATATATATTTAAATATATAAAATATTTAATTATATTAAATTAATTATTTTATATTAAAAATAATTAGATATAATTATATTTTTTTAATATATAATTATATTATTAAAAATAAATTAATATAATCAAGTTGGGTTAGATCTATCAAACTTTTCTAATCTTAACCCAAGCTCGATCCAATTATTAGTCGGACCATAAAAAAAATCTTGTTGAGCTTATCGATTAAAAAAAGAGTTCAAATATCATATTTTTTCGATTTGAGATTCACCCGATCTATGTACACCTCTATTTGAAACTAAAAACCTAAAAGTGAATTTTTTAAAACCATTAAGCCTTAATGGATAAATAGATGGTATAGAAACTCTTTGTGATGAACGGTACGTCCAAGTTCCTAAAGTCACAAATCTATTTATCTTTTGGTAGTGAAAAGTGAAATGTAGGCCAATCAAAGTGAAGTTGCAAAAATACGATCCAATTTTTATTATTAAAGCAACATCCTAAAAGTACTTTCAAGGATGGAAGCTTTCTAATTTAATGAAAACCAAACCTGAAGAGACATAAGGCAAGACTAGAGTGAAAGATTATTGCAAGTCCCTATTTGTTTTAATATTGAGTCTAACAGTTTCAATTTTTTTAAAACTTCAAAGGGGTAATTTGTTACATTTTGAAGTTTATGTATGAATTTTGTTATTAAATGCAAGTTTAAGGAAGTAAATTATATTTTCCCCTATATAATATAATTTATCACAAATACAACCACCTAATTCATATTATATAAATCTAAGTGACTCAGATTTTATATTGCTATCTCCTTCCATTATGTAGCACAAGAATAATTAACGGCTATTATACTTTTTGTAGATTTTCTTCCTGCATAAGAGCATGAACTTAAGACTTTGATTGCTTGGGTGGGAAGCCCGTGGTTGATAATTTTATCACCTTCAAATTAGAGTAAGAAAATAATGAAATTTTAGAAGATAGGAACAGTTAGAATTATTTTGACAATTTTGATCACTAACCATAGTCAAACGCAGAAATTAACAAATTCGTTAATGAAATTTTAATTTTGAAATTAGCAGTAACACTTTTTATAATGCAAGGAAGATCTATATATATTTTTAAACCCAAAAAAAAAAAACATTATGTAGTTTTACTTAGAAAGAAAGTCGGTCTATTTTACTTTTTTTTTTTAACAATTTCTATGACACAGTAATCTCAAGGCAAAATGTTTTACATCGCACTACTTTCAAAGGTTGAGATCAGTATTACTAGTAAATGGATAGACCTGGCACTTTATAATTATGCACGCCGAATGAAAGGGTTCAGCTGGAAAGAAGTCCAGAATTCATACAATCCTATAACCAAGGTAAATGACAACACCAGGCAACGAATCATCTGGAGGCCCCAAGAAATACAAACATGAGGAACATTGAACACTAGGATTAAATCATGGCAGAAACAAACTTTAACATTAGATTATATAAGTTTGCCTAATACAGCAGCACCATATCCCCCCCCCCCCAAAAAAAAAAAAGAGAGATAAAAAAGAAAAAGCTTTACGTTAAAGCCTATAAGCTGGGGCAAAAAAAGGGCGCTAATTCTGAAATTGTACAGATGGATCATCTATTTCTTCTTGGGAGATTTAGTTGCAGGCGGTGACTTCTCAGCAGTAGCACCGGCTTGCTTCTTCGGCAACAAAACTGGGTTGATGTTTGGCAGCACTCCTCCACTGGCAATGGTTACTCCTTGCAACAGCTTTCCCAACTCCTCATCGTTCCTTACTGCCAACAGCACGTGCCTTGGATTGATCCTGTTCTTCTTGTTGTCACGTGCAGCATTCCCTGCCAATTCCAACACCTGCATCTCAAACAACACCACCAATTAATTCAAATAAACCACAAGAATAGAATTTCACATCCATTACGTCAATTTTCCTGATGAAATTGGGGATCAAATACTAAGTAAATTTCCGCTCAAAACACAATCAATATCCAAATAAGTTAGGAATCAAAAAGCACCTCAGCAGCAAGATATTCAAGAACAGCAGCGAGGTAGATGGGAGCACCAGTGCCCAAACGCCGAGCATAGCGTCCTGTTCTGAGGAATCTGGAAATACGACCCACAGGAAATTGAAGGCCAGCCTTAAGGGACTTTGAAACTGCCTTCTTCCTATCTCCTTTCCTTCCACCAGCACCCTTCACTGTCTTTGTAGTTTCCATTGTTGATTTCTGGTAAGTTAGAATAGTCGACTTGGAGGTAACCAGAGAAGCAGATGTTTCGTTTGAATTGAGAAGTGAAAGCAAGAGCGCGGAGTATTAATAGTGCTAGATGCCAAAGGTTTGTGAATGAATCGGACGGCTGGAAACTGCCACGTTGGTGATCCGCGTTATGTGGTTTGGACCAATAGCATGTGAGGCTGGCTAAAATTGAGTGGGATTAATCGGACGGTATAGATGTATGACGCGCTGGCTATCCGTGACTTTGATCTCATCCAACGGCGTTTTCAGGTATTTTTAAATCATTTTCCCAAACAGAACGTAGATAAAAAAGCAGAATAATTGATGCCTACTTTTACTGACAAAAACAAATTAAGGTGTGTTGGAGTATATTTTTATTTTTGTATTTTTAAAAAAAAATTTAAAATTTTTTTAAAAAAATTGATTTTGGATTGAAGGAAGAATAAAATTACAGAGCAGTTGATATTATAAATAAAAAATATTTTATTTAATTATAAAATTAACATTTAGAATAAGAAAATAAGTTTAAAAAAAAACTAAAAGTTATTTTTTTTATTTTTATATTATATATTTAAAAAATAATTTTTAAAAATAGATTGGTAGAAAAATTATTTTTAAAAATAAGAAAAATATAAAACTATTTAAAAAACAAACAAACAGACCCTTAATTTTTAAGATATAACTTGTTTGGCTGAAAAAAAAAAAAAACTACAAACAAGTTAAGAGTGTAATTTACTTTATAATTTTTCATTATAATGTCAGATTAGCCAACAATATAAATCATCTAGCTGACAGCCATTGTGAATTAGTCCTAAAAGTCGAAACAGTAACTGGCTGCAGAAATCTTATTGATCCCGGTTTCTTTTAGGCTTTCAAATTTTTTACATTTCCATCTGACTTTCTTTCATCAAATTACGTATTATTTGCTTATCACCAATGCCCGACTCAGATGGCTAAATCCGGCATTCCTGAACTGCAATACGAGGGGTAGCAACTCAAATGCTGCCCAACCTCCCTCCCTCATTTCCTTCCCACACAATAAATATGTACATATAATCATATATATATATATATATATATGTATGTACATGTGTATGTATATATATATTATTTACTTACTTTGAAATCAAAAAAAGTAAATGATCATTTCTTCGAATTTTCTCGTTTTTCTTTGATAGTAACATATTGACATTCCATAAAAACTTTAGGATAAATTACGCATAACTTTCTTTATTAATTCACAATGTGTACATAATTCACTAAATTATGAACATGTGTAACTGGCTATTTAAATTTCATAAATTGTGCACATAAGCCTTTATATTAATTTTTTATTGATTAAACTTGACAAGACAACACATGTATTAATTATATAATTAATATTACAAAATAGATATTCATATTTTAAGAAATTAGAAACAATTGAAAAATTGGTATCGGTAAGCATTTTTAACTTAAATTTGGAGATGAAAATTTGATGGACAGAATTTCCAGAGATTGAACGTGGAAGATTTAAATGATAGTAATACATATTGTAATGTTAATTAGTCATATGAGGGAAAAATATTTTATTTTATTTCATTAAGTTCGATAATTAAAAGATGTTAAACGTATAACTTACAAAATTTAAGGGTGCTACCTACCCATTTTCATAATTTGAGAGTTTGCGTGCATGCTACCAATCATTGGAAAAAAATGTTTCTATAATTTGTCTAAAATTTAATGCATTTCTCTTAGTGTGGCTTCAGTTTGAATTTAAAAGAGTATTGAATAAATTAACCATTTGATCTGAAAAATGCTTAATGCCTTAATTTAATCATTCAAGGATATTTTATATCAATTAACTTCATGCATTTTTTATTTTAATTTAACTAGGTCCCAAATTAAATTTCTTAAACTAACTTAATAAAGTTGCTTAGATGATATTGTTAAATGAAGAAATGAATTGTTAAAAAAGTGCTTGAAGGGAAGATCTATGGATTCTAAGAACAAAAATATAAGTACAACTATAAACTCCTGAAGATTGATTTAAAGGTACACAGAGTAAGCACTCTAACTGTGTAGTGGTTGACCAAGACAAATAAGGCTTAGTGTGCAATGTATAACCTCCTTGAATGGAGGTAAGTGCTGGAATTTATAAAAAATAATAAAGAGAGAGTCATGTGGGAAACATGTGGTAATGGTAATAATCTCAACCTGAGTTATTAGAGTTTGTTATTTGGACAAAGGACATGTAATATAACAAAATAAGCAATAATAAAGAAGGAAATTTTGGATAATTCAATTAGGGCCACAAACAGTTATGGTTTATCTGGGTAAAGGGGTAAGAAAGGAGTTAACATTCTCTCTTATACTCACCTTAGCTCAAAATAAAAAGGCTTGGGTGTAAAATACTTAACACACCTATATATTGGGGGTAGAACCCTCATTCTAACCCATCCAAGCCACACTTAAGAGAATTCCCAACACAGTGGTGGAGGAGGATATCTCTGTTCTTCATAACCAAAACGACTCTTCCTTTAAGTCAAAACTATATGGGCTCAGGCCTCTATAGGATCCTTTTTGTTTAAACTTTTGTAACATCTTGTTCCCATGGTACCTTGGTCACTATTAGATCTTTTTCTTAAACTAATATAAACTTGTACTTACATTGCTTTGATTTATTTTAAGTCATTTTTTTATGTGCACTTATATGTTAGGTTTTATAAAGTTTTATGGGCTAGCCTATGTTCCTTGGCCCTTTTTAAGTCAAAGTATCGACAAAGATCAATTGACATTCTAAAGAAGACTAATATAAGAATAAAAATATTTTTTAATGGTAAAACATATATAAACCCTAGCATTTAAATTTCTATAATAACTTATCAAACCATTTTCAATTAATCTCTATAGTAAAGTAATAACAAAAGAAGGTAATAAAAATCTAACTTTATAGAGCAAATAACTAATGGCTAGATTCACAAGCAAATTTGATGTAAGTAATACTATAATAACCTTTTGAATTTGCTATAGAAGGTTAACAAAATTCTTGCTGGAGACAAAGAACTTTGTTACTCCAGCACATTGGATGCCTATTATTGATTATTGTTTAATGCCTTATTTGAGGATGTATTATTTTTTGAAAGTCCAGTTATGGTAGATGTTTCAGTTTCTAATGATGAAGATAGTACCAATAACAATAATTATGATAATAATGATAATGCAGGATGAGATTATGAGTCATTTCCTTTGGTTATTGAGTTTGAAAATGAAAGTTTAAATTTAGAAGTTAAGTTAAAAGACTATGTTACCAAAGATGTTGGTCAAACCAAGAATTACTTTCACTAAAAGAAAGATAAAAGTGTACTATTAAGTTAAAAGTTTTGGGAAAAAATTAGTTAAACTTCGTTGTGATCTAATTATATATAAATATAAATATATCCTTAATTTCTCATTATCGAGGAGGTTGAGAATGAAGATTGTGATTATCATGTAGAAAAGTTGTATGATGTAGATAAGTCTTTAGATGAGAATAAATAATTTAAGAGGCTTATAAATAAAAATTTTCAACAATTCAATGAAAAAGCAAAATTTTAGCTAAGTTCATCTTAAGGTTGACATGTAGTTTTCTAACTTAAATATCTTTTAAGAAACAGCATCTAATTATAACATTAACTTAGGTCATTTAGTACATTAGGAAAATTAATCTTTATAGAATGAAGGCTAAGTGCTACTTTACCATTTCTACCTGTAATCTCCATTATATCTATATCATATTCACTATTATCATCAATGCCTATTCAAAAGACCCATAACTTATGTTCTCATTCTATCAATATGGACACATATAGAATATTTTGTCATAATTCTTAAACATTTTCAATTTTAGAAATAGAAGTTTATGACCATAATTACATGGCATCTTATGACTTTCATTCTTGTCATTTCCATATACTTGACATTATTGAGTTAATCTAAAAAAATCTTTATGCCAAGGATAATGCATGAACATTTTGATTACTTTTGCTATAATAATCATCATAGTGGGTTAATTTTTTCTTTCACTTGCAACTCTTAAGCCATACAATGCTAATGGAAAATAATTTTAGGGTTAGAGTCTATCATAACTCACTTTAAGACATATGACCAATGCAAGTGGTCACAATGAACAACCATATGCCAGCTTTACTTATGTGTATGAACACAATGATACCTTACATGCATCAATGCTTCTCCATCAAGAAGATGTTGAAATGAATGTTAAATGTAAATGAAATCTAATTCATCACATGATGAAATATCATTGCAAGTATCTAATCTAATTATCTTATAATTTACCTTGACATCAATTGTCATAATCCTAACCCGATCATGACTGGCGTCGGACTTTTTTTTTTTCAATTTTCACTAATCTATTCCTAATTAATTAACTTAATCCTAAATAATAAATATTATGCATATATAAAATAAAATAGTATTTCAAAAAGAAAATATTCATTAAAGTTTCTATAAAAGATAAGGAAGCTAATTATGCTTATAATCTTCCTAAAATGAGAATAAACAAACGTAATTAGCTCATGAAGAATTAATTCAATATTTATTTTACCTAAATTTATAACAAAATAAGACTTAAAACATTCTATGTACATAAATTGGTGCTACTATTCTACCATTAGTAAGCTCTTATGAAACTTAGCTATGAAAAGGCGAAGGCTCAACCTAGAAATCTATAAAATAAAATATAAAGAAGTGAATTCGAGAATCAATGAGTAGATAATCTATAACAATAATAATATTTCATACTTACTCATCGGATTATTATCATTTAACTATTCATATCACATTTAAGCATTTCAGGATCTAAAAGCCAACAATAATAAAATTAACATGTAATCATTTCATTTTTAACATCTCATGTAAAAATATCAAATGATAACTATAACCAGGTCATATCTTATTTAAAGTTATAAATAATAGATAAAATACAACCATCCATCTTTTGACTATCGGGTCAGCCTCATATCCTTCACAAGCTTTCTATCCTTATTCTTTCAAGATTTGCCTTATACCCTTCATAACCATGTTACTAGGAATTTTTCATCTAACATTCATAACATTACTCCCATCACATTTCTCATCTTTGATGTCATTCATAGCATGATCCACAATTACAATTTGAATATTAGAGCTCAAGTTCTATTCGATACAATCATAATAGAATTTCAATGTATATCATATTGCTTACCAGTAGCATTATACTCTCATATATAATTACAAGCATCCACACATATCATAATAATCAATTCATAATGCATGTCTCTATATATCTTATCCTAAGAGTAATGCAATAAGTTAATTACAATGCATGTTATATCTTACAGCTTCTTTCTTCTTCTCATATGATTACTTAAGATATGTATTTATCTTACACTTATCATAAACCACTTTATCTTAAATGTTTGGTGACCAAATACTTAAATTAGGCTATCATAAGTCATAAAAACATAAAACAGATGGGATATGGGTTATTGCATGATCATCGTACTTGTGACCTTTAGGTAATCTTTTATGAATAACTTAAAATTTAAGAATGTACTATTCATGAACTTATTTTATGTGAAAATAAACTCAATTAGATTTTTGTAGATAGGCCATTTGCCTAAATTAGCTTAATTTTGAAAGACTTATACCATTTTAAAGATAAATACAAAAAGTTTATTTTTTGAAATCTTGAGGTTTTATCTTTGTCTACTTTTTTTATTATATCTTAAAATATATATGAAGTTTTTATTTGAATCCAATTCAATTTAAAAGTAGACTCAATTACCTTTTATGATATGTAGTTTGTTTAAAACGAACATAAAATGAACGAATTATGCGCCTTCAAAGTCAACATAAAATTTTTTAGTTGATAAATTGATTTACCTGCCCAATTTTTTTGCTATGGACCCTTAAAATCAATTGGCTACTTGATTTTGAAAGCTAACTTTGCTTCTGGAACCCTAGAATTGATTCACCAATCGATTTATTCACCCTTGGACCCTCAAAATTAATTAACTACTTGATTATGAAACTCAATTTCGCCTTTAAACCTTTGGAATCAATTCACCAATCGATTTACACGTGAAAATCTCAATTTTTTACAAAAAATTTACTATTTAACTGACTTTAAATACCTCTTAAACACATATATTACATAGCAAACCTCAATATAATTATCAATATACTTATCTAATATATCATATCATCTTTCTTCAATATTCATTACTTTCATCACATTAAAATAAACCATATTCAAGCAAAATCACAAACAACCCATATTTCATTAATATTATCATATAATTACAAAATCCTTAGATTTAGCTAGATTATTTACTCACTTTATATGGAAGAGAATGTTAGAATGCTAGTTTGATGATCTTTTAACCCTAATCACATCAAATTTCATAAATTCTAGAGTTAAGGTTTAAAATACCTAACAAAATCAAACAAATCTCAAATCCTTCATTAATTAAGAAAAAATAAGGAGGATTCTTAATGAAAGCAATGTTCTTACCTTGATTAGATGAAAAAATTAATAAAATTTGAAACTTCTTTTCCTTAATTAGTAAAATAGTGTGGAAATTATGTAGAAAGAGTGGGAGAAATAAAGAAAGGGAAAGAAATAAGAGGGAGATAAAGGGTATGGGCTAATATAAGAAAAACATAGCTCTAAGGACATTTTTAAAAATTACACTTAAATCTTTTTCATACTCACATACTCACTTATATTAGTATATAACTTTTTACTTTATGATCCAATAGATTTTTTCCATCAAAATTTCACCCAAATAATATTCCTACATTCTTACTTTGATTAATTCTATTTTATTCTATATTTCATACATAACACTCTTAATTCACTTAAGTTGCTTTAACTATTCTTTCTAATATCATAATTTCTAATTTGTTAATGATTAAGAAGGGTGTAACACCAATATCCTTAAGGAGGTTCATTTTCAACCTATTTAATAGTAGTTAAGTATATTAGAGGGAAATTCCACAAAGAAAATAAGAGAAAATGAGATAAAGTAAGTTTCCTTTAAACTAAATGAAAAAACAACAAGTATTAGCAAATAATTTAAAACTTAATTATATCATGTCATTTAACCCATAATTATATATTTATATAAAATGACTAAGTTTTATTCAAATGAATTATTGTACGTACAGACATTTACTAAGGAAAAAAAGAAAGTGTTTTGAAGGAATAATCTATCTATATGAAAGAAACACAAATCCATATACAATATGGAAACATAAAACAAGAAGAGGATGTTACTCATATTTTCACAATTTCATGTGTTAATCATGGTGTATCCATATTATTTAAAAAAAAGAACATAAAAGAAAATCATGTAAATTTATTTGTATTTTTCATCTATTTTTATCTTTTGTAAGCCCATTCTTGTCCATCTAGAGTTAACATTATCCCTTCATAAATGGGCACGTAGATTCGATGCATAAAGCCACAATAAGTGTATAATCACCTCTAATACTCATTGAGTCTCCTTTATAAAAACCATATCTAAAAGGTAGTTAAATGTCTCAGTTAACACAATCAAATTTAATATAATTACTCATATATAAAAATAATGCCTTAATTGTCATATCGATGTAAATACAACTAATTTCTATACTTTTTTGTAGATACTTTAGCTCTAATAATTACTCATATATAAAAATAATGCCTTAATTGGCATATCAATGTAAATACAACTAATTTCTATACCTTTTTGTAGATACTTTAGCTCTAAAAGTCCAAAGACATGGGTTAGTCCGATAAAACTTATCACTAAAGTGCCATTCAAAATAATACCAAAAGTAAACCAAAGTCCAAAGAAGCCTAATTTATATTAGCCCAAAAGGTGAGTCTAAAAAGTGACTAACGCACCATAGGAATAAGATGCTATGGAAGTTTGAATGAATAAGATCCCACAAAGACCTAAAGCTATTTAATAGTCATTTGACTTAAGATAATAGTCACTTTAGCTATAAAAAACATTAATCTTTTTCTCTACCCATGCTCGAAACTCTTTTATGGGTAGCTTGGTTGGATTATTATGAAAGCCATGCAAGTGGTGTATAAGTGTGGTGGGCATATCACACTTAGACCTCCTCACCATGGGTCTTCTATATTAAAGTAAGCAAAAGAAACTATGTTAATCCCTATCCTTTTATCCAAATAACCTTACCTACTTTTAGCTCTACAAAATCACTTATATCAATTCCTATCCATTACCATATCCTAAAATTTTATCCAATATCCCATCATGATCATCCAAATATGATTCAAATCAATTATCATATATCTTATCATATTATTAACCCCAATCTAAGTTAACTAATTACCAACTTAGTATATAGATCATCATGTACTTTTTATGCTATCATTTCCTTTCAATACCTATATGCATAAAAAAATAAAAAATATTACATATTAAGCATTTTTTTGCTACTACTAAAATATTTTATAAAAAGTGTTCATTCTTTCTGCCTTTAAACCATTTTTAAGAATTCTATAAGCGTGGGCTAAGGCTAAGGGGTTTTAGGCCTAGCCTATCAAGCTAAATTGCATGAAACTTATGGTTCAAGCTTGAGCCCGAACCTAACTTATTTAATTTTTAAAAAAATTAACTTGACCTAATTCAATTTTTTTATACATAGCCTGAAAGCTTAGTCGAAAAGCTTGAATATATATTTTTTTATTTTTTAGTAAAAATAAATTTTTAAATAAAATATATATATTTAAAGAGATAATAAGATATTTAAATATATAAAATATTTAATTATATCAAATTAACTTTTTTATAATATATAATTATATTATTAAAAATATATTTAGGTAATCAAGTCAAGTCAAGCCAGCCTATTTCTTATTATTCCAACTTGAGCCCATCCTAAATAATAATTGAGTTAAAAAAAAACTTAACAAGCATATAAAGCCAAAGAAAAGCCTAAACCTTATATTTTTTTAAGGCAAGCCTATCGAGTCCAACGATTTGTAAGTTGCGTGGCTTATGTACAACTTTACTTATACTTCGAATCCTAGAATCAACACATGCATATATACATATATGTGTGTGCATGTGTATATATAACATCTAATATCATATAGTGATTATAAAATTAATAAGCAACATTGATTAACATTATTCATGCTTTAATTAAAACCATATTATATAAATAAATTACATATTTAAGTAGGGGTTAAAACCTTTACACAACTTTTCCAATTCATAAATATCATAACTTCATTATAATATATTAGTTAAAGCCAATTATATAACAAAATATAATTTTTTAGATTGATGAATTAATTAAGGAATCAATTCAAGGGTCTTTAGTAAGTTTCTATGAGATTTGAATTAATTTATGAATTGATTTAGGTTTTTTTGCATGTTCTTGTAAGACTTAAATCCATTCTTAAATCGATTCAATATATCAAGAGTTACCTCTATTTAACCCAATTGAATTGATTCAGTGCCTTTAATTTGCTTCTCTAAGTGATAAATTGATTCATTGTAAAGGGTTTTATGTATTGATCCTAATAAATTAATTCACAAATTAATTTAGGTATAAATTTTTTACCAAAAAAAAATTACTATTCACACATGATTTAAGGATGTGCAAATTTTTTTAACCCATTTGAAACTAACCTAATCTAACCATATTTTTGTAGTTAGTGTTGAGTTAGTTTAAAAAAAAGGCAAAGGCAAAAGGAATGTTGGCTTTCATTTCGTATTATAGTCAAAATTAGTCTATTAATTGACTACTTGAGATTCGATCGACTTTGCTAGAAAAATAATGTAATTTTAAGGTAACCCTTTAACACCAACTTGGCAACTTCCCTATTTCTCTCATTTCTCATTCTGTCACTCAAAATGCTTCTTCCTAGAAAAGCCCTAGCAAAACTTCCTCCCTTCCTCACTTTGCCTCATCTACCCTATCCTCACTAAGCAAGTTTATGGGCAAAATTTTCTAGTTAGATTCTAATACCTCTATTTTCCAATGAAGCTCATTCACTTCCACCAATCATTTGAGAAAATATCTAACTAGGTTTACATTAAAGCATGTTATTGTCAAGGTAACTTTTCAAACAATTTCTTTTATTAGATTCCTTGAATGCATAGCTCTTATTCATTTTTCTACTTGTTATTTTTTGTACTTTCTGTTTATGTTGACTGTTGTGTTTTTAAGGTTAGGGTTTAATTTCTTTGTACTTTGTTACTATTTCCAAAAATAAATGGGTTGAAATAAGGAATTTACTTTTTCTATTATTGAATTTTATGGTTTAAAAAATGTAGTGATTTTAAAATTTGTTTAGTGTATTTAATTTTTTATTGTTTGTTGTGTTTCCATATATAAGGTTTCCCCCTTAAAAAATGGTGGAACATTCATGAGTTAAGTGTCTAGGTATTCCTTAGCATGAATTAATGTATTTTATTCTCTAAGATGCCTAATTTTCTATGGCAATTCCAATCTATTTTGGTTGTTTAATTATACAATTATGTAATGAAAGAAGTGAAAGAATTGGTACCATCATTAAGGTAATCGTAGTTTAAGAGGTTAAATATATAAGGTTTAGATTCTAATGAGATAAGCTAAATTAAAAGAGTAAAAATTAACAAATAAATATTATAATGTCTATTTCACTTTTAAATTTTGAAATATTTATGCATGTACTAATTCCTTAACCATATTTTCTTTATCATTAGTTTTAATAGAAATGTAGTGATTTTGAAAATTTTATATTCTATAATCATTATTTTGATCTTAATTTTCATTTACTTCTAGTTCAGAATTATTAAAAATATGAAGAATAAGAATATTAATTAATACTTTCATAATATATTTTATGATTAATTTATTCAAAATTATCTTTCATGTACAAAATAAGAATTGAATGAAGATAAATTTATTTAGTGTTCATTTTGGTCAGGATAGAAAAACATCACATGACCATTTTTTATACTACATTTTTATTTGTAAATTATCATTAAATCATAAGGATTTTATTACTTGCAAATATAATCATCAAGTTTTATAAATTAGAAGTGTTAAACTAATAATGCTTTAAATTCATTTTTTTTTAAAAGTTGCGTATAAATTAAGTTTAAAACATTTATTTTCTATTAAAGCTCATTTTTACTTTCCTAGCATAGTATATTAATATTAGTTTAGAAGATTTCCTAACAATTCAAAATGAGGAATGATTAATTCTATTTTTACCTTTACTAAACATGAAATATATATTTCATCATATATGTATCTGAGTAGTCATTAATGATGATGCTTTGTGTGTACACTACTGATTGAAGCACAATAAATGATGATTTGTGCTGTATGAAACCAAAATCTAGGATCTTGGGAGTGAGGCATTTTAATACTATTTTTTGATTATATTGACTTTTTATTTATCTTAATTTTTTTTGTGCTTGAATGTTATTTGTTTGATGCCAAGCTTGTTTACATTTTGAAATTTGATTTTCTATTTCATTCTTTGCATGCCATTTGTAAAATTTTTTTCCTTCTTTATTCATTGTTTATTACTCTAATTGTTAAATTTTTTATTGTTATTGTTCATAATTTATTTGTTACATTTGTTACTTACCCTAATTTATTTCTTATTAACTTGTATTTCCTAATATAGTTAGTTTCTAATATAACTTTGCTTGCTTCATTGGCTAATTCTGCAATTTAAATTATGATTAGTAACATTGCAGTGAAAAAGCCTAACGAGGCTTCAATTGGTATGGTAGTAATAATAGCACTAACACTCACTCCTAATCTTGATATTGCATTAAGTGCATCAAGATCACCAACCATACAAAACAAGAAACCTACATTAAAAAGAAAGAGTGACAAATATAAAGCATTTAGTTAACAAGATAGTCAGTATTGCTACAAAGAAAAGGAGCATTGCATAGGATTATTTCAAAAGAGATTCAGATGAACAAATTAACTAATAGTTAAATGTATACATTATGGAATTAGGTTTTTTTATGATAGTAAAGGGTGTAGGATAACAAACATGTTAAGTTACATCTTTAAATGTCCTAAGTATACATACACATTGCAAAATGATCCTAAATAATAAGTGCTTAACTTTGATAGAAAATCTAATAAAAAAATTTAGCTAATTTAACCTCCATGTGTATGACTTAAAGGAATGTAAGAGAGTTATTTCTATATCTGTCATTTGTAATGAATAAACTTTTAAAGTAGTTGAAAGGTTTAGTTTTGATTTTATATGTAAAAGATTGAATCTTCAGTTGCATGTACCATTTAGACATACTATAAGAAAAGATTGTATAAAGATTTATGATAAAGAAAAAGATAAATTGAAGGCTTTCTTGAAGTCAGATTATGTTAGGGCTTGTATAACATCTGATTATTAGACTAGTGTTTAAAACCTTAATTACATGGTATTAACACTTCATTTCATTAATAATGAATGGAAGCTATCGAAAAGGATTATTAATTTTTGCCTCACACCAAACCACAAGAGAGAAACTATTGGGAAATGTATTGAGCAATGCTTGAATAAGTAGAGGATAAAAAAGTTATTCACTATGACTATGGATAATAAATCCTTAAATGATAAGGCTATAGCTTACTTGCAAAATTGAAAAGGCTTAATCTTAAATGGTGACATCATGTATATTAAGTATTGTGCTCATATCTTAAACTTAGTAGTTAATGAAGGATTGAAGGACTTTCATAACTCAATTTCTATAATTAGGAATGCAATGAGATATGTGAGGTCTTCTCTTTCTAAAATGGTTAGGTTTAAGCAAGCCATAGAAGAAAAGCATATCACTTATAAATCCTTTACATGCCGTGATGTACCCACAAGGTGGAATTCACTTACAAAATGCTAGAGGCACATAATTTACTTTATGGAATATGCCAAAAGGTTTGGGCCACCTACTATTGATGATTGGAACAATGTAATAACATTTATTAGTTTTCTTAAAATTTTCTATAATGTAACCTTATCTAGCTTTGGTTCATCTTTTGTGACTTCAAATTCTACCTACACTCACTTATCAATTATACAAAGTGAGATCAAAAAGTGGAGTGAAAATGAGATGTATGACTCAATGTTGCATAATATGGCAATTGAGATAAAGAATAAGTTTTATGAGTGTTAAAGTAAGATTAAGAATATGAATGCTCTTTTATTCATAATAAATGTGCTTGACCTTAAGTACAAATTAACTTATATTATACGGTCATTTAAGGGAATATATAGAGAAATTGTATCATAATTAATAGTAAAAAAAGGTGAAAGATGAGTTAGTAAAGATATACGAGTGGTACTCAAAAGAATATGAATAACCAAGTGCATCTACAACTTGTCAATCCATGAAAGATTCATAAATCACTCAACTAAGAGAAAGTTATGCTCACAAAGCTATGACTACTTGCATTTATGTCAAACTTAAAGAAGAAGGATACCATTAAAGCAAAAAATGAGATAGAAAGATATATGCAAGAAGCTTGTATAGATGATAAAGATAATTTTGATGTCTTAACTTGGTAGAAGCTTAATGGTTTAAGATTTAATATCCTTGTCAAGATAGCTAGAGATGTATTGGTTATGCCTATCTCTATAATTGAGCAAGGTATAATTCTGCCCATTTAATTTTTTTCTTTTTTTTAGTTTGAATCTATTATTTATCTCATATTATTTAATGTTTTTCAATTAACCATAATGTATTTTTCGCTTGCCTAGAAATTTAATGTTTTTCTATCAACCACAAGCTAAGATAACTTTAATGTCTTAGCTTGGTAAAAGCTCAATGGTTTAAGATGCAATATCCTTGCCAAGATAGCCAGAGATATATTGGTTATCCTTATCTTTATAATTGAGTGAGGTATAATTTTATCCACTTACTTATTTTTCTTTTTTTGTAGTTTGAATATATTATTTATTTCATATTATTTAATGTTTTTCTATCAACTGCAATGTGTTTTTTGCTTGCCTAGAAATTTCAAGAGGTGGTGATGCAATAATAAGATCATCCATAAGAGTTGGTGTTGGTGGTGATACTCATATTATTAAAACAAGTTCTTTTGTTATCAAGACAAGAAAACAATCTATGGCTATTAATAATTGGCACCAAGCAATATACAAAGGAATGATAATAGGTAGATGGTAGTTTAATCAAAAGAAACAAGTACTTTAACATATAAAAGTAACTTGATCAAGTAACTACTTGGTTAGCATGATTTTTTGGAGTTGCTGGCCTATGGACGAATAGCCACTAGTACAATTTTTATGGCATATAACTTTAGTTTTTTTATTCTCGCCTTGCACAATCATAATGCACATAAGATGATGGCAATACATATATGATATACAGTGATAATAAATTACTTAATTCTGTAGATTTTTTAAATTCTTAATAGTTAAACTTTGAATTATGACTTTGTTATTATTAATTGCTAGTTAGGTGCTTTAGTTTGGTATCACATTTATTACTTCTATGCTAAAGTATCATTAAAATTATGAATATGTCTGCCAAAAATGTAATCAAACTTGACTTGAATATGTTACCATATGAACTTTAGCATACTTGAATTATTTATTAAGTCTAATTATATGTGAATACCTTATAAATGTGTTTATGTAGTTATCTAGTTCAAATTGTTCAATTATTTACCAAGTTTAATTTGGGGTTTTTAGTTTTTTCTTTGGCTTGCTATTTTATAGCCTTGTTCAAGACTGCAAGTGCCCGCTCCACATTACCTAATGTATTTTGGACTTAATTTAGGTGGTTGGTGCTTAATGAATGTGTATTTATATAGTTAGTTTTGTTTTTGGGCTATTTTTTTATTAATTTATACATATTAGGTATTTTTTTCTATTTGAAGTATATGTGCCTATGTAAACTAAATTAAGTGCTGAGATGGGACTAAAAATGTAAACCTTATTATTGGCATTTAACTTGTCATTACCTAAAGATAACCAATTGATTTTGTATAGGCAGTTAAGTTTAATTATTGTATATGAAGTGATTTCCAACAAATGAATGAAAATAGGAATATACTTATTTTGGTTGATTGAAATTATAATAGCTAACCAACATTAATCAACTCGTAAGCAGGCTTATATGAAGAATTCCATATAAATCTTATTTTTTATGTAATATTATGCAAAATCAATTACCATTGAACATAAAAACAACCTCACAATAGCCTAATTCCTCAAGAAATTCATACCAAACATAATTCCATAATATATAACACCAGTTTAAACAATTTTGATAACTCAACAACAAATAATTCATTTAATATAAGTTAGAATATCCACTCATCAATATTAAAAGAAGAAATTGATGGCAGGAATAAAGGTTAACTTGATCCTAAACATCTAAGATCAAGAATTGAAGATTAGAACATAAAAATTTCATTTAACTTAAAAACTTTTAATCATTCATAATTTAAAGGGAAGGAATAGAGGAGAAGCTTTACAAAGATTGATAAATAGAATTTATTACCTTGTTTAAATTGAACAAAAGATAAGGAGTTGAGGAAAATTGAGATTCTTTCTTACATTGAGAGAAAGAGGAAAAGGAAGAGATACATGGATTTAAAAAAAAATGGAAGAGAGGCTGAAGATAGGGGAATAAAAAGGGCCAAAGCCTTAAAGGCAAAACAGAAAAAATTTACTAAACCTCTACATATCTAAAAAGGGCTAAAAGAAAAATAGCAGGAATAAAGGTTGACTTGATCCTAAACATCCAAGATCAAGAATTGAATATTAGAACACAAAAATTTCATTTAACCTAAAAACTCATCCACGATTTAAAGAGAAAGGATAGAGGAGAAACCTTACAAAGATTGATAAATAGAATTCATTACTTTGTTTAGATTGAATAGAAGATAAGGAGTTGAGGAAAATTGAGATTCCTTCTTACATTGAGAGAAAGAGGAAAATGAAGAGATGTGTGGGTTTTTTTTTTTTTTGAAAATAAAAATGAAGGAAAGGTTGAAGATAGGGGAATAAAAAAGGCCAAAGCTTTAAAGACAAAATAGAAAAAATTTGCTAAGCCCTTACACACCTATATACCCATCCTTGATCAAACTTAACTTTAAAATACTTTTCACTTAAATATTTATTAAACACATTTTACTTAAAAAATTTCATTTATGATTAAAATCAATTATTTTCATATAAAACACATTTTTAATTCCAATGAGTGTAATAAAATCCTTGTCTATTCCTAAAAAGGTAAAGGTTATGCTACTCTATTAATTTAGTTGTCATATTAGTGCTAGCTTGACAACTTTATTAAGTTGGTTCAACAAAGTTAATGTTATGACTCAATTGAATCAAAATTGAAAATGTTTGAATTTAATTGACATAAAATATTTTTAAGATTAAATTAAGATAATAAAGCTTATAAGTCAAAAAGAATGAATTAGCTTTCAAAAACTTATTATTGGAAAATGAACTTCTTTAAAAAGTTTTATAAAATATCATCTATGATTTTTATTAAAAAATAAAGCAACAAAAATAGTTTGAAAATTTAAATGCTTGCAATGATGAATATTTGGAAATATAAAGGAAGAGGGAGGAAAAGAAAGTACATACCATTTTTATAGAAGTTTGATGATTTAAGGAAAATACTTTTCAAGTTTATTCCCTTCTTACAAACCACTCGAGATATTTTACTAATTATAAATAAGTTATAACCACTTATACTTATAACCTTTCCCTTTTTTATGTGAATTATCTTTGTTTTTCTTGTTTTCTCACAATAACCCTTTCTTAACCTTTTCACAAAATTTAATATAAATTATTAAGATTTTTCTTGGAAAGAATCCATTTTTATCTTAATTTCTAACTCACAAATATAAGATATAATATAATATTTCAAGATCTCAATAACAAATTCACAATCAAGATTTTAAACCACAAAAAAGTATACGTTTACAAGTGTGAGCATAAAATGCTTGAAGAAAGCTTTAAAACCTAAAGGAGCATAAAAGAATATTTGTGAGTTGAGCAAATGAAGGAATGTATCTTCTTGTAAGTGAAAAAGCTTATTCATTAAAGAGATTTGATTATGGCTACTTACTTTGTAAGTTATCTTTTGCTTCTCTCATTAGATTATCTTGTTTGGATGAGATTGCTTATATAAGAGATGAACTTATTCGACCATTTTTCCTGTAAAATCTTAACTAGCCTAAGTTAGCAAGTTTATAGCTATTCTGTTGAGTGTGAGAGGCTTAATCCTTGTCCTAGGCATAAAGTTCATGAATTAACATCAATACTTTTTCAAATATTTCTAGCAGCATTAGGTGATGCCTTCTAAGTCCAAGGGAGCAAGCAACATCCAATGTATAATAATAAAACATTAGTGCGCTTGCTACGTTTCAATGTATAGATGCTTTTGTCCTTTCATCTTTGTTAGGGATTAATATGGATAAAGATGTTTAAAGAAGCTTATGTTAATAAAATTTTAATTAAAGTCTATTTAATTTAAAAATTATAGTTAATTCTTTCACTTATCTTATAAATTATGTTTATTATAAAAAAAATAAGTAATTGAATATTTTAATTAAATTAATTTGACCACAAAAGAAAATAAGACTTATAAAAAATTAGCGATTTAATGTGGAGAGACTAATGGCTTAAAATTTTTAAAAGATAAGTGATGCACTCCATTTTAATGAATTGTAATCTAAGCCATTTTTTAGGATGTTTGGTAAATAAGTTTTCTGGTCAACTTTTAATTAATTTGAATACCTTTAATTATTTAATTAAATTAATGAGCTAATTTAAGTATTTGATAAATAGTTATTTTAATCAACTTATTGCCCTCAAATAATTATTTTAAAAAAATTAAGAATAATCATTTTTTAAAAAAGTTGATTTACATTTAGTATATGAAAAGATATTCTTCCCTATAATAATGATAATAATAATGATAATAATAATAATAATAATAATAATTTTTACATTTCAATCCTTGAAAATAAGAAAAGTACTAAATTTTATTTATTTTTAGGAAAAAATTAATACATATAATAAATTATAATTATTTATTTTTAAGTTAAAATTAAATAAGTAAAATAAGTTATATTAAAATATTTACATAATAAAAAAAATTTTCATAAATGTTAGCCTTAAGGCTTCATATGATGAGTTTTGATGATGACAAATAGGTGTTGCAATAGCATTGTATGTCTTGTACTAAAGTGATATATTATATAAGCTTTAATAGAGATACGATGTTATAGTTAATGCATATATATGATATGATAATTTTACTTATTGTTATATATGCATGATGACAAATGAATGTCATAATAGCAGTGCATGTCTTCATACTAAAGTACTATAAAATTTTCAATAGACATGTTATACTATAGTTGAAATATCAATGCTTGATTATATGCTAAAAGAGCTATATTGTAGACAAGCATTACTAAGCATATAATTAATCAATATATATAAAAGAATGATTATGCATGAACTTGTGCTAATTAGTTTTATATAAATTATGCATCAATATCTTGATATATTAGATTGGACTAACTATATTATTTGCAAGGTTGATGAACTTGTATATAGGAAAGTCCAAGATGAAGAAGAGTAAGCATTGGAGCAAATGAATAGAAGATCACATTATGCTCAACTCAAGAACAAGGAAGAAAGACAATAAAGGAGATGTGATCCAAGCATTGAAGGTTGAGAAGATTAAAGTATTTGAAAGCTTGGAAGCATTAAGAAAGCCAAGGAACTTCATTAGTATAATATGTCAATTTAAGCTTAGACTTTCTTGTAAAATAGAGTATTTCATGATATAGAGCTCAAACATGTTTTTCATAATCTTAGCTTGATCAAAATTCTTTAAAAGGCAGTCCATAATTATATTTTTATAAGATAGCCTATGGAGACATTTCAAAAACAAATGAGATATGAGTTTTTGATGTTTTCAATTTTGACCTTTGGTCATTCTCTTAATCATATTTCATAAAATACTTATGATTTGATTGCCAAACCTTTTCCATATGAAAATAGACTCAAATATCTTTCTATAGACATATCATTTACTTAAAATGATTAATATATGAATGAGTTATGATCTCTTCAAGTTGAGTCTAAAAATCAGCTTTCTGTATGATAGTCATTTCTGATGTGTGCTCAATGTTTTGATCATATCTTGAAAAATACAAATTATATAAGCACAAAATTATTTTTATATAAAAATAGACTCAAAGGGATTTTCATGCACTGGTCATTTGCTTAAAATGACTAAGATATGAAAGAGTTATGAATTTTACAAATTGAATCTTAAAATTAGATTTTCACTGATTCACTATTTCTAACCTTTGCTCATTTTTTTGAGCATATCTTAAAAATGACATCAGATATGAGCATGAATTAGTTCCATTTGAAAGTAGACTCAATTAGCTTTTCAATGATAGGTTATTTGCTTAAAACGGACTTAAATGAAGAAGTTATGACCTTTTAAAGTTGAGTCTGTGTTTCTGTCTGGGTGAATCGATTCGGCAATTGATTCCAGACATTCAGAGAGCACCCTGAATGTCCTGAATCGATTCCAGTTATTCTGGTGTGCGAATAATGGCTAGTAACGGCTATTTTTCATTCCTAACAACCCCAAATGGCTATAATACTCGATTGGCTTCATATATAAGCTAAGAAACACAAAATACAATGAAGAGAAAGCCTAAACTTCAATTGAAAATATCATTTTGCATCCTTCTTCATCCAAATCATGATGTGAGCTTTAAATTGTGAAATTCTTCTATTCTAGAGCTTCATTTGTTTCATTTACTTTATAAGAGAGTTTGTTTAAATTGTTATTCATCTTTTATCATTTCCATATTGTAAAGGGTGAGGTATTCCTTGGAAAAACTTAGAGAGGGTGAGGAATCCCTTGTAAGAAAGATTTTACTCAAGGAAGAGTAAGGATTGTAAGGATTTTTTTAAATGCCATTGAAACTTGAAGGGATAGTGGATTGATATATAAGTTTGGAGAGTGGATGTACACCTTGGTGAGGATATCCAAGGGAGGAATCACTATAAATCCTTGTGTTTGATCTCTTTTCCTTATCTCTTTATTTTTCTGCAACATTGCTCTATTTTTCTACTGTGTACACTTTGTTTTGCTATTGCTATTTATTGGATATATTTGTGCTGTAATGTTTATGTTGATTGCTTGGATATTTGAATGATTGAAAGAGAAATTCATCCCTATTCTACTATTGCTGTTTGTTGAGATATTGTGTTGAATGCTTTATTCTTGTTATTGATAATTGTTGAATACATTATGCATCAATGATCTTGATCCTTAAATGATTGAAAGAATTAAATGACTGAAAAAGAAATTCATCTATGCATAGTTGAATGAGTGACTTTGCATAAGAGTATTGAATTGCTATATGTTATGTGTAAACCTCTTCATTAAACTATCTTCTTAATGTTTTACTTATATATATAGTTAAGTAAGTTAGTTTGTACTAATTCCTTATTTTATCATATCTTGAGTGCAACAAGCATTCATATAAAACTTTCTTGGAATCATTTAAATCAAAATTATCCTCATGACTTCCTAAAATCAAAAGGCTTTCAAAAAGAATTCTAAAAATAAGAAGAGTTTTAAAAATACCTAATTCACCCCCTCTTGGATGTGGGTTGCCAAGGCCAACAATAAATATAATTATATTTTTTTATCAAATTGTATAAAAAATAGAATATATATTTCATTTCATAGTAAATAATAAAAATATATAAAGAAAATTATTATTCTTTTGTCAAATAATATTTTTTGAATTAAAGAATAATACATATTAAGGAAAAAATGATCGGATGATATTACTTACGAAAGATATATTTTTATATTTAAAATGTATAATTTATTGATATTTTTAATAATAAATATGCATTTTATTAAATTTAATATTAAAAATAATTATAAAATAAACTTTAATAGTTATTATATCTACCAAAATATCACAAGAATTTCTTAATTAGAAGATTTTAATTGTTCTTTTTTAAAGAAAAATCAAATAAGTATATTAAATTATAATGATATAATTTTATTAAAAATTAATATAATAAGTAATATATTATAATCTAAAATATTATTAAAATAAAAATACCTAAATAAGTTATAAAATATACACATATTCTTATATATCATTTTACATATAAATAGTTGATAATAAATAACTAATTTTATTAAATATTTTTATATAAACAATTAATTCTATCAATGGATCAAATTAATTAATATAATTAATTATTAATTTAATCAATTAATTGCTAATATAATTAGATAACCCTCAAATATGAACTTTTTAAAATGAGTTGGATTATGAATAAAGGACATGCATCCAAAAATTCAAACTTATATTTTGTGCCTTCTTCTCATATAAAATTCAAAATTATGTAATATTAAAATTTTCATTTAGCCAAAGAATATATGTTTATTAATGGCTTGACAAAGTTGGTTTGTCCAGCATATATTACTTACATTTCTAAACCTGCATAAATATTTAATGATAAAAATTAAAGTTCAATTCCTTAAGAGATTTAGTATTTATTATTAATTTTTTAAATTTTAATGTAAGTGAATTAAAATTAAATGTATAAATCTTAATATATTAAATGTAATTTAATAATAAAAATATTTAGGTGAAATTTCTCATAACATTACTCGATAAAAATTACAAGTATCAATAATATAGTTTACTATTGAAACTCCTTTCCAATTTGAAACATAATAACTTAATCTGGATCTACTCATGGAAAACTTATCAAAGCTAGAATGGCATTAAATCTTTTGATTAAAAATACAAAAGCAGCTCTTTTCTACCTATCAATCGTCGTGGTCCTGGCTTTCTGGTTTAGTGATTCCAACACAAGAACGTCCACAATATCCGGGAATGAGGTGAGAATGTGGAATTGAATCTTTCTCAAATCAACAGCAAACTCTAGAGCTTGATTCATGGTGGCGCGTGCGCCTGCCAAGGCCTCCACAAGCTCCGTGTTGGTCAAGTAAGAGCTGCATATCTGACTCAGAATTTTGTCATGTCTTTCTTGATACCTCGAAGCTCTTTCCTCTGCCACTTCCAACGCTTCGCTTACCATCTTTAGTTTTTGTAGTGCAATTTGTTTTTTATGCCATCTCTTCAGGTTTGGCACACACAAGAAGAATGATGTTGAGAATCCTATTATGGCGAAAATTACGCGCCCAAAGTCCATCTACTAGCCTATAGTTGAACCAAGGAGCAACAATCAAATCAAGTGCACAGCCTCATCAATTAGATGCTTTGCTTTGCTTTGGGGTCATGGAATTGCTTGAACATGAATTAATTAGGATTCCAGTGTCAAAACGATTTTCTGATTCATTTTTTTACTAATTTAATTTATTTGCTGAGTGGGAGTTGATAGTTTCATCCTTACCCTTTTTGTTTGACATGGGTAATAAGAGAATTAAAATGAAGTTACATTTTTCCTGAAAGGGTAAACTACGGGACTCAGGCTGCGCATCCGGGGAATCGAACCCCGGTCAGTACCGTGGGAGGGTACTATGATACCACTACACCAGATGCGCCTGTTTGATGCTGCAGTTAACAATATTATAACTATCAGCAGAAGCCCATATGCCAAAATTTAAATCGACGTTGTCTCCAAGTCTAATTTCATTTGTTTTGGAAATCCGATGACAGTAGAACATCCTGGTTATTCATATGTCGGACCAGGATCCAAAAGCATTTTAGAAGCATCTCAACCATTAATTTCAAAATTAATGGCTGATAATTTTTTAAAGTCATTAATTTTGAGATCAATGGTTGAGATCTTTTACCTCTAATTTAGAGGATCCCAGTCCTTTATATATCTTTATATTTCAAACTCCAAATATAATAAATAGTAAAAGTTTTAATATAACAACAAATGTCGCTATACTAATAAAATATCAACTTTTTTTTTTTGGGCTTTGATAAGATGAGTAGCTTTAGATTGAATAAAAGCAGGGATTTATAATTTATTCCGATAATTCCTTGATTAAATTACGAAATTTTTTTCTATAAAGCTAACAACCTTTTTACATAAGATTTATCATTTTATTATGATGATATAAGTTATAGAATACTACTAATTATGTAAATCTTGCAATTTTTTTCATAAAATCTTACAATGTGATAATAATAATTGCAGTATGAAAATTTTAAAAAATCAATGAAAAAGTTACTAATTATATGAAACAAATTACACAATTTTATAAAAAGGTTACAAAATTTAAGAAAACCTCTTTCAGAGATCGTGTCGGTCCTCCTTGGGAGATAAAAGAAAATCATATTATCATAAACAAACTCTAATTTATGTTGACAAGATTGAGATGATTGCCACTACCAAAATATTGGCCAAATGCAATACTTTAACAAGTCACTTGAGTTTTGAGAGTTTTGCTGCAAGTCTTCCTCGGCAAGTCCTCAGATCAGGTTTCATCTTATTAGCTCTTCTCTTTGGTGGTTTCCTCGGACTTCGCATTATCCGCGGCTTCTTATTCATTCGCATTCTTTCCAGGCGCTGGCGACGAATCTCAGGATCTGCCCAACCCCTTCCCCATTCGGAGAATGACGAAAATGATTTGCGAGTATTCATAGCAAGCAGCATATCAGCCTCAGGATAAACATAGAAATCATGCTCACTCGTGATGAATTCCAATCCCCGGTCTGTTGGCTCTAGATATTTTATCTGAACATTTTTCTGCAGAGCGACATATTTGATATAAGAGCTCTGTCTACTTATAAACGTATATTCACAGTAATAGAATATGCCTAAATGGACAGCACCCGCATACAAAATTTTGTAGAATATATAGGAACCGGATATTTATGGTTGTAAAAATTACTCTGTCATCACCCTCTCTGATGTACCCTTTAGCTTCCGCAATTCGAGCAAAACCTCTCCACCATAATATATCCGTTGTCAGAAATTTTGGAAACTGTGTATACCAATCATACAAGAATAATTATTAACATTCAAAAGCAAATAGATGAAACATACATAACATGTGCAAACACACAGATCAATAATATGTAGAGTAACCTGCTCCCTTATTCGTCTGACAACCATTTTAAGATTCGGCCTCTCTCCTTCAGCTCTTCTTTCTTCATTATCAAAATGAATATCATCATAATTCGAGCTATTCCTCTGACAGCTTCGTCCCTGAAAATTCAACATCCATGTAGCTAAAGCATTTGTTTAACAAATAATTTACAATGAAACTTGACACAACGCACATAAAACAGACATCGGAGGGCATAAGGTATATGTGGCCAAACTGCAAGAGTGTTGACTGTTGATGCCATATAAGTTCACATGTAAGAAAAATAACTAATCGCAACTGTGCTCGTTATTAAAATTGAGGTTATTGGACATACATAGTGAAAATAGGCAGCTACAGTTTGTAGTAAAATAGACGCCTCCTCTTTCAGATTTTGCATTTGAGGTGGTCCATCAACACACACGTCACATCTCCATGACAGAAGGTGCAATCAGAAATGCCAGCCATTGGAAAGGTTGGTACATTTGTAAATATGAATCAAAATAAAAGATAAAAACTGTCACGGCCTAAGACAAAGTAGAATAGGCATTTAGCCCAAAGGTTAGGTGCATTAGTAAAAAAGATAAAAATTATCACGGCCTAAGATAAAGTAGAATAGGCATTTAGCGCAGATTCTAAAAGCTAGGGAATATGCAGATGCACTAGGCAGGATGCCACAGAGCTTGATATAAATTAAATTTGAAATATATAAAGGGTTTTCAGCTTACTGTATGTTGATACATAATTTAATGGCAGGTCAAAGTTTACATACAAGAGACACTTCTGCTGGACAAAATCCTCTCCAAAGTACTCAACGAGTGTCTTTGCTCGACAACATGATGTGCTCATGCCATATCTGCAAACACAAGTATATATTTTGTGATAAACTCAACTGGAAGGCAAGCAAGCTACAAAAAGATGTATCTGTAAGTGCAACCTGAAACAATCAGACAACATGCTATATGCTTGTTTTATCTGATCTTCACTCCTACGACTTGGCAAAAGTGATGGAAGTGTTGCCAGGTTTGCATACAGAACTGCTTGCAAAACGGAGAAGAAAAATAAATGTTTGTAATAGGCTTTATAAGCGGAGCTACGATAACTATACATTAGTGAATTCTACCACTGATTGAACCAATTAAATATTTGTGTCCAGAGACCAACCATAAAAGCTTAAGGCCCAAAAAGAAAAAAAAAAACTGCATAACAAGGCAATAAAGTATGCTCTATAATTATAATTGGTCTTACTGCATTCTGCTAATTTCCCATCCCGTCCAGCCCGACCAGCTTCTTGGTAGTAGGCTTCCAAACTCTAATCAAATTGGATTGATTGATGATTTAGAATTGAATGTATAGAACATGCATATAACCATAACAAACATATATATTGCCACAGTAGGCTAGGTGCATTAACAGAGGGAAATACAGATAAATTGCAAGTAACTGTCAGTAAAACTGCATTCAAGAGACACAGAGACACACCTGTGGCCAACCATAATGGATAATTCTTCTGACATTTAATTTGTCAATCCCCATTCCAAAAGCTATTGTTGCAACAACAACCTAAAGATGATAGAACACAATTACACAAATGTATATCCCGGTTGATTAAAACAACTCAAAATGTTTCTGGAACGAATAAAAGAATTCAAATGATGTGCTAATTTGACTGTCATATAAATACCTCTATAGTGTTTTCATGGAACTCTTTGTGAACCTTTCTTAGATGTGATTTGGGCAGCTGAAGAAAGAAATTATTAAATTAAGCTCACAAGTCATTCTAGAATAGCAAGTATCTGGAAATTCCTCTCCTTCCTAAAGAAGAAAAGTAATTGGACAATATTAATTTCATTATGGCTAGCCATCAAGATTATGCACCAATAACCTGTTCCCCTAATAAAATTTAGCTTCTTTTCCAACAAGAAATGTAGACATTATACATTGGGATAACCAAAATGATGGTCTTGGGGATCACATTTCACCAGGTTACTCTGGGGTGTTATCTTAGACAACTATTTATCCACCCTTGAATGTTCAACTAACCAAACCAGATTATGTATGACATAAAACCTATACCGATGCATTATAAGCAGCAGCCTTCACACCAAAGTTGCACAGATACTTTGCAATGCTCAGTGTCTGTTTCCTAGTCGGTACATATATGATTGTTGGTCCTCGTTCCAAAGGCTCCTTAAGAAGTCTGAGTCTATCCTCTGGTTTGTTAGGAGGAAGTATGATCTCTGATAACTTCCAATCTTTATAAGGAGGTTGTCCACAAAATTCACCCCAGGCAACTGCACATATAAAAGTGATCAAGACATTTAATCTGCAGTTATATTGGTTACATCCACTATTGGCACTGGAATTGCAGTCAGTTTCTACCATATTCAGTAGGGCTGACAATGTGTTGATACAAGATGCATTATGCAGAAATATCAGAAAGATTAATACCATCCCAGTCGTTGACACTTTGAAAGACATCAATGTCATTTTCCAGGTACTCAACTGACAATTCTTTTCCCTTTTCAGAATCATCTGTGTCTCTTGAGTACATTGCACAAATATCTTCTTGATTATAGTCATCTTCGTTGTCATCCAAATCATAAGGACAAACACTATCCATCTCAGAGATTTTACTAGCATCAAAGCTATTGGACACATCACCCAGTTCCTTTGGGACGGAAGCTTTTGTGTTTTCATCAGTCTTTTGCTTTCTACTACCATATACTTCAATCAGATCATGGAAATCTTTTTCATAAGAAGATGATGATGTTCTACTTTGTCTTACCTGTGTGAAGCCACAACACAATGAATCAAAGAAATGGAGTAACAATGAGTATTGACAATTGAGAACATGAGTCAAGAAACTCACCAAAAACCGCAAATTAGATCGAAAAAATGAAGTAACGATAACTTTTGTTTCTTTTGACATGCATAGTGACTTTAAAATGTCTTCTCGAACCCGATTTGTCGCCGTAGCCGTCAAAGCCATTAAAGGAATATCAAACTTCAGAAATTTTAGCTTACTGGTATTGAAATTTTCCCTCAGTGCAGACAGACGCCTGAAACAACAGAGCACGGTATTGAAATGATTGATGTGCTTGTTGTAATCCCGATCACAGTTATTTAAAAAAAAAAAAAAGATTATACTTTTCACAGAAGAATATAGATATTTAATAAATCATCAAGAATTCACTAGAGAAAGAACAAAAGCGATATTTCTTATGATTAATTAAATATTATATGGAAACCCCTCATCAATCCCCCTAATGAGACTAATACAAACCTATAGTCTGGCCGGAAATCGTGGCCCCATTTAGAAACACAGTGTACCTCATCAATTGCAAATAGAGCAATTCCACGTCTCTCTGCAAGCTTCTGCAGTGGTTTAATCAATCTACATCGGATTGTGTTGCAGTAAAAGGACATTAGAAGAAGAATAGAGAGAGTGCGACAGGGAAGAAGATTTTCAATGGAAGAAATAATAAATAATACACATTCCTGAACTTACCTAAGAACTGTCTCTGGACAAACATATATTATATTATACATGCCTCTCATTGCTTTCTGTTCAACAGTATTGTCAGGTTGGCCAGACCCAAGAAAGCATGCAGTGATTCCATGTCTCGCAAGCTTTAAGCACTGATCATGCATCAGGCTTATTAAGGGTGAAATAACAACCACCACCTTCCCTGTCAATAATGCAGGAATCTGAAAGCACAGAGACTTTCCTGCCAAAATGTGATTATGAGTGAATGCTTAAAAGCTGCACGAACAACTGTAACAGGAGAAAGAGAAGCCAATGTATGATACCAGATCCCGTTGCGGCCAGGACAAGACTATCTTCATGAGCTACCCAAGCACTCAGTGCTTCCTTCTGAAAACTTCTTAAAGATGAAAAACCAAAATGCTTTTGCAAGACATTGCTAACTTTCTGTTCCCAATCTAATCCAGCGTCCAATTCTTCCGGAGAATTAACTACAATTGGTCCTGTATGCATCCTGCTATCAACATCCCTGCCAAGCAAAGGCTCCTTGCGCTCTTCTTCACTGCCTGGAAGAACTTCCAACGTCGAAGATGGTACATCAACTACAATATCGGTCTCTCCCTGTTTGAATTCATTAGTGGATTGAAAATGGTCCAGTATGCTAGACTGTCGAACTTGACTTAAACCATGTGACGAGGGCAAAGCGCTTTTTCTAAAAGCCTTCCCATTACCCCTATCAACTTTAGAACTTTTGGTGGTGGAGACACCGCAGCTATTTCTACCAGAGCCATTGAAGATATACTCCAAAGCACTATTAATAGATGGTCCGGCTGCTTCCATGGCTTCCATAATTTTGGAATACTCAAACCCCATGTCAAGCATTTCTGCAACGGCTTGATCGGAAGAAGATATATTCTTGCCATCCATGGAATTCCCTCATAACAACCTGCTACGCAACACGTATCTGAAAACAAAGCTAAGTAGAGCTACATGAGAAGGGCGCCATGTCCACTGCCAAGTACTTAAACTGGAAGAAGAAAAATCGGATCCTCGTAATTAAATTTATAAGCCACCTTGTACTATCCAAAAAAAAAAAATGGATAAAGTTCAATTTCATCTTGATTCCTCGTCTGTCTATAAGCAAAGCAAAGTTTCATCCTAAATTGAATTTTAAAAAAAAAATCCAAGAACACCAATAACAACGTTCCAAATTCTATGCACGTAACATAGGAACGAGAATGTATCAACCTATGATAGAATAGTTCAGCCAGCGCGAAAGTTATGTAGTACAGATACCTGCGGTGCCAGTAAATTTGAGTCTCTGATGAGCTATCCTCGGATCTCCCCCGCGCCAAATGTTTAAAGTTGCAGCTTGTAGAGTCCCGGAGGGGATTTCGTTACCGGGTGCGAACCGAAAATCACGTAAACGGCACTCCCTTTATTGTCGTTGGAATCCCTTTATGCTCACGACTCACGAGATCGGACGGAGCTCCCCTTATCGTCGTTTGACTCCACTCGTGGTCACGAGCGTTAATCGCAACTTGTCGGTTTTTTTTTTTTAAATTTATTAGGTATAAAAATTGTTCTCCACTTTTTGTAATTTTACTCCATTTTTAGTTAAGTCTGTATAGAATATTTTTATTAAGTTTTATTAACAATTGACCTACTTAGAGAATAATTTGTTAAAAATTTATGAAAAAATGACTCATTATTTTCTCTAAAAATGAAATTTTATTAATGCCACTTATGTACAAACATAAATTGCACAAAACTCTTCTTCATCAATAATTGAATCATATTAAAAAAGTACTGTTCACGTTGCAACGTAGTTTACATAATGAAAGAAAAGTGATAATATACTAATGTATCATATGCTAGATTAAATTTTTTTTAAAAAATAAATTTATTATACAATAAAATTTAATAATGAATTAATATATCATTACATTGGCAATATATTATAATTGTCTTAATGATACTTAAATACATATATTACTTGTATAGAAATTCTATATCAACAATTATTAAACTATATCAAAATAATATAGTCCCCTTCTAACATGAAAATGATACCTATTCATTTAGAAATAAAAAATAAATATAAAAACACAATTTGAAACTTTTAGATTATGAAAATTTTGTTTTACAATTAATAGAATACTTAATTTTTTTATCCGCTTCCCAGTTACAAATAGTAATAAGTATGATCATCGTCGTGCACATAGGTTTGTATACAAATTTTCAAAAAAATAATAATGATAAAAAGTTATTAAGAACGATTATTGATGATTGACACTTAGGTAATAATAAAATGTATTAAGAAAATAGCAATATCACCGCGAAACCATAATATTCATAACATGATGTAATGTGCTCTTTATACAAAGGCAACGTACAACGACATGTTCGCTCTTAACAATAGTTGCAATACATCACCATAAGGTTCCTAGTTCTTCTAGGTGACCGAAAAATCAAATTTTGAGTATTCTAATTTTATGCGTTGAAGTATAGACAGGATGAGATTCTACATACATATATACAAAGAAACCACAAAAAATATCAATATCATTTTTTCGGCGTAAAGAATTCATAACTTCACAATGGACACTGGCAACGTTTCAAAATTCAAGGCAAAACTAACATATAAAACATAGCTTGAAACCTTACTTAAGAGAAAAAAAGGGCAATTGACATACTTATATGAACGACAAAATTCCTGCCAAGTTCCGTCCTTCCACGGTAAAAAGGCAGGTCAAGTCTACAGCTCATCATTGGGTTCTTCACCTTCAGAGCTTGATGAACTTCCACCGCTCTTCTCGTAAATCTGCTTGATCACAGGATTACAAACTGCTTCAACCTCTTTCAATTTGTCATCAAAGTCACCTTTCTCGGCGTTTTGGTTGTCATCTAACCACTCAAGAGTTTCGTTCAAAGTATTTTCAATCTTTTCCTTCTCATCCAAATCGATCTTATCTGCGAGCTTGTCTTTGTCATTGATGGTACTCCTCATATTGTAAATATAAGTCTCCAACTTGTTCCTGGCATCAATCTTTTCCCTAACCTTCTTGTCCTCTTCCGCCAACTCTTCAGCCTCCTTCACCATCCTCTCAATCTCTTCTTGGCTTAAACGTCCCTTATCATTGGTGATTGTTATCGATTCTGATTTCTTTGCTGCCTTATCCTCTGCCTTGACATGCAAGATACCATTGGCATCAACCTCAAAGGTGACTTCGATTTGCGGAACTCCCCTACAGCCATTCAAAAATTAATGGTAAGGAGCTGCAAACTTCATACTACATTTATAATAACCATTGAACAAAGATTGAAAGTAGACCAAAAATTACCTTGGGGCAGGAGGAATGCCAGACAAGTCAAATCTCCCAAGTTCACGACAATCTTTTGTTAAAGTCCTTTCACCTTCGTAAACCTGAAATTTTTTTAATATATAAAGATGTTACGATGTTACGTTTCATATGCAACATAATCAGAACAAAGAAATATTGCGCAATGCAAACGTGGTGTGCATATAATTATACCTTGACAGACACTGTGGTTTGCTGGTCTTGATAAGTCGTGAAAATTTGAGACTTCTTCGTTGGAATCACAGTGTTCCTTGGAATCAGTTTTGTCATTACACCACCAACTGTCTCAATCCCCAGACTCAAAGGAGTAACATCAAGAAGAAGAATGCCTGCAAAAGATAAAGTAGGTGTAAGTTCATAAAACACACAACCCAACAACAAGTTCTTACTTCTCAACGAGAACTTAGTACCTTTTATTTCACCTCCACCTTCACCACTGAGTATGCCACCCTGTACAGCCGCGCCATATGCAACAGCTTCATCAGGATTAATGCCCTTATTTAGTTCTTTTCCATCAAAGAAGTCCATCAACAGCTGTTGGATCTTTGGAATTCGAGTGCTGCCTCCAACTAACACAATTTCGTTGATATCAGTCTTTTTTAAACCTGCATCTTCCAGAGCTCTCTTCACTGGTCCCATGGTCTTCTTGAACAAATCCATGTTCAGTTCCTCAAATCTTGCCCTAGTTAAAGGCTCTGAGAAGTCGACTCCATCAAAAAGAGACTCGATCTCGACCCGGACTTGGTGCTGGCTACTCAGAGCCCTCTTAGCTCTTTCACATTCCCTCCTGAGCTTCCCCAGAGCCCTGTTATCTCTACTGATGTCCTTGCTGTACTTCTTCTTTATCAACTTAATGAAATAATCAATAAGCCTGTGGTCAAAGTCCTCTCCTCCCAAGTGGGTGTCACCACTTGTAGACAGAACCTCAAAAACACCATCATCAATGGTCAAGATGCTGACATCAAATGTACCACCACCAAGATCATAAACCAGAATGTTCTTCTCTCCTCCTTTTTTGTCAAGTCCATAGGCTATAGCAGCCGCTGTGGGTTCATTGATAATCCTAACCACATTAAGACCAGCAATACTGCCAGCATCCTTAGTAGCCTGCCTTTGTGCATCATTGAAATACGCTACAATAAGGTTAAAAGAAGTCAATTAGACAGCATATGTAATCAATGTAAAATGTAAGTTTTTACATACCAAGTGAAAAATAAATCAAATAATACCTGGAACAGTGACAACCGCATCTTTAATTTTCTTCCCTAAATAGGCTTCAGCCGTTTCCTTCATCTTTGTTAGTACCATAGCACTGATTTCCTCAGGGCTAAATATTCTATTTTCACCTTTAGCTTTAACCTGAATATAAGGTTTCCCATCCTTATTGACAACCTTATAAGGTAGAAACTTTATGTCTCTCTGGACCTCTGGATCATCAAACCTGACAATGAGAGAAAATTATTAAACCTAATTCAAGTAATTATTCAAAGAAAAATATTTTCAAATTACTAGACTGGATATTCAAAGAAGTTTACTTACTTCCTTCCAATGAGTCGCTTAACGTCAAAAATTGTGCGTTCAGCGTTGAGAGGCGCTTGATTCTTGGCGGCCTCTCCGATCAGACGCTCAGTGTCTGTAAATGCCACCCATGAAGGAGTTATCCTGTTCCCTTGATCATTCGCTATAATGTCTACGTGGCCATTCTTGTATACACCCACACAAGAGTAGGTGGTACCAAGATCAATACCGATCACAGTTCCGAGTTTAGGAGATTCATCAGCTGCTACGGACAATCCTAATAGAAATTCTGCCAAGCAGAGACAGGAAAAATAAATTCAGAACCAACGGGGATACGAGTTTCACTTCAAATTCTGGTATTACGTTTTTGCTCAAAACAAACACTATGGCAACTCAAAATGTTTGCCTCCCATTAGCTACCGTTTACAAATTAAAAAAAGAATCCAAAATTTCTGCACATAATCCTTACCCATGACAAACAAAAGCAGAAAAGCCATTGCTTTGTTCTTCGCCATCACCACCTTAATTGTTTGTTTCAGACCTCTTTCTTCTCTGTGTATGGTTTTCGTGATCCTTTGGCCCTTGAATTAAATTGGAGCTAATTCAAAGTGAAAGGATGAGACTTATATAAGTTTGGTTGATCAACTTTGCTAGAGTATTCTGTCCAATGGGAATTTGCCAGGTCAGTGTTCGTTGCTTTGCGGTGCCCTCCGTCCCTGCGATTACACGTAGTGTGGCCAATAGATAACGAACACGTCAATCATCAGACAGTCACGGTGACATCCCGAAAGTACTTGATTTGTGAAGAAAAGAAAAAGGCGGGATAGACGGTTCGAATCTAGGACGGGCCGATTTTCTGATTTCTAGGCCCAAGTATTTGCATAGACATCCTATATTCAAGGCTGAAGCCCGGCCTGTAGGATATAATAGAGCTGGTGATCAGAAATTTTTACGCAGTAACACCACCAGAGGCCTGGTTCTAGCGGCACGATCCGGTGCCTCCAAGTCCTGCGGTACAAGAATGCTGCCCAACCCCTTCCGTCTTCCCCAACCCCTACCCTCCTCCCCTGACCAAAAAAAACGCAATAACAAAAAAGGTAGAAATTTAATATTTTTTTAATGAATAAAGGAGCAGACTGGGATTAATATCTCCAACCATCCCGTGCATGGAAAAAAAATGTGAATTATTCATAAATCTATTTAAAGTAACTCAATTTGTTGGGTACTTTTTTTTTTTCCTTTTTATCTTCAAACTAACTTAACATATTCTATAAGTTTCATCCACTTAATTCAATGCCTATTTCTAAATTTAATTTTTTGTCAGTCAAATTAATCCAACCTAAATAATTTTTTAAGTTAATAATTTTATTCTTAAATTAATAACTTTAAAGTTAACTAACTTTTAGGATAATTTATCTATTCTTGAATTATTTTATAGATTAAAAATGCATTAACTATGTAATTTTTAAGTTTATAATTATTATTTTAAGCTTAGAATTGTTTTAAAAAGTTTGAAGTTATTTTTTTAAAAAATCACTAACCCAATCCATGAATCTATAATATCCAAACTTTAATTGAGACTCTCATTATAATTTTTGCAAACTTATCCAATCTATTCTATTTATAACTAATTCACATAAATCGATTCACAAATGAATTATAGAGGCTTGTTTAACAATTGTAAAGACTCGTAATGAAGAAATTTTTTTATCAAAATAACAATGGATTAATGGTTACAAATTATATCCCAAAAAAATATGCTTCACTTATCTCTTATGAAGGGAAGATTGATGAATTTTTTCCTTTTATTTTAGTTGATAGATGTCGCATTCCTACAAATTTGTGTTAATTCCATCCTATAGGGGCTGATGGTTCTTTAGAGGAGCATAATGGAGATCACTAGTGGAACATTGTTCATAACCTACCAGCAAGCCAAATAGAGAAATGGTTTGCTTTTGGTCTTTCAAAGCTTAAGAATAGGAAGTAGTGAGTAAAAGTGAAGTAAAAAACTATATATAAGTTATGCAACCTATATTTATAGGACATATCTTACTTAAGGCAAAGTAGCCATACTTGAAGGGACAATTCAATCTTTTAAAATAAGTAAATGGCAATTGTTGTTCAATTATAATAATTATCTTTAACATCATTCAAATAACATTGTCCAATCCTTATAGCTAGTTTGATCACTTTTACGAAGTATTATTAAATGCTTATGAATCTCATTAGACTCAAGAATAGGTCCAAATCTGACTTAATCTAATACAAGTATTTACTAATTACCAAGTATTTCAATTAATAAAATAGAACAAATCATTTCTCAAAATTTAATTAGAAATATGAATCACATAATATGCATCTAAAATAGATTTTTAACATCATGCCTTTTAATCATCGTGTCCTTTAAATTAGTAAGAAATAATCTCTAAATTAAGTAAGGATTAAAAACTATTAGTGACTGCACATATCAACCACTACCTCTTTAATACCAACTTAAAAGCAAAAACAAGATAATTGTTTTATGTGGGAGATCACTACTATAGAATAACTAATTGAAATTAGGTGTCTAGTGACTTACATATTAATTTTTAATTGACATTAAACCAATATTTTATTAAGTATTATTGTATATTCATTGTTATGATGTCAGTTATATAACTGATATAAAAATGATTATTATGTCAATTTTTTACTAAAAAATGACATATTTTCTTTTCAAAATAATTTTTTAACATTTCATGTCAATTTTTAATAAAAATATTCACATGAAATGTTTACCTAATATTTTTTTAATATTGATTTTTGGCTTCTGCACTAGAATATATGTGATTAGAATTGAAAAAATTCAACATTATACCAAAAAATTTGTATTTTAAGTTAAAAATTTTGAAAAAATATAAATTTATGCTCAACTGTCCATTTGGAGTAAATTTTATGTTAATTTTATATAATTTTTCAAGATTTTATCTATTTATAATTACCTTTCCTAAAATTGTAAAAAATGGTCATTTTTATAAGCTTTTTCCACTTATTCTTCATTTGCATTTTTTTTTCAATAGGTTTTGATCTTCATTATAATATTTTATCAAATACATAATAAGCATTTACACTCAAATATAACTTTAAAAATTATACAAAGGAAATACAAATAAAAATATCTTAAAAAATGCACGAAAATAAAAAGCAAAGATATGAGGAATAGAAAGAAGAAATGCACTTCTTATAGTTTGAACCAATAGCTTGAAATATTAAGATATTTTCTTTATACTCAATATTAATTAAAAGAATTTTGGTAACTGACTAATATATGATAAAGGATGGAGAGATATTTAAGATTCTACAAAAGGAGTTAAAAGAAAAAGATTTTTTGATTTATAGTGTAAAAATATCACTACATCTACAGTTTTTACTAAACTTTTGCGATACTTTTACATATCAATTAATTCTAAAATCAATATCATAAGTTTCCTTATTTTCTTAGTAGCCTTCAAATGCTATAAATTTTAGCATTGGTTAAGTTGAAAAATGACGTTTTAAGTTTCTTATTAATTTGAAAAATACAACTATGTCCAAATAGACATTAGATAATTCTAAAATTAATATTTTAAATTTTTTTATTTTTCAAACAATTTTCAAATATCATATATTATAACATTAGTTAAGTAAAATCACTATGTTAAGTTTTCTAATAATTTAAAAAGTGTCACACGTTCAAATAGATATCAATTATTTTTAAAGCTAACATTTAATTTTTTTTTATTTTCTCAGTAATCTTCAAATATCACACATTATAATGTCAATTAAGAAAAAAATAATTATTTTAAATTTCTTGATAATTTTAAGAATATCACTATATTAAAATAAACGTCAATTGTATTTATTAATTATTATTTTATTAATTTTAATAATTTTAAAAATATTATCGTATTAATATAAACATCAATTTTATCTTTTACTAACATTTATCCACCAATGTAAAATTTTAAATTTATTGTATTGTCTAATTTTTGTAAGCACAAGCATAGGCCAATACAAGCCAATACATCTTAATTTTTTTTAAATTCATGTTTAAAATTCTTAAAATGATTATTATTTTAATTCTTATCACATATTTTTTAGTACATATTAAATATTTTCATTCTTTTTCTTTACAATCAATTTTTGAACTTTTTGTATATTCTAGTGTCATTCTCTTATTCTTTAATTTTTTTACTTGCCAGTGCTACATTTTTTACCATAATAAAAATATATAGAGGACTCTCAGTATTTACTTTTTTTTATAAGATTCTAATTTTATAAATTTCAAATCAATTAAAAAAATTTATAATCAAGAAAATAATTAAATGAATTTATTGAATTGTCTTTTATCTTAAAATACTTATGCATTAATAGTAAATAGTAATGTTTGAATTTTTTATTTGCATGACTCTATTACATTATCATTTCTTGTTTTTAATATTTATATGAGCTAATTTGATTTATATTTAGCTAATTAATTTTTTGAAGGCAAAAAATAAATCTATTGATAGATTTTTTTTAAGAGAAAAATAGTAATAAGATGAAGAATAACCTAATTAAAAATTCAGTACTGAATACACTACTACATCAATAGTGATCTATTTAGTTTTATTCCCAACTAATAGTTGAAGCTCATGCTCGGAAAAAAAAAAAACTTAATATTTTAATTTTTTTTATATATACTTTTGCATTAAAAAATTGAATGAAATTCATACTAAACGGGAGGAAAGTCTAAAACCTTAATTCCTTCTAATTGCGAAGTCTACATATTCCAAAATTCCATCAAAATCAATACAAATTAACGATATTCAATAATTTTTATGTAGTTTTAAGTCCTATAAATCTATCTGAACGGAGCAAGGGGATTAGGGCTGCGTGATGCCTTGGATCTTCTAAGCTCTTTACACACATTATCTAACATGCCCAGAAAGTCCCTTACAATCACAAATATCCGCAACAGATTTGCATCTTCTTTGCTCACATCCCCATGAAAATACTCTGTAATTTCTTTGACGCGAGCCAGAACACCATCTTCATCTTCTCGCAAGTCCTTCAAGCATTTATCCGCATACTTTATGAACGACTTCATTGAATTCACAAAGTTCTCACTTTTTTCATCCATACTTAATTCCTTATAAATTAAATGTTGTAGTTTAACCATTCCTTCTGATAAGTTCGCCACAGAGCTTGCGAGAACATCCATGTCAACTGCAGCTGTCTTCTTTACATTGAATAGTTCAGTACTCAAACCAGAAACAAGTTCGAGTCCCATCTTTCTATAATCTTCTTCTTTCTCTTCCTCTGTTCTGTTTTTACTTTTCTGGTTGATTTTGCCCATTATGCTATCTGAAGCTCTGATCCCTTCTGACCGCACAATTTCCTGAACTACAAAATGCAGCAGGGTAGTTTTGCCATCTGTTCCCTTGACATCAGCAAGTTTGAGAAGGGCATCAAGCTTAAATGCTCTGGCACCTCCTCTGATTGTCCCCACATTCATTCGGTTTCCTGTTTTCAGAACAGCTTCAAGTAACTTCAAGAAGAGCCTACTTGATCTTAGTTCCTTGCATGCTTCCTAATAGGGGAAAGGACAAACTGAGAAAAAAATTTCAACAATCTCAATGCTACTTATTTTCATTCATAATGTCTCGTTCAACAAGACGCAAAATGCAAGGTTCAATATTTGGCGCCATGTTTATCAAATACAATTGTTATTAGATTGTGATTATCACAATTGCAGTAAGTACCACTCTTGCAGGTCAATGATGTGCAATTTAGACTTATAAGGACTAGAACAATCGTAAATTACAATCTTAAACCATTTGTGATACAAAACTAAGTTTGTGTCCAACCAAGTGAGATTGAATGAATGTGTCTCAGTGGGATTAGTATTTTTCAAAGTTTCTTGACTTTCATCGAGACAAAGTTGTGAGATTTGGTTAGGTGGTCACCTCTAGCATTGAAAAGGAGTTCCTAAGGTGGACAACCTCATCCTCAAAAGTTTCTCTGTAAAGCATGGCTTCAACCCGTTGAAATGCAAAGGGTACGCTCAGCATTGCTCTAACAAATCTTTCTGCGGATCCCAATTCATTGATGTCTCCTTTGTAGCTTGAAAGCTTCGCTGCCTCTTCCTTCGTGGGTACCATCTTCACCAAAGCTTCTAACTGTTGCAAATACAAGCCCTTCCCTGCAATTACATGATATAATCAGATAAAAAATGTAGCAGCATAGCATTAATATCATCATTTATTATTATAATATGTCGTAAATGCACATTCAAGCTGTAACGACTTAAAATAAAATTACCGGTCGGAGGGTGTTGAATCCATGCTATCCATACTCAGAAAACTTTATGGGGCTATTAATTATTATTTATTTGCTTTGAAAATTTCCCACACGTTTCTGACAAAGGCACTCAGGAATAAACAAGGAAAATATGCTACTTTTTTTTTTTTTGGCTAATTATTGAGGAGTATCGGCACTACCTTGTATCAAGGCATCGCATACTTGTTCTGATGTCACACTCAGAGCTTTGGAGAGAATTGTTATATTCTGAAGCCTTTTTGGCTCAAGTATATGCTTGCTTGGAGAGGGGCTTTTGCTCTTTGTTTCATCATTCCTCGTCGAGTTTTGAAGATCGTAGCCGAACAGTGACTCAATCATTTCCTCATCCAACCTGTCTTAGAATCATAATTAATTAATAAGTAAAAACAGAAGGAAATTGTTGCTGTGAATGAAGATTGAAGAATAACTTACTCGAATGAGCTTGATCGCAGCTTATCCCAAACCATTGTTCGGTTAGGGGCAGCTCTTACTTTGTCCCAATGGAGAGGTTTCAGTTTCGGCAGTGGCGCAACATCTTTACCCAACGGCGTAAATTGAGGATGGTATGACGGCGGAGGAGGCGGGGTTTTCACGTTGTTGTGATTACCTTTAAACGGCGGCGGTGGAGGAATGCTCGGAGGCGATTTTGAAGGACTAGGTTGAGATGGAGAAAGCATTTCATTTTCTCGATTTTGATTTGAATACCTCGGGGATGTTAAATTGTGAAGTTTTAATGAAAGTTGAGATTCAGAGGAAATTTCAGACGAATAAGAGCGAGAATGCAATTGGACCAGAGGCATTTGTACCGGTGGTGGCGGAGGCGGCGGCGGCGGCGTGAAGTTTTGTGTATATTGTAGAGTAGTTTCACTCTTTTCCTCTTCGTGTTTCGGATCATCTGTGTGTGAAATTGAATTCTGTGAAGACGAAGGAAGCGAATTTTTAATTAGAGTTTTCGTATCAGTGGAATTATCCAGCGAGAGCTCTGGTTGTGATGCTTCAGGAGACACACACAATGTCTCTCTTATACCACCTGCTGATGCATTGGAGACTCTGACATTTGATGACTGTGAATCCACAAAGGAATGGAAGCTTTCATTATCGGATGAATTGCATTCCATCGGGATAATTTTATCATCAGACTCAAATTTTTCACCGCCAGATTCAGATTCATACGTCACTGATTTGGTATCCTCGTGAATAGAAACAATTTCCTTTGTGCAAATACTGCTAGCATTATCATATTCCGAGCTCATCACTTCTTGGTTTGGCTCATAAATTGTATCACATTTGTGACTGCCAGGATTTGAAGTAGTATTCACATTCATAGCCTCAGAAGTTTGTTTCAAGCTGTGCTGCTCTATACCTTCGCCCAATGAACTAAGATAAAACGGATCTATGCCAGAGTTCATACTCACCTTGCTTGCTGAGCTCTTTTTTTTGCTATAAAGCGACCTTGTTCTTTTGGCTTTGTTATTGTGATTTCTGAATTTCCTGCTGAAGACCCATACAAGCCCAAGAGCACCAAATACAGCAGCCACACCCACAGATGCAAGAACAGCTCTAAGTATTGTTTTAGCTCCGTCTCTATCATCATTTTGGATACCGTGAGAAGGCGGATTCTGGCGGTGGTGATGCCGCGAGCGAGCATGGACGTGCGGTACCGATAGAGGAGGAGTGGGAGGCTTAGATTCGCTGCTTGGTAACGGAGAAGGTGACAGAGAGGCATACTCAGAATCACCGTTAGGTGGTCGTGTGTGGATGAAACTCTTAAGTCCAAGCAGAGCTCTCAACTTTCTCACTATTAGGGCTTCTTTCTCTTCAATCTCATCTTGTCCCGAGATTCTCTCAATCTGTTTTTCATTTTCTCTTGCATTCTCCTCCGTATAATACATCTCTGATAGGCCATGGACATGGAAGTTACGCAAAGTTTCTTCTGCATTCCAGAGTGCATCCACAGACAAAATATGTGTTCTCTGCAATGATAATGGCAAAAAGGAGAAGATGAAAATGATGAAGATCATGCGGACAAACTCTGAAACATTTGTCATTTTTCACCACCAAAAGGCATAGGACATCAACGTTACTTTCCCATATAAATCTGATCTCCCATTTGTTGCATTAGAATTTCAAGTTAAAAGAAAATAAAAAACGGGTGTTGGGAAATGGAAAGTGCTGGTAATGTGTGTGGAAGATCTAGCAGCAGCAGAGTGCCTTTAATGCTACTCCAAGGAAACTCTGAACCAAGCAGTTGAAGTTGTAGTTGTACAGAATGGGCCTTCTTCACATCCCCGTTTAAAGTTACTGTTTAACATCCCTTCTCACCCTCCATGAAAATCTCTCTGAATAAACCCTGTTAGATGTGTAAGTAGAACACTGTTTGGCAAAAGCAAAACCTTTACCTCCTTTAAATTTGACCTATCTCCTTTGTCTTGTATGCCTTTTCGAAGTATTTGTCGGGTTCAGATAAAGTCAGGGGTTATTCCGCCGCTCATTATCATAAGAGAACAGCTTACCTTTTTAGCAATCTCTATCTGTTAAAAGAAATAGTTCAGCTTATGTGGGATTTAGCCCTGGAATGCATGGCCTTTGCAATTGAATAAAACTTTAAGTCCATTTAATCTAAATCAAATGAGGGAAAGTGGGTCCTTTGTTGTTGGTCTTGCCTGGCTATATAGGGGTTATTTGCCTATTGAAAATTTCTCCATCACAATGATTATAAGAGGGGAATAGCTAATGAGGAACACTAAAATGGCCCCCGCCCTTCTGGCAGGAAAAATTTAAGAAGGAAGGATGTATGTCAAAGCCAAAAACAAGATATTGATTGTTTAATTATGACTGGCTCAAAGTCATTTTCCCTTTTTCAAAAGTTTTCCCTTTCGAATGGTTATTTTTTGCTCTTTTTTTTTTTGTTTTTTTTGGACCGAAATATGGCACCCACGATTTGGGTTGGTGGGAAGGATGTTGACTTCTTTTACCATTAGAAGAATAGTGAGATTAGTCTCTCCCAGGTCTTCGCTGCCCTGCACCTAACCATGATACTTTGTGATACTCAAGTAGGAAAACAAAGGAGAATTGGTGATAAAGTATCTCGTTGCATGGACAATAGCATATACATTGATAAGTTTTTTTAAATTATATATTGTAATATTAAATTACACATTGAGCACTCACAAGACTATACTAATATATTAAATTACTAATACTAATTATTTTGTGTGTTCTTATATATATATATATATATATATATCATTTCACGAACGATATAAAAAAACTTGTTTGTAACTAGTATTACTTTATGGTACCTTTTGGCATTGCAAAAAAGGGGCCAAGAAACAAGGAAGAATAACAAAAGAGAATCAAAGATAAGAAAGAAGGGGAGAATAAACTAAATTGAAGAAATATAAAAAAGTGAATATTGGAGAGTGATATAAGAATTTAAATTAATCATAAATTTTCATATTTTCTCTTAGTTAATTAAAACTTAAAAATAATAAAAAATTTATGACATAACAAATTTCCTCTCCCCTTCAGTTTTTTTTTTTAAATTATTAAAAAAAAGCCATTCCTAACTTTATCCTAACAACTTAATAGTAACTCATAATTTCTGATCAACATTTTTTTATAAAGGAATTAATATCGATATTAATAATATTGGAAAATGTAATATTAGAATAAAACAACAAAATTATCCCACGTAGATCTTTTCAATGGGAATGGTATTGTCTTATTCTCATTATTTGTTGCCATCCCATTCCATCTGATAGAAGGAGGTATTGATGTCATGGCGCAATGGCAGAGACAAAACAAGAAGGAGGGTGAAACTTCAATTTGCATAACACGTAAATCCATGTTTGGATTGTCAATAAAAGTTAGGCTTTATGGTTGCCAGAAACCAGACCTAAAATATCTGTCTCTATACACATGTCATGTTGGTTTTTGCATCGTCCAAGTCTTTGGAGTTATGTAACGTGCTGCTGGTGCTGGCTACAATATACCATATATGTACCTAGTGAATCATGGACAACAAACAAGCAGACGAACCAACCAAACAAAAGCGAATCCGATGCAAATTATTTTGTCAGAAATAATTTTTACAATGGCAGGCACTGCTTTTTCTTCCTCTTTTTTTTTTTCCTTAAATATTTTCTTTTGCTTGCTTCGTCCTCTTCTTTCTCTCCTTTTGTTCTTATGGTTTTCTTTTGTTTACTTTTTAATTCTATATATTCCATGTTTTCTGGATAAAATCGATCATCGCTTTTTATTTGTTTAACATTTTCACCTCGTCCTTCTATTATTTTGTTTCTCTGGTAAATAAAAACATCAGGTGGCACCGTGGCATATGTGGTACGGAATCAAATAATTGATCACGAACACGAGGCCTTTACTCGGAAGGTCCATGGAAACGCACTGGACGCGATCTCTTTATACTTCTGTGAGGTGGGCTTTGATTGCATGTAAAATGGACCTCAAGTACGCCGCAAAACATCATATGATCTATTATGCGGTCCATTAGATATAGACACCAAATTGTGGCAATATATATATATATATATATATATATATATATATGTATATGTATATGTATATGTATATGTACATGTATATGTATGGTCACCAAATATAAAATGTACAAAAGGAAAGTGGGATTTGAGAAACAAATAACTAATACAGGCTCATCAACAACGAGATTTTATATAGGGATTTAGCAAATAGTTGATTCCATATTTTTAGTTAATTGATCGATTCAAATAATTATTTGAAGTATTTGATTTATAGATATTTTGATTAATTGATCACCATCAACCAATTTGAAAAATTAAGGAATTCAACATTTTTAATTAGTTGATTTATAAAAATTATATAAAAGGATAAATTTATTCTCAATTGCATAATTATATATATTTATTATTTTACTTAAAATATTAGAAAGAAAAGTTGAACCCCAGACCTTATACCTTATAATAAATAAAAGAGTGCTCGATAAACATATAAAATGTGATAGCAAGTGCACAGGCTTGGCCATATAAGCCCGCAAAAAATATAAAAAAAAATTGATGTATCGTCACCAAATATAAAATGTACAAAAGGAAAGTGGGATTTGAGAAACAAATAACTAATACAGGCTCATCAACAACTAGGTTTTATATAGGGATTTAGCAAATAGTTGATTTCATAGTTTTAGTTAATTGATCGATTCAAATAATTATTTGAAGTATTTGATTTATAAATATTTTAATTAATTGATCGCCATCAACCAATTTGAAAAATTAAGGAATTCAATATTTTTAATTAGTTGATTTATAAAAACTATATAAAAGGATAAATTTATTCTTAATTGCATAATTATATATATTTATTATTTTGCTTAAAATATTAGAAAGAAAAGTTGAACCCCAGACCTTATACCTTATAATATATAAAAGAGTGCTCGATAAACATATAAAATGTGATAGCAAGTGCACAGGCTTGGCCATATAAGCCCGCAAAAAATATAAAAAAAAATTAGCTAATCCATGGATGCCCCCAGGCAACTCTTATTATTAAATTTTTTTTCTATTAAAAGTAATTAAATTATTAAATATATATATATAAATATCAAATATTGAATTCTAAATGTAAAAGAAAGAAAGTACCTTTAAGGAATATTAAATTAAGTTAGATTAATTTTTTTTGTAAATTGTAATTAGGTAATTAGATTTTTTTTCATTATGTATAATAGATTAGTGAATAAGGTTAAAAAAATTATAATAAATCATTGGTTATTAAATTGAAAATTAGGTTAGATTAAAAAAAAATTCAAATGCTTAAAGAATTATTAAAAATTTTAATAGTTAAAAAAAAAATCCTACAAGCAAGACCATACCTATGATGGCTTAAGCCTATATAAGTTTTGCCCACATAAACATACAAAAAATGTGAATTCTAAATAAGGATGCTTAACCTACTCTATAACCCCAGCCTACCCACGTTGTTTATAGGTTTTCTACCTATTTTACATGCTTATGTTCAACTATTAAGCTATTAAATATTTTTATTTTTATGTGTACTAATTTAACATGTAGTTATCATGACCTATTTTCTAACCAGTCATGACTAGTGTGAAAACATCTTACAAATGTCCTTACCAATCTTTCTTTTTTATTTTTTCCAAAAATCTGATTGTTTTTGTAAAACACAAAAATCTAAATAAATTTTGACCAATAATTTTTTTTTCATAAATGTTACTTTTAAAAACTTTAATATTTTATGAGTAATTAAATAGAAATATAGAAATATACTATGAAAAATTGTTTTTTAAAGACATTATGGTGAATGAAAACTTCATAAGGATACCATTTCACAAAAAAATCATGAGTTTTTTTTTTGTATGATTTTTTTATCCATTTATAAGAATGGAGGTTGTTAACCCTTGTATAAGGATGTAGAAATTAGCAATTCTTACATACATACATACATATACATGGATGATAGGGATTGCTAGCCTAAATTCTATTTTATTCATTTAAACGAAAAAATTATATTATTAATTTAATAATAATAAAATAATAAAAAAAATTATATTTAATTTGCTATAACTATTGTAACATATTTGGTATGATAAAATAAAAAATGTATGTTTAATAAGCATTATGAAATCGGAATCCCCATTTTATAATAAAAGTGGTGAAATGACCATTTTATCATTTATGAAAAAACTTTTTAACACTCTTATCTCTCATATTTTTCATATATTTTATTATTCTCTTTATTAATAAAAAATAAAATAATATTATTTATATTATGGTATTTATATTTTTAATAATAAAATTTAAAATAAAATATTTTTGTATTTTTTATAAAAATTATTTAATATATTTAATTTTGTATTAATGATAATTTTGATAATTAATTTTGAAATATAGTAATTTTCCAATTATTGATCCCATTATCTATTTTTTAATTTAATATGTATTATTATTTTACTATTTAATATACTTTTTTACTATAAAATATATAAATTTTTAATTATAAATTAAAAATAATAATATCATCTTTCATGTAAATATGGTTTCAATAATATATTTTATTTTAATTTTTAAAGGTATTATTATCATTGACCCATTTTTTCAATTCCATTCATATAATATTTATTATACTAAATATAATTATAAAATAGAATGCTTATCCATTCCTAACCCTACAAAATATAATTATTAAATAGTTATTTCACTCCATCGTACAAAAAGCAATATTAATTTCTTAATTTAATAAGTATATTTATTACAAAAATAAAAGATAATGAATTGAATTAACTTAACTATTCTAAATTAATAAGTATTATTATTTTACTAGTTAATATTTGTTATATTAAACATAATTATAGAATGGAATGTTCATTCCATTCCTAAATGCTACAAAATATAATTATAAAATGGTTATTCCATTTCATCATACTAAATGCAATATTAATTTTTTAATTGAATAAATATATTTATTACAAAAATAAAAGAAAATGAGCTGAATTAACTTAAATATTTTAAATTAATATTCCTCTATTCAAATTATTTAAATATTTTTATTACTTTATTATCATTAAATTAGTGTCATAATTTTTTATCCCAAAAAAAGTGAAAATTGCTGACCTTTGTAAATGGATGTAGAAACTATCAATCTCTATCTTTCTCTCTTTATATATATGCATGTGTGTGTGTGTGTGTTCGTGTACATACAAATATGCAAATATTTCAAGTAAGAGAAATTAATTGCGGTTATTAAGTTCAACATTAAAGGATTAAAATATAAAGTCATATAACTTTTTTTAAGTAATCATATGACTATTTTTAGTGGTTATATAACCTTCATCAATATTTTAATCTTAACAATCAATACAAAATTTGATGATCATTATCCACTTCTCTCACCTTTTATATAAAAACACTTGAAATGTCCGTTATAAAAGCACTTAGGAGAAGTGAATCATCACCATTAGGTCTTACATTAATGGTCAAGATTAAAATAAAATTAGAAGTTAAGTGATCACTTAAAAAGATCGCATCATCACTTAAAAAAAATTATTACTTTAAGTTTTAATTTTAACAATTCAATACTAAATTTAATAGTCGCAATTCACTTTCACTTAATATTATATATATATATATATATATATATATATATATATATATATATATATATATATATATATATATATATATATATATATATATATATATACACACACACACACACACACACACACACACACACACACACACACAATATGTGTACATATATATTGTGTGCAATTTTTTTTATGTACATGCACTTTATTTACAATAGCTTTGCATAAGATTAGTATTTGTCACAATCCTTTCATGTTGTGATCGGTTTAGAACTTAAATTTCAGTTTTCACCATCCTAATTAGATCTTAAAACATGGTATTATCATACATTTACTACATGAAATTTATTTTTTTATAAATAATATCAAAATATTTACAATCAAGCATCTTTACTAAATCACATTCAACTGCACCTTATAAAACCTAAAACTTATTCCTATGTACAACTAACGAGACAACTATGGTTGTCATTCATAAAGTATACTCTAAAGAATCTATGTTGTGGTGCTAGTGTAGAAGGAGCTTTTAGAGTTGGATTTGAAAAAAAAAATTAAAAAAGTGAGTTTTAAAATTCAATAAGTAAATAGTTTACTTAAAGATACATATAAAAATGTATAATTTGATGGGTATCATTGCCCTTTTTTCTATTTAAATTAATTCTCATCTAATTAAACATACTTATTCTTGGCAATACAAATAATAACAAATATGAATAAATTAAATAAAAAGTATTTAAATTTTCTTTTAACTCTCAATTAGTCTTATCCATGTACAAATCCAACTTTATTGCTTAGAATCTTATCTTATCCTTTTACAAATAACTTTTTTAAATCTAGTACTATTTCACATTTCACATATCAATCTCTTTTTTTCACATTTCAATTTGTAAACACATCTCAACCTCAAATTTTAACATCGTAATCAATTATAATAGCACCCACAAGCTCAAAATGTACATATAACACCTATAAATGACTATAACACCTTATAATTCCACAAAATAAGTAAAATTGGGTAACATAACCATCTAAAGAGCAACCTTAAAAGTTATAATTGACTATATAGTCGATTATAGTCATTTAAAGAGTAACTTTAGATATTATAATTGAATATATAGTTGATTATTAACTTGAAATTGGCAAAAACTTTGCATTTTTACTGTTCATTTGATCAAATTTTGCTATTCTTTCAACATTCACAACTACAAAACCTAGAAATTAACATAAAACAAGGCTTCATTCTCATATTTGAACCATTCATAACCATAAACATATTTTAAAACAAAGCTTTATAGCATTTAATCATCATATTCCAACTATTCACAAATTTAGCAATTCTAATGAAAATTAAGTAAATGATTTACTTATTTGTATATAAAGGAGATGTAAGAAGGTTGAAAAAATAATTGGTTTGTCCTAATCAATATCAATTCAAGAATTTGTGAAGAAATGTTTACTGATCCCAAATTCTTCATCAAAAGTCAAAATTCAATAAACAACCCATCAAAAACCATGGAATTAAGTGGAATTCCCTTGATTTGTACTAGAATTGTAGTTAATCCCTTGAATTTGGTGGCTTAATCTTGTTTCTCCACTTGAAAAAGAATGGATTTTGAGTGAAAATGGTTTCTAAAAATTATATGGTTGCAGTTATATTGGATTTAAGGGTATTTTGATAAATAAAAGTTGATTTTGGGGCAAAATAAAAAAATAGTTCTTAAATCTCTTACACACACACTTACTTAATTTCTAATTACACATTACCCTTTAATTATTTCATTTCCTCTTCCTCTTTCTAATTTACCTCCTACTTTAACACAAAACTTTATTAATTTCAAATATACTCTCATCCTAATAACAATTATAATACACACAAAAATGCTTTTAAATATTGCTTGTTTTGTAAGGGGTGTAATAGTATTTGGTTTCTTTAAAATAAAAAAAACTTTAATCACTTTTAAAATTGCTAGATTAATTTGATGCATTAAATTATAGAACTTATGTGTTCTAGAATACTGCACAGTCTCAAAATGATAGCATGATGGTAACAATATAATGATTGCACTAAAAAGCCTTTATTGATTAGACCAAGCTGCTCCCAATCAAGGTAATGAACTACTTAGGTGCAACATGGCTGAAGAGGATCATACTGATCAAGGAACTGTCTCAAAATTTCTCATCCTAACTAGGAATGCAATTGAAAAAAATCCTTCTTATTCAGGATTGAAATTGTTATAGTGTGTGCTGATCAAGGAGAATAACTAAAGACGCTTTTGTTTTTTAGGTTAAAGATAAAGCGACACATACTGATCAAGAAGAGCATTTGAAAAAGCCCTTATAAGTATTTTATATTATATATATATTTTTAATTTTTTCACAGCAAATTACTGTGAAAAACTCTTGACACCTATTTCATATGGCAAATTCGCCGTGGAACAACAATTTCATAAAGAAAAAGAAATTAAGAAATAAGTATAAATTTTGTGGGAATAATTACGAGGAATGATTCCTACTCGGATTTTCCTGCGGTCTGGTAAAAACTGATTCACCAATGATAAATTAATTATTTCCTCCGGCGTAAGCCACTGTATAAAACATTATTTTTTTGAGTGTATTTGTTTTCTCTAAAAAAAAAAAAAAACTCAAAATTTCTCATTTTTATTCTCTCCCGTTCCCCCTTCCTTTAATTTTAGATTAGCATCTTCCTTTTTACACAATGAAAATAATAGAGACTATAATATTCTATTTATTTATATAATAACACATATTTTATTTATAATTTTATTTTTAATAGTGATAATTTAATATTTTTATATATTTAATTTTTAAGTTTTCACAAACAATAAAAGAATTTAAGGAAAAAAGCACGACTAATAAATGCAAAACTTAATTTTCTTATATAAATGCAATAATTTTTTTTTTAGGTTTATGTTCTTGTCAACAATATCAGTATATTATCAGTATTTCAAATTAATGGACGTTATTATATCATTTAATATTGAATTTAATTTTAATAACTTTTATTTTATTTCACTTATATAATTTATAATTATAAATTCATTTTTATATATTAGACAAGTTTACCATATTTTCCAATCAAATATATTTTAATTAGTTTTGTGATATAAAATATTGCCTTTATAATACATTACATAAAAATTTTAACTTAATAAGTTCTGTTAATTTTAAAATTATAACGTCTCATTTTTTTTCTTAATCCATGCACACCGTGGTATTTCACCAGATTTCGTATTCAACCCAACATCTTCTAATTCTGTTTAGCTTAACTACGTCATCAAAGCGTACGTGTAACAACTTGCAGTACACCCGTCAAGTTTCACTTCTTATTTCTTTCTCGACTAATTGTGAGGAAGGACTAAGTTTTTTAATTCGGAAATTTTGGTAAAAATTAATAAGGATGCAAATTTCATCTAATATTAATATAAATTAATTTTATATTATTATTCATTAGTATATTATCATATAAATAAAAATAATAAAAATATTATTATTAATAATAAGATTAATAATTTTTTAATGATATATTATTTTTATTTATTAATTATGTAAAAAATGGATGATAATAAATAATTTTAATTTTAAAATAAATAAATTATAATTTATTAATATATTTTTATTTAAAATTAATTAATAAGTAAAATTATTAAATATTTATTTAGATAATAAATATAACATTTGAAAAAATAGTAAATATATTTTTAATTTTTTAAAATAATACTTAAAAAATTAGAGGAAGTAACTCAATTAATAGTCCCGTGAGCTCGGGGGGCTTAGATTTGTAGTGCGCGGACGAAGTCGATTGCATGATAAACGCGTATTTATATAATTTTGTGAGGCGAATGCTTGAATTGCGAATGAATCTAACAGCTGTCGTCCTCTTTTGAATCTTATGCATATCCATAGCTTGTCGACTTTTACATATCGTCGTTTAGCTTTTGACCGTCGTAACGCGGTTTCGCGCCGCCTCTATCAACCCAATTACCCTTTTCCTCCTCCATTTTCACAAGAGTCAGTAAAAACTGGAATCCTAGGTCCTAGCCCCGCTTTGTCCCTTTGTTAGACCCTCTATCATTATATGTTGGACGAGATGGAATGCAACAAAATGAAAAAAAAAATCTATTTGATGTATATTATAAAATGAAAATATTTATTTTTTAGGAAATGTTTATTTTATTAAATAAAAATAATAATATGAACATTTCATAATTTTTAAAATATTTTTTTGACATTCTTATTATTCATATTTTTATTTAAATATATTGAAAATTATATTTTAATAATATTATTTAAAATAAAATATTTTTTATTCTTAATTTATAAGAATTATTTAATGGAAAAATTTGATAGGTTAAATTTTTTATACTTTTATTATATTAAATTTTGTGTCAATTATAATTTTGATAATTAAATTTAAAATATAATATGTTGTAATTATTGATGATATTATATATTTTTATTCAAAATATATTATGTTTTAATACAAATTATTTATATTCAATTATAAATAAATAAAAAATGATAATATTGTCATTCATATAAATATAATTTCAAATTTCTACTTCATTTTTATTTTTAAAAATATTATTATTAATTTATTTTTATTCTATTTTTATAATATTTATTATATTAATTATGATTATGAAATGAAATACTCATTTTGTTCCTATATATATCAAAATTAAATTAATGACTCCATTCTATTTAGTTTATGAAATTACTATCACCTACTAGGTCTAGCTCCCAATAGCTCCTATAAGATAGAAACTTATTACTATAGCTTACAACCACATATTGTCAACCTAATAATTGAAGTGTAATTTTAATTGTTTTTGTCATAATTTCATTGTATTTAGACAGCAGATCAAGTAGTTACAACACCAATTGCATCCAACGAACCATTTTGACATGTTCTTTTCAAGTTTCCACTGTCTTCCATGTATTGTAGAATAAAACATAGACTCACGAAAAAGAGGAATTGATGTTGAATTTTGTGGCCTGCTGAAGCTGAATTTTTGCACACATGAATTAATTTCATTTAGAAATTTTCCTTGGAGCTTCCTCATACTCTATCAATTTTCGTCTGAAATTCCTGGCTACGATTTGTCTTTTCACACGAGGACAAGAAAGTGTCAAAACAATCTTTGACTTTTCTTTATCACCATGGACAAGCCACCCGTGATCATATTAGAATTATTAGAAAAATCAACAAATAATTAGATGAGACAAAGCCTGCGCGAGGCATCTCAAATAATTAAATTTTTAATGGGTTTAGATTTTTTTTCCTTTTCCTTTATTATGTTTCTCTTTTTTTAAAGATAAAAATAAAATTTTTATTCTCATTTTTGTTACTTTTTTTATTGAAATGCACAATTTTAAATAAATAAAAAAATTTATATATATTTATTTTCAAATTTTACTTTATATTTTTTTTATAAAAAATACACCAAATTTAAATATATTTTTAATTTTTATATAATTAAAAAAGGGTGAGTATAACTACTTCTCTCAATAGTTTAATAAAGATGAACCTTTGACTGCAAACCATTATCCATAGACCATCCAATTAACTTCCTTTTTTTTTTCTCCCCAAATTAAAGAAGAAGGAAAAAAAAAAAAAAGCATGTGCATGATTAGGACGGGTAAACCTGCCCTGGGCTATGCAATCGCATGGATTTACCTAACGCAGGTATATGCATTAGAGGATGGAGATTCTCTAAAGTGACAGAGTAATCATATCCATTGATTTTAAAATTAATAATTCTAAATATTTTAAATAAAAAAATTATGAATTATTAATTTTAAAATTAATAAATTTAATGTCTCACTTTTCCCTCTAAAATGCCTTGCCACTTTGGAAGATCTTGTTCCATGCATTAGAAGAGGTACTTATCAATTTGTATCTAACCACCAAGCAAGTCATGCGGTCAATAAAGCAGCCGACAATTTGTTACATTGCTACTAGAGTTTCTATTTTTCATTTTTTGAAAAACTTTTTACCGGAGTGTTATTCCACTAACCTCCCCCCCCCCCCTTTAACATCCCTCCTTTTCTCATTGACCAATATTACTCTTTTTATATACTGATTATATTATATTGGATATCCGAATTTTTAAAAGAGCACATTTTGACCGCTGCTTAAATCGTTACAAATATTTTAATTACAAAAACAAGATGGTCTAGTTTTGAGTTACCGCCTATGCATACATACAACAAAATATTCATACATATCAAGAAATGTAAATCATTTATTTACATCTTAATCTAAAATGGACTGTTGGTATTATCGATCAAATCTTGAAGAAGTAATTATAATTATTTAAATATTTTTTTAACTCCTAATTTCATATAAGTGGGTAGATATTGTTCAATGATATTGAATTTGATCTAGAATTTTATTATAATTAATTAATTATTAATTATTTTTATTTAAGTTAAATTTTTATATTATAATAAAATTAAAATTATTTATCAAATAAATATTTATATTAAGTAAGAGTTTGGAGTATAAGTGAAATAACACTAATGTTAAGTTTCATAATTTTAATACAAATAAAATATTATTTTTTATCAATATATATATGCAAATGATACTTTCTTACAAAAATTGCTTTCTTATAAAAAAAACATAGTCAAAGAGATCATTTAATTCATTTCAATAATAAAATAAGTTTTATTTCCTAAAAAATAAAAAAAAGTGAGTTATTTGATTCATCATTATCTAACAAAGTAGAAGAAATAGAATTTTTTGGAAAGTCCTACTTCTTAGAAAACATAAAAAATTATTTATGTACCTCCCCTTTAAGTAAATTTTATTTCTTATTTTATTTATGGATACAGTAATAAAATTATCTTTATTAAATTTAATTAATAATAAATAAAATTTATTAATTTATGTTATAATAATATTGATAATATATAATAATTATTTTATTAATAGTTCATAGGATATTTAAAGTTGAATCAAACAAAATATATGAAGTTATTTTTTAAGAAGTATTACTTCTTGTGTATCAATAAAAAAATTTTAAGTACTTTCTAAAAATTTGCATAAAAATTTATTTTTTAAAAATTTTAATTTTTTGTAGGAAGTTACTTTTTCTACAAACCAAACAATTTCTAACGCTCTATTTATTTAAGTGAAAAATATTTTTTATAAAAATATAGTTATAAAATATTAATACAAAATAAAGTACTTTATTTATTTAATATTAAATATAAAAAATTTTATTTAAAAATATTTTTTATTATTATAACTCTAAATATTTTTTTATTATAAATATAAAAATATATCTCTCTTTTATTAGTATATATATAAATAATTTTTTTTACAAAATATATTTTATAATAAAACATAAGAAGCTAAATATAAAAACGTGGCACGAAAAAAAAGAAAGATGTGGTTGGATGCAGTTTAAGGTCAGTAGCGTATTCGAATAGCAAGCGACCCAATCTAATGACAATTGTTTTTAGTTGATTATTTGGTGATTTGACCCACGCACTAATATTCACGCGAAAAAGAAGGCATTGGATCTTTGAAACTACTTTGTCCCTCGTGGAAATATGCAAAACACGAAGCCTTTGGTCCATACAACAGCAGTTCCCTATTAATTAAATTCAAAGTCCTACCATCCCACTTGCTGATCGAACGCACCAGTTACGGACATTGATTGACCAGCATGAACTGGATCTGTGTTTTTAATCATTGCAAGTTTCCAAATTAATTCTTCATTTAATGTTTGAGCAGATTAATGATATCCATCTTACATAAGTTCCATCCTAAGATTTCATTTGACACATCTATTTTCAACATTACGCATTAGTCTCTCAGTATTTGAGTTATTCAGTTCATTTCTGCATAATACTATTCGACGATGGTTGCTCTTAATTTATCCCCCCGCCTTGGAAAACTGGTCGATTGAATCATTAATCTCTGCAAGTAATAGACGTTAGGTGTGTTCGCAGAATATACTCTAATAATTAAATCAATAAGCATTGGAGCAAAATAATAATAGTAAGAATTGTGATGCTTACCTTTAGTCTAGTAGGATCTTAAAATAATATTTAGTGTGATATTGAGAGTTAATAAGAAATGCATATCTATCAATTAACAATTTGAGAAAATTTTACTGGTAAACTTATTGCTTAAAAATATGATTTGTCATATTATTGGTTTGATTTCAACGAGGAATAATGTGTATATATAAAAACAAATAAGGTAAGATGAACTTGTAGGATGAACTTTTAAAAATCATGTTAGTTGAATTTGGGCTATGATAAGGCCAATAATTTTATTCTTGAAAGATTATCTATTGATTTGAATTATTTAAATTAAAATTGTTCAATCATTTTTAATAACATCATATTACATGGTCAATTATGATCACGCACCCTACTTTTGTAATTACATTTAAATTTTTTGGGTTTAACAATTTTTTTTGTACATAAGAATATTAAGAAATATGTAAACTGACATTAGCAACTTATAATTTATGGAGAACATTGAGATTGCTGCTTTGTTCATTCCGCGTATAACATATAGTATTACCCTCCGAAAAAACAAGTCACCAAAGTAGAAAAAGTCACATGTTGGAGAGTCGTATAAACGTACAAATAAGAAAAGTATAAATAAATCTGAGAGTCGACAATAACAGGTTTCGTGATGCAAAGTCCGAAATGAACCATAAAAATAGAGGCACAGTGTTCATTCTAAAATAAAACGGGGCATTGTGATGTGACGATATCTAAATTCCATTGTCACACACGAGAGTTTTTTTATTTTTTATTTTTTTCACTCTTTAATCATAATTGAAAGTTCTGTTAGTTCTGTGTTGAACTAGGATAGACTCTGTCACAATTAGAATTAATTTTTTGGGAACTCCTCTTCCTACAAACTTTTAAAATTTATTAGTTAAACTGTCTACTTTTTAAATCCTAGATTGACTTAATCAAATAACAAAAATAAATCTCACTTGCAATTCGATTAAACTTGACACATCTTAAGAGGTCCACCAACTTTTCATAAAATTACTGCCCAATAAATTAGATTAAAGTTTCAATTGCACTTTGAAAAAATCCAAAGAAATTAGTCCCATGTCAGGGCCAGTTGCATAACGAAACCGAGTAATTGACTGTTTGATTAAGTAAAATTCGTCACGCATTTGCATAGTCAACGGTAATTAAAAGCGCCAGAACCAAATCACTTGATTTTCACTATTTTTTTTAACTATATAACAAATAATGATGTATGATTTGCTAATACCTTTGACACTTTATTTAATGTTATGTCTAATTTTAAAATTTTGGTGAATTATTATTCCTATAATTAAAAAAAGAAGAATGTGAGATTTATTTAAATTTTTATAATTTTTCACAAAAAATTATACATTTGCAAATTTTAAGTAAAAAATTATAATTTTATTTAAATTACATGAAAAAATTTTAATTATTTATATAAAAATAATAATTTTTAATTGATAAAAAAAATTTATAAAATGTATAAAATTTTCCATTAAAATTATAAAAGTAAATTCATTTTTTTCAAATACGTGAAAAAATAACCATTCTTCAAATAATGAATTAGATAGTTTTTCTATACCTAAATAATAATCATGAATATCAGTACCTTGATTGGTAAGTTAATGAAATGATAACATATTATTTATATAGAAGAGGCTTTCAAGTTAATTATTTTTTATAAATGTTTTTAAATTAGATATTAAATTTATTTTAATCCCATACTTTTTAAAAATTAATAATTAAATAAAAATAAATTGGGCCAAAATTTTTCTTTATACAAATTTAAAAAACTTTAACTTCAAATATTTTTCCTTTTTTTTACTTTACATACATATTTTAAAAATTCATATACTTTACTTAATCTTAAAAACACATAATAAAATTATTATTTTACTAAATAGAATATTAATTGTCCCCGAAAATCAATAAAAAATTATTGTTTATTATTTAAGCATCAAATGAAATAAAAAAGGTTACTTTTTACTATTTAGAATCACTCATTTATATTAAAATAAATGTATATAAAATCTTGTGCTTCTTTATTAAATGAAGAAAATTTTTATTTAGCCAAAAATTAAAAAAAATCTGTATACTATATTTTCAAATACTTTATTTTAATTATTTTATCCATAATATTATTTTTTAACAATAAAATCTTTACTTATAATAATTTGTTGAGGAAAATATTATTATATATAATATAATAAAATTGTATTTGGACATTAAAGTACTACATCCAAATAATTTGAGAATTTTTTTATTTTAACTAAAAAAACTAATAGAAATTATGTTGTTATTCTTTTAAATATAATATAATATTTTTTATTTTTATTCTTTTAAATTATTTAGGTTTATATATGAAATTGAATAATACTAAGAAATTGTTAATAAAAAATTAGTATACATGCATACATACTTATCTATATATGTATGTTTAAATACATTCGATCTAAAAATTCAAGATTAAAAAATGTAGATAATTTGTTATAATAACTTTGACCTAATACAAATAGTCATTTTTTGGACTTGATACATTAGATTATTGATTATATATATATTTTTATATTAATCTCTGTTTTCTCCACAATTTCACACATTATCAAGAAAAATTTAATTTCATCTCATTTACATTTTATTTTTTTGATCTTATATAAAAATCATTAATAAAAATATATTAAATCAATAAAAATAAATATTTTATTTGAAGATGATAGTATGTATATTGTAAAATTTTGTATTTAATATAATTTATAAGATGATAAAAGTAAAAGAAATACACATATTATATTTTTATAAGTGTAGATGTAACATTTTAATTTTTAATTAATACTTGTTTAACATATTTTAAACATGTTTAGAGAACTTAATTTTGGATGCATGTTGATATGTCAAAAAATATTATATATATAAGTATTACTTCTTAATTCTGGATATTAATTTTTTGATTGAAAACAATATTGAATTTTATTAGTAAATTAAGTATTTTAAATGATTATTTTGCATATTAATGTGTAAGAAATAAGTGAAGGAGATTATTTTAAAAAAAGACAAGAAAAAAATAGAAAACTAGCTTCAAAAAGTAAAAGTTTAGATTTTTAATTTGTTAAATATATTTTATATTTTCAAAATAATTATGCAATAATTTTTTAAAAGTATTTTAAATTTGAAAGTGTTAAATTGAAATGTATTATAAATAAATTTGAATTAATAATTATTAAATTAGATTTATTATATAGTGAAGAGGTGTAAAAATATAATAATCATTAAGTTGGGTTTATTCTAATACATACAAGTTAATATAAATAATTCATTCAAATTGCTTATTATAAATTATTGGTGGATCTAAAATTAAATTTAAATTTATAATTCAAAATATAATTATTATATTATCAATATTTTACTTATTACACAAGTCTTGTAATCATGAATTTTAACCAACTATTTGTGTATCTTTGAAATCTAATAATTCTCATTCTACTATAAAATTAAATAACAATATTTAGATTTTTAGTGTGAATGTATTAAAATTATCCTAATTATAATCACTTGTGTCGAGTAACATTTGCATAGAAACCAATATAATATTATCGAAGTATTGAAATGTCTATATATTAATTAGTTGACTTTCACTAAGCATTCTAGATGAGCAAGACCAGGTAATTATGTACCCTCCGACAGTTGGTTAATAAAGGCGTGGTCGACGCACAGGAAAGTGGGTAATTTATTTTATATGTCTCCCTCTACATGCGTTATTTTCTATGATAATAAAAATATTATATACATTGATGATGATGAAATTTATATTTAGATATTTTAATTTCTGAATTGAATTTTATAAATTTATTATATTATTTTATATTCAATATATAGTTCTTCTTGATTTACACTACGAACTTAATTTTAATTTTTTTTATGCATATTGTATTGCTAATATATTGATCACTTCTAAGCTATTTCTCCTCACGAGAGCGTGTTATTTTTCCTCTTTAACATATGTCACTTTTGAACACAAACTACAGAAGGTTTGAACCTCAACAACTCTCCGTCAACTAACGCGCCCAAAACCATAATATTATTCCACATGCGCCCCCAGATTGATGCCCCTATTTTTGACTTCTTATTCCCCACTCTGTCCCTCGCCAAAGTCCTTATTTCAACGCCTTACCCAACCTCCCACTTCCTTTCTCCGTAACTCTTTACATATATATACACCTAATCTTCATCTTCCTTCTCCAATTTTTCAGCTCAAACCCGAGTCTTCCTCTCTTTCAACTTAAATCATTAACGCCTAACCCTTCATAACAACGCTTCACGTACATCTCTCCTCTACAAATTAACTCTCAAGAGCACAAGAGCTGGAATATTCTGGAAGATTAGAAATAAGCAAAGTTGCGAGTTGAGATTCACAATAATAATTTGCAATGGAGATTCAAGAAAACCAAAATGATTGGTCGGAAACGGAGAGCACGGGAAGCCGTGGAGTGGGGTTCAGCGGACCTTTGAGTGGTCCTTTGGTTACTAACAAAATCAGAAACAGCAGCAAAAAGAGTGCCAGATTCAAAGACGACGATGAGTACGTGGAAATTACCTTGGACGTCCGCGATGACACTGTGTCCGTCCAAAACATTCGAGGAGGTGACTCCGAGACTGCGTTGCTGGCCAGCCGTCTCGAGAAAAGGCCCTCCACGCTGGGGTCTCGGCTGAGACAGGTGTCGCAGGAACTGAAGCGCATGACGTCTTCCAAGAGGTTCGACAGGATCGATAGAAGCAAATCTGGTGCTGCTCGTGCCTTGCGAGGTCTAAAGTTCATGACCAAGAATGTTGGAACCGATCAAGGTTGGTCTCAGGTTGAGAAGCGCTTCGATGAACTCGCCGTTGAAGGAAAACTTCCCAAAACGCGCTTCAGCCAGTGCATAGGTGCGCCATATATGTCATCCACCCATTAATTAATTGTTGGCAAAAGTAATTTCTGTAATGGGTCTGGTAAGCATTGCAATATATCATAAAAAGTGTCAAGTGATAAAGATTGCTTTATATATATAGAGAGAGAGAGAAACACACACACACACACACATTAGCACATATGTATATGCACCATATCCGTATGTACATGTTTCTTTTTTTTTTTTTTACGTATTTCATACTTTGATCATGTACAATTTGAAATTAAAATCTAATCGTGAGTGAAAATGACTAATAGGAATGAAGGAGTCAAGTGAATTTGCTGGGGAGTTGTTTGATGCACTAGCTCGTCGTAGAGGCATTACATCTGCTTCCATAACAAAAGATCAGCTGCGTGAGTTTTGGGAACAAATAACCGATCAGAGCTTTGATTCCAGGCTCCAGACCTTCTTTGACATGTAAGTATATATATATATATATATATTCTTTTAATCATTTAATTTTTTTGCATTTCTCACCAACAGTAAATCCACTATTGAATTATACTGGTTCACTAGGTCAGTGCATGATCGCTGATATATTCAAGATGGACTCTACAATAATCTTAAATGATTAAAAATGTTTACTTGAAAGATATATTGCGCCACTGGCCTGTAGCTTCTCCGCATATTGCGCGCTTTGCATGTGAAAGCCTTACGTCATAGCTCTATTATTAGACCAATAATGTGAAATGGCTGAGTTGAAGGGCGGTTCCTGTGTGAACAGAAAATTTAGAAATATATATTTTTAAAAAAATGTATTCTATGAATTAACCCCTTATATTTGGTTGAAAAAGAGTATATGAGAGAGAGGAATTTTTTTTTAATTTGAATTAAAGAGAAGGTGAAGGCAAAAATTTAGAATTTGAAATGATTATAAAATTACTATTACACATTTTACCTATAAATTTTTTTTCTCTCCTCTTCTCTCTTCATCCAAACAAGAGGAAAAGGATAAATTTAAAAAATTTCTTACCCCTTTATTTCCTTTCTCCTCAACCAAAGGCTAAGAGTAAGTTGACTATGAAATTTGCAGCAATTAAAGGCTGTGTACAACTATACGTCAAACGGCATCATTATGAATTTGTGGTCAAAATTCAAAGATGTTGAATTTCGATTTGGTATGCATGCACTTTGGTTGCCTAATAAATGTATCCAATGCCAGGGTGGACAAGGACGCTGATGGGCGCATAACTGAAGAGGAGGTCAAAGAGGTAAGAACTCCGGAAATTACTATAAGATAATCCACTCCGAATTTTAAATTTTCATGTTTGTAAACGAAAATATTGCTTTATTTTGCAGATTATTGCATTAAGTGCTTCCGCCAATAAGCTATCGAAAATACAAGAACGTGCTGAAGAATATGCAGCCCTTATCATAGAGGAGCTGGATCCCGACAACCTTGGATATATTGAGGTCCAAGTCCTTTAGAAAACTTACTTGTATTTCTCAGTCTGGATCACTCAGTGGCCCTGGATTGTGAGTCCTTCTATAACAGTTTGGCCCAAAATCATGGACTCACATGATTCTGTCTTGGTTGATGCAGTTGTACAACTTGGAAATGCTGCTTCTGCAAGCGCCAGCAAAATCAACGCACATAACCACCGATAGCAGAGTGCTGAGCCAAATGCTGAGCCAAAAGCTGCAGCCAACCAAAGAGCACAACCCCATAAAACGGTGTTTCAGAGGGCTGACTTACTTCGTGGAGGACAACTGGAAACGGATCTGGGTTATAGGCCTCTGGCTTGGAATTTGCGCTGGCCTTTTCACTTGGAAGTTCATACAATACAAGAATCGTGCCGTCTTCCATGTCATGGGCTACTGTGTCACCACGGCCAAGGGCGCAGCCGAAACGCTCAAGTTCAACATGGCCTTAATCTTGTTACCTGTTTGCAGAAACACCATCACTTTGCTCAGAAGCAGGACCAAGTTAGGAGCCATTGTTCCATTTGATGACAACATTAACTTCCACAAGGTATACAATATCAACATTACTTAATTAACTTTGTTATTGAATATTTTACTGTATTTAAACCACATTAATTACTAACTTGACTTTCTTTTCTTTATATAGGTAATAGCTTTTGGAATTGCAATTGGGGTGGGACTGCATGCGATTTCGCATTTAACGTGTGATTTCCCAAGACTCTTGCATGCGACGGACGCAGAGTATGAACCAATGAAGCAATTCTTTGGGGACAAAAGGCCTGACAATTATTGGTGGTTCGTGAAAGGGACAGAGGGTTGGACTGGAGTAGTTATCGTGGTGCTTATGGCTATAGCCTACACATTGGCTCAACCTTGGTTCCGCCGCAATAGGCTGAACCTCCCAACATTTCTCAAGAAGCTCACTGGCTTCAACGCATTTTGGTATTCACACCACTTGTTCGTCATCGTCTATGCGCTCTTCATCGTTCATGGATACTACCTGTACCTCACCAAGGAATGGTACAAGAAAACGGTATTTATCTCAAACATGTCACCATGTGCCCCACTGTCCCTTTGTTCTTGCTATTGAATTATTGCTGACTCTGGTTGTGCAAAATTGATTGCTTCAGACTTGGATGTATCTCGCGGTTCCAATGATACTATATGCATGTGAAAGGCTAATTCGTGCATTTAGGTCTGGCTACAAAACTGTAAAGATTTTGAAGGTACATTGTCGTGAATTCTCCTTCCTCTGTTTTTTGGTTTCTTAATTGGTGACAACTAATAAACTTTCTAATTCCCAAAAAAAAAAAAAATCCAGGTTGCTGTGTACCCGGGGAATGTTTTGGCCCTGCATATGTCTAAACCACAAGGATTTAAGTACATGAGTGGCCAATATATGTTTGTTAATTGCTCAGATGTCTCCCCATTTCAGTGGTACGTATACGCATTTTAGTCTCAAAATTGTCATATTTTCCCTGATACTAATGAAAATTATAAGAATATTTAATGGCTCTGGCTAAATTAATTTTGTTTGGTTTATGCAGGCATCCCTTTTCTATTACATCGGCTCCAGGAGATGACTACTTGAGCGTCCATATTCGTACTTTAGGTGACTGGACATCCCAGCTCAAAGCGGTCTTCGCCAAGGTATATTTTGCACTAGAAAATTCTTTTTCTTTATGTGGAAATTGATCTATACTTGAATTTTCATTTTAAGGATGAAAGACATAGACACGTGCACTTAGATTTATAAGTTAAGAATAAATTTTAAATTCAGAAGTGAACTAAAAAGTCTGGTTGTTCTAGAAGCTGGCTTACTCAAGTATCTGTCGGATGAACTATAATGGGTTGCTCTTCCAACTTGATTAATGTAGGCATGCCAGCCTGCAAGTGATGGCCAAAGTGGTCTCCTGAGAGCTGATATGATGCAAGGCAACAACAAGCCAAGGATGCCGAGGCTCTTGATCGATGGCCCCTATGGAGCACCAGCTCAAGACTATAAAAACTACGAAGTACTCCTCCTGGTGGGTCTAGGAATTGGTGCCACCCCCTTAATCAGCATTGTAAAAGATGTACTGAACAACATTTTGCAGCAAGACGTAGAGGAAGGGGAAATAGAGAGTGGAGTCAAGAACAAGAGGAAGTCCTTTGCCACCAAAAGAGCCTATTTCTATTGGGTTACTCGCGAGCAAGGATCATTCGAATGGTTTAAGGGTGTCATGGATGAGGTCGCTGACCATGACAAGGAAGGACTGATTGAACTTCATAACTACTGCACTAGTGTTTATGAAGAAGGAGATGCTCGGTCTGCCTTGATCGCTATGCTTCAGTCAATCCAACATGCCAAAAGTGGGGTGGATATAGTTTCAGGGACAAGGGTCAAGACTCATTTTGCCAGACCAAATTGGCGTAATGTTTTTAAGCGGGTGGCCCTTAAACATAATGACCAAAGAGTTGGTAAGCACGAATCTTTTTCCTCTTCGATTGCTCATTACTATTAATTTGATTTGGTTCTTGCTGTGCTCATTTTCGTTATGTATTCTTTCAGGTGTTTTTTACTGTGGAGCACATGCACTGGTCGGAGAACTTAAAAGGCTTTCTCTGGACTTCTCCAGGAAAACCTCTACTAAGTTCGATTTTCATAAAGAGAACTTTTAGACTCTGTTCAACTGGTTCATTTTTTTTCAAGTGTAACATAATATATTTCTAGTCGTTGCGTTTTTGTTCTGGGTATATATACGAGATTATGGATGTGATAAATAGAATTGTATACGTCTGTCAATTAATTGTAACACGAATTTATGATGTAAAATGATTTCATTCAATCAAGCAGTCCGTTTAATTTAGAAGGTATTAGTTTGTTTATCTTAAAGTAGGAGAGGTTGTTTTGAAGGAAGGCCTGGCCATCGAAGCAACAAGCTGGACTTCTCCTTTGGCAATAAACAGAGAAGAACTCTAGCTTTAGAAAAATGCAGCTTCCTGCATTTTGGGGGTGATTGTCAATAAATTGATTATCAATGCAAGTATGAGCTGTGCAAATCCTTAAAATACCTTGTGCAAATATTGACAATCCCACCTTACTATTACTTGTAAACCTCACACCCACATATACAATTTATATGCAAAAAAGATGATGCCAAAAATAGTAATTTATAACTTAAGAGAGAGTATAAACCTTTATATACTACTTAAGCCAACGCCATTGCAAACGCTTGTACAGCAGAACCCAACTGTATGCGAGAGCTGTCAATTGCAAGTTGCAACCTATCAATCATAATTCATGAAGTAGACGAAAGGGAAAAAGGGATATCTCCCTTCCTTTTCCTTCTTTTTAATTTCAATAGCTTTCCAGCATTGCCTTTGTTCTTTATCACCGCTCACATGCGTAATTAAGAACTCATCTCTTGGAGTTAGTAGTTATCAAAAGGAAAACAAATACTTCTTGTTCACAAAAGAATTTCATTACTGTCACTGCTTTTTGCCAGTTAATGAATAGGTTCCTCAAACTGGGTTTCTTTTGTCTGCAAATGAAGGAAAAAGAGAGAAAGACATCAAATGCTAGATTGATAGGTGTCCACTTCACAAATAGAATTGTTTTAAATTAAATTTAAAATGACATCTTCGAGTAATTCTGCCATTAAGACTGAGATGCAACACATCTGAGCTGAGCCGCCCACCATCTTTTTCCTTCCTCTCTCCAAAGCGCTTCTTTTGACAAAGATTTCTCATTAAAAAAAACGAAAAAAGGAAAAATTACCCACACCTTTAAGCCTCAGGTTTTGCATTTTTTGAGTATTCCCATTTCCCAACCGTTTCAGAGGGGTCAGGTTTAGGAATATGAACGTGAATAAAAATATAAACACGACTAAAGTTACTAACTTGGAAAACTTGGATAGGTGTGGTTATTATTTGAAGGATGTGAGTTATAGGTTTTTGCTAATGAAAAATAGAAAGATTGTGATGTAAGAGAATAGGAGAGAGAAGGATAGTTAGAAAATGATATACTAGATTATTTTTTTTATTTTATATTTTACATCGCATTCCTTAAGGCCTATTTATAACTATGTTAAGTCAGATTTTTACACATCTGACCACTTTCTAGTAGTATTTGATTTTTTCTACAATGAATACTTTGAAATTTTAACTTGACAATTTTCTAAAGTTATACTCAATATAATAGATATTTTTATACAATTTATTACCTTTCATGGATTTTTGTATGTACATAATTTCTTAGACTTTTTTAAATTAATTCTCACTACTCCCCTTTAATTTACAAAAGCCTAGTACTCCAAGCATGTCTATGAATTTAACAAACTTTTCTACAGAGATTGGCTCGGTAAAGATATTAGCTAATTGGTTGTTAGTCTTGCAAAATTCTATCTTGATCTCTCCTTGATCTACAAGCTCTTTGATGAAATGATGCCTTATTTCAATATGCTTCGTCTAACCATGAAATATTTGATTCTTTGTCATTGCAATGGTTGACATATTGTCACAGTAAATCATTGTTGGAATGTCAAAGTCTTATTGTAGAGCTTGAAAAATTCTCCTAAGCTATACATCTTCACATACAGCACTTGTTATGACAAAGTATTCTGCTTCAGCTAATGATAGAGCAATAGTTTTCTACTTCTTTAATGCCCATGATATTATTTTAATGCTAAGCAAAAATATGTACCTACTTGTGCTTCTTTTATCATCTATGCTTCCTATCCAGTCATTATTTGTATACCTTGTTAAATTAAAATTTCTTTTTGTGTTATATAGAATGCTAAAATTTTTCATACCTTTAACATATCTTAGAATCCTTTTAGTTGTCATGAAATGTGCTTTGCTTAGATTACTTATGAATCTGGACATGATACTTACTACATGCATGATATTTAGCCATGTGTTTGTCAAGTAAATTAGCGACCCAACTAGGTTTCTATATGTTATCCTATCAACTTTTTCTTGTCCATTATTCTTAAATAGCTTCTCATTCATTGTCATAGGTGTGGTAAGTGGTTTATAATCTTTCATGCTGAACTTCTTCAATTAGTCATCTATATACTTTTCTTATGAAATGAATATTTGTCTAGACTCCTGTTTAACTTGCATGCTGAGAAAATATCTCATAAGTTCAAGTTTAGTCATTTCATATTCTTACATCATGGACATCTTGAATTCCTCCATCATCTTTGAGTTATTGCTAGTGTAGATTAAGTCATCTACACACAAGCATAATATTAGAAAATATTCTTTTTGTTTCTTCACATATAGTGACAACTCACTTAGGCTTTTGATGTATCCATGCTCAATAAGGTATATGTCAATCTTGCTATTCCATGCTCGAGGAGCTTGTTTAAGTCCACATAAAGCCTTTTTCAATCTATAGCAATGCATTATAGTCATCAAAGATGACTTTATAATTCCTATATATCAATTAGCCTACATTTAGTAAATTTTGAGCAAGGCTTGGCACATAGAAAATATCAATGATGTATTTTTAGATGTCATTTTAAGTTCTAACAACAATAGCTCATTTCCCTTCAATAGTGTCAATATTTCCATCACAGAGTGTAACTTGGAATTTTATTGTTTCATTAAATTGCACAAAGTAACTTTTTTTCTTTATCATATGTTTTGAACAACCACCATCTATGTACTAAACATCCCTTGATTCTTGAAAATCAAGTGCTGAGTATTGAGTATGATCAAGAGATTCATTATTTTCTAAAGAACTTGCTTCCTTTTTTTGTTGGAACTAACAAAAATGCACGTTTTACATTTATACCGACAACCTTTTGTGTTATGGTTATTTTTCTTGCACAATTTGCAATAGAAGCTTGATGTATCATTGTTTCCTTACTTTTCTCTCCCCTTACCACAGTTAGTAAACACTTCTATTCTATTTTAAGGATTTTTACCATGGTTATTTTTCTTATTTCCATCATTTTTTGAGGTATTCATTTTTATTTGGAATGCTTGCTCGAGTAGTTGCTTAGATCCTTTTAATCTTTCTTCATAAGCTTCTAAAGAGCCCATTAATTCCACCAAAGTGAGATTAAGTAAATCTTTTAATTCTTTTATGGCTGCCATAATGTGATTATATTTTATAGGAAGATTTCTTAATATTTTTTGCATTATTTTCTTATCTTCTATTATGCCCCTATAACTTCTAATTTGATTGAAGATATTAGAAACACGAGAGAAGAAAGATTGTATTGATTCATCTTCCTTCATAAGCAGTGTGTCAAAATCTTTCCATAAGGATTAGAGTTTGATAAAAATTACCTTATCCATGCCTTTGAACTCATTTTTTAGTGTCTCTCATGCCTTTTTTTCATTGCTTGCTTACATAATTCTTGAAAAAATCTCCTTGCTGACCCTTTGTTGGATGAATAGTAAGTCTTCGCATCTCACTATTTGTTTTGCCTATACTCCCTTTGTTTTACCTCTGTCTACATAGCCAATTTTTTTAACTTGTTGGGACTTGATAATTATTCTTTATAACATCCCATAAGTCTTATGAAATAAATAGAGTCTTCATTTAGATGTTCTAATAATTATATGCTTCCTAATTAAGCATGAGAATTAAGGTTTGGGTATAATTAAAGATTGGTAGGTTAGATGATGCATAGAAGGCCATTAAGTAGGATCGATACTACTCTGATACTAATTGTTAAGTTTTGGATGCTATAATAAATGCAAGGAATATAAACATGAATAACAATATAAATATCATAAAGTTAGAGTTATAGGCTTTAAGAACTTGGATAATTGTGGTTATTATTTGAAGGACATGGCTTTTAGGTTTTTGTTGATGAAAAATAAAAAGACTGTGATATAAAAGAAAGGGAAAGAGAAAGGTAGTTAGGAAATGATATGCTCAACTATTTTTGTTGTTCTATGTTTTACATCACATGCCTTAAAGCTTATTTATAACCATGCCAAGTCGAACTTTTACACATCCAACACCTTCTAGTAATTTCTAATTTTTTTCTACAATGAGTGCTTTAGAATTCTAACTTGATAATTTCTAGAGTTACACTAAACACAAGAGATATTTCTTCATAATTTATTACCTTTCATAATTTTTGTATACATATAATTCCCTAGACTTTTCTAGATTAATTTTCAACAAGAGCATCCTTGCCCCCTCTCTCTCTATATGCAAAGCATAGCTCGGTGTAGTATTTCTTTCAAAACTTTGAATGGCTAATGTTGTATAAATAAAAGAAAAAATTAAACAAGTGAAAGAACATGTAGAACCTTTCATATTCAAGGTGAGTAAACTATTGTTTTTATTATGTATCTACTGAATAATCATCTAGTTTAACAGAATTTGAAAATTGAAATCCCTCATGCCTTCAGACCTGGGTGTTGAAAGTCCCCATTCACTACGAAGGTTGCATAAGGAAAGTTAAGAAAGTTCTGTAAAAGCTAGATGGTAAAGGATGATCTCCTATTACATTTTACTTCCATGGTTTTATAATTCTATTTCTTTCTAATTTTATTTTTCCAAATCCATTTGATTAGTGCTCATCATTTTTATTTCTTACAAATTCTATACACTAAGAAACAAGCTTTTTTCCTCTTTGTATGTTAACATATATTCTAATTCTTTTAAAAGTTTCTTCAGTAGTTCATCCAAATTTTGTTTGTGTTCATAATCATCAAATCCTCTTCTGGCTTTTACTTATACTTTTTTTTATTCAATTTTATAGGAACAAGCCATCAACAGAGTTCCCAATCATGGCTTTTCTTTAACATTGGCCTCAATTCTTCTTTGATTTAGGTTTTTATAGCATAAACATTGATTTTTAATAAGCAAAAGGTCATGGTAATGGCAAACATAAATAGTAAAATTTTAATAAAGAAATTGATAAAGAAAAGAATTGAGCAGGTTAGATTATGGCCTAAAAAAATTGATAATTAAAAAAAACAAGCTAAAACATAAAACGGAAAGAAACAAACTAACCCAAAAAGTGGTGAACTGAAGAAAACAACTAAGGCAATGATGATAATGAGAAAGAAAATGTTAGTTGTTATCTAAAATCCACTTAAAAGTATTAAAGCTAGCAATACTAGTAAACAAAGTGATAGTGTTAACGATATCAAAGTCAGTGAAGGACCTACCACCATTAAAATCTACGTAGTTCAAATTTAAGAACTAAAGCCAAAGGTGATGTAAACAATAATATTTGTTATGCTTAAACTATTGAGAAATCTAATGTACAAATGATGACTACATGATTTAAGAAGTTGTTGTTTAGAAAATCATGTTTCCTCTTTTTAAGAAGATAAAGTAATTAGAATGATTATTAAAATTATGATTATAATAATGATTATTTTATTATGTTATTTGCTATTTTTTAGAAACTTATCCAATATGCTTAACATGTGGCAGATTTTTCTACAATTTAATTTACTTTATCACATATAAATAGATGCTTTATGGCTCAATAAAACTTTAGTTATTCAGCAATTTCAAAAACATTTTGTTCTTGTTTCATTTTAATTTTCTAAAATGCTGACGAATTAGTATCAAAGCTATATCTTGAGGGGTTTGTGAGATTGAGTGAGTCAAAACATAATTTCTAAACACTTATTACCTATTTTTGCACAAATTAAAAAAACATAACATATTCACAATAAGTTTAGAATTTTCTTCATTCATTGTTATTGCACCTCAAGTGTTTGATGCAACAAACTATCGAATATAGGTAATTAGAATGGAAATCTATCTCGATGTCATGGAAAGTTGTTGAACAAGAATATAAAGTTTCAACATTGCCAAATTAAAACTCACAAGGAGAGCAAGCAAAGAAAATCAAAAGCAAAAGTAACTTTAGTTAAAGCTGTCTAATCTTTACCCATTATTTTTACTAGAATAATGACATTAAATATAACTAATGAAATTTAGGACCTTTTATAGAAAAAAATATAAAAGAAATGAAAGAGTCAAAAGGATGCAAGTACTAAATTTGATTTGAAATTTTGAGATGTACAAGATGAAAGAATAAAAAATAATTAAGGAATATTTTAACAAACTTCTTAATGTTGTTGATAAAGTAAGACTACTTAATATTAATTTTCCTAATTCTAAAATAGTTCAAAAAATGCTAGTTACAATTCCTAAAAAGTTTGAAGCTACAAAAGTTAAACACTAGTTAATTACACCTTACATTCTTCAAAAGATTGGTGTTGTAGAGAGGAAAAAAGGGATAATTATGAAAATAATTTGATTCTTACTTTATAACAAAAAGCTGCTAAAGAAGTTTTAGGCCGAGGTTACAAACATAGCCATTTTTTTCCTAAATAGATTGTTAATGAAAGTTTTGTAAAAAAAAAAGACTCCATTTAAGGCATCATATAGCGATAAATCAAAGTTGTTTCATCTGAAGATATTTAGTTATCCGTGTTTCTCTTATATTCCTCAAGTTAAGGGAGATAAATTGGATAAGAAAGTAGAACCTGGGATCTTTATATGCTATAGTTCAATTTTAAAAGCCTATAGGATTTACTTACCACAAAGTAACAAAGTAATTATTAGTAGAGATATCTAATTCCTTGAATCAAACACCTAGAGCTGAGAGAATGAGAAAAAGCTTAAGTTACAAGAGGAAAATGTGATGTGGATGAAAAACTTATTTAGGAAACCCTTTATTAAAGGTATAATGTTCCTATAATGAAACCTATAGGATATAAAGAAGTTGTAACTAATAAAAAATGGATAGCTACTATGAAAAAAGAGCTTAAGAAGATTCAAAAGAATAAAATACATGAGTTAGTTGATAGATTTAAACATAAAAAAGTTATAGGAGTCAAATAAGTTTACAAGACCAAACTCAGCTTTAATAGTTCTATGAACAAGTATAGGGTAAGATTTATTGTCTAAGGATATGCCTAAATGGTTAGTGTAAATTTCTTTAAAACTTTTACCCCAGTTGCCAAATTGGTTACAATAAAAATGTTATTACCTCTTATTGCATAAAAGACTAGGTTATATATCAAATGGATTTTAAGTTATCCATTCTAAATAGATACCTAGATGAAGAAATTTTTGTGGAGCTACCTAAAGGATTTATCCTTCAAGGATAAAAAAAGATAAGGTATTGGTACAGTAGAGTAAATGCATACTTGGTGAAAAGAGTCTAAGTAAATTTACTTCTTATATCAAGAAGGTTGATAACGAAATACTTATAATATTTTTATATGTTAATGATCTACTTGTTATAGGAAGTAGTAAGGAGTGGATTGATAAATTTAAAGAAGAAATGAAAAATATCTATGAAATAACAGACATAAAAGAATGACATTCTTCCTTAGTATGCAAGTACGATAAAAGTAAAATGTAATATTTATGTACTAATAAAAATATGCAAAGGAAATCCTAAAAAAGTTTAACATAGAAGAGTGTAAGTTAAATACAACTTCAATGAATCAAAAAAAGAAGTTTTATAAAGAAGTAAAAGTTGAAAAGGTCGATGAAAGGCTGTATAGAAGCTTAATAAGCTACTTGATATATTTAACTGCAACCAAGTTAAATATCATGCATGTATAAGTTTACTATCAAATGACATGCACTGTACAAGTGAAATTCATTTTTAAGCGATGAAAAAAATTCTTAAATATGTCAAGAGCACAATTGATTATAAAATTAGATTCAGTCAAGTTAAAAATTTTAGTCTTCATGGTTATTTTAATAATGATTAAGTTGGCTATGTTGATGATATGAGAAGTAATTTAGGTTATTGTTTTAGCCTTGGTTTTGAAATTTTCTCATGGTGTTTTAAAAAATAAGAAGTGATAGTTTAATATACAGTACAATTTGAGTATGTAACAACTGCATTTTTTATGAATCAAGTTCTTTAAATTAGGAAACTCATAATAGATTTGCATACAGATCAAGAAGAAAGCATATAGATATTTGTGAACAACCAACTTACAATTTTAATTGCCAATAATCCAAGGTTCTATAGGAAAACCAAAAATTTCAAGATAAAGTTTTATTTTATAAGAGAAGTACAAATGGATGGAGAAATGCAGCCTACAAAATAGAAGATCAAAGTGTTAACATCTTAACAAAGGCACTTCCTAAGGTTAGATTTGAATTCTCAAGGTAGAAGCTTAAATTATGCAACTCCAAAGCCAAGGAAGAATGTTAACTACATGATTTATGGAGTTGTTGAGAAAACTATATTTCCTATTTTTTAAGAGATAAAGCGGTTAGAATGGTTGTTAAGACTATGCTTATGATTATCTCATTATCTCATTATGTTATTTTTTAGAAACTTATTTGATGTGCCTAATATGTAAAAGATTTTTCTATAATTTAGTTCACTTTGTCATGGATAAATGGATGTTTTATGGCTCAATAAAATGCAAGTTCTTTAGCAATCTTAAAAACATCTTATTCTTGTTTCATTTTAATTTTCTAAAATGCCAAAAATAAAATATAAATTATTAGGTAAAGTGAGTTAGATTAATAAAACTTTATAAGGAAGTATAATGAATAATCATACCTTATAATGAATTTCCTAATGTATTAAAAATATATGGAGGATAATTGAATTTTTTATTCAAATGAGATAAATCCACTAATCATTTTATGTACATCATTAGAGATGGATGTAAATACATGGAAATTATCTAAGAAAATTTTACTATTAAGTCAAAGTGAAATTTAAAGATAGTTAGAAATGAGGTATTCTCACAACCCACCTTTAGAGCACGTGTCTTGTGTTAGAAGTTATTGTAAGTAACAACTTACTAGCTTTTACTACAATGTATCTAATGTAATATTTTATATGTAAGTAAGTTATGCTATCAAGGACTATATAACTTTCAAGCATTCAATTACAATTTATATGAAAAAATATTTTATAAGTTTATTCTAACTATCCCTACACTTATCATGATGCTAGCTATCTCAAGTTAACTCATTTTCATTTTATCTAATAGTAATTAGATATCTATGGGAAAAGATTCTAAAGAATAAAAAAATAGAAATAAAAAAGTGAGTTTCTTTGGAACTTAATGATTAAGCATTTAACAAGGGTCAATAAGTCAAATACTAATACTAGAGTACTATGAATTTAAGTTAAATTTTAAGAGAAAACTTTAAAATTGTAACCTAAATAATTGATCATATTTTCGTACATTTGCTAGAAAAATGAAAAGAAATTTGCAGTAATTTAACCTGCCTATTAAAATGTATAGCATAAGATCCCATTCTCTCAAACACTCATTAAGATTTTTGTAAGCAATTATTGCATTAAGAGCAAATGAAAGGGTTAATCATAATCTTCAACAAGGTTTATTATCCATTATACTAAAAATTAGCAATAATTTCTTATTTATAACATAATTTCACTAATGTCAATATATTCATTATCATCATCTACGCTTATTAATGCCATCATACATATATTCACAATTATCCAAGGCATAATTTCAACACATTATAAGCATAATATCAAAAAAAAAGAAAAATAAGTAAACTTCTTTAAGACTCTTAGTCAACCTTGTACCATTTACAAACCCATCTATGTTCCTCTAAGATTAACTTTATACATTTCACAAGCAATTTATCAAATCAAACTTTCATATATCATATCTATCCCTTATTACTATATATAAGTCAAATACATATCCTTTTGACATTAAGTCTTATATGAACAATACTTTTTACATTTGCTATCATTCGTGTACATTCTTTTTGATATCGATTATCATATGTACATCATAATTCATAATTCATCATAGCATCATATCTCAAGCTTCAATCATACTTCACATTTTTAAACAATGTAATGCCTCTCATGCATTGTCTCAAATACAAGCATTATTAATAACTATCTAATAATTATAAAAGCCATATCATATTCTTAATAGCTAGGTATGAATGAATACACAAACAAATATACAAGGAACATGCATTTCTATAAGTTTAGGCACTATCCTATTATTCAAACGTCATTTTTTGTTATACATATGTAACACACTAGTATATCATCTCCTTATTGAACTTATTTAAATATATTGTAGGATGTAGTAACATGTGAAAAAAAGAAGCCAATGGTTAACTATTAGTGACCTAATGGTTAATTATTCATTATTCAAAAAGGATCTTTCTAATATGTAAACAATCAACTATTTAGTATCAGACCTTCCTTTACCCAGATGGCTAATCGTTCAAGCAAAATGGTTGATTGTTCTTTAGAGAATTTATAGGGTAGTTAGTATGATTCACTATTCATAATGCCATTGATTTCCCTAAGTTTATTTATTTCTCAACCAATCCATACTAAATTATAAATGCACATCTAAGATAACTTACATAAACCATTTCCAATATTATATACAATTAAACACCGTAAATCATCATATCTCTACATGCATTGAATGAAAACCTAAATTTTAACTTAAACCCAATAAAATCATCTTAATCTTACAAATTAAACTAAAATATTCACTCATCTAGTATCAAGATGATATGAAAGGGCTAAAAAGGATTATGAATGCTTCCTAATCATCCAAAATCACAAAGTCTAGAGTTAAAGTTTATATTTCCTTTCTTGAACTCAATATTTGGATTTCTTCAAATATAAAAAGAAAATGAGCATAGAAAAGGATTTTGATATTTTTATGTTGATCGCATGAAGAAATTAAGAAGAAATAATGCTTTCCTTGCTTTTTTAAAAAGAAGATTGAAGGTAAGGGAGAGAAAAAATTTAAAGTGACAGGAAAATGGGAAAAACGAGAAAAGGCTGAGGTTTAGGCAAAGACATCTTAGGAATTATGCCCTAAAATTCCTTCATAGTCCTGTACTTACTTCTAATTACTTAAAATTTTTAATTATTAGTTTAAGACACTTTTCCTCAACTAAACCTTTTAAGTTTTCCATTTCAAGCCCATCCAAATAATTTATTTTCATTTACACTAAAGTTTTATCAAGGCCTATTTAATTAGTTAATTATCTTTTCCCTGCATTTCATTCACATTTTTGTTGCTAGAATTTATCAGTTTCACACAAAATTTATATTTTTAAAATTTCACTAATAAAATTAATTATTTCCCCTTATAGTATAGAATTCATTAACTCTAAAATACAATGAATATATGAATAATAAAAATTTTACCTTAGGAATGTAATAAGCAAAATAGTTGTTAAACCTCCTAACATATATGTATATGGTATGAAATCAATGCCTTTAATGTATAAGTATTGTAGTTGTCCAAGTAACAATAAATATTGCAAGAAATAGAACTTTTAATGATAAAAATCAACATATTTAGTTGAGACATAATACAATGAAGCAAATGCTAAAAAATGAAATAATTTTCATAAATTATAAGAAATTAAAAAGAAATCTGCCTAATCCTTTAATGAAACCTTTAGGTAGAAAAGAAAATTAAGATATCAAAAAGATTGATAAGAAAAATATTTATTATTTTATTTTTTTTATTTTATATCTCTTAGCAGGTTACACATGCTTAATTTTATGGGAGAGACTTCAGTGCACCAGTTGTATGGTGCACCAATCTCTTTTGAAGGTCCAGATTTTTTGGATTGTGTAGTATTGCACAGGCGAAATGAAATTTAACGATTTTCAGACACTGGTGCATCATACATTGGTGCATCTTAGAATTTTTCTAATTTTATAGAATCGACCTTATTTTATAATTTACAGTTGATTTTATGATATTCTAAATTTATTCGGTTAATGCTAGATTTTGATACTATTTTTATTTTTTAGCTATATCTTGAACTCTGAATGTTGAATTGAAGTAATCTTTATATTGTTAGAAATAATTTTTATATTTTGGCCGAAGCCCAATTAAAATATTTTCCAAGTGATATATGGATGAGAAGTTAAAGTCATGTCTTTATCTTAGTTAAGCCTGCGTTTGTTTTTATGCCATAATTGGAGTTATAAAGATTAAATTAACATGGAACCAGCACCCAAATTTTCATAAGACATAGGCCTAAAATTTTAATGTTTCATAAATTACCTAAATTACCTTATTTTAATAGTCTTAAACTAGTTAGAGGTCAGATTTATGAAAATTCACTGATACAACTATTAAGTTAATTATCTTATTAAAAACAGGTCTGAGCTTCTAAAAAATTAATAAGACCCTATTATTGTAATTCTAAGAGACATATAATCTAAGTATAGTAAGATTTTAAGTTAATTAAATCAAATAAATAGGGAGAACTCATTAGACTTAGAGACTTTTACAGACTCAACAGCATAGTTTTTCTCTTTTTCTTATTTTTATTTTGTTCTTTATCAATGAAAGCTTAAATTTAGAGTTAATTTAAGGAGTTTAAGGCTCTTTTCCATTAGATTATAACACTATGATTTTTTGTGTTAACTTTCTTTAATTAATTGTCTTCTTTCCTTATTTACTTATGCTGATTTCTTAAAATTATTTATGTTGGATGTTGATTTAATATAATTGATATTCATCCTTGTGATTTCTTATCCTTTGCTATTTTAATATCAAATTGTGATTGATAAATCATGGTTTTACATATAAGAGCAAATAGTTAAGGAATTAATTTGAAATTTTCTAATTTAATTTCTCAATTAAATCAAATTTTATCTTTAAATCAATTTCGATTTAGCTTAGAGATTATAATGATTACTTAATTCAATTAATCTTAATTGATCAAATCCTAAATAATAATCTAGCATAGGATTTATAAATTATTGCTGGGATCTGGGTAATTTAAAGTTGAAGAATTGATTAGAAAAATTAAATCTTAATTGATTAATGATTAATCTAAACTAAACATTTCAATTCCTTAAATCAGTTGTTTTAATACATTTGTTTTCCTTTTTTATGTTTACTTTGCATTTTTATTTTGTTTAATACTTTCAATTTAATTTAATTTCATAAACCCCCACTCTGTGTTTTGCATTCTGTTGTTGCATAATTTTACATACAATATCAATATTTTGCATATTCTATTAACATAGTATTAGTGCATCCATTCTATTTGCATTTATTGCATTCTATTTCTATATTTATTTTTGCATTTTGTTATGTATTTTATTTTTTGCATACTATTAGTAATTTATAGTAAAAGATAATATCAAGAAACCGCTAAAGGTATGACTTGGTTTATGCGACTTTATTGTATTATTTTGTAGCAAACTAATTTTTAATCTAATTTCAGTGCATATCGACATTGTAATCAAAGGCTATAGCTAATTTTAAAAATTAACATTAATGGTAATGCAATTTATATGATTAGTAACCCTATAAATTATGTTTATATAGGTAATAACAAGTTAATGTTAGTTCCAAATAGTAAAATTTTATAAGTCCTTCCTATATGATTAGTGCTTTAAATTGCAAAATATAAGTGAGAACGAGTTTTGCTCTAAATGAACTATATAACCTTTTATGTATGATGTGTTTAATTGCAATATACACTTGATGGGTTCTCTTTTATGAGTGTAGAGTGGTATTACTTCTATAAGATTTTGTGAGATCTCTAAAGCACTTATGAAGTTTCAAGCACATGAATGGCCTATTAATGCAAAGTCGTGTTGTACAGGAAAATGTTTTACAAATATAAAGTGATTGGTAAGACTACTAATTTACTATAACAAATTATTAATTAATAAAAATTATATGCTTCACCAATGACCATGCCGATTATGTCTCTTTCTTTGTAGATTTAGTTTATAATTCATGAGACACCATATCGATAATTTATATTTAATTGAGAACTAATCAAAATGATCTTTTTTTTATTTTATGTTTTCTTTCAAATCCTTTTGAAATATATGGAGGATTGTTATAAATAAGCTAGCATTTCAAAAGGTTTAGCCCACATTAGTTAAGTCAGTTCTCTTGTGAAGGCTTAAATATAAAGCTCATTACATAGGTACATTGACGAACAAAAGAAGTGATGGGTTTGCATGCACAAGATGAGTCAAAGCAAGTGCAGTTAGTGGATTTGATCTTATGTGCGAATAATACAAAGGTAAAACCTAAGTTTATTTTTGAGAGAATAAAAAATAATTTATCTGATATTTTATAATAATTAAATATCATTTAAAAATTATGATTCTTTAATATGTTAAAAGTTAAAAATATGTATCCTAATTTTTCTCTTCAACATTATATTCTAAGTTTTTTAATGTCATCAATCTTATCTTCCAAAATTTTCCAATGTTACCTTTCCAAATTTTTTCTAACATCTTTCGCTTGAACATTCCATAGTTGTCTATAAATATAACAACCTGTCTCTCATTCCATCACTGTAGAATTGAAAAGCTTTAATATGCCTTCTATTTCTTCTCCTTAAATACTTCTCATTAGGTTATATATATTTTTTGCTCTTGTTTTAATCATGCAATAAAAATAGAAGAAATTATTAAATCATGAAGAATTATCATGAAAAATGAAAAATTCTGTATAAAGAGATAGAATAATTCTTAAGAATAGTATACCTACATACCTTATACTCCAATTGTACAATACATACTTGTTACTACTTATAAATCCCCCCACACATCTAATTTATATGCAAATAAGATGGTACACCCCCCAAAAAAATGGTAATCCCTTTTCATAGATAAAATTGGGTTCTACTTCTCCATTTTTTTATTATTTATTTCTCTTTATGCGTTAGCTAATTAAAGGCTTTAAGTTTTCGTTTCCCTGCTTAACTGTTTATTTGGTGTGCTGTAATGTTTGATACAATTTTGTAGCTATAATAATGGGCCGACTTTGGGCTTCTGTACAATGTTTTTAAATGGCCCCGCTGACAAGAATTCTGATTTTTATTCTTCCCTTTTTTTGTAGTGTTGAAAAAACTGGACCGAATCGGCCAATTGAATCGAAAAAACTAAAAATTGATCACTTGTCTGATCCAACCTTTTACATAAAACCGTTTAGAGATGCACCGCACAATAAACCAAATAAAATAATGGTTTATTGATTGCAAGCAGCAGCTATTCTTGCAGGCCCACTGCACACAGGACTTTCTTTAGTTTTTGTCCTTTTATATTAACATTGCATCTGTTTTCTTTCTAACTTGCCCGATGTGGGATCTGTTTTAAAGATTGTTTACCCTTTAATTCTATTATTTTTGTACAAGAATATTATTATTTCTAAATTTAATAATTTTACAATAATAAAGTCATTTATAATTACAAATTAATAAAATTGGAATGTTCACACTCAATATATATTTTTAATTTTATTTAATTTAAATTCAAGTAAAAAATAAAATAATAATAAATAATTATAAATGAAATTTTTATGGCATGATAAAGTATTTGATTGAAACTTTAAAATTTAGTATAAAACTTATACAAGTAAAATATAAAATATAATAATGAATATAAATTACATATAAATAGTGTTGTATATTAAAAATATTATGTTATATTATATTGAATATATTATATATACTATATTTTATGCATACAATATAGTAATATATATTATATTTAAAATTTTGGTTCAACCACGGTTCGATCATTAAACTTTGAATTGCTTGTTATTACGGTTCATTGACCTATCCGATTTTTAAAATATTATTTTTTTAAGTTTTAAATTTATATATATTTATTTCTTTTTAAATAATTTTTATTTCCTTTATTCATTTTATTATTTCATTAAATTTTATATATATCATTTTTTAATATTTTATTTCATATTTTTATCTATATTTTTTACTTTAATACTAATATTAATTAGTAGTATAGATATAATATGATATATTTAATTTTTATTATAAAAATATTTTAAAAAATTTAAAATTTTAATTTAATTGAATTATATAATTATATGTTCTATTTTTATATTTTAAATTATTCTATAGCATATCTATTATTTCTTTCTTTTTTTCCATTTATTCAATTGCATTTTTTCTTTTCATTTTTTTTGTATTTAAAGCTATTGTTTACAATTCAAATACTAATATTATTAAGAAGTTTATATTTTATAATTGTTATAAAATATTTATAATAAATTAAAATATTTAATTATCTTAAATTACTTAACTACATATTTTATTTTTTATTTTTATATTACTTCATAACTTACTTATTGTTTCTTTTATTTTTATTTGCTCTACTATATAAATTTTCTTTTTTATCCATTATTGTTTAAAATTTAGATAATAATATCATAAAATAGTATAAATATATAATATATATTTAATTTTGTTATAAATATATTTTAAATAACTTAAAATTTTAATATAAAAGGTATCAATTGAAATAATGAATGGGATATTGTATTGTTTAATCAACATGTCAAAAATTTAAACAAAAAATACAAAAAGTACATATTTTATTTTTATTTTAAAAATATTTAGAACAACTTAATAAATTTAACTTAATTAAATTATTTAACCACATATTTTATTTTCAAATTTTATATTACTTTATAATTTACTTATTATTTCTTTTTCTTTTATTTGCTTTATTGTATGTTTTTAATCTCTTTTCTTAATAACTATTATTTATAAGTTACACATTAACATCACAAGATAGTATAAATATATAATATAATGATATATTTAATTTTATTATAAATATACTTTAAATAAGTTAACATCTTAATATAAAAATATTAATAGAAATAATTAATTTTATATTATATTATTTAATGAAAATCAAATTTATTTGTTTTAATTTTGTCAATATTATCTTGACATTAATTTTTAAATATTATATTTTAAATTAAATTTTCAATTGAGATTTTATCTAAACTTTATAACTCATACATTGTTTCATTTCTTTTTATCTACTTTATTGCATATTTTTTTTAAGCTTACATCTATTTTTTATAGTTTAGACAATAATATTATATCTACTAATATCATTATGTAGTATAAATATTATGTGACATGTTTTATTATTACAAAAATATTTCAAATATGTTAAAACTTAATTTAATTAAGTTTTTAATCATATATTCTATTTTCAAGCTCTTATACACTTTCTCTTCTCTTTATTCATTGTATTATTTTATGAGTTAAACACTTTTTTATATACTTTATTGCATATATATAATTTAGATATCAGTATCTACTTCTTTGTATATATTTTTTTATAACTTTATTATTTATAGTCAACCGATTGTTTATTCTATTGCTTAAAAAATATTTAAAAAAATAAAATTTATTTATTTAAACATTTTAAATATTTTATTCACATCAATTTTTAAATTTACATTTTAAATTAAATATAAAATAATTGATATTTTATCAAGATTTGCAACTTATGCACTATTTTACTTAATTTTCTTACACATTTGTATTTTTTCTTTTTGTATTTACTCCTATTTACTACTCATATGTCAACATCATTGAGTTATATATATATATATATATATATATATATATATATATATATATATATATATATATATATATATATATATATAACATAACATCTCTTAATTATATTATAAAAATATTTCATATAAATGAAAATTTTAACTTAATTAATTAAGCATATCCTTTGTTTTAACTTTTATATTATTTTACAATTTACTAATTTTATCTTTCTTCTTATTTAATCAATTTCATGTTCTTCTTATTTTTTTTATATGTACTTCAGTTGTTTATAATTCAAATACTAATTTTATAAATAAGCATTTATGAATAAGAAATATTTTATTGTTGCATGAAATTATTTTAAATAAGTTATAAATCTGATTTAATTGACTTCTATTGTTAACTCTTATATTATTTTACAATTCATTCATTATTTATATTCTTTTTCTTTACTCCATTTCATTTTTTATTGTATATTTCTTTTACAACTTAGCGGATCACGAGGTTGTATTGATATAATGGCATATATGTAATTTTATTATTAAAACATTTTGAATATTTTAAAAAATGAAAGTACAAAGTATGAAATGAAATAATTACTTACATATTCCATTGTCCAATAAAAATATTTAAAAAGTTAAAAATTTAATTCAGATGCTATTAATTGAAGCATTTGAATATATATTTTATTTTTTAATTCTTATATTATTTCGTAACTCATTTATTATTTTTATTATTTTTATTTATTTTATTACATAATTTTTATATCTATTATTATTTACAATTAAATGCTAATTTATTATATTATAAAATAAATTTATTTCATTGTAAAATATTTTTAAAAAGTTACAAATTTAATTTAGATACTATTAATTGAAGTTTATAATTATATATTCTATTTTTTAATAAAAATAAAAATTCAATTCAATTTTATAAAATTAATTTTTTTGATATATTCTTTATATCAATTTTAATAATCCGTATAGTTCAAGAAATAGCCCTTAGGAATCTCTTTTTGCTGTAAGAGATTCGTGAGTGAAATAATCAATTTATTGATATTAGAAGATCAAAAATTTGTTTTAATGTATTATGTTTGGATCTAATGAAATTTATAGGTATAAAAAGAAGTTTTATCGAATATAAAATTTTTTGTTTAGCCATTTTTTAATTGTTAATATGATATATATATATATATATATATATGGACAATTCTAACATACTCTAATTAAAAGTTTAGATATTGATACTTTAATATTATAACAAAAAAGAATCATTAGATTTTAATGATATAAAAATAGATGATTAATATTCATGATTAGAAGATTTGTTTAATAGGTAAAAAATCAATAATATGATATTTTTATTTTGAATCATATTTTTTTTTTAAATTTTAAATTCACCAATAACTTAAAATAAGTATTTTAATTAAATTATGTATATTAATATATATATATATATATATATATATATATATATATATATATATATATATATATCTTTTTGTACCTCTTCACTATATAATAAATCTAATTTAATAATGATTCTTAACTTAAGTTTATTTATAGTACATTCTAATTTAAAGCTTTTAAAATTAAAATACTTTCAAAAAATTATCCAATAATTATTTTAAAAATATAAATTTTAGTTAATAGTTAATAAATTAAAATTTTAAACCTTTACTTTATGGGGCTATTTTTTATTTCTTCTTATCCTTTTTTTTGAACAATCTCTTTTACTTATTTTTTTACACATCAATACACAATAAAATATTTTAAAATATTGAATTTAGTAATAAAATTTAGTATTATTTTCAATAAAAAAATTTATATCTATTGATACTTTTGAAAGAAGTAGAAATGATATTTATACATATTATTTTTCTTACACGTATCCAAGCTTAAATTTTCAAAATTTGTTTAAAACATGTTGAGTAAGTTTTATTTAAAAGTTAAATTATTATGCATACACTTATAAAAATATAATATATTTTTTTTTAATTTTTATCTTATAAATTACATTAAAACAAACTTTTACAAAATATATACTATAATTTTTAAATAAAATATTTATTTTATTAATTTAATTTATCAATTATTTTTAAATAAGAGGAATAAAAAATAAAAAATAAATTAGATAAACTATTTTCCTCTTCATAATGTGTGAAATAATAAGGAAAATAAGGATTAACATCAAGAACCAATAATTTAATATATCAACTTTGAAAATTAGCTATTTGTATTAGGTCAAAATTATAATAACAAATTACCTATATTTTTTTATATCTAATTTTTAGATGGAACGTATTTAAATATACATATATAGATAATTATGTGTATATGTATGTTGATTCTTTACTAATAATTTCTTGGTATTATTTAATTTTATGTACAAACTTAAATAATCTAAAAGAATAAAAAGTGAAAAATATTTCATTATATTAAAAATAATAATAGCATGAATTTTATTAAAAATTGATTAAAATAAATAAAAATTATTTAAATTATTTGGATGTGGTACATTAATGTCAAAATATTATTTAATTGCATTGTATATAATAATATTTTCTTCAACAAATTTATAGCAAGTAAAGAATTTATTATAGAAAAAATAATATTATTGATAAAATAATTAAAATAAAGAATTTAAAAATACACTATATAACTTTTTTCAATTTTTTGGATAACTAATAATTTTCTTCATTTAATGTAAAAATACCAAGTTTTATGTACATTTATTTTATAAATGAGTATTTTTAAATAGTGAAATGTAATTTTTTATTTCATGTAACATTTAAACAATGAACAATAATTTTTAATAAGAATTAATATATTATTTTGTTTCATAAAATAATAATTTTATTATATACCTTTAAAATTAAGTATAGATATGAAATTTAAAAATATGTATGTGAAGCAAAAAGAGTGACAGAGAAAGAGAGAAAACAAGTAAGAAATTTTTAAATTTGTATATATATAGAGAAAAAATTTGGCTTCACTTTTTAATTAACTATTAATTTTTTAGAAAAATTTAGTTCTAAAAAAATTAAAATAAATTTAAGGCTTAATTTATAAAATTTATAAATTTAAATGAATAGTTTTCCAAATTTAAACTATAATCATAGGTATTAATATCTTGGCTAACAACTCAATGAAACGATAGCACATTACTTGATATTTTATATCAAGAATTAAATTTATTTTAATTTCATTTTACCTCTAAGTTTTTTAACAAATTAATAGTTAAATAAAAAGTAAGAACAAATTTTTTTCTCTACACAAATTTAAAAATTTCCCCTCTCTCTCTTTCTCTCTCTCTCTCTCTCTCTCTCTCTCTCTCTCTTTTGCTTCACACACTTCTTTTTAAAATTCACATTTATAATTAATTTTAAAAGTATATCATAAAATTATTATTTTATTTATTAAAAATATATATTTATTATTATAAAAAATTAATAAAAATTATTGTTCATTTATTTAAATATTATATGAAATAAAAAATGACTTTCCACTATTTAGAAATACTCATTTATAGTAAAGTGAATGTATATAAAATTTGATACTTTTGCATTAAATGAAGAAAATTATTAGTTATGCAAAAAATTAAAAAAGCCATATACTATATTTTTAAATTCTTTTTTGTAATTATTTGATCAGCAATATTATTTTTCAATAATAAATTCTTTATTTGCTATAAATTTGTTGAAGAAAATATTATTATATACAATGTAATAAAATAATATTTAGACATTAAGGACCATGTTCAAATAATTTTGATTTTTTTAATCTAATCAATTTTTAAATAAAAATTATGGTATTATTATTTTTAATATAATAAAATATTTTTCACCTTTTGTTCTTTTAAATTATTTAGGTTTGTATATAAAATTAAATCATATCAAGAAATTATTAGTAAAAAATCAACATACATATACACATACTTATTTATATATGTGTGTTCAAATATGTTCCACCTAAAAATTAGATATTAAAAAATATTAGTGATTTATTATTATAATTTTGATCTAATATAAATAGCCTATTTTCAAAGTTGATACATTAAATTATTGGTTGTGTTTTCTTTCTTGATGTTAATCTCTATTTTTTTTATAGTTTCACACATCAGGAAGAGAAAAATAATTTATCTCATTTATTTTTTATTTTATCTTACATAAAAATTATTAGTAATAGTAAATTAAATCAATAAAATAAATATTTTATTTGAAAATAATTGTATGTATAGTTAAAAGCTTGTTTTTAATATAATTTATAAGATGAGAAAAGTAAAGTAAAATATACATGTTATATTTTTTTAAGCATATGTATAATACTTTAATTTTTAAATAAAACTTACTTGATATATTTTAAATAAGTTTAAAAAATTTAAGTCTGGATATGTATAAGGAAAATAATATGTATAAATATCGTTTCTATTTCTTTCAAAAGTATTAATAGATATTAATTTTTTATTGAAAATAATACTAAATTTTATTACTAATTTTAGTATTTTAAAATATTTTATTGTGTATTAATGTATAAAAAATAAGTGGAGGAGATTATTCGAAAAAAATAAATAAGAAATAAAAATAAATTTATAACATAAAAGTTTAGATTTTCAATTTATTAACTATTAATTAAAATTTATATATTTAAAATAATCATGTCATAATTTTTTGAAAGTATTTTAATTTTGAAAGTTTTAAGTTACAATGTACTATAACTAAACTTGAGTTAACAATCGTTAAATTAGATTTATTATATAGTGAAGAGGTGTAAAAATATACATATAAATTAATATAGATAATTTAATTAAATTACTTATTTTAAGTTATTGATTAATCTAAAATTTAAAAAAATTATGATTCAAAATAAAAATATAATATCATTAATTTTCTACTTATTAGACAAGTTTCTTAATCATGAATATTAAACGTTCATTTATGTATCATTAAAACCCTACTATTCTCATTTTACCATAAAGTCAAGATAGCAATACTCGAACTTTTAATCTGAATATATTAAAATTTTCCTAATTAATATGAAAATTTCTTCCACACAACTAATGTATCATTATTTCATTAGCTCGTTAATCATGATATTGACATCCATGGTTATAATTTGAATAAGAAAAAACTCTCCTCTCTCTCTCTCTCTCTCTCTCTCTCTCTCTCTCTATATATATATATATATATATATATATACACACACACACACATATATATATATATACACACACACATATATATATATATACACATATATATATATATATATATATATATATATATATATATATATATATATATATATATATATATATATATATAAAAGGACCGTTACAACAAATATGCATTAATTGAAATTTTGTTCTTTAGTTTACACATTATTCTTAATTTTACTTATTTCATTGCATATTTTTATATTTTTTCTATTCACTTCATATATTTATAGTTTAAATACCATTATATCATTTAATAGTATCAATATATCACAAACTTTTTATTATAATTTTTAATAAATAAAATATCTAATTTAATAAATTATTTTACTATACATCATTTTTTTAAATCTTATATTACATCTTAAAAATTTAATAATTTTAAATCTAAATATATAATTACAAATTAAGCATAATAAATTAAGTTTCAATATTTTTATAATTTTTATTATATATATTTAATATTTTTATGTTAAGGAAAAAAAAATAGATACGATGCATTCGCACGGGTCTACGAGCAGGTTAATAACATAACAGAGAGGGTGAACCTTTATAGGCTACATAAGCCAACGCCATCGCAAAGGCTTGTACAGCAGAATCCCAACTGTATGCAAGAGATATCAGTTGCAAGTTGCAACCTCTCATTCATAAAGTAGAGGAAAGGGAAAAAAGAATATCTCCCTTACTTTTCCTTCTTTTTAATTTCAATAGCTTTCCAGCATTGCCTTTGTTCTTTATCACCGCTCACATACGTAAATTAAGAAGTAAGAACTCATCTCTTGTAGGTAGCAGTTACCACAAGGAAAAAAAAATCACCTCTTGTGCATAAAGAATTTTATCATTATCACTGGTTTTTTGCAGTTATTCCTATGCAACAGATTGCTTAGACTGAGTTTCTTTTGCAATAGAGAAGAAGTATAGAAGAATGAAAAAGCTTTCGTTGGAAAAGCATCAGACACCGATTAGCAAAACAAGGAAAAAGAGAGAAGGCATCAAATGCTAGATTGATATGTGTCCACTACAAATATAGAATTGTTTTAAATTAAAATGACATCTCCAAGTACTTCTGCCATTAGGACTGGGATGGAACCCATCTGCCCCCACCATATTTTCCTCCCTCTTTCCTAAGGCCCTTCTTTTCCTAAAGACTTACTTTAAAAAATAAAATATAAAAAATCAATTTAAGCCTTAGGTTTTGCATTTTTAAGTATTCCCAGCCGTTTCAGGGCACCCTCCCCCCCCCCCCCCCACTTTCTCTCTGTCTCTTTAGCATAACACAGTGCAGCATTTCTCTCGGAAGTTCGAATGGCTGCCGCTACAGAAACAAAAGCTGAAGTTAAGGAAGTGGAAGAACATGTTGAACCTCTCATATGCAAGGCAAGTGGAATGTTGTTTGTGTCATATATCTGCTAGATTATCATTGGGTCTAACAGAATTTGAAAACTGAAATCACTCATGCCTCTGTTTTTCAGACCTGTGTGCTGAAAGTTTCCATTCACTGCGAAGGCTGCAAAAAGAAAGTAAAGAAAGTTCTGCAGAGCATAGATGGTAAGGAATGATCTCCCAGTCCCACTGGGTTCTACTTCTATGATTCTACGATTCTATTTGCTTTCAATTTTGTCTTTCCAAATCCATCTGATCAGCAATCGTCATTTTGATTTCTTACAAATTCTAGACACTCAGACACAAACTTTATTCTTCTTCTTATGTCACACAGGTTCTAATTCTTCTAGAAGTTTCTCAAGTAGTTCATCTGGATTTTGTTTGTGTTCATACTCATCAAATCCTCTTCTGGTCTCTTCTGGCTTTTACTTCCACTTCTTTTTGCTGTTTTCAGTTCAAGTGGAACTGGCTATTAGAGTTCCTGATCATGACTTTTCCTTAACGTTGTCCTCTGTTCTTCTTTGATTTAGGTGTTTACGACATAAACATCGATTTGAGGCAGCAAAAGGTCGTGGTAACGGGGAATGTAGACAGCGGAATTTTGATAAAGAAATTGATAAAGCATAAGTTTAAACATGTCGAACTATGGCCTGAAAAAGCTGATAATTCAAAAAAGAAAAAGCAAGCTAAAACGGAGAACAAAGAGAAACCGACCGACCCAGAAAGCTGTGAAGAAAGCAACCAAGGCAGCGGTAACAACGAGAGAGAAAATGTTAAAGTTGTCGTCCAAGACCCATCTAAAAGTGCTGAAGCCAGCAATACCAGTAAACAAAGTGAAGGTGTTAATGTTATCAAAGTCAGTGAAGGACCTGCCACCGCTAAAAGCTGCGTAGTTCAAATCCAGGAACCAAAGCCAGAGGTAAAGCAAACGGTAATATTACCGGCGCCGGTCGGTAACCAACCACCGGTGTCTGAGAAAAAGGTCAGTATCGCTGTACAAGCTGGGGGTGAAGATGAAGCAGGGAATAATGAGAAAAGCGGCGGTGGCAGTGCAGGTAAAAAGAAGAAAAAGAAGGGGCCAAAAGGGAATAACAACAATGGCAATGAAGGTGAACACTCTGGTGATGCGGCTGCGAGCACCGGATCAGCGAATCAAGCACCTGGTCAAGGCCATAGTCCCAGTCCGGGTCCGGGTCCAACGCCGGTTCCAGCCAATCAGAGTCCACCACGTCATTATTACTCCCAACATCCACGGAGTCATTACTATGCGCCTCCGGTGTATACTGTGAGCCATCACACAGCGCACCCCAGCAGCAGCTACAGCACATCGTATTATGCTGCCCCACAGCCGTACTCACACGCTTATCATGTGCATCCCGGTCTAGAAAGAGAGATGGAACACTCACCATATGATTCGGAAATGTATACATCACGGACGTCGGATTCATTCGAGTTCTTTAGCGATGAGAATCCAAATGGTTGCTCAATCATGTGAGAGATATTGGCCGCAATGACTAATGAAGGGTGTTTTGGACTTTAAGATAGCTCTTATAACTCGTATGAGTATGTGGTAAAATGGTAATTTTGTAATTCATATAGATATAGAGTGAAGTGTGGTAGTGTAGTGGGGGGGGGGGGGGGGGACTCTGTTTTGAACATGTAGAGAGTGGAGTAAAATAAATGGGGCATTTCGGTATCACGCTCTCATGATTTTGATTTGTCAAGTTAGTACATGCTGATCCACATTTTTTTGGCATTTTGGCTTCCTAGATGCTAGTTAGGCTTGAATATGGTTTAGGCACGGGAAAAGGGTTGACTTACGTGTCAAAATATTAGCAATGCAAATTGCAAAAGGAATGAATCAACTAAAATGGACCAATTGATTTAATTTAAAATCGTGGAATAGTGCAAGTTGGGATGGGTCATAGATTGGAAGGTTTATGGCACCGCCAATGGGGTTTGGTCATTAATAATTTCTTCGGTTGCAAATGGTGGGTTGTAAAGAATTGGAGGGCCCTTACTTAAATCCACCACAGAATACAGTCTTTCTGATGTGTGAAAAGGGTTTTCCTAATTGGAGAAGGAATGCATTATTTTATTTTATTTTTCAGAACAAAAGAAGTATACCTAAAATCAGTCATTATCCAGTGTCCCTTTTTGCCAAAAAGATTCGAGTTTCTACTCTCCAATTTCTTTGAAAAATTAAATTAGCATCGGCCTCCCTTTTGAAAAGAATATATAGTGGTTTTGCTTTGTGTCTTTCATTCCTTGTTACAGATTTTCTAGTCAGGAATTTTCAGTAGGACTCGCTGGAGGGTTATAAAATAGACATATGAATGCTTTCTTTTGAAAAGCAATCCCCTGATGGTGTGTGAAAACAGCCTTAAAGATTATTTTCTGTCTTTATAAGTTTGCTTCATCAACTTGGCTTGTTCAAATCACCCTATGAAGGAGCTAGATAATAATATTATAAAGCAAAGCTTTTTCCTTTACACTTTTTATTGTTTTTCCACCTCTCCATCTGTTGAGGTGCTGGGGGGGGGGGTTCCACATTCCACTTTGTGGGGGCAAGTATAATCATTTATTTATACTTTCTAAAAAGGAAAAATTTTCTTTTCTATTTTTCACTTGACCTGCATTACAATGGCCTTTGACCAAAGAATATAGAAAAACAAGTTGTTATTTAAATTTTAGGTTTTGGTTATATGTTGTATCTTGAGATGGAACTTTGTCATTTTAATCAAGAACATAAACTAACATTTTTTTAGAGGATTTTTTAGTTTAAATTCTGTATTAATTTAAGTTTTCGTGCATGTGTGGTTTAATAATATAATCAATTTTATTAATGTAAAAACATAGAATATTTTTTATTGACATATATTAACGAATTAGATTCCCTTGATTATTATACAGAACTTTTTTATGGCTACTTTTCAAATCAACATTTATACTTAGCCAAATTTACCCCATTTTTATTGCCCTTTTCTCCCACGCGTGTAAGGAAGAACACCACCTATCTGCGGCGGTTTGGCTGTCGATGGAACTTTTTGCAATCTTAGTAAGATGGAATCAAAATGCGCAAGCCACTAGTTAATACCTTATTCCAATCTCTGGAAAGTTCGTTTTGACACTCGAAGCTCATTTGACATATTCCCCTAGTATTTATTTTTAGCCAAACAAACTTCCACAAAATAGTAGAGGAAGTTTCACTTTTCAAAAAAATATATAAAAAGTTATTTAATTGATTATTTTTTAATAAATTAAGAGAAATAATTTTTTAAAAAATTTTACTTTTCTTATAATATGGGAAATTACTTATATCACCTTCTTTTAAATAAGTTCTACTTTTTATGTTAATAAAATTATTTTTATTGAATTTTATTAATAATAAATAAATAATTTTATATTATAATAGTATTAAATATATAATAATTATTTTATTAACACTTCTTAAAAAATTAAAATTAAAATAAATAACATATAAAAAATTGCTTTTGGATAAGTATTACTTTTTAATATTAATCAAATAACTTTAAATGTTTTTTAAAAAATTTATATAAAAAATTATTTTCTAAATAATTTAATTTTTTATGAAAAATTGTTTTTTTATGTGAACTGAGTTACTTACTATTCTTTCGCGATAAGACCATGTACCATAATGACTCTGGCTTCTTGGCATATGATTGCCATAACCATAATATAGATAAGAAATTTTAATACATTGCACCTTGGGGGACCCCGAGTTTAAGATGTACTTCCTTTCAACACCCCGCAAATATTCCGTCGTTTATATGGCATGCTTTATCTAAATCTAATTGTCCTTTTCTGTTTGGCATAGAACCTTCCAGACAGTCTCACTGATAAGACGAAGAATACCAATTTAAAAGTTTAGAAAATAGAAAATATGTAAATTATCCTTTTGATTTTAAGATCGTTGGATTTTTTTTATTTTAAAATTTTAAAATTTAATTTTAAATATAATAAATTTTTTACTTAATTAATCATTTTATTAAATTATACATTCTTTTTATAAAATTTTTAAGATAATAATTAAAATATTATAATATACTAATTTAATTATTTTTCATATATAATTTTTTATTATTTAATTAATAAAATTAAATTATATATAATAAATTTTAATTAAATCCTTACATATTCGGTGCAAAGTTAATATTCAAAAAAAATTTTAATTTTTTATAATATTTTGGTTCTTGTTTAAAATTTTTTAAAAAATTGTATAATTTGATAAAAATATATAATTTAGTAAAAAAATGAATATTATTTTCAAATTTTATAAAGTAAAAACATAATTTATAAATTTTTAAAATTAAAAAAATAAAATTCAGTCATCCCGATATTAAAGAGATAATTTACATATTTTTTTCTAGAAAAATGGGACCCCACTTTGCATACATATCCCTTCTTCGCATATTTTATCTGCGGTCGGGAACCGATTCCTTCTATCCTATCGGCCATTTATCCACGCCTCTCGAGTCTCACCGCTTCCTCCCCGCTCTGATGCAATGTCCCAAAAACCCTCACAAAGTGCTGAATGAACGTAAAAAATACTCACTTATGACGAAGATCTGCGTGCTTTTACCGTAGAATTACTTGTTTTGAAATTCAAACAAGCACGTGATTTGTTCTAACCCTCGTTAACTATCTCTCTTCACTCTTCCTATTCTTAAACCAAGAATTTTAACACGAAGAAAACATTAATTTTATTTCTTAAACGATTAATTATTTTTATTATTAGATTGTCATTATTTAAAATTAAAATAAGTGAATTAAAATTAAAAATATAAATGTATTATAGACAATTTAATAGTAAAAATATCTAATTTTTAAAGAGGTAAAATTTTTCATAACATTACTTATGAGAAATTATATTACATCCACTTATAATTTTATTAATTTTTATTTAATTCATTTACACTTTTAAACATTATAATTTGATTATACATGGTTTCTACTGTTAGTAATTTATTAATATAAACTTTTTTACTTAATTTTTAATGAAAAACTCTATAATATATAGATTAAATGAAATTGAGTGAAATAACATATGAGTAAAATATAATTTTTTTATATTTATATAAATTGATTCAAGAATTTACAATAGAGACTAAAATATATTATTATCGTCTCCTTATTTTAATAATATACCTTAAACGAGAAAAAAATATTTACTTCAATACATAATATGGGCAAAAAAATCCAATTAAAACTCTCAAGATTTGTAAATAAGAAAATTAATATATTCTATTATTAATAATTTTATAAAAACATGTAACAAGAATATAAAATTTGTAGATCTAAATTAAGAAAATATGATTTTTTTTAGTTATAATTGAGAATTCTAAATAATTCTAAAATCCACATAAATATAAAAAATTATAATTTATTTTTTTAATTCTTTCTGAATTCACTTAACTCACATTATATGAAATATTTAATTAAAAATTGAATAAATAAATATTTAAATGGATAAAGTATTAATAATAAAAAGTATAAGCAAAAAATCATGACGTTTCAAAATACATATGAAAAATATAAATAAATTAAATAAAAATTATAGGATTTATATATGAATAAAATATAATTTTTTTAATAATATCTATTTGGAATAAGTGGCATTCAAGGTGTCTTTTGAGGGTTTAATGTCTTCTTTACAGATTTCATCCTTAATTTTTATGTTTATATATATAATAATTTAATATTATCATTATTTAAAAAAAAAACATTTGTTTGGAATAAGGAAGCAACGATGGAGGATTGAAGAGAATAATAGTAATCATTCATGAAAAAGACCGTAACACTAATAACTACAATGCTTAATGCTTTAGAGATAATGGTGGTACGGATATTAAGACAGCCAGACAGGGACTCCAATTATGTGTTTTATGACGACAGCAGTACTAATTAAGAACCTACCGGCAGGACCGGATTTGGAATGAACTGTTTCTCCTCACAACCAGCCAAGTTTAAAACCCCCCAAGTGTCTTTTGGTTTTAAGAATAGCCCAAATTACCGTGTTTTTACTGTTTGATAATTTATTTGTATCTAGGCTCAAAGAAATAATAAAATAAATAAATTCACCTCACATATTTTGTAATTTTATTCAAATTTTAATATTAGTTCCTTGTAGTTCACAGGATCAAAATTCATTATTTATTTATTTTAGTATTGAACTTTCAGTAACCAATAATTTCATTGGACTCCAATTATTTCGGGTGAAGTCAGGTGGGTTCAATATGGAGTAAAACTCTCTCAATGATAATTTTTTCTATTTATAAAATTCAAACTTGAAACCTTGTTTAAAACCTTGTTTAAGGGGATTGAGCGCCTAACCACTCGGACCAATTGCCGTTAGTTTTATTTATTTATTTTTTATTACATACTTGCTCACACTTTTGAATAGTTTCATTGAACTTTCAGCATCCAATAGTTTCATTGGGTTCCAATTGTTTCGGGTAAAGTCAGGTGGGTTTAATATGGAGTAAAACTCTCTCAATGATAATTTTCTCTATTTACAAAATTCGAACTTGAAACCTTATTTAAGGGGATCGAGCGCCTAACCATTCGGACCAATTGCCGTTAGTTTTATTTATTTATTTTTATTACATACTTGCTCACACTTTTGAATAGTAGTCGGTATATTATTGAAGTGACTTAATGATTAAATAATACAAAAAATATTATAATATTTACAAAATCATTTCATTTTTAGAAAGAAATTTGAGATCATATGCTTCTCAGCCCTAAACCATTAACAAGTTATTATGCCTTTTTTTGGGAAAACCTAACAAAAATGACAACAAATTATTAAATTACTGATGAAAAGTAAGTCTAAGATCCAAATTTTAAAATTTTAAACCATAAAACTCTAATTATTGATTAAGTCAAAGCACAAGCAGCAGAATAATTTAATAAGTAAAATATCATAAATAGTTCATCCAATTTCTAATTATGATTTTTTTAAAATATATTAGAATAGTTTTAAGATGTACTGCAGGAATAAAACTACTTGAAAATTGTAAAAAAAAAATTATATTTAGAATAAGAAACTCTATCTGTTTGGTCACACGTAGTTTTAGTTAGTCATCGAACCAAGCTATTTTGGGCCTGTAATTAAGTCCATCCATGAAATGAATATGGACTGTCCATAATGATCCGTATCCAGAACCAGAGGGCTACTCACAAAACAAATTTCTTGTCTTGCCGCCCAGGTGCCAAGTGCCAATCCTAAATGCTAGCATCTCCCTTTCCCTCTCTTCCCTCTTTCTGCCAAACAGTAACGGAGAGGGAATGGAGATCAGAGTGTAACGCCCAACTCTTGCACGTTGCATTTCTTTGTCTCGATCGTATTGAAATTGAACTCTCAATTCAAGCCTCCTCTTCTCAGGTAACATCCTCTGCAAATTTCGCTTTAACTTCCTCCCGCTTTCACAAGGTTTATCTCTATTCATTCGACCATAATCATGATCTTGATTACCGGAATTAAACAAATAACATGGAATAAGCTTCAAGGATGCAGAAATTTCTCTCTCCTTCTTTGATCAGGTTTTATCTTACTTATCCGAAATTGTATTGCATAATTTGTTCGATTTCCCTTTTGAAAATATCACCTTCTAATGCGTTTAAGCTAGGCTTTTGCATGAGTTTCTTCGGCTTTGAGAAGAGAATATATGTAGTCGTTGACTGGTACCGCACTAGTCATTTCGGTTCTTTGACTTGTTTTTATTATTGTTAACATCATTGCTTATTTTGTTCTCTTACTGCTTGTTCTTAACAATGAATTCTCGCAGTCTGCGTAGCAGTGCAGTGAACCATTACCTTCGGCCAGGTTTTTTTTTTTATTGTGTCTAAAAAGTTTCCAGTTACCAGGTGCAATGTAGTGTGCTTCTGAAGATGTAGGACGTTCTTTTACTATTTTAAGAGTTTATTACAACTTATGATTAAATGTAACTCCAATGAGGCAACTTTCGAAGTCTTTAGCGATATGATGTTTTAAAAATTTTAAAATAAGAACACACTGTTATAAATCCATATTTGCATTTGAATTTCTGTTCGTAGTTTACTGCACTGTGTAGACGGGGCTATGTTTCTCACCTATAGATGCTGCCCTTTTCTACCAGGCAACATTCTTAATTGATATTTGATTAATGGAGTATTTAGTTACTAGGTCTGAGAAAAACCTACTGGATTACGTGCAATTTAGAGCCTGACATACATCACTCATCCTTTGATAGGTAAAAGTTTCCTGGGTATTCTGTTGCATTTCCTTGAGACCTTAATCACTTGCTAACATTTGGTCATCTATTCAAGAGATCATGGTCATTGCAACAGAATCTACTTCATTGCCTTCTTAGAAGTTATGTTGGAAGTGGGATTGGGGAAAAGCCATCTGATGCTGCTTCATTGCAACATTGCGACTGAAGCTACTTTTTTGTCTTCTGATGTGCAAGGGAAATTGAGGGTCTCAACTAAAGGTAAAGATGATCATTATGTTGATGAATTTATTGCAAACGTCTTTCTCCACACTAGGCTGGAGACCATCTAGATGTGGCTTACAGAGTAAGAAAGCTGAGAAGCTATCTTGTCTAATTGACCGGTCATTCTTGTCCAAATGAATCTAGTAACTGCTGGATAGAAACAGCATGCAGACTGCTGCCTATGCTCTGACCTGCCAAGTGTATCATATAGAATTGATCCCAATTATACCTTTTTCTTTTCATGGCCAAAAAACAAAAAAATTATACCTTTTTCAGGAAGTGAACTAAATAATAATAGTGGTGTGGGGTAAGCGCAGGCACAAGGAGGAACAATTTTGGAAGATAATCATTTTGGTTCCAACATGTAACTTTAGGTCGAGATCATTCAACACACTTAGTTAACGAGCTTACCTAAGGCTGTTATACTTCTCCAGTAACTAACGTAGTTACATTATATTTCCAGATGGAGTGTAAGACAATGGTCAAGATTTCCACTCCATCACCCCACTAAATGGGCAGATCAATCTAGTCTCCAATAGAGAATGAGGGGATGAAGAATGAGAAGTATACATTATGTAAATGCCATGATTTTATGAAGAACAGTAACATTAGAGAATTCCATTTTAATACTTCTCCTTGTTTTTCGTAAGTCCTCATGTCAATTCTTTTAACATGTTTTGTCCCTTGAAGCTTTTCTCTGTATTAATTAGAACCCCAGCATCTAGTTCTTCGAGCAACTGCAAGTAATACATTGCCATCACAGATTTCCTGTGTCTGTGATTGAAGCCGGTGGTGAATGATTTTTTGGCATTTTCCTATCACTTGGGTCATGTTGAATGGTCTAAACTCAAATCACAGTTACTGTGCCCTGCTTAACTTCTAGTCATGTGAGGAATTCTGGATACTCAAAAAGTATGATCAGAAGAGATCTGATCTATTGTTCCATGCCATCTTTCTCGTGTGTCCCTGAGCTCTCTTTAGACGCTGCAACTTAACCCGTGGTGGTATGTGATAATTGGAGGTAAACCAAGTAGCCTCCAGTGTTTTCCCTCCCACGATTAACAAGTTAAAGAAACATGATTTAACACACACAATAGAAAGGGATAAGATTTTTAATGTGATTACAATGAGTGTATTAACTTTATTAGTTGTTAGTTTTTTGTGGAACTCATCTGTGGAATTGGATGAATTTCGTATCTACTTTTAATTTAAAGATTTAATGAAGGAGCAAACGAGCATTGCGATTGTTGAGTTTCCATTTGATGATGGTTTAGGCTGGTTCTATGATTTCATTTGTTTGTGCTTGGTGCTGCATATAGAGCTCGTTAAAGAGCTCACTGAATTATAGAATACTTTCATTATATTGTATTATTTCATTGATTTGATTTTAATGATGTGTTTTTACATCCATGCTTGTATCTGTTTTGTTTTAGTTGGGTGAGCGTTGTGAATCTTCACATTATACCCTCATCTTGCTTTATATAGAATATGCAGGTGCAGAAGATATCAAATCTAAAAGTATACCTGCAAATGGAGGGATTAATAAACTAACTTGGGGAGTTGGGTATCATGCAAGTCACTACAGAAGTAGGTTGTATATTCCTGGTTGAGATTCTTCTACCTTTGATATACATAATGATAACGAGGTTCTCATCTAACGTGGTCTATTATAATTCATTTGGATGCAAGTGTTGCATCCAGCGAAGTTGACTGACCCTCCTTTTTCCTTGGTTTTAAACTTTGAAGCACATTATATATACCTGCTTCTTTTGAGATGCGCGTGCTGCAGTACAGTGTAGAGTTAGCTGAACTAATATTTTAGAGCCATCTTAATGTTTTGAGTACAAAGTGGAATTAAAAAATGGAAACACAAAGACTTGTCGGAGTAAAGAGGTTTTGTAGTTAAATATTAATTCTGTTATGAACAGTGGACACAAACATTAGCGTCCTGTAGTGTATATAATCATGTGATGTACATGCGTGTGGATATGATAGCAGACGCGAGTTCAATCCTATCAATTCATGTTTCCGTCGACTTGCTTAGTACACCATTTGATGCCACACTCTCTGGATTGCCATTCTAGAATAAAAAGGAAACAAAAATCACTATTTTACATATCTTGAGTTGAGAATGCCAGTCTGTTTGGTTGACTATGACATTGACACGTAGGAGTAATAATTTTTAACACGACACAGTCATGTGAGCTTGGATTATGCTTAATTGGATTTGGAAACGGATCGACTCATTTGATCTAAATAAATTTTATACCAGATTTAGGTCAATTTGGATAATCCATAATAATAAATTATGTAAGTTTATTAATTATTAATTTATATAAAATAAAAAATTAATATCAATGAATTTGGATTGAATTAAATAGATTGTATTGTTATTGTATAAATATATTATAATTATTTCCAATTATGAAGATCAAGTTGATCCATTTATTAAATGAATTATTAAATGAGTTATGTCATGTTAATCCATTTAATGAAGGGGTCACATTTGATTTGAATATAAATAAATTGAGATCATGTCTTAACTCGGCGCGAACTCGACTTGTAGGCGAGGGCATGAGAGCATGAAACCTTAGACCGCTCATTCTCAATACAGACGGCAACCAGACTTAGCAAGCAGATAGCTACTTGTATTATTTAATTCTCGCTAGACTCTGTATTTTCGCTGAATTAGACATGGGAGTTGGAGTAATTGGACTCCTTCAACGGTGTACATTTTGAAACATCGTAGCCCTTCCTAGATCCCGTCCCCACTGGCCAAGCTTTAGTTAAGTTAAAACAATGTGCTGTCATACCTGCTTTAAGCCCTTCACCTTGGCCGGGAGTTAGCAAGAAGAAAAAGCTCAATTTTCTTCGAGACTTCAGTACTCAACTTTGTCCAATGGAATTGGTATAGAAACTCTAGATTTTACTGCCTACGACTTTGGAGGACGTTATTTTATTTAAATTCCCTGGAAAGTGGGTAAGATTAATATTGGGAAGATGCCATTCCTGTCCGGATTCAGTGTTACTGATGCAGCTGAAGTGGGAAAAAATATTAATTTAGGGAATAAAATCGAGGTTTAAGTGGATTATTTCCCTCCAATAAAATAAAGTAATTTAATATCATCGTCAGCCAGTTCAGACAGCTGGAGGCTGGTTTTGAAACGCGCTAACACCGTATGGCGAAGCATTATGGGTCCCATTCACACCTTCAACGGTTACGGGCGGCTCCCCCGTTCTAAATTACCCCACCCCTCGTTTTCTTTCTTGTAGCCGTTAAACTAGACTATTGATTAATTAATATATTAACGTACTATCAAATTTAATTATATATTAAATTTATATTTTATTAAAATTAAGATTTGTACATTTTACAATAACATATTAATGATAGATTTGATAGTATTAATATATCACTTATAAAGAATTTTCCTTAAATTAATCTCAATCGAGATGTATAGTTTTTCCTTTTTATATCTTTTAGTTCTCCGCTCCCAATCCACAAGTAAAAGAAATCAACCCAGTAGTATCATAAATTAGCTAGCTAGCCGTTAATGGTTACGAAATAATAAAATTTAGGAAAAATATAATTTCTCGCATGTAGTTTACTCCTTTTTTTTAATTCATGTGATTTTGAATTTTAAACTCTTTTATTTATACTTTCAATTATTATTACTTTACAATATTAAGCCATTTTCTATTAAAAATTAACCAAAAAGTCGCATGTGAGATACATGATTTTTCTTTTTCCTAATTTTAATTTAATTGGTTGTACGATTCTCCCAGAGAAGAATCTAACCGTTACTGAGGCTTTCCAGCAAATTGCTCACATGTTGATGAAAAGAGAGAGTTGCAAACATAGACTTGATATGAAATGATTAGATTAGGGCCTATGAAATGATTAATAATAGCCAATCGTAAGAGGAAAGGTATGCATGTAAAACCCTTGTTAAAGTTGGCTTTGTTTTGTGCAATTTGTAGAAAGAGTTGGCTTTATTTTATGCAATTTGCATAGAAAATTTTTTTTCTAAATTTTTTTTGGTATTTGACAACTTCATTGGGTTTTGACTATTTCAGAATTAAGTTAGATTGAATTCTAATGTAGGAGGGAGTTCTCTTGACGTATATTTTTTTTTTATTTACAAAACTCAAATTTAAAATTTTACTTAAGAGATACTAAACTACTTAACATTCGGTTTAACAAGCATTGTCAATTTGCAAAAAAAGCTTCAATAAGAGAGTTATGGTTTTTTTGAGGGAAATTGTGTGGTGAATTGAATTAAAATTCTAAGAAGGAAAGATTAAGATTGTTGTAGGTATTCCTTTTAATAATTTATATGGATAAAGTACTAACAATTAAAAATATAAATGAATGAATTTTTATATTCAAAACTAAATATGAATTAAGTGAAAAGGGATGAAATTATAAATAAATAAAGTATAATTTATTCTAAAATTTTTTGGGCAAGCTGGTAGAATAAATGAACTAATGCAATAGCTTTCTCTTATCATGTCGGTTGCTCTAGCCATCGATATTGTGTGTTGTGACCTGCAAGTGTAGCCTCAATATTGGGATGAATATGTATGATAAAAAAATAATAACAGCAGCAGCAGCAGCAGCAGCAGCAGCAGCAACAACAACAACAACAACAACAACAATAATAATAATAATAATAATAATAATAATAATAATAATAATAATAATAATAATAATTTAAAAAAATCAACATGCAAGGAGTCAAACCGTAAGGGGATAGATATTCCAAAAGAAGAAATACTTTATCATAGTAATATTTCCCAACGTTCTGAAAAGCCGAAGATAACTTTAGGTTTTCTATGACTAAAAGCACAAACGAAAATCCATCAAGCTTTATTATCATGTTTATTATTAATAAAAATAATTATGTATTTTAAAATATGTTTTCTTTGAATGAAAAGAATTATATTCTTGAAGAATGTTGGGTGTGGCAAAGAAATAAATGTGGATTGGATCCTTAATAAATACACACACACATATATATAGCAAATTCAAAATGAATTAATTTTAAATTTATTAATTTAATTTGTTGGATCGCTAGCAAGTTTAAAATATTGAATCCCTGCTCAAATTGGGTTCCATAAACTTAACTGATTGTCAATTAAAATGAGAATATATATGTGCAGGCATATCATAATTTGTAAATGCTATTCAATAGTTATAATGATTATACAAAAACATATTAAACAAATACTTCAATATTTTCTTATCTTTATTAATTATAAAGTGACCATATAAGTTAAAAAAAATATACCTTGCAAAAAATCTATAAAGAATAAGGAGAACAAACAGTTGGAATAAAATTAACACCTTCCTCTTCTCTCACTTTGCATTCCTTGTTATCCTAATATTAGTATTAAGTTATAAGAACCTCTCAAATTTAGCTTATTTTCAACTTCTGATGTTAGTGTGGATGGTAAGTGGAGAGAGAGACTAAAATTCCTTCATATAGAATTTCAAAAGATTCAACTAATTACAGAGTCATAATTTTTTAACTTTTTATTATATTAAGAAATCACATTCCACTGTAAGTGTTAAAATTACTCATTTTTTCTCATGAAGAAAATATGAAAAGTACCTATTAACCTTTAATAAGCATCAATTCACATTAACATGACCTTAATTAGAGAATTATACAATTATGGTCATGATTATTTTGTAAATAAATGCGTAAATTAATATACTTAATAAGTAATGGTTACAATAATTAATAAAATTCAATAACAATCTTAATATGCAATAATGACAATAATTAACAAGATTTAACTTGAATGATGACAATCTTTTGTATGGATATGAAAGTCACTAATTCTAACATTTTTTTCATTTGGCCAAATGATTACATGAAAATTTTTATAGATTCTTTATGTTTTATGACTTATGAAAATATGAAAATGTTATTGGATAATTTTTAATTTCACATTTTCCTAAGTATTTAATGTAATTATTTGAAATTATTAATTTTCTTAATCTTTTAAATTACCTTAATGATACCAAATGATCCATACTTTCCTGATCATGTGTATATTCTTTTATAAAGTGCATAGTAGTATCTATGTTTTTCTTGTGATATGATATTGTTATATCTTTTTTAATTATTAGTAAATTAAAAATTATTTTTATGAGAAAGAATAACTAAAACAACCAGTAAATTTGGTTGGGTTAGAAATTTTATTATAAAATAAAATTGAAAACATGAGAAATTTAATGGGAAAAAACTTGTTGAAATTATGAAGTATAAAGTTTTATACTAATATAAATGAATATATGACTATGGAAAAGGGTTGGGAGAATTTTTCAAAAATGTTTTTGGAACACCATTTTCCTTATTTCCAACCCCTAAACTCTAATCTCTCTCATTTCTCCCCATTTCTCAATTTCTTCTACCTCTTTCTACAAAATCTATCCACCACTCTCTTAATTAACTAAGGAAAGCCTTATTTCTTCTTGATTTTTTTCATCTAATCAAGATAAAAACATTGCATTTATCAATAATCCTTCTTATTTCTTCTTGATTAATGAAGAAATTTAAAATTTATTTGATTTTATTAGGTATTCTAAATCCTAATTCTAGAACCCTAAATTTTAATATGATTAGGATTGAAAATTCTTCAAATTTTCATACAAAGTTAGTGAATAATCTAGTTAAATTTATAGGTTTTATGATTATATGATAATATTAATGAAATATTAGTTATTTAGTAATTTTACTTAAAATATGTTTGGTTTATTATGGTGAGGGTAATGAATGATAAAGATGAGTGATATAAGATGTTAAATAAGTATATCAATGATTGTATCAAGATTTGGTATATAACACATACGTTTGGAGGGCATTTATAATTGGATAAATAGTAAAATTTTCATAGAAAACTATTATTTTCATGTATGAATTGAGTGTATATCAATTCTTATAGTCCAAAGGCAAATTTGGGCTTAAAAATCAAATGTGCAATTAATTTTTTTTGTACAAACACAAGTTTAGGATAAGTGAATCGATTACATAATTGGTTCACTATCCTAAGAATTTTATGCAATCGATTTACCATTTCCAGAATTTCATATCTTTCCCAAAATTTTATGCCATTCTTAGAATTTTATGCCAAATTTGAAAAAGCATAACTTTCTCATCTTACATTTGTAATAAATGAATCATCTATTTTTGGAAAGATAATTAAGTCTACTTTCAAATAGAATTAGTTTCAAACTAATATCTTATATATATATTGAGATATCATTAAAATAATGAGCAAAGTTCAAAAACTCAAAATTTCAAAAATGAACTTTTTGCATGTATCGTGAAAAAGGCACAACACTTTCAAATATTAATCGATTTAGACAAATAACCAATCTATGAATTTACTTTTATAAGAAATAAGTTTCACAAATAAAATATCTTTAATTTTTTAGTTACTCATAAAATATTAATCAAAGGACAAAACTATAATGACCATATAGTATACCATACCTAATTTATGTTATATTTCATGATTTATAATGGCTTAACATGGGATATTTGGTCTCCAAGCATCAAAGATAGAGTAATTTATGATAATCATAAGATACATACATGACTAGATAATCACAAAATGAGAAATTAGATTTTATATGATATAATGTGTGTTGTAAAGAATTTATTACATTAATCATATACTATGAATGTGTATGTTGGTGTTGTTATACACACACACACACACATTCGATTATACATTTTAATATTGTCTCTTAATGGTTAACTAGTTGCTTCATGTTGAAATTAAATTGTAAATATGATATGTAGAGCTTAAGTTCTAGTATGTATGTTATACTATGAATTGTGTCAAGAGCAACATTGGAATTATGAAATAAAATAGTGGCAATGATATGAATATCAGATGAAAATTTTCTAGTAATAAAGTTAGTAGGGTATAAGGCTGATCTAAGAGAAATAAGGATAGAAACAAGTAGAAAGGGTATAGATTAACTTAAGAGTTAAAAGGTAGATGAATATATTTTACCTATTACTTATTATTCCAAATGAAATGTGATTTTAAGTATAATCACTCATTAGTATTTTTATATGACACATTAAAAATGAAATGGTTATGTTTTAATCTCAATGCTGTTGACTTTTGGTTATTAATATGTTTAAATGTGATATAATTTATCTAAAGAGAATAATTTAATAGGTAAGCTATTATGAATTGTTATTATTTTATGACACTCATTAAGCCCTAGATTCAATCTTTCTTAATTTATTTTATAGATTCCTAAATAAAGCCTCCCTATCGACCACTTCAGAATTAGATACCATAGAAACTCATTTATGATAATATAATAGCACATAATCTTATACATAGTATATTTTGAGCTTTTTTTTGTCATTCACTTAAATAGAGGAAATATTTAAAATAATTCCTCATGATTTAGTTAGATTAGTTTATCTTCATTTTAGGAAGATTTTAAATATATCTAACTTCTTCATTTTTTGTAAAAATCTTAGTAATATCCAATGAATGTTCTCTTTTTAAATTATCGTCTTCTTTATATATATATATACACATGTATGATACTTATTAACTAGAATCAAGTTAGATAATTAAAAATAGGCTGGTGGAAATTGAAAAAAAGATTTCACGTCAATCACAATTAAGTTAGGTTCATCATAGATATCTCTATATCTTATGTTGGTTTAATTTTTTACAATTTTATTCAAATTAACATTAATTGATCTCTTATTTGAAAATAACATAACCTCTTCATGTTCATGACTCCCATTACCAAAGAATTTTTTCATACCAATTTCTATTACTTTGCTTCAATGATTAGGATAATAAAATCCATAACCTTTTAGTTATTTTGAATAACTAGTAAAGTTGGCATGCATTCAAAGCACAAATCTAAGTTTGAACATTCTAATGTAGTTTTTAATTGTTCTTTCCAATAACTAAAAGTGGAATGACTTAATTCGGGAATGCTAAACATATGTTCAAAAAAATAACATGGAGTTATAAAATACTTATTGCATATTAGAAGACTTTATGTGATGTTTCTAAAAATAATTTAACACATTGTCATACCTTTCCTTTGAATTAGATATGATAAATAATAAATTTAATCGAAAAGTGATAGCCTTTATTCATTTCAAGCATTACAAGTGTAAATACTTTTGTTTACTTTTACTACCATTCTTAATCTTTTATATCTTTGGAAAAAAAAACTAATTTAAATTTATGGAACATGACAATAAAAATAATTATATACTTGGGTAAAATTACTTTAATAGTCACAAGTTTTATTATTTGTGTAATCAAACAACTTTATAATGTCATATAATTTAATCAACTTTGGTGAAAATTAAGCATTAAATATAATAAGTAATAAATTTAATCTAAAAGTGATAACATTTATTCACTTTTGACAACATCTATAATGTTTTATACCTTTTGATATGAAATAACTTAAATTCTTTTAATATGATTATAACAAATAATTATGCATTTGGGTATAAAATTATTTTAATAGTCATAAATTTTATTATTTGTGTAATTAATAGTTTTATAACATCATATGATTTGATCCATTTTGGTGAAAATAAAATCCAAAACATTACATAAATCCAAAAGTCATATTTCTTTGATTGACTTATAGCACCATTTATATGAAATGTCAAAAAAACTTTTAGGCATATAATAACTTAAATTTACATAAACATAAAAATAAATACACCTTAACTATAAAATTATTTCTATAGTCATATTCTTTATAATTTTTGTAGTAATTAAAAAAATTATAATGTGGTATAAATTGAATCAATTTGGTGAAAGTTAATTAGCAAATAGTATATTATCACCATATTACATAAATAAGATTTTATGCAAAGTATATAATTACTTTTATAATTTTGTAGAAAAAAATTCATATTATTATATAATTTGGTTCATTTTGATAAAACCAAATCGACTAATAGTATCCATAACCATGCATAAATAAAATTGATTTGAGAAAAAATAATCTTTTATATTGTCATATGACTTGAATTACTTTGGTAAAACTAAGTCAATCAATAGTATCCAAAATAGTACACAAATGAAATTTAATAAAATTATGAACATAAACCAAAAACCTTGTTCCAATACTAAATGTTAAAAAATTTTGAAAATACAAATATTATTAAATAAGTATAACAATTATGTTAAAATAGATAAAGAAAACATCTCAATATCTTCCAAAATTATGAGGTGATCATATAAGTTGAGAAAATACACCTTATACTAAAAGAATTGAAGTCTTGCAAGAAACTTATAAAGAATAAAAAGAAGAACAAATGTTGGAACAAAATTAGCAAATTGATCTTCTCTCACTTTATTTCCTCTTTTACTTTAATACTAATATTAAGTGATGAGAACCTCTCAAATTTAACTTATCTTTAGCTTATGGTGCTAGTGAGGATAGTAAGTAAAGAAGAAGATTAGGGACTTTTTATATAAAGTTTCAAATAACTCAATTTATTAAAGAATTGCGACCCTTAAATTTTCTCCACCCATACCCACCAACACTAGAAGTTAAAAATAAGTTAAATTTGAAAGGGTTTTATCATCTAGTACTAGGATTAAAGTAATTAGGAGAGTAAGAAGATAAAAGATTAATTTTCTAATTTTGTTTTAATCTTATTTTTCTCTCGATTCTTTACAAACTATTGCAAGGTCTTAATTTCCACGACTTAATGCATATTTTTTCAATTTATATGATCACTTTATAATTATGAAAATAAAAAGATATTAATGTATTAACCTAATTTGTTTTCATATAATTATTATAATTATTAATTATATTCATAAATTAGGACATATTTATTATAATTATTAATTGTATCCGTGAATTATAACATATTTAAGACCAATCTATTTATTCTTTAAATTTTCTAACATTGTCATCTCTAATTATTTTTATATATATTACAAACTTTTCTTTTTTATATATAAAACATACACAAATGATAGTAGTTTTGAATTTCTAAACTATATGCAACCTGCATCATGGTTAATAAAGTTAAAATAAAGGAGTTTCAAATATGGGACTCTATACATTTTGACTTTTGTTATTGTTTGTGCAAGGTCTTAACTAGTTTACTTGCTTGTTACTTAGGTTTGATAGTAGCAAGGTAATCAAAGAAGTAGGGATATGTGTTAGGTGGTTAATATTGGTTAAGAGCTCTTTCTCACACAACTGCCATTAATTGTTGGAAATTAAATAACCACTAAACACTGATCAAATTATAACTTTTATCCATTCTTAACCGATTATATTAGTTAAAGTTGGGTCCAAATGGTTACATTCAATTTAAAATTTATAAAAATGTCTTCAAGTTAAATCTTAAAACAATTAATCTTAAGAAATGACCAAAAAAGAAATTGATGAAGTAAGTAACAATAGAAAATGAGTGTTGAGAATAAAAAAGATATGGCAATTGGAATAAGCAATGAAGGGGAAGAAAGAATAAAGATTATATCATACCTTTATCTTCACTATATCACTTTAATTTCTAGTAGGCTGGAGACTCTTTTTGAAATATTATCACAAATGACAAAATGTTATTACACTTCTCAAACCCATCTTGGTAGTTATAATACGAAGGAAACTTGAAATTCCACTAAATTCTGGTAGAAAGCTAATAAATTTTCCTTCAAAATCTGAATACAAGACTTTATTGAACAAATCCAGGTTAGTTAATGTCATAACACCTTTTTATTTCATATTATCCATTGAAATTTAGAACCTCAGTCTTAAATTGAACCTAAATGCAAATGAGAAAGAAAAATTGGCAAAAGAAGTCTCTTAGCAATGACGACGATGGAGGCACAATGTGACAGGATGATGAATCTTGGCTCTCCGGCTGAGTTATGAGTTCTGTTTTCAATTTTGAGTCAAAATGGGCAATCATGATTTTGGAGTTAGGGGTGCAAATGGGTCAGACGACTTATCAGAGGCTCTAGGCCCTGCTTAATTTAGGCCTTGCTCAACTCGACCTATTTAGTTAAACAAGCTAGATTAAGACTAATATAGAAGTCTTTTTAATTAAATGTGTTAAATCTTTTTATTTTAAGCCTGATTTACAAGTCTATTAGGCCAGCCTATTTAATATTTTTTATTTAAATTTATTTACTATAAAGGAAATAACATATATGCTTTTTTTCTCCAAGCCTATTATATAAATTAAATATTTTGAATTGTTATATAATTTATAATAAACTAATTTACCTTTATTGTTATGGTAACTTAATATTATTTTACTTTTAATTAAATAATAAATTTTTAAATTAGTAATTTTATGTTATGAGTATATGAATTTATTTTTTTGTTAATTAGTTCTTATATAAAATTTTATATTAATTTTAGTATTATTAGGGGTATCTTAAGAATATATTGATATAAACTTATGTAAGTTATTGGCTTATTTAAGACTTTTAAATAATAGGCCTTTTAAATTTTAAATTGTTACCTAAACTTTTAAATAGGTTAACAGGTTATATTAGGTTTTTAAAACAAATCAGGCTCGGACTTGAAATAAAGTCTTATATAAACTAATAGGTTAGGTTCAGATTAATATTTTACAATACAAACCTAACATATTTAAGATAAAGTATAACTGGACCTAACCCATTTTCACTCTTATTTGGAACAAGCACTAAATCTCTAAAGCCATACCGGCCAACCCAACTTCTAAGGCTAAATAAAATTGAGAGTGTGCGTAATTGCCAATCCAACTCTACATAACCTGGGTAAGCAGTAAGGGAAAATCGGGAACAAAAACAATGGATGCAAAATCTGGAATTGATTCATGACTTTATCCTTCTTTTCTCCCATAAAATTGGGAAAATTACAAAAGTAAATATCAGTAGTCCCGTTCTTGGTGGTGAGTTTAGTTGTAAGGCTGTCTTGTTCTACCAGTTCTCGTTTCCATCGCTAGCGAATCAAACTTTACATGCCAATGGATAGGTGTTAGGTTGCCATGCTTTGTTCTTCGACAATGAAGCCATGGCAGTGTTCGTAAACTCAAGTGAAGCTTTTGTTGAAGGGAACTCTCTCTCTCTCTCTATCTCTATTGATCGTTACCATGTTCGTCACCTCCTCCTTGGCTCTTGACCTCCACACTTGAGGCTACCCCTTTCATCTGCCAAATGCCACCACTGCTTAGGCAAATCTTAATTGTGAAAGATACCTTGATCTGCCTTCATCATCATCGGTTGAACAAGGTAATATTATGAATTTTTTCCCTCAAAAAATATTCTTTTTTTTGTTTTTTTTGTTTTTTTCTGTCTATTGTATTCACCGTCAAATTTCAATTTTTTTTTTAGTTGTGGTTGCTCAATAGGTTTGGCTTGTTGGAATTTTCAGAAAGGGAACAGACTTCTTAAAGTCTGCTGCAAAATGACACTATTTTTTATGCCATTTTCGATCGGGTCACAGGTTGGAGCGAATAGTAGTGCCCTACCCGACACGGACCGACTTAATTTTGAACCCTTATGTTTTCGATCGAACTGCTTGTTTTTAGGCTAAAACCCGATCCGATCTAATTAAAAATCAGGTTTACGGGGGCAGGTTGCACCAAATTAAAAAAGAAAAAAACGATCCCTACAAAGGGGATATGTAAACCTTTTGAGCAGGGAACTTAAATGTCAATGGTGCATGAAAGCAACCAAATTTCAATGTTCCAAACGGGGATTTATTAATGGTAGTTGATAAATTCCAAAGTCCAAACCAAACAAAACGTGTTTTGGTGAACTGAAATTCGAGGACCAGACTTGGATGCCGTCTACCATCTTCCCTTCCTCTGTATTATTTTAAAATTCTCTTTCTCATAGACCGCAATCTATATGCAATCTCTCCGACGAAATTACGAGTGAGCACTCTCTTCGTAGTAAATATACGAGATTGCCATCCACGTTGCTCTTCCTTCTATTTTCTTTATTTTTTCAATAAAAAATAATTAAATTATTAAATATATATAATAAAAATTAAATTCTAAATAGTATAACACCTTTAAAAATATCAATATTACTTAAATTAAAAGTTCTCACCTCTTTCTCATCCATCTTACTTGAACTTTCTCTTCGTTTTAATGTTTATCAATGTCAAATTTCAATGAATAACTAAATATAGAAGATACGCCCAATTCCCAGAGCTATTAATTCGATTGCATCACTTGACTTGGCCCTTGTGTTTGTTCCATCTTCTCTTTTTTTATCAAAAAAGTTTTTATATTTTTTCCTCAGTAAAGGGGATTATTTTATTAAAAACATATTTTATAATAAAAAATATTTTTATATTATGTATCCTCAATCTGCCTCAATGTCGCACTAGTATTCAACTTATTTGTTAGTTTTTCTCGTTCATATTCATTTTGTAATGTGAAACTTAGTTGTTATCCGTCCTTGAATGATGTTATAGCACAATTTTTTTTTTCTCCTTGCACACATTCCTGTCAACTATGACTTGTTCATATCCATTAAAAACTAGTTTTTTTCCCTATTTGTGCTGACCACTTCGCAAAGTAATCCAGATTAGTTTCTGAAAGTGACTCTTTTCACAATTAAAATGCCTATTCTTACTCCGTATTTGATGGTGGAAAAGTAACGTTGACAGATATATTCTTTAATTATCACAAAAAAAATATTTATTCTTTAATTACTTTTTGTTGTATTAGTCACTCTTTCCAAAGTATTTATTTAGATATCTTTTATGGTGATCGCTAATTAGTTTATGAATCTTTATCCTGAAATAATAATTAAAATGATTTTATATTTAAATTTCATTTTTATCATAATTTTTACAAGTTTTTTTTTGAGTTAATATATTTTATTCAAAGGTTTTGTTTTCTACTTTTTTTCTGCTTTCCTTACAAGTTTTTATGAATCTTTTTATATTTTAAAGATTTTTAAATAATTTTTATAAAATATTACAAATTTATACCAGTGTAATGTATATTATGTACATAAGAAATTGAAACTTCGTCTACTTGGAATTGCAACATTCAAACTATTTTAAAAAAATTCACAAGCTTTTATAAAAGTTTAAATATAAATTTGATGTACGTTAAGTTGATTTTACACTATAAGTTATTTTTATATTATAATAAAAAATATTAAATTTTTTTATTATTATTAAAAAAATTTAATTACTATTTTTTAGTGGCATGCTTTTTTTAATTTACTAATAATATAAAATATTTTACATCACATGAAATTTAGATTCTATTTCGAGTAACAAATAATTTAACTTATAATTTATTAACTTGATTAATAAGTTATAAAATAATTTTTAAAGATGTTTCACTCATTATTTTTTAAAAAAAGTTTTAATTTAGGTTTTATTTTGTATAAGTAATTAATAAGTTAACTAGTTATATAAGAAATATATTGTAAAATTAACTATTAAACTAATCAAAATTATAAAATAATATAAAAGATATATTAATATAAATAGATATATAAATTAAAATAATTCATATTGATGAAAGATATAAGTTGTAAGTCAATAAAAAAATTTGTATAGACTTAAAAAAATTTAAAGAGGTAGTAACTTATAAATTATAAATTACTTAAGATAGTTTATTAAGTCAAAATTTATTTTTTCAATAAACTAGTACATGAAACACTTGTAAAGATTAATTTATAATTTATTAATCATATTAATAAATTATAAATAAACTTATTTATTATGCAAAATAAAACTTTAATAAGTTACACTGAATAACTTATAATTTTTAAGTTACTATTTCCTCATTTTTTTCAAATTTATTTTTTTATTAATTTACAATCCATACCCTTCATCATATAAACCTAAATATTATTTTTTTATAAAATATAATTAACTTAATTTTAAAATAATTACATTCTTATTTTGAATTATAAATATGTAAAAATATGTATGTAAATAAATAAATAATGTTATAAATATAATTAATTATATTTTAAGTAACTATAATTCTATTATAAATAGTAATAAAATAAAATTTATATAAGTAAATAAATATATAATTTTATAAAGTATAATTAATTAAATATTAAATATTATATTTTTATTTTAAACTTATTAATTGTATTAATATATTTTTTTTATATTTATGTAGATATGAATTATTTTAATTATATGTTTATTTTTTATTAATATATCCTTTTATATTATTTTATAATTTTAACATCTAATTTTTCAAAACACTTATTATACAAGTAACTAATTTATTAATTATTAATTAATTTGATAAAGCCTTAAAGTCTAAAACCTATATATTTCATGTACATGTCTATCTTTCTCCTCCAATAGAAGCATTATCTTTTGATCCAATTATGAAAAGTTTCCGAATTCTTTAATTTATTCCAATTAGGTTCGATGCTTATTGATATATTTAAGGATATTAATTTTTTGAAGGTTTAATTTTAGTGTCATAAGATCACAAGCAATATCTCCATTCTTCTTACCAACTGATTTTTTTAATCTATTTAATAAAATTCTGTTTTTTTCTCGGTGAGGAAGTTATCTATAATTATGTAAAAATGATAAAAATTGATGAAAATAAATTTATTAACCCATTAAATAAGTTATGGGAATAAATTTATTTTTTCACCGTAGAGTAATACAATAACGTTTCTTTAGTTTTTATGAAAGCCAGAAAAAAGTTATAAATGTTTGTTTACGTGGATGATTATAAAATATTTTTAATTTATTTATTAGAGATTATAATTGAAATTTATTCAATATCTAATTATAGTCAGTTAGTAATTCTTATTAATTGGTATCTTGTGCCTATACATACAGATGTATAAATGATTTTATACATTAAAAGAAAGAAATTACTTCTATTATTCTATTTCCTTCTTCTATTTTTTTACTATTTTACTTTTATTTTCATAGTACACTATTAGTATGATATTTTTTAAAATTGAATTTTTGGTTTTAAAAAGATGAAAGACAAAAATTGGAAGAATAATTTATTAAAGGAGAAAGTTCTTTCTTATACATATAAAAGGATTATAATGATTATAACAAATTTATTCAAGTAGCCCCTAACTAAATTACTTGCATAGACATTAACTTAAATCTTTAGTGACATTTTCAATAAGGGAAGTTAAGCATATGCTATTCTCTTTTTCTCTTAACCATAATTTTTTACCATTAGATTTTTCTAACAAGGATTTTGATGTGGTAAATTATTTACTAAAAAGAATAATGTATTATTTTTCTTTCATTTAATTTTTTTCTCAATGGGTTTTTCCAATGAAATTTTTAATGAGTCATGTTCTTTACAAAATGGACATCCAAGACAAGTGTTATAAATATTTGTTTATATGAACAATCATAAAATATCTTTTTAATTATTGTAATTGAAATTTATCCTATCTCTAATTGTAATTTATTAATAATACTTAACAATTAATGTATCAATTAGTGATATTTATTAATTGGTACCTTGGTACTATATATTCAGATATTGTATGAAGGATTCTATACATTTAGAATAAAAAAAATTCCTCCTCTTGTTCTATTCTCTTCTTTTTATTTTCTACTATTCTACTTTTATTTTCATGACAAAATACAATGCTCCTCCTTTTAACAGAAAAGATTCAAAGACAATCTCTTTGGGTTTGTTTGGCATCAAAAACTTTTTGAAATTGATTTTATTTCATTCCAATAGAAATAATATGAATTTATTTATAAATAAATTTTATTGTTCAAGACCTATGTCAAAAACAATAATTTTAATTCATTTCCAAATAATTTTTTTATTTGAAAAGTATTTAAAAATGCATGGAATTCAATTGAAAAGTAAATTTTGATGATATTATTAAAAATACAATATTCAGGGAGCAAAATTCTTATATAATATGTGTTTTAGGTCAAATGAAATCATCATTAAGTTTTATAAATTTCATAATGGTACAAATAAAATTAATATGTGCATTATAAATGAAATTCCTTTCTGCTTAAAGTCAAAATCCATTTAAAAATTTTTTTCTTTTAAAAATAAAATAAAATCTTATTTTTTAGTATATATTACCCCACACATTATAAGTTGCCTCCGTTTAGTGTCGAATCATATAAAAGCCATAAGCAATTGTGTATAGTGAAAAATATTAGTATCATTTTGTCAAATTGCTGCCAAGTAATTTATAATGATACTGATGCATCTAAATTTTAAATTTTGATCAATTTTGCATTTCAACCTCATTATATAATGTTTATGTGGCTCATAAGTATGTATGATATTGTGCTTTTTTTTTTTTTGTTAGAAACAATGGAACCTACTAATAATATGTCGGTTTAGTGAAAAACTTATAAGATGAATTTTATCTTATTAGATATTTTAATTTTGAAGATGATTTTTATTAAACGGAAACAGAAGTTTTATCATGCCTTGCTATTACAGTAATGAGTCAGTAATATTATTTCTTAAAGACTAATCTTTCCTTCCAACTCTGTAGAGGCCTAACAAAATCCAACGAAAAGTTCCACTCAAAATGCATTTTCCTTTTAACAACAACGACTCCAAACAGCTCCAAATCAATGACTAATGGAAGTCCCAAATATTACAATAATAATATTTAAATGATCCAACAGTTCATATTTATTGATTTATATAATATTGTTGCCAGGAGTGAATTAAATATAATAATTTTAAATTTATTAGTGTATCATAATGTTGGAATTCAAATTATCATGCGCAGTGAAAATTCAAAATTTGATCCGAATTATACCTAGGATTCATGTAAAAGACATAAATTAATGATTAGGATTTTATCTATTGGGTACTCGTGTTTCTACTGATCAAAACTTAAGAGAGCGGATGAATCAAACGCCGGGCGAAAGGTACAGTGTCTCTACGATACCCACACGGAGTAAACAACGACCTCTCGCCCTCCACGAATCTGTTAGGATGCGTTTCTCTCTCTAGAATTTAGGATTGGATGCTTTCTGAGTGATTTAGGGTTTTATAAAAGCTTATGAGCGTGTTTAAAGTGCTGCCCTTAAGTCCCTTTTTATAAAATTTAAGCAAGTCACAATCCTAGTCCTACTAGAATAATGCCTCCAAAAAATCCTAATCACACATAATAACTCATCTTATCCTAATACTAGAGATAATGAAGAGAGATAGGACTTATCTATTAATGATATAATATTAGATGATAATATTATCTTATAATATAAATATCTTTATATTAGATAATTGCATATAATTATCAAATATCAAAATAATATTATCTCATAATATATTTATCTAATATCTGATAACATAATTATTTGATATTACTTTAATATCAAATAATATCACATAATAATAATTATATTTATTACGTAAAAAATATATTATTATTTAATAATATATATGCACGAAAATAAATTCAATTAATTAAAAATTAATCTAATTAAAGTTTAATTAATTATTATCTTATTCATACTCCTTTTGTGTGACCCTGTAGGTTCTTACTACGTTGACAATGACTCATTATTGAGCCATAAACAGTGAGCGGTATCTAACAATACATCACTGCCATTTAAGTAGTAAGAATATATGTGATTCGACATTCACCTATATGACCAATATTTTACATCATAATCCCTTTTGTAATAATATCTAAATTGAACTGGAGACATGGAATATGTCATCCTCATCAAAGTTCAATTTATATTTCTTGATACTGAGTAAACTTCAAAACAAATTATCAATATCACATATTGATCCATTTGAGTATGGGCATGAATTTTTAAATCTTACTCAATCAAGGGGCCCAAGGATATATCTTTTTTTTTATAAGAGTAACAAAATCTCATCTACATCACTTACTTTTCTCTGCATGATTCGTAACACACCTAATCAACGCCCTACTTGTCATCCTGATTAAAAGTGTCATAGGACAATATCAAAATGAGCAACTCCTCATGTAGGGAACGTAGTGACTTCAAGTCAAATAACTATATGCAATTGTGACCATATGAGAACTACTAATGACATAAATTTTATCCATGTAATATTCTCATATTGGATCAGTCCAGTACATCTGTTCACTAACAATATACTCATGTATTGACTTAATATCACATATCCATGATTCATAATCATCAGTCACTATACATGTCAGTCTTGATGTACTATTATTATCCCTTTCATAATAATATTTAATTAGGGGCATTTTAGGAATAGTAAAATTATTCTAGGGATAATTATTATATTAAGTTATAAATTACACAAAATTAATAAAATAAAAATAAAATAATATAATAATTGTATTGCCTAAAATAAAATATAATACATTGTGTATTATTTTAATCATTTATATGATTGGTTCCTAGGATACACACTAACACATAAGACAATGTATTTTAATTATTTTATATATTTTTAAAATATTAAATATGTAAAAAAATTAAGACATACAATCATACCACATTATATTTTTTCATTCTGTACAAAATAACGCAAATCAACAAATTTAAATTATTTTATTAATGTTACTGTTTTAGCATTTGCAATTATTGTTGCAATTATTGAGGCTTAGGGCTTTAAAATTTTAACTTTTAATTCAGGATTCATTTATTTTTAAAAAAATATTATAAATTTTTTTATTTTTTTTATATAAATTAAAAAGTATTATATATTCTCATAATTTAAAATATGATATTTATAGTTATGATTGTAAAGAAATATAATTTCTTCTAAAAAAATAAAAATTATCTTTCGTAAAATATTTTATATTTAATGTTTAAATATATTTTCTTATATTAATATTTTATAACTAAATTTCTATTTCTATTAAAAATATTTGCTGCCATAACAAAGGCACCCATTGACGGTCAATTTCCACAACGAATGCAAATTAAAAAAATAATATTCGAATAGCATTATCACTATAATATAATAAACTAACAAAGTACCCCCAAACACTGAGAAGCCCAAGATATGAAAATACCAAAAAAACCAAATACGTGGCCGCCCATGACATTGAGAGGAGAAATGGCATAATTGTAAATAACAAGAAATCTATGGTCGTTGAGTTACGTGCCAGCCATTTAAACTTCCTCCTGCCTCTCTTTTCTTGTCCTCGTTCATTTCCTTCCAAAGAAATCCGCACTTAACAAGCAGCAAAACTACAGATCCTCCGCCAAGAGAGAAAGGGAAATCGACGCACACAACGAGCAGGAGAGAGAAGGCTTCGCCTCAACAACGATGGCAAGCTTGTTTTCCTCAAGTCTTCTTGTGATTTGTGCCATGATACTGGTGATAAGTTCATCGCCTACTGCCGATGCAGGAGGCGACAGCCACCATAAGCTGGGATGGATTCCCACCCAGTCACCCTGCAAGGGCTCCATTGCTGATTGCCTGGAAGCAGAAGAGTTTGACTTGGACTCAGAGATCAACCGGCGCATCCTAGCCACCACCCAGTACATCAGCTACGGTGCGCTGCAGAGGAACAGTGTGCCCTGCTCTCGTCGCGGCGCTTCCTACTACAATTGCCGACCTGGAGCTCAGGCTAACCCTTACAGTCGTGGCTGCAGCGCCATTACAAGGTGCAGGAGCTAATTTTTCTTTTCATTCCCCCTTCTTGATTCTTGTTATACATGAAGATTGAAGAGATTGATGTATGCAGTCCCTGCTGTGACAACCGATGAATATACTGCTTCATTTACAGTTTTATTTGGGAATTTCTCTGTAGAAAGGGCAATAATTATATCGTTTTTTCTTTAAAGCTCCAGAGTTTCATCTTCTCTGCTCCTTGTTTCTTTTTTTTTTTTTTTAAATAATAATAACTAAGAAGTTTAATTCAATGTAAGATATCTCACTGATATATCTGAGATCTAAACTTTGCTGAGAGGCATCAGCAACTCAATAAAGTTTTTAAAGTTTCTGTTGTTAATGTGAATTTAAGGGGTTAATGAACAATTCCATGAATATTTGACGATTCTTTAATATTTTTGTTCGAGTTATTCCCAGCGTGAAACAATGCTCGGAGGATTGAAAATTCAATTAGATTTAAGGAAATTATGTCAATGCTTTGCCTTGCACGCTGAGTTGAAGTGTAATGCTTTGCTTTGGATTTCGGGCTAAAGCATAATAAAGGTATTTTGGGTTTAATTACACGAGAATTGAGAACTTGCGCTGTATGAGATTCATTCTTTCCTTCCGATCCAAATTTGACATGAGGAGAAACTGTCTAGAAAGACAACGGAGAGATAAATCGATTTTTTTTTTTGGGGGGGGGGGGGGGGGGGAGAGAGAGAGAGAGAGAGAGAGAGAAGCAGAAGTCAAAAAGAGGGCCTCTGTAAGATGTAATAATCAGAGTAAAATAAGGTTTGGGTTTCTCGATCAGAGTTGACGGATATGAATGATTTCGTAAATTAACGGGGAAGGCGATGTTTGCCGGCGAGGAAAGGTTTGATTAAAATACCTTATGAAATTAGGTGATTTTTTTTTTAAAAAAAAAAAGTCTATTCGAGCATAAAAGGGTGGAAAAAAAAAACAAACTACCGTTTTCAACTTTGAAATAATCAGATTTTATTTCCTTCTAATTTGAAATTTAAAAATTATTTTTAAATTATATAAAATTTAAATTTAATACCTATCATCAACTAATTTAATTATTTTATTAAATTATATAAATTTTTTAAGTAAAAATTATAATATTTTAATATATTAATTTACATAATTTCACACCACATTTTGAATTATTTGATTAAAATTATATATATTTAATTTAATTTTTATTAATTATATAATATAAAATTAGTTATAAAGGGATAAAATAAACTAATATATTATAATATTATGCTTTTTGCATAAAATTTTTATTAAAAATATTTAAATTGATAAAATGTTAAATTAAGTTGAAAATAAATATTAATTTTAAATTTTGTATAGTTTAAATAGTCGGTTTTCAAATTTTTAAAATTAAAGGAAGAAAATCCAATCATTTCAAAGTTAAAAAGAGTATTTTATATTATTTTAAAAAGAAGCAATTAAAATGATCACTAAATTCAAATCAACATACTTCCAATGGTTGTAATCAAAAATAGTTTTCTTGTTAAGTTTAATCCTTTAAAATATGATTAATGCAAAAGTTAAATTTTAATATAAGTGTAATGCTTTCTTAATTGTCCAAACTTAGTTAAAGTATTTCCTTTATCGTAATATATTCAAAAACTCTTATAATATTAGAATTAAGCTTTACAATTATTTTTTCTTGTTGGTAAAAAATTCTCATCGGAGTTTGAAGTTAGTATTGTTTATAGAGCAATGCCAAGAATACTGAAAAAATTGTCTCGCAATACATGCCGAAATGTTATCACCCATTGGATTTGGAAACTAAATAAATTACACGAGTGTTTAAAGGATTAATATTTCACTACCACCGATTTGGGAAGGGTTCTTCGCACATTTGTCGGTACAATTAGGATTTTCCTTATTTATATTTTAAACAAGGTCCGAAAAAAATTTTAAATCAAAGAAAATAACCGCAAAATATCACGAGATGTTAGAGTATTTGTGCTAAAAAAAAGTTTTAAATTAGAGCTATTAATACCCCGCCTTTTATATATTTTAAAACTTTGGTTGTTAATGAGGGCAACATCCTTTTCTGAGTTCTAGGACAAATCAGCTTACAGCAAGGTCGAGATTCTTGCATGTATTTAGCAAAGAGGGGTCCACTTGCCGAGCCGCAGTATATATACAAAAGGAGCCAATTGGATTAAGCCTCCTCAACGGTAGAAATAGAATGAACTATAACAACGTAAAAGTTCCTGAGTTGGTTGCCTCTTATACGTAATAATTCACCACTTGATATATGTTCTGACAGTGAAAGTGCAACAACTTATTTTTACTGATTTTTTTTTCCCAGTAAAGAGATGTAATAAACATCTACATTTTGCTTAAGAAAACAGTTGTATCATATTCTTGTTTTTTTCATCTTTATTTTAACACTCTTTCAGAATTAAAATTACATTCCAATGTGTGTGAAAAAATTAAATTTAATTCATTTTTACACCATCATCCACTCTTTTATCGTTATGTCATTAAGAAATTATTACAATTTATATATTGCAAATAAAATCTCTTAATTATTATTTTTTAATAACTTGTTATTTTCATATTTATTGATAATGTAAAATATTTATTACATTAACAATACATCAAATTTAAATTTAAAAAAAAAATCCAATATACATCTCACACTCTCCAGACACGAGATAAAAATTATTCTCAAGAAAAATCCGAAGCAGGCAGTCGGATTTTGATTTGCTCTCCTAATGCTTTTACGGCATGCATCAACAAGGGAAAGATTCTATAGATAACCATAGCAACTGGCAAGGCCCTAAATTGATATTTGTTGATGTGGGAGAGACCATCAGCTATGTACTCAGCCATAGAATTTACCAGTGTAATTCTTCTATTGGCTTCCATTTATTTGAAAGGTTAGATAGGAGCATGACCTAAAACAAATTGCTGTGTATCTTTTTCTTTTTCTTTTTTGAGCTAATCACCCAATATTCAGCAGGTCTCATTGGATTGTTGACTAATTAAAATTCGAGCCGAGTCGGATCTAATATGGAGACAAACTCTCCCAACATCATCTATTTCATCCATAAGGTTCGATCCCAAAACTTTACTTAAAGGGTATCGAATTCTTTACTACTCGGATCAACAGTTGTTAATGTATCCTTTTTTTTTTCTTCCAAGTACAAAGACCTCGTTAATGCACTTATAGTGACTTGCACTAAAAATTTAATATTATTTTTATACAAATATTATTAAATATATTTTTTTAATTCAATAATTTAAATTTTTATTAAAAATAAATAATTTTTTATCAAATCAGTTGAATTGAAAAAATAATATAATTAATAATATTTATATAAAAATAATTTTCTGGTAATACACAACTGGAAATTTTTTCTTACTTGAAGATGCTAACAAAAATTTATGATATCCTTGTCCAAATCACACTGGATTCGTCGTTGTCCCAAATTCCCCTTGGTTCTCTAGGGACCCTTCAAAATATGCCAACCCCACCCCAATTAAAAAAAAAGGGGTGGGGGGGTGGGGGACATCCTTATTTTCCTGTGTCCAAGGATTAACAGGTTGCGAGAAACTTAGGCCTTAATTTATTGGACGACGACGCGCTTCCCTCAAAGATTCGTGCCGTCTCATCTATGTGACGTTTCCTTTCATTATTTCCGAATTCTTCTTACAATTCGCTGTATTCTGTATGTAAAGCTATTCACATTAGAATTCCTTGTAACTATCTTCCTCAGATTTCAATTTCGGATCTTCTCTTCCCTTTCTTGAATCTCCCAATCAAAACGCTTCTCTGCTGTGTGATCGTGGCCCGACGAAATCCGCCGGTATATAGTAATTACTGTCGTTTGGAGTTTAGGATCACATTTTCCTCTTTATTAATCTCATAATAGTTGTTTGTTATGTTCTGATCTGAGGCATTCGAATTAGGAAGCGATTGGCAAAAATTTGTATTGAATATCTATTCACCGGCAGACAGAATTGGATTTTTTTTTCCCATTTTATGCGCCAAGGAACTATTCCCTTAAAATTTGCTTCGATCTCAAACCATCTCAATTTGGTTATGATTAATTCATGGATATTTGCTACTTGTATGTGTTAATAGGCTAACGAGGAAGAGCAGCAACAGCTGAAATACCTGGAGTTCGTGCAAGTGGCTACTGTTCTAGCTCAGAGTATGCTTGCTCAAATTTTCTGCACTCCTACATACAGATTGATGAATCCGTCACCGAGTTGGACCGTCACGTGCCCGCCAACGTCAAGAAGGTATCGGCTCAAGTCCTCTCTGCCGCCGAGAATGCTCCGGAAACGGCTCGAACTATGGTTTACGAAGTAAGGCGCGCTGACGTGGTGGACTCTGGATCTGGGTTAGCCAAGTCTTTATACAGCAAATGCGAGCCGGCCAAGGTTCTCTATGCTAAGTACGAGCCAAAGGCCGAGCAGTGCGCTGTGTCTGCATGGCGGAAGCTGAACCAACTGCCACGCTTCCGTCAAGTGGCTAATGCAGTTTTACCAAGAGCTGCTTATTGTAGTGAGAAGTACAATGAGACCGTGCGTTCTACTGCTGAAAAAGGTTACAAGGTTTCTAAGTACCTGCCGTTGACACCGAAGGAGAAGATAGCGAAGATTTTCGGTGAAAACGAGAATGCCAATTTAGAAGAGTGAGGACTAAGGAATGAGAGGGGGAGCCTTTGATCGGAGTATCTTATGCGACCGTAATATTTTTCACACCATTGGTGATTTTCTAGCTTCTTGGCGAAGAGGGTCCAATAATTCTGGTTTTGCATCACGTTTTGAGCACGCGCCGGGGGGGGGTGGGGTATGAACTTTTATGGTGTACCCCAGAAAAATGGAAAGTGGAACCTTGATAGTTTTGTTTTGTATATTTTGCAGTGAAGTATAATGCATCGAATACATAAATGTCATGCCTCTCCAAAAAAAAAATCAATGAAACTAAATAAAGACACATAATTAAAAATAAAAATAAGTAAATCAATTGAAAAGTCTTTCTTTATTTACCTCATATTTGATTGAAGAGGAAGGAAGGAAAGGACTATCAATAACGTAGATCAATTGGTATGGAATTATTCTATCTTAATTAGGAGTTTCAACTTTGAGTTTCTGGAAATGCAATTACATTAAAATTTGATTGGAAGAGCTTTGCTATTTAATGTGATTCTACCTAACTCGAATTTAAATTAGACGATGTTTAATGTGTTATTCAAATATTAGATGATTATATACTAAAAGAAAAAAAAGGATGGAAGGAAAGGATGCAAAAAAAATTTTAAATTTTCTTTTGTTTGATTTAAGGGAAAAGAAGGAGATGAGAAAATAAATTTATGTTGTTTTTACATATTAAAATGTTAAAATCTTCTTTTATTCTTATTCTTGTTCCTAATTAAAATTTATTTATTTTCTTCTTTCCTTCCATTTTCTATCCTAAACAATGGCTTAGTAATCTATCTAAATTTTTTTTCTAAGGCTTTTTAAGATAAAATTAATACTTTCATTTGCCAAATTATAAAAGCCTAGCAAAATTGATTTTGAATTATACAAAATTATAATTTTGTCCCTAAATAAAAATTTGTATATGTAATTTCATCCCTTTGTATAATAATTTAAGATTGAAATTATTTGTATGGATTATTATTTAATAATTAAATTATAATTTTATATAATTCATATACCATTTCATCAACGTTTTACAATTTCACCTTTTTTTTGTAAGCAAACAAAAAATCAAGGAAAAACATAACTATAAATGCCTTTGGAAGAAAAAAAAGGGGGGGAAGATCAAATCCTTAGTAAAGGTGTAACTAGAAAATTATTCTTGGGGGCTAAATATACAACAACATATCACTACAATAAGGAAAATCAAAGTTAGAAATTAACAAAAGATCACTCACTAAATGAGTAGAAGAAATCATTGGACCAATGTATGAGTCCTAGGGTTTGGGGGCTATTTAATCAATTCTAGAGCTTAGTGGAGTCTAGGGAAAAAGTGGTGGAATCAATCAAATCCCTTGAAATTTATAGGTCTTGGTAAATATGAGCTTACATAGAGAATCTTGGAATTGAGAGAAGATTTAAAGTGATTTGAACTTGAGAAAAGAAGAAAATAAGGAATAGGGATATTAGGGCAATGGATTTAATGAAGAAGAAGGAAGAAATACGTTTGAAAGAATTTATAAATGTTTAAATGAAATTTTGTTAAGTGAAATGACTTTATAGTAGTTGTTTTACTAAGCTTTTGTGATGTATAATTAATTATGCAACACATCACCCTTTAAAATGTGTTTAAAGCTTTAAAAATGCAATTTTTGCTCCATAATTGATTATATGGCCTCTGAAACTTCATAATTGATTACGAGAGCTTGGATTGGCTTTTGGAACTTCATAATTAATTATACTAGGACAAATTTGTTAACATAACTTTGAAAGGTTATAACCTTTTTGTCTTGCACTCATTTTTGACAAATCACCAATCATTGGAGATATATTTAAATCTAATTTCAAATAAAGTTGGTTTCATGATAATATCTCATAAAAATTTTATGATATATCTAAAACAAGGGACAAATGTCTAAAATATAAGATTATGGAAAACTAGTTTCTTAGGCTTGACTTGCAAAGGTCATTACTCTTTCATTTCTTAATTATTTTTAGTAAATAAGCAATCCATAGAAAGTTATTTAAATTTATTTTTATATAAAACAAGTCTATTGAAAAATAAATTTATAGTATTTGAGTGATGTATAAAATATCATTCAAAGGTCGATACCAAAACATTGAAAAGAGTAAGTTCATTGGCTTAAGTTAACTTAATCATTTATAAATTAACTAGGAAACTTTAAAATAACTTTAGGACATCATATAATGTAATATGTAAGATTAGGTGGAGGCTTGGGATCCGTGACCCTTTTAACTTTACTTTTAATTCTTAGTAATCAGTATTTATCAAGATAAGATGTTCTCTAAGGTATACTTTAGATGATGAAAATAACATTCGTTATGAATTAGTATCAAATTACTTACCTAATGTTTGGATGAGTTAAAAATAAGATTCTATTTCAATTTTAAATAATTTTTTAAAAAATAATGTTTGGATTCAAGAAAGAAGAAGTTTTATTTTATTTATAATTATTATTTTAGTTTCATTATGTTATTATTAAATTTATTAAGAATTTTACTAAAGTTTATTTTATTTGACCTAAAATATATATCATATTGAAAAAATTATCCTCTTCTAACTTTATTATTTATCATAATATTATCAAAATTTATTATTTAATTAAATTGCATTCCTTTTTCAATATGTTTTTTAAAAAAATTATTTACAAATAAATTAAAATAATTATTTTGACATTATTTTTAAAAAATAAAAATTATTTTTAAATGAATTTGAATCATTCTTATTGAAATGAAATGAATTGAATTGAATTTTTGAAAACTTGCCAAATGAAGCATTGTAAAAAGATGGAAAAAATTTAAAGAAAATCAAGTTATTATATAATCTCCACCTTATGTAATAATCATAAATGGATTGGAATAATTAGGAAATAATTTAGTAGCTAAAAGAACAAACTAAGTTTGAATAATTGCATTAGCATTAAGTATAGCTCTTTGCGTACTATGACTTAGACCTTTTATGACAAATATTGATGTACAAATTTTTTCTTCTATATTTTTTAAAGGAAGAAAATTCATATATGCCAGTTGATGCATAATTATTTTTCATAAGGAGATAATGACTAATTTATCTTATAGTTTAATTGATAAATATTTTAATTTCTATGACTATTTTTGCTAAAAATTATTTAATGTAAAAACTTGTTGTCCAAAATCCTATATTTTTAAATCTAGTTAAGGAGATAGACATTATTCATGGAGAAGAAAATAATAGTAAGTTAAGGTTTATTTAGATCAATTTTTTTATTCCTCGAAATAGAATGAGATTTTTGTATAGTTATCATTTCTAAAGCTATTAAATAGACCATAATTCATGGGTCATACTGGCCTAATCCACAACTTGAACTACTTAAATTTTAGTTCATTTTAATCATGAGTTCTATAAATTGAGCTAGGAGTGTGGATCAAATTGGACCACCCAAAATTTAATCCATTTTTAAATAGTCTTGTACAAACTTGCTTATATGTATTGAAGTTCACATAGACCAATCTATTTGCCACCTTAAATCTTTTTTTAGTGTTACCATAATTGAATTGGAAAGTTCAATTAGCAAAAAGAAATAGATTTATTAGTTAATGAAGAGGCTTGTAAAATGTCTAGAAAAAAGAGTGACTATATAGATCATGCCATATTTTAATTGTGTTATGTTATAATTCCACTTACCTGGTGAATGAGGAAATAAGAGAGAAAATTTATATTTAAAAATCTTATATTTTTATGTCTACTAACTCTCTTATTTTATTTTTTTTTATTCTTAAAGCATGAATTTCTCCTTTATTTTGATATTTTCTCCTTGAAAGTGAAAGTAAGTATTAGATTTGACCTAAATTAAAATTATTATTAATTATAAATTATTTCTTATTATAGGTTATATTTCGATTTGAAATTTCCTATAAAATAAGTATTTTTAATGTATAAATATTTATATTAGTTAAAGTTTGATATATGAGAAACATGTGAGGTAAGTGTTTATTTTGTAAGAATTCTTATAGAGGTTTGTGAAAAATGTTGGAATGATGGCAAGGAAGTTATCTAGGGTTATAATTAAAAAAATTTACATATATTTTTGTAATATTTTATAATATAATAATTTTTTCTTATTCATAATTTTTTAGTAGCTTGAGTTTTTTTATATTAAATTATTCGTGTGTTTTACTACACTATTTTAATTAATTTAATTATCTAATGTTTATGTATTTGTAGAGGGAATATTTTTCATAATAATTGATATCAAAGTTGATATAATCCTATGAAATAGTAGTAATCTGAGATAGTTAAAGTCTAATTCAATTTTGTAGGTGAAATAAAGATGATGGATAAAGTTGATAATGAATATGTAAAGAGTTTATGCTAGTTCATGAAAGTGTTTACAAGTTTGGTATTCTTTAGATAAGAGAAGTTAGTGAAACCTATAACATTTGATTAAGGTGGAACTATATTATAGGAAGATGATTGTTATAGTTTGAAAAAATTGTAATAATGAGGGACTCTCCTGGTTAGCACCCCGTAGTTAATTTTGTTTGACCAAAGGTAGAATATAAAAATTGATAAAGATGATAGAATTTATGTTAAGGTGAAAATTGTTGGATTTGACCCAAATTCAAAAGTTATTAATTATTTCATATTATGAGTAGTTTTCCTATTGTAGTTACATTTTTATGTTAAAGTATGATTATGATTCCCTACTAGACAAGTATTTTTAGTTATAAATATTTGTATTGGCTAAATATTTAAGGTATAAAAAAGATGCAAAGTGAGTGCCTCTAAGGATTATATGGAAACCTTGTAAAGGTTTGTCAAAGATGTAAAGATAGTAGTTAGGAAGTTGTAGGATTATGATTGAAAATTTTCACACACATTATCTTTCAATCTTTAATAATATAGTGAATCTTTTTTCATTCATAATATTTTCTAATAATTTAAAATTTTTCATATTAAATTATTCATGTACTTTACTATGCTAGTTTGTTGATTTAATTGCTTGATGTTTATTGTTTGAAAAGGATACATTTTTTCTAACAATAAGGTATGACATCTCTGCAAAGTGAACTAAATTAGTGTTATCAAGAAAATTCTTATATTTTTTATAAGTCAATTGTTAAGTATTCTAATTTTCAATGTTTTTAAAATTAATTAATTTTAAAGACATTTAAAATTAAAGAAATCATATTTTTAATAAGTGTAAATCTTAAAAAATTGACAAATGAATAATAACGTGAACAATTAACTTTTATTTATTAGGTAAGATTAAAAGGTTAACAAAAAGTAATATAGAAAGTGTAACTTCCCAAAAAAAGTATATAAGTTATGTGATTAGTCACTAACTTTCAAAGTGAATGAAGTAAAAATTTTGAACAAGTTCTACTTTTTATGGAGTGTGAAAAATTGCTTATTTACATCTTTCATAAGCAAGAAGAATTTCTTGTGTTAATTACAAATAAAAATATAAAATTACCCTTACTTAATCTAACTAATATATATAAGTCATATTAAATTTTATTAAAGATAATTTTATTTTTATGAAAAATTATGATTAAAAAAGAATAGAGATATAATTTCAAATGAAGAAAATTAATATTTCTAATTTTTATAGTATCATTCTAATTTTAATTTAGTATAATAAATTAAAAAATAAATTATAAGTTTCAAAAAGTCATCTTACTTAAAATTTATTTATATTTCTTATTTTTAATATTACAATTTTGATAATAATTTTAAGAAAATTTTTAAAGTTAAATTAAATAAAATAAAATATATAAAGTTAATTTTTGAAAAATATTAATTTTTTAGTGTCCATCAAATAATTTCAAACATTTACTAAAAAGCTTATAAATGAAAATATTTTATAAAAAAATTTAACTTCATATGTAAATTTACATCATATGGAAGTAAATGGCTCGTAAAAATATATAATATAATGAGAACATTTAAAAATTGATTGTGTTGTGAATGCATCAACAAGTATTTAACCCCATAATTTAATCACTTTTTTATTACCATTCAACATAAATTACCATTTTGATTTGTAATATGGCCTTATTGGTCCTTATTTAGTAATTAACTTATTATTTTAACAATTAATTTATTATATTAATGATTATTCAATAATTGATTATTCTAATAAGTTTAATCAACTCATAATATTAAATATTTATATAAAAATATCTTATGAAATTAACAATTTATTGCTAATTATTTATATGCAAAATGATATAAAAGAAAATTAATATATTTTATAATTTATTTTAATATTTTTTAATTTAATAATATTTCATATTTTAAAATATTATTTATTAGATTAAATTATTTTGTAAAAATAAATCAAATGTCTTTAAAATACAAATGATAAGTAATATTGAAATAATATTCTTTAATATTTTTTATTTGTATATTACTAGTAAATTGCATATTAGCATTTTTTAGCACTATTTTATAGTTCAATAACTTTGATTAGTTACTTTAAAAATGAGAATTATAGTACTTATGTATTTATTGATATATAAAAATAAATCATATAATTAAATATGACATAAGACATGAAAACTATAATAATGTATATATGAAAGAAGATTTAAATGAAAATGCATCTTATTAATAGAACTTTTTATGCTTACATTTATTCAATTTTGCAAGTCATATCATGTGTTTAGGAGATTGTCCCACTTTGATAAGAAAATTATATTTGTGAGAAATCATACGAGTAGCATAATCCATTATATATGTTAAGCTTAAAAGTCTATTGATTATTATTGTTGTTGTTGTTATTACTATTATTGTTATTTTGCTAATATTATTATTAGTTAATATTAAAATAATGAATCAATGTTACTATAGAAAAATGAATAAATTAGTGATTTGATTGTACATAGTAAAAAAAAGTGAATAAAGGAAATATCATATTGAATATAAGTCAAATTGTCTTTTTATGTGTAAAATGGGAATAAGCTATTTCAAAATGTTAAGACTTTTCAATGTTTTCAAATTGATAAATTGAAGGTTAATTCATTGATTAAAAGAACTATTTGCTAAACATTAAAATCTATAAATTGATCTATTCAATTAACCTAAAGCACTTTAATAAGTTAAAAGTTACTTAAATAGCTGTTTACTAAATGCTCTCCATGAGTTAAAGTAGATTTGTTTAGTTCATTTAATAATGTTTTCTTTGTTTTTCATATTTAATACTAATGGCATATTAACTCTAACAAAATTGTGAACTTTGACACCACTGAAAAATATTGGACATGATTAAACAAATATTAGATTGGGATTAAAAGATGCAAGATACTTAGGATGCCTTATTAACGTATTAATGTATCAGTGTACTATTAAAATTTGATTGTTGATATGTTATCATATAACATGTCAAATTTAACTTTAAAGAAATAAATTTAATGTACATTTAAATCTAATGATATACTAATACATTATTGTATCAATAATGTTCCATAATCTCTCAAGATATTCATTCCTTTGTAATTATTACGGCGATGTGAAATAATATTTTGATTTAAGGGGTTACTCTTCAAAGTAACATCCTCTTAGCTCATGTTATTTAATCCCAATCCCAAAAACTTTACATGAATAATAAAAATTCCCATATAAAATGGCCTAAAGAATAAGCCCATAAATATTTTTGATACTAAAATAAGCTACTGCCAATGAAATTCAATAACAAAAGAATATGAATGAATATAGTCCTTCCTCCTCCTTCGTCAATAATTAGCAATCATCTAACTAGACAATAATTATTTTAGTTGTGAGGAATAGAGTCCCTCCTTTTCCATCAAGTGCATTGGAAACTTTACCTTTATATAATATCATACAATTGAAGTAAGGACCATGTTCATCGTACATAAAAGAGACTTGCATGTTGTGTTAAATTTTTTCATTATAGGCCTTCTAAATTGAGGCGAGAAAAAAATTATGATACCTCTTTTTCACCTTACTTTCAAGAAGGATAAATCCTAACCATAGTCGATCATTTTAAGTAAGGGACAAGTAGTGTACACCTCCTATCCCCTGTGCATCACTCGCTATGCTCCCATCATTAACATTATTTGTATTATTGATACTTTTTATTTCCCTTGCATAGCTAAATTCCTCGTTACCACCATAACCTTGTACCATCTTGTATTCCCTATCCTTATTTAGTTGACCAATTTGACAATTTCATATGAACCATTAGCATTAATACATGTCTTGTTCTTTTTATAAACTACCTCTATCTATTTCTATAAAAAAAGAAAAAAAAGAGGTAAAGTGAGATAAACCTTAAAAACTATCACAATTTTTATCTTACCTTTTTTGGTAATCTATAAAGGTACTAAATGAACTTTACAGATCGATCTGTAATTTATTTTATAACTAGAGCTTGTAAAAATAAGCTTGTTAAAAAAGGGCCTAAATAGGCTAATTTAATGGACCTTGGTTTGCACAAATCAAATTTGCACTGACCATCAATTGGGTCACGAGTTTTTTTTTTAAATACACTTAACCTAACCCAGCCTAGTGACCTAACCTAGCCCAATTTAAGCCATCTAATTTGATTTGCTTCTTTAAATTCTAATCTCCTAACTTAATTCAGTAATTTTTGAATCCTAAATTAAAACACAATCACACATAGTGACAAAGAATAATGTTACATTGTTATAATATAAAGAAAGAGATTAAGAAAGACTTCGATATAGCACAACTGCACATAGACTATAGATATGGTCACAAGGCATCGATGGACAGCATAATAGCTGTTGTAGTAGAGAAACCAAGAAAGCAACACTAAACTGCTACTCCATTACTAGCTCCAATGAAGAGTATCAACCTTGTTGATTTTCTATTTTAGGTTTGTTTACTTTCAACTTTGTTTTTATTTTATTTCTATTCCAAAACAGTAATCTTAGTTCTACATTATAATTGAATGAGTTGAGCTCCTATAATAAGGAACACATGATAAGAGGTTGTATATGTAGTTTTCTCCTTGGGTCTTTTCTTAGAAGTTAGAGTGTGAACCTAACAAGAGTTAATGTCAAAAGTTATATATATATATAATGGTGAAGAAGTAATAATAAATATATTTGGGAGTCTAAATTTATGCAACAATAGCTATTGGATTTAATTAAAAAAGGAAATCCAATTCCTTTAACCAAATTATAAATGTTAAGATGTCCTATCATTAGTTAACTCATCATTATTCAAAATTTCATAATAATGCAACTATAAGGAGTACTCCAAACTAACAATATTAATTTCAAGGTTTAAAACCATATTACAATTCATTTCTCTGTGCTATTTCAATAAAATTTTGAATAACATCAAAAAACTTGGGATGGTATATAAACTATAACCCGTGTTACAACAAGCAATTGAAATGAATAAAAAGTCCATAGATCATAAAATTTTCTATAGAATAGAAAAGTAGTGTTTAGGCTGAAATTATTCACTTGAATTACATTTTTTTTTCTTTCAATTACATTCATATTTCCCTGCTATTTAAATTCATGCTGTTATTTTGAATTATGTTAAAATTTTATTATTTCATTCAATATGACAAATAAATTAATGTATTGCATATTGTTGTGATTTCATGTTCATATTTTATTTTTTATGAATTGACATTTGTTTCCCAAATGCTTCTTCTAATAGTTGTGTATCATTATAGAATGTTAATGTTTGCATATAAGTTTACAATCATGCATTTTGTTTTGCAATTGTACTTGGGATTTAGTGATCACGTTTGGAAACTAGCATGATACTATTAATATGAATGAGATTGAGACTTCTAAAGAAAATGTCGACTCTAATTCTAAACAAAGGAAGCTTATAAGCATACATGAATATGAAATTGATGAAAAGTATTATGAAGAAAAAGATACTAAAATTAGTGAACCTTAATCCAAAAAATCTAAAAAAAATACTTCAATTGTGTGATAATTTTTAAAAAAAGATGGAATAGATGAGAAAAGTTAGAATTATGGCTAAATGAAAAAAGTGTGATAAGAGGTATGTAGTGGAAGGTAATATCTCAACCTGTAATCATCACATACAGAAATGTAAAAGGGTTAAAGCTTTAAGATAAGAAGAAATTGGAAACATGCTAATTAATTGTAAAGGAAAATTAAAAACTAAAAAAATTGATCAAAAAGTTTTTTCAAAATTAATAGCCATGGAAATTATAAAACATGACCTTCCTTTCTTATACATGGAATATGTTGGGTTAGGAAAGTGTAGAAGTACTTCAACAATGAAGTAAAATTCATTTCTCAACATGCTATTACATTTTATGTGTGTAAGAATTATTTGGAAAATAAAAATAAATTAAAAGAACAATTGTCACAAATTTATGGTAAAATATTCCTTACTTGTCACTTATGGACTGCATACTCAAATGAGAGGTATATTAACTACTCATTGTCTTAACTTAGAATGAAAGCTTACTAGTAAAATTCATGCTTTTTGTTAAAGATATGAAACCTCCACATTCAAGGTTTGAATTGGTGGGTAAAGTAATAAAAATTTTAAATGTATAAGGGATAAAGAATAAGATGTTCTCTATTACATTAGATAATACTTCCTCTAATGATATCATGTAATCTATAGAATGACTTTGCTTATCCGATGCCTTAATTTGTAAGGACAAGTTCTTTTATATTAGATGTTGTGCTCATATCTTAAATTTGAATATTTAAGAAAGATTGAAAATAAGTTCCATTGTCATTGAAAAAAATAAAGAAAACATTAAATATGTTAAGACATTGAAAGCTAGGATGAAAGCATTTGAAAAGGCCTTGAAAGAGACTTGCTTGGGTATATATGAATATTTAGTTTTAGATGTGTCTACTAGATAAAACTCTATCTATTCAATGCTTAAAAGTGATTTACAGTATAGGTGTGCATTCTCTATACTTACTTGTCATGATTTAAATTACACATTTTATTCATTAAGTGAAAAACGGAGTAAGGGAGAGAAAATAGATGAATTTTTGAACTCATTTTATGATATGACAAATTTAATATTTGGTTCAAATTACCTAATTACTAACTTATGCTTTGCTTAAGTTTAAAAACTTGAGTTGTTTCTTTTAAAACATTAGAATAGGAAAGATGAGGTATTGAAAGATATAGCTTCACGTATAAAGTAAAATTTTGATAAGTATTAGGGTAAATACAATATTTTACTTGTAACAGCAATCATTTATGATTCATATGTGGAGTTTTTAATGCTAAAATGTTACTTTTCTAAGATTAGTCCTTATAGTTTTGAAGAAAGGTTAAATGTAGTGAAGAATAAGCTTTATATATTATATGAAGAATATACAAAGAATTTGTTAATCTTATTAAATACTTAAAGTCACTAAAGCTAACCTTCTAAGAGCTTTTCAATACTAGTGGGTTCAAATTCGGTTCAAATTCAAATGTTAATATAAATTTGATCCTTTACATCTTATAAACCTATATTTTAAAATGTATCATCTATGGGGTTAATTTTATTTATTTATTATTATATGTTCAATTGTATGAAATATGCAAATAGGTGTGGGTTTTTTTAGTAAATGATGATAAGAATAATATTATCACAAGTTCAAAGTCTTAATTAAAGGCATATTTGAATACACCAAAGCTTAATTTTTCTATCAATAAAAAATTGAATGTTTTGAAATGGTGAAAAGATTATAATGTTAGATAGTCCATCTTAATTAATATGGCATGTGATTTGATAAATGTACTAATAACTATTATAACATTCGAATCGATTTTTTGTATTGGAAATCATCTATTGAATAAATACAAGAATCATCTTCCCTGTAAAAAAGTTCAAGCTTTTTTTTGCACGCGTAGTTGGCTACATAATTTTTTACTTTGTGGTAATATTTTTAAATTTAAGAAATTATATTATTATTTTATCTTATTTATAGGTAGTACATTGAAAAATTAAGTATTTCATTTATATATAGATTGAAAATGTGAGGAAGAAGATGAAGATAGTGCAACAAATGATGATGCTCATATATTAGAAGAACAACAAGCATTAATACAAGACTTAAACACTATATTATACAATTAATTGACTAAAGTTTGTTCCTTTCTCTTTTTCTTTGGATTGCTTTTGGACACATGATATGAGATTTAAAATTAAATTTTAAATATAAATTAAAATTTATTAATTGAATATAAAATAAAATAAATTTGCAATGTTCAATTTAAAGAATATAGAACATTTAAATTTAAATTTTTGAACTAACTATTAATGCATATAATATTATTACTTTTCATGAATAAATACATATTCTTACCCTAAACTAAAGAGATAAACTTAAAGCATACAATTAAGTTGAACTTTAAAACTAACATTTATTTCTCTCTATACAAAAAAATAGAAAAAATGTCAAATTTGAAAGTAAATAAATGATGATCTAAAAGAAAATATTTTAATAAAATATATAAGGCATAAAATTATTACAATTTTTTTCCTTTGTCCGAGTTTAAGTTTTAATTTGCATCAAATTAGATATTATTGTAGTTTTAGTTATGCTTCCATATTGTTCAGTACTATTTATTGATAATATGCTGATTTTTGTAATATTAAGCATATTCCACTTTTGTGTGACATAGTAAGGCTTCTGTACATAGATTTTTACTAGGGGTGTAAAACAAGCGAACTAAATTGGATACGGACTAATTCATTTAAGTTCAATTCATATTACCTATGAAAAAAGTGGATAAAATGTTAAAGAGTTCGTATCTAAGCTGTATCCTTAAGTTTGCAGATTAGTCCATGGAGTTTAACTACAAATTTGTGGACTAGTTCATATCCACCGGATCCGTGTGGATTTTAGTCTGCCTAAACCGATCCATATTACCCTTAAAAAAAATTAAATTTTAGATAGTCCAAGTCCGTTAAAAACCATAAAAATTTAATAGGATTATAATTTTGTATATCTAGAAAATTCAAAATTTTATCATTAAGAAAACTTGTTCTGGTCTAGTTATAAATTTTTTTCTGAAGACAATAATTTTGATAGGCTTTTCATTTTATAAGTATATGAAGTTTTTAATATTATCTAAATTTTTATAACTTATCTAACAAAGTTTGCAATAAGAATATGAAAACTATAATAACAACATTTAAAAAGTAAATTATAGTTCCCAAGTTAAGCTTATATGTTATGGCTCATTGGATTTAATATTTTTGATCTTTTTGTATTACCTTTTTACATGTTACAATCTTTGTATAATTGTATTACTTTTTGGTATTTTACATGCCATTTCACTTGTAAAGTTATTATCGAGTATATTAATGTCTATGACTTTCTTTTTACTATACTTCTTAAATGCTTCTTATATGTGTATGTAGGAAGTTAAATACAAACTAGATTATTCTTTCTAAAGGATTGTGACAAGTATGGAGATGAAAAAAATGTGAACGTTAGTTTTAAGAATCAAAATGCAAACAAATATGGAACTTCAAGCTCAATACTTCTTGGCCACTACAAAAAATGCCTTGGGCATTGAAATGTTTAAACTTTATTGTACTTTTGTATATTGAATTTGAGACTTGGAACATATTTTAGACAATTGGACATGTAGTTTATATATGACTTTGTTATATTTTAATAACTTAAATGAACTTTCTTGCTTACATGTATGGTTTTTATGGTTTAAATAAATTATATAGGTAGTTTTATTATTTTAGGTAGAGATAAGAATGTGAAATACGAGTTGGTCCTGTGGGGTTATGATGCAGATTGAACTAAAAAAAAAGGCTCATTTAGGATATAAGCCCTAATGGATAAGCCTAAATGAGTCGAACTCGCATAAGTTTCAACCTAATTCAGTCTGCTAGGCTCATTAAACACCTTTATTAATCTGAGCTCAAAGTGTTTATTTTTTAACACCATCATTAAGATAACATTTTCATATTTTATTGTTGTACTTACACTCCTACTCTATGAATCAAGATACATATTTTCTTAAATATTTTTGGCAATTCCTTAAATATTTTTGGCAATTCCATAGTGGAAGTGTGTACACTAATGATTTTACAAGGAGGTGGTTATTGGTGACAGAGAAGATAGTAAGATTACCTCTTTCTGGCACTACTCCTTCTAGAACTCCCTAAAGAATTTATCTCTACAGTAAAATTATAACCATAATTTTTGAATTTGTAAGCTTAAATTATCTAAGAATAAAGATTATACTAAAAAATCAAAAACTTTTAGACAAAAGTGCTTTAATTCTAATGAAAGATGTAGTCTTCACATTATTTAAGAGTAAGGGTGTAAATAAGTTAAACTACTTATGAGCAATAGGGATAGGTATCGAGTAGTTAAGGTCGGTTAAGAGCAATTTGTCACCCAATCAAAACTAACCAACTATAACTAAATTCTCATCAGAGACTGACCAATTGTTCACCCTCACCTGCCCTTTAACTAACTATCTCGATTAAAGATGGATTTAGGCAATTAGAGTCAGGTTATTTTTTCTAGAAAAGCACCTAAAATTGACATAATTCATCTAGTATCTCTTAATTGTGTATGATATAATAATAACACATATTTGGCATCAAATTTAGCTTATAAACAATGAAAGGCTTCAAACACATAATAAGTCACAATTGAATAGCCAAATTACACAAATCATTAAGCTAAATTAAATGCAAAATAAGTTTTACTAATAATAATTATTACAAAAGTTATTCATTACAATAAATGTTAACATTTTTTACAATATCAAAGTATCAATTGGTCATCACTATAATTTTGCTATGAAATTAAAGCTTTTCATTTACAGAAGCTTTAATATTATACCATATTAGCATAAGAATTTCAATCACTATTTTCTTGAATCCATATTAACCAACTATAAAAGGTTCAGAGTTTGAAGGTTTGAAACATTCTAAAATCTAACAAATAAACTAACCATCTAAGTTAGCATGATTTTGCCATTTTTTGTACCATTAGCAGTTTGTGTGTGTACTAATATGTATCACGAACAAGCCAGCGTCACCCAAAAAAATAGTGTTAGCTTTTACTACACTATCTATAATTATATTATGGATAAAAGTGCATGTGTGTGTGTGTGTATGTGTGTGTATTAGAACCAAAAGAGTTGTAATTGGCATATTTATCTACACATGATGATGCCTCTATTTATCACCAAAAGTGAACACCATAAGTTAAGGCAAACCTACAAATGATAAAAATTATGAATGTTATTAGACTAGTGATCATTTATTAAAATTTAAAAAAATATGATGAACTAATATTAATGTATGATAATAAATAATGTTAAAAAAAATTATCAACCTCTATTCAATAGCCATAGGTAAAAAACTATGATCCTTCCATACTTTTTTAAGAACCTCTTCTAGTTGGGCTTATACCAAGACCTCTATTTTCATCTTGCTAAGAAGTAGCTACCACCTTTGATTGAAATTATTAACAAAAAGGATTCATGTTTAATGGTTTTAAATATGAATCAAAGTAAAAAAAAATCAACTTGAAAAATAAACAAAATGATAAATGATTTTTTTGAAAATTTATTAAAAAACTAAAATTTAGAAACTCTATGATTAATATATTTTTTCCATAGTATGAAATAGATTTTTTTCCTTAATACAACATTTAATTACATCATTAACTTGTTGAAATTTTTATCTAAATTTAATCATTAGTAATAAAATAATTTTATTTCTTCAAAATGCTTGCCAGCTTTTTTTCAACATCTTTGTTGCAAGACAAGTTTAGAATTTTGCATAATTGCATTATAAAATGCACATACACATCATGTTAACAAGTGTAGAAAGAAAAGTGAAAGTGTGATATAACATTAATTATGGGAGTGAGAAGTACAAGTCATAAGAATCAAATATGATGATAACTATGATACACCACTTACATTAATGCACCATTAGTCTAGATCATTAAATTTTATTTTTATTTTTGGTACTTTTCATCTTTCATGCCTTAAATTTAAATCCAAAACTTAACACTATTATAATAAAAAAATAGGAAAAAAACTACATGGATATGGTCTCAGCCACAAAAACTATGTTGGACATGATATTTCTGAATTTGAAAGTTTTGTTTTACTATTATTTCATGAATTGGTTAGGTTTTGTTTGCTAATATTATTGTATGAATGTTAATAGTTTCACTTAATGTGAACTATATATTATATTCTCTAAGACTTGTTTAAAAGTATGTTTTTTATTTTTCAAAAGCTTGATCATCAAAAGTGTTAGATTATAAGATGTGTTGGATTTTGAAAATGTGAATTGATTAGAGTCATTTGCATAAATAATGAATAGTCAATAACATGTGATAAAAGTGGTTTATGGAATTTTAACACTCCAAGTATTTTTATATAGAGACAAAATAATAATTAACAAATCCATTTAAAAAATGAAAATATGTTTTCAATTATTTATAAATAAAAATGTGGCATTTAATATGATTCTTAGACTAATAAAAAAGTTCATACGTGATGACTAAGGAATTGTAAAATTCTATTAAAAAATAAAATTAAGAATTTGAAAACTAACTATAAAATTGTAATCATCATATCATATAACATACAATTTTATGTAAAATAACTAATCAAATAATAATTATAATTAAAAATCATATATAAATGTTAATTTAATTTTTTTTGCTAATCATGGATTATTCTTCTTTCTCATATTTATTTGGTTCCTCTAAATATGAAAGATAAAGAAAGGGAGTATAAGATTAGTAAAAAAGTGTTTAATTCTCATCTTCTACATATATTACAAATCTTATGTTTCATTAAATAATTAGTAGCATATAAACTTATTTTATTCTTTAGACAAATTTAGTTAGGCAAAAAATAAACAATATTTATCAAAGATATTAGGTAAGTTTTACTATGTTACAGCAATGTTGTCCTTTAAATCATATGATGGAACCGTTTTTGAGCTTAGTATGCTCCACAAGCAAGAAATGTCACCAATAATCAATAGGTCACATCATTTTTTTAATCAAAAAAGTAATTAGAATTTAGCATAAATAATGATAGAATAATAAATAACAATTAAATGATGATAATTTGTACATATCTTTTTCTATTTTTTTCACATGCTTCAATATCAATCATGTCTTGAATGGAATGTTTCCTAGGTTTTAACTAATTTTGAGTGCATATAAGTGCCTCGATAGTAGTCAAGGAGAGGAAACTCTTAAATAAATCCAATACATGACCCTCAATGCTGAAGACGAACTCCAAAGCTACTATAATAACAGGGACAATTAACATATCCCTTGCTATTTTTAACAACACCTCAAATTTAGAGGTATTAATCTGCCACAAACCAAGGATATCAAAATTCTCATCTTTATCATTTACTCATTTTTTGTATTAATGGTATCCTTTTTCTTTAAATGGCTTTGAAAAGCATTTAAATTTTGCTTATAAGCATGACTTTTAATTATGGACCTACTATGATTGAATGCATCTTTATGTGAAGAGTTGTCTCTCCCACTCTCACTTGCATTAGGTTTTCTATACTCATTTGCACGCCATTTATACATTATCACCACTGATACTTTCACCTTGCTAACCATAGACTCAACAAGTGTGGCTCCCTAAATCTTTTCAAATGACCAAACAATGTAAGCTAGCTTGTACCATGGATCAAGAGCATTTCCAATGAATATTATAAGGTTTATGTTATTTGTTATATTTCATTTTCATCTCAATTGCTATAGAGTACAAGATTGAATTAAAATTGTTAATAAATGTACAAGTTTGCAGCTCACTTTAGATAAGAGATAGATGAATTCATAGGAAATTAAAGGTGACATGCAAAGAACCAGATAATGTAAGAGTAACATCATAGAATATTTCCAAAAACTTGGTAAATGCCCTTACATTATCCCAATCCTTATTATTTGAAGGAACCTTTCTCCTTTCTAAATCTTTAAATGATATTGATCGATTAATATTAATGCAAGATAATATATAAAGTTAAAAGTTCACCTATGTTCAAGGCAAACTAGGCATTTGAAGATTAAATTTTTTGCCATAACAACATCTTTGAATTTAGCAAATCTAAAGGGAGATGACCTTACATATTTAATAGCATGTCTAATGGCGACAGTGGAGTCATGATAATCCTTCAAACCTTCATTTATAACCAAATTTAGAATATGTGTAAAATATCTCATATGAATTATATCTGTACTTAGCACCAACCTATTTCTTTTGTAACTTCCAATCTTTATCGAAAAAATAGGTAATTAAAGACATGTAATTTACATTTTGCACTAATGTCTAACAATTAGTAGTTAAGCATACCCTAGCATAATCACTCTTCAAGAAAGCTTGAAGCTTGTCTTTCTCCTATAAATAATTTGATAGCAATCTTTAGCTATTGTCTTCTTTAAAAGTACATTTAACTTAAGATAAAGCTTTTTACACATTTTCTTAAAGCTTACTCATTTAACAACATTGAATGGTTGCTCATCAATTATTACAAATAAAGCAATGCTCTTCCTACATTCTTTCAAATTAATGACATGTAGAATAGAATCAACTAATTATTTTCCACTTCTTTTATTTTCAAATAACAAGATTATTTAGGTGGGGTCATTTTCAAGTGAGCTAAGCATCTTTGGACATCTTGGAATGTGAGCAAGCAAATTCGTTGTCCCATATGTCTTAGTACCATACACAAATAAATCCTATAATGAATACACTCAGCAATAAGCTTAATCACCTCATCCTTAGGTAGTTTTTTAAATGTTTCCCAGGCTAGTGATTGTTTTCAAGTTTGAATCCCTGCTTTCTTATTCATATTTGATTATCTACTTGTCATTTTCTTCCTTTCTTTCATTTATTTGTAGGAGCAGGTGGAGACCTTATATTACTTGAAGTTAGTTCTTTACTCTTATTAATTGAAGATAGTTAAGTGGGATTTAAACTAATAGAAGAAGGTAGTTGTCATTTTAAAGTAGCAAGAACATTTAATGGTTGGGGCACAACTCCACTAGCATGAGTATCTTTTAGTTCCATTTATTGTTAAAACCTATAAATTTGAACTCAAGGAAGAGCATTAGCAATTAATGAATGATGAGGTAGACAACAATGTAATTTGAAATTAAATTTTACATTTGGAACCATATAAAGCAAAAAATTTAATATTTGTGTACAAATTTAATATTCATACAAACAAAATTATTTTATTTAATAATTAAAATATATGCATACATTAACTAATGAACGTTGATTTTTGAACTGCTTAAGTATAAATAACATAAGACAAAATCTATCTTAGCTAAAACTTATATGCATTTCTTTTAACATGATGGACAAAAAGACACAACACATTAATTTATATTACATGTAAATATATATATTACATATTTAATATGTTAACAAGAATTCAATTAGACACTAAAAATATTATAATATACTTAATATTATTTTTAAGAAAAATGCAAAATCCTATTACAAATTATTATAAGAAGTTATATATTAATAGGTAGGCAACCAAAAAATATTTTTCCAAATTTGTATCGAAATAATTAAAGTGTGCTATTATAGGTATACTAAATCTCATTTCATTACTTTAAAATCAAAAGTAGCAAGGGAGATAACTTAAAAACAAAAAAATGAAAATCTATATTAAATGGTTTATCAAGATTTTTTTGGAACAAGTTGTTGGGATATTTACCATTATCCTATATTAATTTATTGTAGGAAACTTGTTTCATTTCAATAAAAACAAAGCCAGCTATCAGCTACTCATCATTATAAAGCTCATTTTTTATAGTCTTCGAATTTATGCTTTAACGCCTAAAGAATTATTTTTAGTTTCAATATACAACTACAAGTTTAGACCTTGTACCAAATTAGTGACTTAGACCAAGGAAAAGAATTGAAATTCTAATACTTGAAATATACAAAAATTTCATGCCAAATGAAATGATTGAAGCATGTCAAAAGGGAAAAAAATAAAAAATTTACATAGACAAAAATCATTAAGAATATGCCATTTTAAGGAAAACTGCATTTTACCCCTTCAATTTTGGGGTTGTTGGATTTTACTCCCTTCAACTTTATAAAACATGAATTTTATCCTCACTGTTACTAAGTTAACAAGATCTATTAGAAAAACTGTTACTATCATATTTCACTTAGTGGTGGTTAAAAACTGTCACTATATTCACTAATTTTTGAAAAAAATTTCACTTACTGACGATTATGAATTGATGTTGAACTGCTGCTAAGGATGATAACGTCGATTTCTAATCGTCGCTAAGTATTATAATCGTTAACTTGGTAATAGTAGGGGCAAAATCTAAGTTTTATAAAGTGCATTAGCATTACAATTGTTAACTTAGTAACGGTGGGGGTAACAAATCATTAAGAATATGTCATTTTAGGAAAAACTGCATTTTGCCCCTTCAACTATGAAGTTATTGGATTTTATCCCTTGAATTATGAAAACTTGAATTTTACTTCCTTCAACTTTATAAAACATGAATTTTATCCCTACTATTACTAAGTTAACAAAATCTGTTAGAAAAACTGTCACTATTATATTTCACTTAGTGGTAGTTAAAAGCTGCCACTATATTCATTAATTTTTGAAAAAAATTTCACTTACTAATAATTATGAATTGACGTTGAACCACCGCTAAGGATGATAACTTTGATTTCTAATCGTCACTAAATATTATATTTGTTAGCTTGGTAAAGGTGAGGGTAAAATCTAAGTTTTATAAAGTTGAAGGGGGATAAAATCTAAGTTTTCATAGTTCAAGGGGTAAAATCCTACAACCTTATAGTTGGAAGGGGTAAAATGCAGTTTTCCTATAATTTTATTAATTTCTATTTTTCCTTTTTAGAAAACATTGTCCAAAAGATACATAAAAGAAAATAAAGAAAAGAAAAATAAAGTTCAAAAACCAAAATATTCCAATTACTATCTTTCACAGGCTTGATAGACCATCGCTTTTAGTTTTTTACTTTAGCGAGTTGGCAACTTATCGATTCCAAAGAAATGTAGTCAGGTAATAAGATAACATTACTCATAGTTTGATAATATAATTTGCAAATTCTAAGAACATAGTTTGATAATACCTTAAATCATAACCAAATTTAGAGGAATTAGAACAAATACATTAACTAGGAGACAATTTTTACTCGTGAGGGAGATTCTCTATGGTTTTAGTTCAAAATGACTTTAATTGGCAAATATAGAGACTGCATATGATAGGATGTTAAAACCTGAGCAGCAAAGTGGTTGAGCTAGAGGACTTCACTAGTAGGGCGGTGAAGAACAATGACGTATAGTGGAGTTGTGGCACAAATAGGGGTGGTTAGGACTTAAGAGACACAACTGAGCAGAGCTTCAAAAGGAGAGTTCCAAAACAAGATATTACTGGGCAAGGGGATAAAACAAGAGAACTTTGAGAAAACTTGTCTTAACAGAGTTGGTTAGGTTTTGTTCTAGGGCTTTAAAATAATGCTATTCTATTTATTGTCAGGTTAGGTTTCAAGTTAGTTTATTTAAAGCCTTCCTACCCCAGCTTGCTTGATAAACTTAAAATTCTTATATTATTTAACCAAACCACTCGACCTTATCCTTACAACTAACCCAACCTACCTAAATTCAGGTTCAGATAGGTGATTTGAAGTAGGTTAGCCCAGTAATTCCATCTTTAGTGAGCAACTCAAAATCAACCCACAAGAAACTTTATTTGAATTTAATTTTAAACGAGTTAAATTTATGCATTTTATTATTCCATTTGAACGATTTACAAACTAACTTATAAAATATACTTTTTTATTTTTATATTATATTTAAATTTAAATAATATAAAAATTTATATTATTAAAATATAAATGAATATAAATGATATATAATAAATAAAAAGTTAAATTCATTTAAGCTTGTTTAATCTTATATGAATTCATTTAAGTTTGTTTATGATTCGAGTTTGAATGTAAATTTAAATATTTAGATACAATAAATAATATGTAATTTATTTAAACTTGTTTAAACTTATTTTAATTCAAACTCGAACTTCAACTCAAAATTTTCAAGCTTAACAAATTTGAATTTGAACTTAAACTTGAGTGGATATATTATTGTCGATCTCAAAAAGCAGCTCTAAAAATAAAGTTAAAATTTTAGGTATTAAAGGAATAGTATTATCTTTTAAATTTTATAAACAAATCAAAATTTCCAATTGAAAGAGAGTCTGAAGTAACAATGTGAGATAATTACCACAAATTGTATAAATTATTATATTATTTATCTATTTATATATCAGTGTTCAAAAAATCGAACCAGATCGACTAGTTTAACTAGAAAAATTGGAAACGGCCACTTGTCCAATCTAATCCTACATTAAAACCATAAAAACCAGCAGTGGAAACAAAGTCGGGTAAAAAATTGCTACATAAGTTGAGAGCAACCACCATTCTCACAACTTAAGTATGCATAGGACATTATCTACAATTACTGTCCTTTTATATTAACATTGCATTTGTTTCCTTTTCAACTTGCCTAACGTGAGATTTCTTTTAAAGATTATTTTCCTTTAACTTTATTATTTTTGTATAAGATTGCAATTATTTCTAAAATTAATAATTTCACAATAATAAAATCATTTATTATTACAAATTAATAAAATTGGCATATTCACACTCAATATAATTTTTTTAATTTAAATTCAAATAAAAATAAAATAATAATAAATAATTATGTATGAAAATTTTTTATTGAAATGTCAAAATTTGGTATAAAACTTATACAAATAAAATATAAAATATAACAATGAATATAAATTACATGTAAATAGCGCTGTATATTAAAAATATTAGATTATATTATACTTAATATATTATATATACTATATTTTATACATACAAATAATAATATATATTATATTTAAAATTTTGATTTAACCACGGTTCAATCATTAAAACTTGAACTGCTCTTCATTTTGGTTCATTGACCGTACAATTTTTAAAATATTGCTATATATAGAAAATAAGGTTTCACTTCTCTTTTTTTTATTAGCTTTTTTTGCTAACGCGTTGCCCTATAGAGCCTCTTTTTTTCTTATTTCCCACCTAAGCTCTTAGTGGTTGCCAACTTTCTACTCTTGCCAATGGATTTCCATTTTTTTTCTCATACGGTGTCTCATAGTGAAAAAAATGGAGCTTTTATTCTTCCTTTTATATACATATTTATTTCTTTTTTACATAATTTTTTTCTTTATTCATTTCATTACTTCATTATATTATATTATTATATATATTATTTTTATTTATTTTATTACATATTTTTACTTACATGTTTGTTATTTATCATTTTAATACTAATATCATTAAATAATATAAATATATCAAAATATATTTTATTTTTATTATAAAAATATTTTATATAAGTGAAGACCTTTAATTTAATTAATTTACCTAATTACATATTCTAACTTAATTTTTTATATTTTTCTAAAACTCATCTACTGTTTCACTCTTTTAGTAATTTATTCAATTGTATGTTTTATTTTTTCCCTCTTTTTTTGTGTATAAAGTTATTATTTACAACTTAAGCACTAATTTTACTAAAAATTTTATACTTTTTTTGCTACATAAATATTCAAAATAAATCAAAATATTTAATTGAATTGAAATACTTAACTACATATTCTACTTTTCACTTTTATATTACTTTACATCTTACTTATTATATTATATATTTTTATTTTTTTAATATCTATTATTATTTATAATTTAGAAATTAATATCATAAATAATATAAATATATCATGAAATATTTAATTTTCATATTTACATATATTTAAGTAAAAAATTTAATATAAAAGATAATAATGGAAATAATTAATTGTATATATATTATCCAATGAAATATTTAAAAAATTAAAATAAAACTTATTTGTTTAATTTTTTCAATATTATGTCAATATTAATTCACTCTATTGCTTTATAATTTTATGAATTAACCACTTTTTTATACATATATAAAATTTAGATGTTAATTATATCTACTTCAATGTATATATTTTTTATGCTCACTATTATTATTTATAGTCTAACAATTATATATTTTATTTTTCACTTCATTGATAGTGTATATATATATATATATATATATATACACACACACACCGCTTTATATAACATGATATATAATTAATTTCATCATAATTTTTTTAAAATGTTAAAAATTCAATTTAGATACTATTAATAGATGTATATAATTATATATTCTATTTTTAGCAAAAATATAAAACTTAAATTCAAATTTATTTGATTAAGTTTTTTAATATATTCTTTATATTAATTTTTATGTATTGTATTTTAAATTTTTAGATTTAGAAAAGATATTTCAAGAATTTTTTTCCTCTTAAAAGATATATAAATGAAATAATTAACTTATTGATATTAGAAAATTTAAGATATTTTTTTATCGTATCATTTATGAGTCTAATAAAATTTATAAGTGCAAAAGAAGCCCTATCAAAAAAATTTATTTGACCATTTTTTAATTACTAATATTATATATAAGGACTACTATTACAAATACACATCAATTGAGATTTTAAATCTTTTATAGTCTATACACTTTCATCCTATGTTTTATTTTTTCTCCACTTCATGTATTTATAATTTAAATATCAATATCATTGAATAGTATCAATATATCATAAAAAATTTTATTACATTTTTTAATAAATTAAAGATTTAATTGAATTATTTTAATATATATCATGTATTTTAAATTTTATATCATACATTAAAAATTTGTTAATTTTAGATTTAATATCTATATCTCTTAACTATTAAAACAAGTTTTTTCTTCTTATTTTTTTATTTTTTTTTATTTTTTTAGACAAGTATTAGCTTTACACGAAATTTTTTCTTTCCAAAGTTGCTCATTCTTTTTTTTCCCTAATAATACCTCTTTTATAAATATTTTTTCTATTGCAATTTTGCCATCTTTTTATAAACTTTTTTGGACTTTGTTTTAAATCCTAATGCAAGTTTATATATATTTATATTTTTATTTTTTTCACACTTCATGTACTTATTTTTATTTTGTAAATTTAAATCATATTTTAACTATCGTGTTATTTTACATCTCATATATTGTTTCTCTTTTTTCTATATACTCAATTGCATCTTTATCTTTTAATTTCATTTTTAACTTCTTTATTATTTTATAACTCAAATATTATTTTTTATTAATTTTACTATATTTTTTCATATATTTTTTTATTATTTTTAGTTTAAATATAAATTTTATTTTTAACTCTTATGATAGTTTAACACATATTTATTATTGATCTTCTTTTTATTAATTTATTTTGTTGGACGTTAGTCTTTTTCTCTTTTTTCATCTGAATTATCATTATTTATAAATTAGATACTAATAATACAAAGTAATATGAATACTCCATGATATATTTAATTTCATTATAAAATATTTAAAATAATTTAAAATTTTAATATGGAATGTACTAATTAAAATAATTAATCACATGTATTATTACTTAATAAAAATATTTAAAAATTAAAATCAAATTTATTTATTTAAAATTTATAAATAATTTTTATACTAATTTTTAAGTACTATATTTTAAACTAAATATATATTAATTGAGATTTTGCCAAAATTATTAAATCACACTATACTTTTTTGAATACTTTATTATATACATTTTTTTAAGTTCCATTTCTGTTATTTATAATTTAAATGCTAATATTATTAATTTATATAAATATAATCTAATTAATTTTTATTATAAAATAATTTAAATAATTATTTTATTTTAAATATTTAATACATATTCTATTTTTAATTCTTGCTTAACATAAGAATTTTATGTTCTTATTTTTATCTACTCTATTACATATTTTATTTCTTTACTTTTTATATTATCACTCTTATTATTAATAATTTAGATATGGATATCAATAAAAAAATGTACATACAATATGATATATTTTATTTTTATTTTAAATGAATTAAAATTTTAATTGAATTAAATTATACTATATTTTTCAATTTTAATTCTTATATTATTATATAATTCACTTATTATTTGTCTTATTTATATATATTTATGTGTTTATTACTATTATTTATATCTTAAATCCTAATATTACAAAGTATTATAGATATAAAATGATAATTTTAATTTTCTTATAAAAATATTTCAAATGAGTTTATAATTTAATAAAAAAATTTAATTGTAATAAATAATCACATATTCTATTATATAATAAAATATTTAAAAATTAAAATAAATTTATTTATTTTAAATTTATTAATATATATTATCTTGATATTATTTTTCTATATTTTAAATGATATAAAATATAATTTTATCAAAAAATATTTTAAATATGTTAAAAAATTAATGTACAAGATATTAATTGAAACAATTAATTACATATTTATTATTTATAAAATGTTTAAAAATTAAAATAAAGTTATTTTTAAAATTTCTTTAATGGATTCTTAATTCTAATTTTTTAGTATAATATTTTAAATTAAATATGCATTAATTAAAAATTTTTAATGCTTTAAAAATCTCATGATGTTGTACTTCTTTTTATCCATTTTATTGCATATTTTTCCTTTTTTAATATTACTCATATATATATATATTATTGCATATTTTTATATTTATTTTTATTAATTATATCTTATACGTTAGTATTACCAAATAGTTTATATATAGCATAATATATTTTATTTTTATTTTAAAAATATTTTAACAAGTACAAGATTTGATTTAATTAGATTTTTTATAATTTTCTCTATTACCCATTAAATTATGTACATATTATTTTGTAATCTAATTTATTAAATTCTTTTATTTATAACTCACACACTAATTTCACAAACAAGTATACATACAAAAAGATATATTTTATTTTTATTATAAATTATTTTAAATAGGTTAAAAATATAATTTAACTAAATTATATATTCTATTTTAACTTTTTTATTACTTTACAACTCATTAATTATTTATTTTTTGTTTATTTGTTACATTTCAATTTTTTTCTCTTTAACAAATCATATCTTATCTATATATCTAAAATAACCTTTCTCTTCTCCATTTTATATTATTATTTCTTATTACATGTTAAGTTGTTAAGCTTTGCAATTTTTTCTTTCTACCTAGGTTGTATGTAATGTTGGTTACTAGCTTGCTACCACTAATAATAGGCTTCTTCCTACTAAAAAATCTAGCCAACTTTTGCAAAAATTAATGGCTTAAATTGTTAGTCTTATTTTCACACAAGCTAAGTTAAGGAGGAAAAAAATGCTAGTTACAGTAATGTTTCCTTTTCCTAAGATAGCTACTTTTTTTAGGTAATTAAAGTGTCTTAAATAGATGTTTGATCCTAATTTATGATGTCATTAATGTGTTAAAATTTTCTCACTTAATAAATGTCTAAAGATATTTAGCCCTAGTTGAAGAGCAAAGGTTAATGGTCTTTCTGTTCTACTTTTATGATTTGAGCTACTTCTTTGAATAAACAACATTTTACATTTCAATCATTTCTTCAAAAGATTACAAGATAGATTCTGCTAGTGGGTTGTTATTTGGAGTGATAACAAAATGAAAGGGTTTTGTTCCTATTACTTCAGGGTATGAGTTTTATATTTGCAATTGCAAGATGACAGAGGTTTGCATGATTTATGATTTCCAAACTTTATTTCTAACATTTTGATGGGTAGCTTTTGTATTTTGTATTCAATTTTTCTTCTCTCAAAATTTTTGCATGTTTGCTTAAATCTGTGATCTTTTATTTTATGACAAGAACCTTAGAATATTGATAAATAGGTATGAACAAAATTGAAGCAAAATATGAAATGTCTCTTTGATCGGTTAGTTGAGTTGAAGCATTGAAGATGATTAGGAAAGTTTGAAATTTTCAATTAATTCATTGGTGCTTCATCATCATTTTTTCTTTTTCCCTCTGTTTTTTATTATTGATATAATTACATTATATTATATTATTATGAGAAAGTTTTTTGATTATATAAGATGAATTTTTATTTTTATTTAATTCTGATTTTTATTATTTCAATTATTTCATGACTACCTCTTCTATTTCATGTTGTGTGGATGCTTAAATTTAGTTTGTGAGATGGAGAAGTTATGATTAGTGAAGTGTGAAAGTCCACTTCTATATATTGTTTGCTAATTATATCTCTATTTTGTCCATTTTTTTAGACTAATATATTGCTCTTTTGACTACTTTTAGATGCTAATATGTTTGATTGTGAGTGCATAAAGGTACTAACATGCTTATTTTAGAATGCTTAAGTACATATTGATTTGATAGGTATTAATTTGTACTTAGTTCTTAAAAGTTAAGATCATAGTGAATTGATAATAAAAATATTATTTATGAATTTTATTTTTTAGTACTTTTTACCTTTGTATGTATCAAAACTCTATATTTACTCTAGTTAAGTTGTTCAATTCAAGTAACGAGCTTTTTGCCTCATGCATAATAATAAATTAGCATTTGCTAAATATGTTTTACTTATGATTTATAATAAGTATATTTAATCATGTTACTGGCTTTTGTTTAACATTATGAATGGATTATTTCTTTCTTCCAAAAATGTGAAGAACTCCATTAGTTTGTCGTTGCTGCTGGATTATCTCCGAAGCATTAAAGCACTTTAACGGTGAAGATCCTCTGGAGAGTTCAGCGTGATTAGCGATCAGAATCATTTCGGCTTTGGCAGTGCAAAATGGCGGATTTTGCCTTTACAGGTCATACTAACCAGACAGCTAGAATTGGAAAGGAAGTATAATAATATTATCTGCTAGGCTCCACCTAAGCAAGTGTGCCGATCTTGTCCGTTCGTTTCCAGGACCCCACGTAAGCAACGGTTGCGATTTCCAAACAAGGTTTCGGTACGGAACGTAGAATGTAGATCTTCGTTTGGTCTGTTTGTCCCTGTCCCCCCCCCCCCAACTGAACTAAACTTGCATTTGGAAATTCTAGAGCAGAGAGAAATGGCAGAAGAAGAAGAAGCAGAGCTTAGTGAGAATCAGAAGATAGAGATTGCCAAATGGTTCCTCCTTAACTCACCACCGGGTGAAATCCAATACGTCGCCAAAGGTCCTTTTTTATTTCTTTAATTTTTTTTTTTCAATTTCTGTGTTAGAATTTTCTACATGCATTTGCTTTCTTCATATTGAATATTCATCTACAATTTGGAATTGGCAATGGCTTCTACTTTGAATTCATTTGTATTTGAAACCATCTACGCAGATGTGAAATTGATTCTGAATGATGATGATGTGTATGATAAGGCTGCATCAGAGGCATTTCCCGTGTTCAATAAATCCCAAATGATCTGCCTTCAAATGCCGGACCGAAGTGGAGACGTAAGGATCAGTAAATTTCTTAGGAAGAAACTGGAGTTCCATAATTTTCTCTAGGGTTTCCTTATTTCCAGTTATAATAATTCTTGTTTATGCTTAAAGGATCGTGCATTAGTTAATTCGTTGGATCGAATCTGGATGTATTAATTGTCGACCTGGAAGGGGAAAATTTACATTTTCGCTCTATGAACCGAATTCGTGTGGATCTCCACGGTTAATTTTTTGTACAGTAACGATTCGGTTCATTTCTAGAGCACCTTTGATATATTGAACAGGCATAAGGGTGTCGTTATCATAGTATGCATTAAATCAGTGCACACTCTTCCCTTGATTGAAGTGTCTTTTATTCGTTTTTCCGGTTTCTTCGGGCACCTTGACTTGGCTATCATGTCCGTGCAGGTAATTGTTTCTTCATTTGGTGAACTTAAAGCGAATGCATATCTTGATCCAAGGACTGCCCAAGTTGCTATAGTTGACCACATTAAACAAGTAAGTCATCTCCTTCAATTTGTCTGAAGATAAGAGAGTTAAAGGCAAATTAATTTATCAGACATGATTTTAGGAACGAAAATGGATGAAAGATACTCGTTTTCATTATGCCATGCCTTGGTTCTACTGAAACTTTCTTTATCTGTTGATGATTGGCGTAAACATGTGGACCTTGTTCATGACATTTTTCATTGACTTGTTTTTGGGCAAGTCCAACATAAGAAAATTGAAGCAGCAAAACAAATTATCGTGATTACATTATGCATCTTCAGGCGTTCTCCTCAGTTCCTTCCTTGATGAGGTCAGACAAAGTGCTGTTCTCAAACTTAATAAGTTTTAATTTACACTTGTGAAAAATTACTTGATAAAATCTGCTTTTGCCGAGATAATATTTATAAATTGAAAGAGATTGGGACTGGATTTTAGATGATAAAGCAAATTATGTAAAGTCTTGCTGACAAAGGTTATTATGTTACTATCCTGAGTTTTTTCACTTTCCCTCAAACGTTTTGGTATAAGTTGTATCACTGCTGTTTTGTTCTAATATGCTAAATTATTCAGGCTTGCACAGAGGTGAGACCTGCAACAGATGAAGAACTTCCATCTCCTTATGTTGAGGAATTCCGGTATGCTCTGCAATTTTCATGATTGACATGTTATATGTTTGATCCTATGTTATCCTCTAACCAGACTGAAATTTGATGCGATCCAAAGGGTCTCAAATGGGATATATTTCAGTTAGCATCATATCCTTATTGTCTGTTTCTTTTAATTAATTATTGTTCTCTGTTGGTTTACTTTCTGGTGTTAGTTGAGAAGAAAAAAAGCAACAGCATATGAATTGTGATGTTGTGGAATTATGATTTCTTACAACATTTTGTGGAGGATGTGACCTTTTCCCTAAATATTGAATGTCACTGAAACAAGTGATTGTTAATATCTAACTTATTTACTGGTTTGTTTCAATAGTAATTAGTAAACAATTGTTTATTGATTGAGAAAATTTAGTGGAGACTGTATTCTATGCATGACATAGAATTTGTAATTGCAGATGTGCACTGGACGCAGAAATACTTAAATATGTTGGTGAAGCTTATCCAAAAGGTGTCTGCTCAGTCTACTGTGTTAATGGCAAAGATGTGGATGGGCCAGGTTCAGATTTTGAGCTTGCTGTGGTGATTTCTGCTGCTAGGCATAGCCCCCAGAATTTCTGGTGAGCTTATGGTGCTTTGAATTCTTGTCTACCATTCCAATCACAAAATTAGAAACTTGAAGCATTTACATATATCAACGTACTATTGTATATCTTTCAAATTTTTTGACCTTTTAATAGCAATGGGAGTTGGCGCTCAACATGGAATATTATTTTCAAAGATGAACAACAGATGGTGGAAGCAAAGGGGAAAATGCAGGTGAGTTATATAGACGTTGATGCATTAATTTGAATGAGACAGTATAAACCTTCTATAATAGAATCTTTTTTTTTTTCACATTTTCAGGTGGGTGCCCATTATTTTGAGGAAGGAAATGTGCAGTTAGATGCAAAGCACGAGTGCAGAGATTCAACTATTATTCAGGTCACTAAAAATAGTCATTCCTTTGAACTCACAATTTTATTAGGTGTCATTCTTTAGTCAGACCCTTAAATTGGCATTTTAGTATTGTGAATTAACCATATTACCTTCATGGTTGCTAATTCGTACACTATCCTTTCACAGTCTGCTTTTGTGGTTGATATTTGTTCATATTTTTCAGACCGCTGAAGATAGCGCACTTTCCATATCAAACATTATTCGTCACCGTGAAACTGAGTACCTGGCTTCTCTGGAGGTACTGAATTTGTCTGCTTGTTATTGATTGGGTTTTTGTGTATTGTAGTTTTATGGATGATTTACTTTTGATTTTAACTTGTCAGGCATCATATTTAAACCTACCGGATAGCACTTTCAAGGTACTTTGTTATGTAGTCTTTATTTTTATATTATTATTCACAATCAAATCAAGTCTCCGATTGGGCATTTGTCACATCATTATCGACACTGATTTAGGAAGCTAGTTTTCTTTCCTTTTTTCTTCTTTTTCATCTTTTCATTTTTTTCTCCAAGTACATCCTTGCCATGACCGGGACGCTGCAACTCTTGTGCTTTTCTTTATGATACCCTTTCCCTCTGTCCATATGTAAGGCTGATGTACATATTCAATTCGTAACCTGCTTGCTAATTGGATTGCCTGGCTCTGTGGTCCAATTAAGCATTTTCAATGTTTTGTGGTAGCTCAACAGTGATTTTTTTCACCTATATGTGAAATTAATTAAGATCATTGAAAATATTCAGGTGACTTTTACAAAGTGGCGTTCACATAGTAAGGGGGGGGGGGGGAATGGGTGGGAGTCGAACTCCCACCCTTTCACACTGCTTGGAGGCATAAGCTTGTGTCACTTAATCCAGGCCTCCGGTGGTTGCCCCCTGTTGAGCATAGATCAGAGCTTTACCCATGTATCAATGAATTTTATAGCACTTCATCTACAACTATTTGCAGGATCTTCGGAGGAAGCTTCCAGTGACTCGCACCTTATTTCCATGGCATAATACTCTGCAGTTCAGCTTGACAAGAGACATCTCCAAAGAATTCGGCATTGGAAAGTAGATATACAACCCAAAAGATAAAAAAAAAGAAAAGAAATGAAAAAGAAAAAGAGAGCAGTGTTTGTCTGAAGTTAGTTTTCCATCTGTATCCCCCAGATATCATTTGAGCTAGTGAATCATTCCTAGGGTTGAGTTTTCATTCGTTTGCTTCATAAATCATTATCTGTAAGAGTTTCAATCAATTTAGGTGCATTGAAGGACTGTATTTCAAATATAACATCTGTATAGTAGTAAAGAATCACGCCGGTTTTTAGCAATATTTCTTGAGAAATTTTAGTTGTGAATGAGAAACACTGCAGAAAACGGCTTTTAGATGTGATGCCTAGTTTTCCTGGGCTTTTAAGATCCTTTGCTGAGTTCCCATCGTACTGTGGAATTTGTACGAGTTATTAAATTTGGCATTTATCACGACAACCCTATAAAATATAATCATCCGTAGTGCTCTTAACGATTTTGCCAATTGGATGAACGTGAACTGGAAAACTGGGCAATTCATATGAGATAGAATTCCACGGCAGGTTAGAAAGGGGATGGATAAATAATTAAAAATTCCATTGCCGGGAATCGAACCCGGGTCTCCTGGGTGAAAGCCAGACATCCTAACCGCTGGACGACAATGGATTTATTTACAACTTGGAATCAAATTAATCTTTGACTTATAAGTTGCGCTTCAAATAATAGTTAATTTCTTTCTAAAAATTTTGTAATTTTTTCTAAATTTAAGGAATAATTTCTTATTTTTACATGTCCAATAATTTAATCATTATTATTATTATCAATAAAATATGTACTAAAACTATACTCGTTTTCCTAATTTTTTAATTTGTAATAAGTGGCTTGGGGGAACTATTATTATATAAAAATCAACACCTATTCAACTGTGGTTATTAGATGTGTCAAAATTGTCTGATCATCTCTTTCTTTTGGATTGTGGTGGGTAAATGTCTCTTAATTTGTAATACATGACTTGGGGGAACTATTATTATATAAAACATTAATACCTATCCGCTGAAAATGACGGAGGTAAATGTCGGGAACTAATATTATATAAAACATTAACACCAATTCAACTTCAGCTATTAGTTGCGTCAAAAGTGTCTGATCATCTCTTTCTTTTGAAGTGTTGGGGGGCGGGGGCGGGAAGAGTCACGTTGAAAATGATAAAGGTAAATAAATTAAGAAAATGGAGGAAAAGAATCTTCTAAGTTCATCCTTTTATGAATATCTTATTTATGGTATAATAATGGATGCATTCTTTAAAAATTTATAGTTTGCTCAATTATAGTTGTCTTCTATTAATAAATAGCTTATAATTCATTCCGATGAACCAAATCCCTAACAAAACTTTCCGCGGTTTAGGACTTGTGATTATAGTCAAGAAATCATTGGATGATTACGGTGAGATTGGTCATCTTTTTCTTTTGAAGTGATCATGGGCAAGAGTCATGCTGAAAATAACAAAGGTAAATGAATTGAGAAAATTAAAAAAAAAAAAATCTTATGAGTTCATCCTTTTACAAATAACTTGTTTATGATATAATAATGGAAGGATTCTTAAAAAAAAAAGGTTATAATTTGCTCAATTATAATTATGATACTATTAATAAATATTTTATAATCGATTTTGATAGACCAAATCCATCTAAATAAAACTCTCAGCGAATCATTGGTGTGGGACTTCTGATTATAATCAAGAATATGGATGACTGCTGTGACTTTGATAATGAAAACTTGGTACTGTGAACGCAACTCGCTTGGACTGACATGGATTAGTATATTACATACAAAGTGACTTGCTGGATCTTTAATTATTTTATTCCCCCTCGTTTGACTATTCGATACACTTATCCATGGATCTCAAGCTCAACCAGAGCACGTAAACCTCCTTAATGGCGGAAATCAAAGCTGATACCACTGTGGTGATTTCCGATGAGAAGCCGCCTAAATCCAAGCGTGTTGCGTCGCTTGATGTCTTCCGAGGCCTCACTGTTGCGGTGCTTCTATTTTTGTCTCTTTACGGTTAACTTCATTATTCATATGTTTTCTCCGCAGAAGAGTAGACGCGCAATCTTAATTTGCTGCTTTCTTCAGTTTGTCGAAAATATCTTTGAAATAATGATTGAACAAAGCAGAAATATTAGTTTTCTAACAGAACGGTCAAGACAGTGCTTGGTTTTGAAATAGTTACCCAATGTATAAGACACTGGTCGTAGCTTACTGTTTTCTACATTAAAAACTTTGTTCATATAAAAATGAGTTTTTATGTGGAGCTTCTCCAAAAGATTTTACCTCTTTGAATAACTGAATAATTCCCCCCCCCCCCCTTTTAGCCTTTTTTTCACAGTCTGACCCGTATTGTCCGAAGATTTATGCAATCACAATATAATGATGGACTTGATTGGTAATTTATTTCTTGTGTTTGAATGCAGTTGATGATCTTGGTTGACGATGCTGGGGGACAATGGCCAGTGATTGGTCATGCACCGTGGAATGGCTGCCATCTTGCTGATTTTGTGATGCCATGCTTTTTGTTTATTGTGGGAATGGCCATTCCACTTGTTTTCAAGGTTAGCCATAAATAGAAAAACAACAACAACAACAAAGTGGCCATGAACTGTTTAACTTACTTCTACTCACCTCTCTTTCTTGGTGCTTTTATTTGATTATAACCAGAGAATTCCAAATAGACTTCTAGCTGTGAAAAAGGTGTTACTTAGAACTCTCAAACTCCTCTTCTGGGGTCTCCTCTTGCAAGGTTAGCTTGTATGTTTTAATATGAGTATCACCAATTTACTTAAATTGTGCCAATATATATGATTGTAAGGGTAGTTGGGCATGTTAGAAAGTGTCAAAAGCATTTATCTTAAGAAATCCTCTCCTGATATGACAACTTTGTTTGTTTCATCAAAAAGCATTTTTCATAGGAATGTATATTGATAAAGGAGTGACATACAATGTATAGTTTATGTTTAAAAAAAATGATACATGAATGGAGAAAAGCAAATTCTTTTTTACAATAGAGGAAGTTGCTTTCCCCTAATTCTTTGTATTTAACATTGAACAAATTAAACGGTTCTCTTCTTCTTGATATTTTATAATTATATTTTATGGAAAGCATTTTCCATCAAAACAAATGTAGCCTAAATCTGATCCCTGTGGGTGAAAGAATGGAAACATGGTCATGCCTCTTTTCTGATGTTGAACTCCATCTGTGATGAAGGTGGTTTTTCACATGCTCCGGATGATCTAACATATGGAGTTGACATGAGACACATAAGGTGGTGTGGCATTCTTCAGGTAACCTCCCCCCCCCCCCCCCTCTCTTCTTTCCTTAAAAGAAAAAAAGGTAGGAAAAACAGAAGACCTTAGTTTTTATGAATGAGTGCTACCGTTACAGAGAATTGCTTTAGCATATTTGGTTGTTGCTCTGGTGGAGATATTTTTAACTTCAAGACATGCGCAAGCTAGAGATCTGGCATCTGTTCAACTTGCAGTGTTCAAGTTGTACTTTTGGCATTGGTTAGTCATTCAGAATATGGTTTTTGTTTGATTGATAATTGAACCTGCATTTTAGCTCCATTATGTTCCATCTGGATTTCAGGATTGTTGGGGCTTGTATTCTCATTGTTTACTTGGCTTTACTGTATGGAGTATATGTTCCAGATTGGACATTCACGGTCCATAACTCAGATAGCATAAACAATGGCAAAACTTTTATGGTAAGCATCCAATTCCTGGCATCCTGTACATCTTTTATTTTTTTAAAAAAATGAGAGTAGCAACAATTTTTTTATGCCTAGAGGCTAGTTATCAGTTCAATTCAATTGGTCATAACATCATTAAGAGAAAGACATGATACAAATGTTCGCTTCTATTCATGGATTCAGGCCTCTTGGCATTGAGTAATTCTTTCGGCATTTTGCCTTTCCCCTTTTTGGCTCTCTCTCTCTCTAATATGTTTGGTCAGTTGATTTTAGGTGCCCTGTGGTGTTAGAGGGAAACTAGATCCCCCTTGTAATGCTGTGGGATATATCGACAGAGAAGTATTGGGAATTAATCACATGTATAAGCATCCTGCTTGGAGGAGGTCTAAAGTATGTAGCCATTTTCTCGTGGACACTTACGTCTGTTATGTATATTGCAACACTTGTCTATGATCATTGGAAGTTTCAGTATTTGATGTCTTTAATTCAAACTACTGCAGGCTTGCACTGAGAATTCTCCATATGAAGGGCCTTTCAGAAAAACTGCTCCTTCATGGTGTTATGCTTCCTTTGAGCCAGAAGGAATTCTTAGGTCTGTATATGATCCCCATATCCTCTTGATGACTAAGTTGGCTTTTACTATTTGTCTGCATTCCGGTTATATACCTCATCGCCCTAATCTTTGGAGCAATATGCTATGTAATTGCAGCTCAATATCTGCTATTCTCTCCACAATCATTGGAGTGCATTTCGGACATGTGCTTGTGCACTTGAAGGTGAAGCAAGTGATACCGACTAATCAGTGCTTGGCATCTGTCTTGGCTACTGCTTACATGTTCACTTTCTTCCATTTTAGGATCATTCTTCTAGATTGAAGCACTGGCTTCTCATGGGCTCAACTTTCCTTATTTTAGGACTTATTCTTCACTTTACACATGGTATAACTTTTAAATCAGTTTTGTGCTGAAACCTGTGATGTATATAGTTGCTTATCCGCTCTTCACTTGTACTGACAAGTCCACTCATTTTTGGGCGTGTTTCTACTGCAGCCATTCCTTTGAACAAACAGTTGTACACATTAAGCTATGTTTGTGTAACATCTGGAGCTGCTGCATTGGTTTTCTCAGCAGTCTATATCATGGTATGCTTTTGCCTTCATGATAAATTCTACTTGTGTGGTGGTGCTGGTTGCAACCAGATATAGGCATGAATGCTGTATATTAGTGTGAGGCTTACACCTGTATCCACTTGTGAGCCAATATTATCGTTATAAATGTGACATGTTTACTGGTTCTTCTCTAACCTATTAATGTTGATGCATTTTCACCATTGTGAGATGGATTGATTAGAACTTGGGATTCTGGCATGGCAGGTTGATATTCTGGGCTCGAAATACTTGTTTCTGCCTTTCAAATGGATTGGCATGAACGCGATGCTCGTTTATGTTATGGCAGCAGAAGGAGTCTTTGCAGGATTCATCAATGGGTGGTACTATGATGATCCTCATAATACACTGGTATATAATATAATTCACATCATCTAAATAAACTTTTGGTTTTTTCTGCATCACTTTTGATTCTTCTTGTGTGATCTTCTGATATTTTAAGGGTAATTTATTCATTCCTCAACAGGTATATTGGATCCAAAAGCACATCTTTATTAAGGTTTGGCATTCAAGGAGAGTAGGCATTCTTCTTTATGTTATTTTTGCAGAGATTCTATTCTGGGCCATCGTTGCAGGCATTTTGCATAGACTGGGCATATACTGGAAGCTTTGAATTTGTGAAATAGTATTTTTTTTATCCCCTCTGAGAGGGTATCCGTGTCTGATGCTGATATTAGTAATTTGATGTGATCTCTTATATGTTCCAGATGAAAACTATTTGTACACAACTTCTTTACGGACTCCTCCAACACAGTGCCGGAGCCTCGTGGTCACGGAGGAGGAGGACCATGACTCAGTTAAAATAAAAAAAATATTGAATTTGATATAATGTGATTTAAATTGATTTTACTGTCTCTAAAAACATCATTTATTCATATTATTCAATTCAAATAAAGAAAAATATTTCCATGCTTGCACTGCTTACTGTGGTACATATGTTTGTTTGGTATAAGTAATTAGGACAAAGTACACTTTAGCTCTCTAAACTAAGGCCTTGTGAAACATAATTTTTCTAAAGTTTTCTAACTTACAAATAATCCCCCAAACTTTGATTAAATTTGAAAACACGAGTTTCCCCGCTAAATAGTAAATATGGAACGGCAGACACGCAGGTGAGATGAAATATTGGATGTACAGACATTATCGGACTGAATTTGAGTTTCGAATTTCCTATTACTCTCCTAACCGTTGGATGAGCTTAATGACTTGAACTCACTAATGCAGTGTGCAACATCCTAGATATTGACTTGAATTAAGAACCTAACTTTGGGTCTCTCCATTGGTGCATACCATACTACCATTGCCAAAATGCCAATATTCCAATAGAAGTGGAAATAGATTAAGTTGAATTAAATTTTATTTTAAATGAACCAAATATATTTTGTAAATTATTAATTTAAATTTGACTTATTAACTTATATAAATAAAAAAGTTGAGCTCGATTTAAAAGTTTAGTATAATATGTTAGTTTATTTAAAAACTTATTTATATAGATAAACCGTTAGAATAAGTTAGTAGACAAAGGCCTTCAAGACAAAAAAATAAACTAATAATATGTGTTAAAATTATATTAATATTATATATGTGTATTTTGAAATTAATTTTATTTTGTGATTGGATCATAATTTTATTATTAGAATATTTGCCTAATGTTAGATTTTAATATTATTTCAAATTTTTTGTTATAATTTGAGTTCCAAAGATCCAATTAGGGTAATCTTTATATCATTAGAAGCTTAAAAGAAAGTTTTACAACTTTTGTATCTTGACCGAAACCTAATTCAAATGTTTGGAAGTTTATATTGTTTAGAAAAAAGATCTAGTATTGTTATCTAATAAGATCTAATCATGATTTTTGGGTTATAAATGGAACTCTATGAGTTCATATAAGATTTATGAGTCCAAATAAGATCAAATTAATGCCTAAAGTTATCTTAGATTCAACCTAATAACTTCATATTTTGGGATTAGTAAAATTACACCATTTTGATAATCAAAGAATGATTGAAAGTTGACTTACCAGCATTAAGTATTATAATTTTTTATAGTATTTTAGTTTGTAAATTAGATTTTGAACTTTCAGATTAAATAAAACCTTGTTCGTTATAATCCTAGGAGGCATCCTCACTTTGCCCAGTAGGTTTTCCTTCTTGTAAGGTTAGGTATAATTAATTTTTGTACATCTAAAGATAACATACTAACATTAGACAACTATTATCATTTTCTTCAAGTTTCTTGTATAAACTATCATAAATGACTAATTTCTTTTCAAAGTTCAAAGGTAACACTCCAATTTTGATTTAATTTTGAGACTTTGCTCTTTAATTTATTTATGATTTGATTATCTTTTATATTTTTACTTTTATTATGAATGATTGCTTTAATACTTTAATAAATATAGCTAGTCAATTGATTATCTATTGTAACTTATTGCTAAATGATCAATATCAATATCAATTAAATTTTGATAATTTGACGCGTAAGTAAATCATTAGTTATATAAGAAAAATAGAGAACAAATTTAATAATTATTGTTTATAAAATTGTTAGATTAGTTTTAACCTAGTTCTAAATGATTGAAATTACTATTAATTAAATTTAGATACTTATTTTAAATTGAATTAGTAATAGGAAATTGATTAGTTACTTATTTTAGTTCGTCTGCATTAGAGAGTTTGTATATTTATTACCAATTTTAGAATATATATATATAATTAATCAAATTAAGAGTAAATTCAATAAATTAAAGTGTAATTTCTCTTGAACTAGATTTCTATATTCTGTAATTTAACACTCCAATTTTAATTTAATTTTGAGACTTTGCTCTTTATTTTATTTATGATTTGATTATCTTTTATATTTTTACTTTTATTATGAATGATTGCTTTAATACTTTAATAAATATAGCTAGTCAATTGATTATCTATTGTAACTTATTGCTAAATGATCGATATCAATATCAATTAAATTTTGATAATTTGATGCGTAAGTAAATCATTAGTTATATAAGAAAAATAGAGAACAAATTTAATAATTATTGCTTATAAAATTGTTAGATTAGTTTTAACCTAGTTCTAAATGATTGAAATTACTATTAATTAAATTTAGACACTTATTTTAAATTGAATTAGTAATAGGAAATTGATTAGTTACTTATTTTAGTTCGTCTGCATTAGAGAGTTTGTATATTTATTACCAATTTTAGAATATATATATATATATATATATATATATATATATATATAATTAATCAAATTAAGAGTAAATTTAATAAATTAAAGTGTAATTTCTCTTGAACTAGATTTCTATATTCTGCAGTTTCAATTTAATTCTATTTTTAATTGTTTCATTTAAATTGTTTTTGAAAATTCCCTCTATTTCTCATTCTATTTTTATCGACTTTTATTTCAATGGTTACAACTTCAACATGCACTTAGTATGTGTTTAATTAAATCCAGTAACAATATTTTGTGTAAAATAATGTGTATCATCTTTTTTTAATATTTCATAATTATATTTTATGAAAATATTTTTCATTGAAATAGGCGGAAGCTAAATAAGGAATAAAGAAAATTTTCCTTCAGTAATCATCCAGATTTTAAATTCATCTTTTTTATTCAAGTTTTCACCTATTTATCATAAAATAACTTCTGTTCCTTTTTTTATTTTCTTTTTCCGAAGGAAAAGCCTTTAGGCCTTCGTTCCCTGAAAAAATTCCTTTTACTAATGAGAACACATTTTCGTATAGCGGTCCTTAAAAAACAAAATGGAAAGATTATGAAATATTCCTTTCAATTTGAAAGGTGATTAAATTTGATATGTTAGATTTTAAAAATTTAAAAATCACCACTTTTAACTATATAAATTCTATAATTAATATTTATTGTTAACTTAATTTATTATTTATCAAATTAAATATTTTTATAATCTCTTTAAATAAAAATCATAATATTTTAATTTTTTATTTTTCACTAATAACTTCTATATTATGTAAATAATATAGATTAAATTATATATATAGTTTTAATTAAATAATAAGAATTAATTCTAAAATTATATGTAAAAAATAATAAAATAAATTAATATACAATAATATTATAATTCTTATTTAAAATGTTCATTGAAAGTAATTTGATAAAATAATTAATTATGTTGATAATGAATATTAAATTTAAATTTTGTTAAATTTAAGAAAATAATTTTTAAATTTTTAACGTAAAAAGGAGGGGGGGGGGGGAATCCAACTAGTTAGACGTATTTTACATTTTTTTTAAAAAAATTAAAAGGGCCGAGGCCCTTTTCGGCTTGGAAAGACTACGCTTCGGCCCCGAGGTTTCCCTTTCGTAAATTTCATTCTTTCTCTTTCTCTTTCTCTTAACAAGCACTCTCTTAACAAGCACCGGAAAAATCTGTTGTAAACCCAGTATTGATTTTTTCGTCTAATCTGTTAACTTCTTCGTCTCTCTCAGCTATTCTGCGAAACTTGTAATAGATGGCAACTGCTGTGGTAGAAGACACGAGCTTCGAAGATGACCAGCTTGCGTCCATGTCTACTGACGACGTCGTCAGAGCTTCTCGTTTACTGGACAACGAGATTCGCATCCTCAAGGTTCGATCTCTCTTTCTCAATCCATCTCCATATGTATTATGCTCCCTATTTCTGTACAGCTTCCTCTCGCTCTTCCTTTTCATTAGTTAGGGTTTTCCTAGGATTGAATCTGTTCAGTGCGTTTCTATCGTATCAAAATTGCTTTTGTGTGCAAATTTAAATATTGTGCAAGGTTTTTTACTTAAGATGAATTGTTTTGTGGTTGAAGGAAGAGTTGCAGAGAACTAATTTGGAATTGGAATCCTACAAAGAGAAGATAAAGGAGAATCAGGAGAAGATTAAGCTCAATAAGCAGTTGCCCTACCTCGTAGGCAATATCGTTGAGGTAATTTACTACTCTTATTAGAGGTTTCTGAAAAAGACAGTGCATGCTTGAATTCCATCGCTGGTTGCTGAATGTTTGTTATGTTCCTCATATTTCCCACTGTGTGGATCTTATTTGATTCCAGATATTGGAAATGAACCCAGAAGAGGAAGCTGAAGAGGATGGTGCCAATATTGATCTTGATTCCCAAAGGAAGGGGAAATGTGTTGTGCTTAAGACGTCCACTAGACAGGTGACTCAAATGTTGGTTCGCATACTCTAATTTTTAGTGCTCATTCTGCATGGAAATGGATGATTACCTTTCATATATCCACGTGGTTCCTATATTCCTTTATTCCTTTATCGTGTTTAGATGTTTGGTATTCAAATTATTTCTTTTGTGCGTACTTCAGATTTGCAGTCAGCATCAGTGTATTGGGAATTAGCAATTAAAGAGATTTTATTTTATTTTTTGGGGCAATTACTGACAAAAATTAAGTTTCCTTTTGACTGCAGACAATCTTTCTTCCTGTTGTTGGGCTCGTTGATCCTGATAAGTTAAAACCTGGTGATCTGGTTGGTGTTAACAAAGATAGTTATTTAATCTTGGATACCTTGCCTTCTGAGTATGATTCTCGCGTGAAGGCCATGGAAGTTGATGAAAAGCCTACAGAGGACTATAATGACATTGGTGGTTTAGAGAAGCAGGTGAGCCTCAATTTTGGAGTTAATGTGAAGAAGGGCAATTGAAGTTCTTTGTTCACCGACTTGGTTTTTTACCAACAGATCCAAGAATTAGTTGAAGCCATCGTCTTGCCAATGACTCACAAGGAGCGGTTTCAGAAGCTAGGAATCCGACCACCAAAAGGAGTGCTGTTATATGGACCTCCAGGGACTGGCAAAACATTAATGGCCCGTGCATGTGCAGCACAAACGAATGCGACTTTTCTGAAGTTGGCAGGCCCTCAGCTTGTCCAGGTATCACACATGTTCCTGTTTTTTGGCCTCTATTCTGTCTAATTGTCATAGCATAGGCAGTGATTTCATTTTTGCTTGTTTAGTACTTTCAATTTTTTATGATTTAAAATGGAGTTACTAGTTTAGTATTTTGATCATTTTGCTGCGTGGATATACTGGGACCAGGTTATCCATTATTCTTCAGGTTTTCTAGGGTAATGATATGCTTGTGATGCATGGTTGTCAAATTGTGAATTGAATCACTAATCGAATTGAATCATGAATCGCAATTCATGATCAAGACTTAAAATAACTTAAAACATAATATTATATGCATATAAAAATAACTAGTAAGAAAATTGATGTCGAAATAGATATTTAAATAATATTGGAGTAATAAAGCATGCAAGTGTATAACAAAATAGTCGAATAAAGCTTCCTAATCATGTAAAAAATATCATTATAACAAAAATAAAGGGAAAAAGGTTTGTATAGTTGGGTTTTGTAAAATTTGACTTGATCATATTACAATTGAACTAGAAAACCCAAGACTCGAAATCGGCATAATCATATTCGAGTTGTGAATCATAAGATTTATATAATTCTAGTTAAAATTCTATGACACAATAGTTTTATATGGATGAATCGAATTACTAGATGCTTGACTTGAAACGCATGAATTGAATTGTGAATCTTAAGATTTTGATAACTGCGTTGTGATGTATGTTGACATTTGGCACTTGGGATTTTACTCTTGCTTAGCTCACTTTAATGTCAATATATATGTCATCTACTGGGTTTGAGTAGAGCAATCTAATCGAGAATCTTTTTTTTCTCCAATAGATGTTCATAGGAGATGGAGCTAAGCTTGTTCGTGATGCCTTTCAACTGGCAAAAGAAAAGTCTCCATGCATTATATTTATAGATGAAATTGACGCTATTGGCACAAAGCGATTTGACAGGTATGCTAAATCCTTTTTCCATGAGCCGGCAGGAGATTTACATATGCTTGAGTTTGCCATTGGTTTTTCTCTTTCGGCATGTGGTTATTCTCGGTTTGCCATTGATATTAAGTATTGTGGTTCAACATATCTTTTCACTGACTGTAGCGAAGTAAGCGGAGACAGAGAGGTACAGCGAACAATGTTGGAGTTGCTCAATCAGCTTGATGGTTTTAGTAGTGATGACCGGATTAAGGTTTGTTTTTGTGCCTTTTTATCCAGATACCTGTTTTTCGTGATTGATACAGAAAGAAAAAGCTTGATTGTATTTTTTTATGAACGTGACTCATAATGAGTTGAGGAAGTGTCATTTTCATCGACAATTTATAAATTGCAGGTGATAGCAGCAACAAACCGTGCAGATATCCTAGATCCTGCCCTTATGCGTTCTGGTCGATTGGATCGTAAAATTGAGTTCCCTCACCCAACTGAAGAAGCAAGAGCTCGGATTCTACAGGTTTGATTTTCAAAATTTATCTGCTGATATATCTTTAATTTGGAATATTTACTGAGTGCTTTTCGCATTGTTACTTAAGATCCATTCCCGGAAGATGAATGTCCACCCAGACGTCAACTTTGAAGAACTGGCTCGGTCTACTGATGATTTCAATGGAGCACAACTTAAAGCTGTCTGTGTTGAGGCAGGCATGTTAGCCCTTCGCCGTGATGCAACTGAGGTTTGTTCACTTCCTAATGTGTAACAGCTTGGACAATTTGAAAATTTGAATATTAAGCTTTTAGGGTGTTGATGATTCTGTTTTTACTCTGGTGATTGTGCTGAAAATAAGATTTGAAATGAAGCATTGTCCAGTGGGTTAATAATTATTCCGAATGAAGAATTTTGTTGTAAAAAAAATTTGCCTTATATTTTGTAATAGAAAAAATTTTTTTGCCTTATATTTTATTGGATGCAATCATCCATCGCCAGGGCAAAGGCATAATTTTTCCTCGGGATATTTTTGTGAGCAGGCCTAATAATTAATTTGTTTATTGCTTATGACAGGTGAACCATGAAGACTTCAATGAAGGTATTATTCAGGTCCAAGCAAAGAAGAAAGCAAGCTTAAATTATTACGCATGACCTGGAATTTGGATTCTTTTTATGATTCTCGAATATTTGATATGTACTCAGAGCCAGAAGAAAACGAACTTGGATATTGAATATTTACTTGGTAGTGCCAATTTTACTCTTATGATGCTAAAGTTGTTTGCTCGTACAACGGTGGGCATAGCATTCGGTTGAGACTGAACAACTAATGTCTTAACCGAAGGGGGCTGTTTATTTAAGCTATTAAGTGCTTTCGTATTGCCATATTTTTTGAGCTTTACCTTTTTCTCCTAACTAGATGGGTTGTATAGAGCAAAAGAAGACGCCACTAAGGGCATTCAATTTTTTATCAACTAAATCGCTATGATAAGTATATAAAATCTCTTTTAATAGGAAAGAATTGTTAACACTTAATTCTCAAATTAACCTCATTAAATCAAACGAGGTGAAAGCTTAGCCTGATACCTTCACTAAGCCCAAAAAAATAAAATACTGGTATAGAGCTTCCCTAAAATAGGATGTCTCTTGCCATGCCGGAGAGCCCGTGTTCAGCACTTGACATCTTTCAACCCATATGAAGATAAAGAAACGCTCGATCGGTGACGCATGCTGTCATCATGCGTGCCATCTCCCACGAACTGCCAAATTATAATTGAATTAGGATCGTTTATTGCGAAAAGATATTGCAAAGTAAACATTATAATGAACGTTAACAAACACAACAAAGAGGGAACATGAAAGACTGCAAAGCACATACAATTGGAGGTTAGTTGCTGCTTCAATGATCTTCTTAAACAACTCTTGCTTCTCCACCTCTAATTTGAGTGTCAGCAACCTAGGATCTGTTTTCAATATGGTTTTATTTTTTTTATTTTAAAAAATTATTCTTAAATGTTTTTTAAAATTATCTTTGAATTTAAGAGAAAAATAGAGAATGTTTGAATGAATAAATAAAAAAATATTTCATTTAATTATAAAATTAACAGCCAAAAAAAAAAAAGAAAGTTAACAACTATTTGAAGTTGCAAATTTTGAATTACTATTTTTAAAAAACAAATTATGAAAAAAGTTGTCAAATAAAAAAAATCTATTTTTTTAAAAAAATAAGAAATTGTTTTTAAAAATAGTAGACGAACGTATTCTTCATATCTCTTCGTAAAAGTAACATCCTGCTTCTTATCAAAAGGTGGTTGCTGAACAAAGCCCCCCCCCCCCCCTCCAAAAAAAAAAACTCATCATAGGAAATTTATTACATATTCATTAATTAGCGAGAATAGACAGATATAAGATATTCCTAATTCCTAAATTACCTGAGGCCTGAAAGTGTCAACAATATCAACTACTTTGACAGCTTGATCATCAACACATTCATCCTCTTCTCCACCTTCTTCTGGGTTAGCATCAATATCTACATCGATTGCCCCTTGCACCACCCCCTGCCCAGAAAAAGCCATATCATAGCATGCATGAGTCATATATATAAACTTATATTCAGGAACCTTTAAGAAAAAGCATACAGAATGAGAAATATAGTACTAAAATAATGTAAATTAATTTCTAACCTTTCCTTCCGCTTCCATTGTCAATTCAATTTCCTTGTAGGCGAATGAGTCAGAGAGAAGCTCATCACTTGATAACTTAATGAGTTCAATTCAAGCATTTGGAGATTATTATTCAAGCAGCTGTAATCTCTCTCAGCAATTTATGAAAACCCCTAAATTATAGAAGTACGTCCTAGATATCTTTCAGTCCTATTCTAATTCTAATTTTGATAATTATAATTTATTATTAGGGATAATGAGTTCAAAATAAGTTAGATCTTGCCACTAATTAAATTTTCGCTCTATCAAACAACTACTATCATGGTTAAAATCTTGCATAAGATTAAGAGAATCTAATATATAAATTTCACATTATTATCCTTTAAATATATTTTTTAATAATAAAAATATAATTGAAAAGTTCTTTTTTGAAGTATCAAAAGTTATTAAAAGCTATTAATTATAATATAATATACTTGTAAGTTTAGGACAGGGGGATGACATTGAATGATGGTGGTCGTAGATGTCAGCGTAGGACCCAACTTCATTTTTCAGCCATCAAATACTAGCTACATCAAGAAAGATAAAATCCCATTGACATTATTTAGTGTGGGATTTATTTAAGTTGCTGTGCTCAATATACAATGATGACGATATGTAAATTTGGAAACGAAATATATATATATGTATATATATAACTTTGATGTATTAAGAAAAAAAGGGCATGGGATATAGATAGAGCGGATTCTTGTTGGGGAGAGAGAGGGGGGGTGAGAGATACACTATACGCAAGGGGTTTTTTGGGTCATTAAAGAATGGAATTTTTCGATCTACTATTTTTATATTGGTGTAGATTTATATTATTTAATTTATGAATGAAATGTAAGTTAATAAAATATAAAAATTGAAAGGGTTGCTTTAAAAATGATTTTACATAAATTAAATCAATAATCTACTATTATAAATTTATATCACTTTATTTGTGATGCACCACATAGTTAAATCCTTAGATAATAGAAACCATTTGAAATACCAATGGCTGGGATTGGAATATGCATTTTTATATGCCAGACGGCTTGGGGAGCATTTGATTCACGAAATCTCATATTTTTAAAATTATAATTCCATGGTATAAGATTTATAGGAATGTAATTGGTTCAACATATATATTCTTGAGAATTTTTTTTATATTTTCAAATATATTATATTTTTATGTTTAATTTACACTTTATATTCTAAAAAATTTTATTATTTTTTTAAAAATAATTTTTTGTTATAAATTATAATAAATTATAGATTTAATTAAAAATATATGAATGAAGACTTTTGAAGACTTAATAAATTAATGATTTAATTTTTATTCGATAATATATAAAATATTAATTAATTATATAAAATAAATAAGTAATTTCTCCATGTTGACAAGAAAGTTTTGGTTTCTTTGAAAAGACAATAAGAGAGAAAGAAGAGAACTAATATCTTTTACATTTAAATTGAAAAGAAAATAAAAAATTTTAAAATTTCAAATAATTAAAATATAATAATCACACATTTTATCTTTAAATATTATTTTTTCCTCCTTTTTCTTCATTCAAGTAAGAAAATAAATTAAGGGTTCATTTATTTTATTGATAAATATTTTTTATAAAAATATTATTTATATATATTTATAAAGGGATGATATATCATTTATATTGATGATTAAAAATAATATATAAAAATTTAAAAATAAAAAATAATTTTTTAATTTTTTTATATTTAATATTAAATAGATAAAATATTTTTTAATTTTAATATTTTATAATTATATCTTTATTATAATAAATAGATATATTAATTTTGCATTAAGCCAAAAGAACATGCCCAAATGAAATAATCACACATACAACAGAAATCCATGTTACTGAAATGGTGTTTGTGGCATCTTGTGAATATATTTGTGACTATTAAAATTGATATTAATATGACAAAACTATAAATGAGTGAATCATTCTGCCACAATCATAACTTTCATTATTTTACTATATTGTAGGCTAGATGTAAGTGAAGATGTTAAGGTGAAAGTTTAAAATTTAATACAAAATAATTGAATATTAAAAAGTACTATTTTAACTTTATTTATATGAATGACTATTTAAAAAAAATTATGAAAAATTCATTTTGTTTATAAAACACATTTGGACCTTTTATTTATATTAGACATAAAAAAAATATTACTTAAATTTAAATTTAAATTTTTATATATAAATTAATAGGATTGAGATTTAGAAATGACTTACTTATTTTTTTACTTATTTAATATAATCATCCTTATTATCATGAAAAAATCAAAAATTAAAAATAAAAAATATAAGTTAAAATTGAAAGATGAAAATAAAAAATTTTCAAACTAAATTAGGATATATAAATTAATTTTTTTACTTATTTATTGTAATTATACTTGTTAACATAAAAAAATTGAAAATGAGAAATATAAATTAAAACTAAAAATAAAAATAAAAAAATTAGAAAAAATTAGGGTATAAAAAAATGAGAGTAAAATTATCCTTTATTTTAGCATTAATATTCTCATGAAATAAGAATTTGAAATACCCACCTCCCTAATAAAAATATTTTAAGAGAAAGTTGCACTTTAAAATATTTTTGAGAACATTATATTCCTAAGTAAATTTTTTTAAATTTTGAATCAAATATGAAAATTTTGAAATTTTGAATTAAATATAGGAATATAATATTTCAATAAAATATTTTTCAAAATATGAAAAATATTTCATGAATCAAATGCCTTTTAATGATTAATCACTAATTAAAGGTTGGTTTGGCTTCATTCCATAATCTTCTTTTCCTTTAATCCCATTCTTTCTTAAGATACATTCCTTTATGGATGACATTAAGGAAGATTAACTATAAGATTTGGGAGTAATGATTGTTAGCTTATAATTAGGCGACAATTGCCTATTATGTTGTGCTAGGAAAAGTAATGACCGAGAGCCTTAATTTGGTTGATCACGTTGGGCAAGGTTCTGTGATTAGTTTACGCTAACTAGTCATTGGGACCTGCATCCCGTGATCAATAGTGGCTAGTCACTGGAAGTTCAAGCCCGTGATTTTTAATTTATTTTAATTTGCCTTATTTTTTATTTTATTTAATTTGTACTTATTTTTATTTATTTTAATTTGGCCATTTTTTAAAAATTTTTACTTATTTTTAATTTATGGCACTTTTTTAGTTCATTTTTATTTTTTACTTAATTTGTATTTGATTTAATTTTTTACATATTTGATGTTTCTTTGGTGCTAATTATTCAAGGTTCTAAATAATAATTAATAAATTTATTAACTCATATAATATTATAAAATATATATAATATAATAAAATTAGTAACTATTATAAGATCATTGAAATAATTAAAATCTTAATAAGCATAGATTTTTACCTATTTTTTTATAAACTTATTAGTTAGGAGATTTAAATTATAAAATTAAATTTTTAAATAATATTTTATCATAATATGATGTATATATCTATAAAAATCTTTAACTAAACATGAAATAAGAATGTAATCTATATCATGAAAATAATATTTTATTAGTAAATTATGTTAATTCAAAATGTGATATAATTTAATATTTAAAAAATTAATTACATACGAAATATATATTTTTGAGAAATTTTTAAATAAGAATCATAATATTATAATACGTTATTTATTTGTCATTTTGACACATATAATATTTATGTTATATAAATAAAAAAAATTGTACATAAAAATTTTAATTAAATACTTAAAAATAATGTGTTGAATTATATGCAAAAAAAATTATTAAAACTAATATATTATAATGTTATAATTCTTATCTAAAAATTTTAAAAAATTATATTATTTAATAAAATATTTAATTAATTAGGGTAATAAATATTAAATATAAGTTTAGTAAAATTCAATCTGTAAATTTTATATTTCTAAAATTAAATGAGGCAAAATTTAAAGATAAAATTCAAATTCTTCATATTTCATACTAAACAAATAAAATATTTCCTTTTATATTTTTATTTTATAATTTTATTCTATAAAAAATATTTTTTATCAAAATAAACGAAACCTTGGAAGGAAAAGTAATTGAAGAATAAACACACAAAATATAAATATTTATTCTTAATTAAATTAAAATTACATATATTTTAATATTTTTCTTGAAGATGAAGAATAACAATTTATTTATTTTTCTGCCTTAAGATAAATAGCATCCATAAAATTTATTTACTTAATTTTTTGCCTCTAAATAAGTAATCGACATTATTTTCTATAGTTATATGCAAGCATAACTTTAAACTAACACTATAACAAGTGGTATCTTAGAATGCTCAAAGAAATTTTAAATAACGATGTAATGAATAGAATTAATTAAATAATATGATTTGAATTGATAAATAAGAATGAAAAATTTCTTCAATACGTATAATTTATTTATAAAAATTTAGATTGACAGAAAAATTGAATAATATGATAAATAAAATGTGAGAGAGAACTAAATATAAAAAAAAGTTATAAATGAATTAAATAAATAAATTAGATATAATGTTACAATACAATGATGAAATATTCAATCATCCAAATAATGGTTCCCAGTCTCATATCGAGGGTGTTGCCTCGTGCATTGCGGTCATCGACCTAAGGAATAATGTTATTTATCTTTATCATTATCCTCATCATCATCATCTACGTGAGTTGGACAGTTTTAACCCCTAGAGGGTGAAAAGTTCAAGTCCCAATGAAAGGTTTGAAATAGTGGAATAGAATTTTTTAGGGTGAAAACACCATTGTTGTTAGTGCTCTGTGAATCCACTGGTGTACTCAGTAGTAAATGCAAAGGAGTCAGTAAATAATGTCATTAAAGAATCGAGGACTTGTGAAGTTAATTGAAATAGTGATGGGGTGAAGAATAATAATTGTAGAGCATCATCAGGATGCTGTGGTAGTAATGTCATACTATATGATGTGCCAACATCTCCACTTGGGATGAATTGTGATGAGGGGATATATATTGATAGACTTGTACCTTTTATATTAGCTTGCATCGATAGAAGAGTATAGGAAGAAGGGACATCTGCTTATGTCATTAATGGATAATCACGAGAAATACTTTCATCATTATCCCCTTCTTCGAGTAAAATGGGATCCCTAAAAAACATGAAGTCATGACCTCTCTTATCATGCCTAGGTTCGGGAGTAGATGGTCTCGATAATTTATTAGTCGGATAAGCAGGTTGAAAAGTTGTCAAGTCTCGATACTCTCCTAGTGCATGTAGCATAAGGCCATATTTCCAGTCCACTATCTCTTTAAATTAGCTATACACAAGAGAAAGGGAATCGTCGATACTAAGCTTGTGTAATTTTTCAACTATATCAGCCTATAAAGAAGTATATTTTAATAATTTAATATATAATACTTTGAAGAAATAATAAAAAAGTGTGTGAAGGATGAAAAGTTATCACAAATCCTAGATCACCATTAACTGGATGAATCCATCATCTAGTGTATTTTCAATACCATTTCATATAATTTGAATCATGATGAAGAGCATCTATTTTCATTTCAGTCAACGATAGTGTGTTGCATAATGCATTCTAAGCATTAATAAAAATCACATGCTCTTGTCGTTAGTCTTTTGATGTTTTACGCTAAAACTATAAGATATGACAAGAATCAAGATTGAATGGCTCTTGTGGGATTGGTTATCGCCTGTCATACTGACAAAGTATACGATCTGCATGGTACCATTCCACAAGGTGGAAGCATATGATAGAGATTGATGCTAACCATATATCAAGTAAGGGCAAGCAATACTCTGGTATAAATTGTTGTACACTAGGAATGTCGTAAGAGTACTAAATAATCTACATTAAATAAGTGTAAGATAAATAAGCATATCACTTCATGTGAGACTAGCTTTGTTAAATACAACAGAGTAAGTTTTCCAACCTTATCAACCCTTATTTAATCAAGCAATATTCTACATTAATGTAAGGCCATTGCTGGTGGTTGAGGGGGCCGCCTAATGTTCTTCCACTTGTGAGAAATATAAATGATATATTATTTATTTGAATATTTTAAGGTGTTACGAGAAATACAATATGAAAATATGTATGATCCATACTTGGAACCTAATGGTAGAAGCAAAAGGTAAATGTCGAGCCGAGGATTAAGGTACGAGGGGTCTTGTCAGTGCTAGAATGGAAAATTGATCCCACGTCTACAAATGTAATAGATGCAAACATCCATCAATGTTAACCTTATCATATTTAGTGGTAATACACAATTCTCTATACAAGCATACTAGAACCGTTAATCCCTAACTATACTAACTAATATTTGTAAAAAATTTTAACAATGATAAATGGTTTGACCCTATGAGTCTCAAGATGTAAGCATGCATAAAACACTATGTTTGTTCGTCATCTGTATCATCTGATAAGTGTTCAAAGTTTACTACTAGCTAAGTGATGCTCAAGCGTTGGCCTTATAAATATTCATCAGGTGGTCTGACCCTAAGTAGATCTTTGCACATCCCTGGCCAATTATATCTAATGTATCTAGAGATAAGGACACCTTCACATGCCAAACTTAATTGGATGGAGATATCTTGTAAGATATTGGTGCACTCCCTTAAGATGGTATAGAAAGTGTGTGTCTCGAGATGTCATTATTCAATGAATGCGAACATGAGAGCAACATTGAAATCAAAATAACCAAGCTGGCTGATGCTGTAAAAGCCTGCTTGTTGAAGATAAGGGATAATTGCAAGTAATGGATCAAAGAGACAGTTTCCATGGGCCATGCATTGTAACTTAAGGATTCGATCCGCCTTCACATACTAATTGAAAATAAAGTTAGCAATAATAAAATATATATTTTTTATTGAAGGAATAAACTTACATAGCTTAGCCACACAGCTTGCAAAATGTGTCTGGACTACAAGTATAATAGGAACTCATCGTTAAACCTAGGGGTTACAACATGACACTATCTGGCCATTAGAATAAGGTGATATGAACTCTGTTAAACTGGATGAATTCAGTAAATTGTACAACTATAAATTCTTATAAGTCTTCCAAAACATAACAAAAAGAATAATAATTTAATATAATAGCACAAGCATAAAATATTGTTCAAATGTAACAAGTTATCTACCGTTTACCATTATGTTAACAAATAATGTATAGTTTGGAGATATGTATAGTATTAATGTTAAAGAAAGGTTATCCATTAACTTTTTGGAATTGGGAGTCTCATGGCATGTTCCATTGATGGGACTGATAGGTTGCGCGGTTATGCTCGATTTGCCTACATAACCCACACCTTTAAGGTTCGGATGGACTTTCTCTCCAATCCATTTTATTCCTTATTCGTGTGAAACGTGGTTGACCATTGGCATGCATCTTCGCTGGATCTGGCACTATTATTGGTCCATTCAATGCTGGCTAATGCTCCATACTGTTGATTGGTCAAAACTCATAGCTATAAGCATTTAACATTGTCTCTAATCAAAAAACACGATTAACAAACTGTAATAGATTCAACGAAACCTTCGTACATGCAGTAAATATATGTTAACAAGACCAATACTTCACTTGAAATTCACCACAATTGCATATCTGATCGCACAAGCTAACCTTATAAGATTGATCAAACTGTTTCTAAGTTAGGTTATGTAGCTCCTCTATCTTGAAAGCTAACCCTTGGCGATCAAAATGATGCACATGACAGGCAAATGCTTTTTAAATGCACTTTTGAATTTTTTTTTATGTCCTCTCTAAACACCTCTCTTGCTTATGATTGTGTTGTAATGGTCTTTGCTTAGTTAATAAAGTATATATTTAGTTGATACAATGTAGCTCGAAATGACGCACAAGCTAACCTTGTAAGATCAATTAAACTGTTTCTAAATTAAGTTATACAGTTCCTCTACCTCGAAAGCTAACCTTTAGCGATCAAAACGACGCACATGGCAAGCAAATGCTTTTCAAATGCACTCTTAAATCTTTTTTTTTATGTCCTCTCTAAACACCTCTCTTGCTTATGATTATGCTGTAATGGTCTTTACTTAGTTAACAAAATATATATTTAGTCGATACAGTGTAACTCAAAATAACGCACAAGCTAACCTTGTAAGATCGATCAAACTGTTTCTAAGTTAAGTCATACAGCTCCTCCACCTCAAAAGCTAACCCTTGGCGATCAAAACGACGCACATGGTAGACAGATGCTTTTCAAATGCACTCTTAAATCTTTTTTTTATATCCTCTTTAAACACCTCTCTTGCTTATGATTATGCTACAATGGTCTTTGCTTAGTTAATAAAGTATATATTTAGTTGATACAGTGTAACTTTAACCAACCCAGTAATGGATAAAAATCTAACCCCTTTAAAGACATTATTGACAGACTTGACTATGTTAGTTGTCATATGTCCTAATCATCGACCTTCTTTGTCATAAGCATGACTCTATTAATTTTTTGGGATATTATCAATCCAATTAGCAGCTCTTAGGTGTAATTAAGTTAATTTATTCAACTTGTAATCCATAACATGTCGCTCATATTGATAATATATACTGCATATTATTATGATTAAATAAATAATAATTATGACAGGCAATGATAATTAATAAAATTAATGTAAATAATACGTACCAATGCTAGTAAACATCTTCTTCAATCACGTTATCCTAAAAGTTGAGTTTAGATTACTGGCCATATTTTGGAGGCAGAACACATGGTAAGCATAAAGGGGTTGTCACTCTATATGTGAGTTTGCAATGTCAGCCAGTATTCTAGGATGTTTATCTGATATCAAGCAAATACCTTGTTTGTTCTTAACAACACACTGTCAAACATTTGATAGGAATCAAGTCTATATCTCGTATGTTTCCCCCTCCACCATAACAAATGCAAGAGACATGACTTTTTTATCGCTATCTTGTGACATCATGATAAGCAATATTCCATTATATTTTTCATAGAAAAAGGTGCCATCTAGTTAGACCATCAATTTCAAATGGTCAATCGCATCAATGCATGGTTGAAGGTCTAAAATACTGAATGAAATAATACAACTTGCTCATCTTCAGAACTGCTTGACAGGCATTCTTTACTAACAATCTCGAAATAAGACTTAGGATTAAAGTGTCGTACTGCCGCCAACCATCTCAGTACTATAGAATATGATTTCTCTTAATTCGCAAATGCAAAAGTGATGGCTCGGCGTTTGCCCTTCTACACTTTCTTATAGGATACAGAGTATTCAAATATACAATGGATTCACTCAATGACTTTTTGGATGGATACATTTGGATTTTCGGTCACCATAGCCACAATGTAAGATAAAATGACATCTGTGTAAAATTTTAGATGATCTCGAAAAAGAGAAGCAGATATATATGTATAAGGCCTATTGTATCTTGATATCTACTAGTGATTTTCTCTTAACTTATGACATGCTCTAACCCTTCAATTGTATTGTACACCATAGTGAGAGCATCGATATTCTTCATATTTAGTTGAAGAATAATGCACACAAAATGTCTGATGAGTCCGAATTGAATATATCTTTATTGCATGGTGAAGCGACTTCTAATCTATTTATCGCAAACTCACATGTGACTTTTGGTTGTCATTTATATTTATATCATCTCCCACTTCAGGATAATCATGACTCATGATTGCTTTTATATTTATTCTTGAAAAAAAGGCAGTAGTTGATTCCATATATCAGCTTACAGGCATTATCAGAGGCGTATTCGTAACTTGTTCTCCACCACCATCATCATCGTAACTGTTATTATTACCATCAAACCTTTCAGGAACATTATCATATGCATCTTCCTTCTCAAATTTATCCATTATGTCCTCAATTTCCTCCAAGAAAGAGGGAGATTGAAGTAGGCCATAATAAAGCTGAGAAAAGCATAACTCTAGAGCATAATTGACAAAAGAGGTATGAAATTGCTGACCATATTCAATTTATTTGTTTATTAGTTTTATACTAATAAGGTACAGGTTGTAATATGATGCCCCTTCATTAGTATCGTGAAGTTGGCTGGTGGACGGTAGTGTGTATGGATTACTCTCATCAACTGGTTGACTTGTTATATTCAAATCGAGTTTCATGGTTGAGATGTGTACATACAATTCTAGATATGACAATTAATTAGGGAATCGCGTATTCGTTAAATGTCATCATCATCTTCCAACTGATACACCTCATATTACGTCAGATTCAATGAAAGCAGATGTTTATATACTAACTCAGTTACAACTTGATTTTCATCAAGTCATAACTTCGTCCACCTAGATTTTTCAATATATTTAGGGTGATATTTGATTTGATTTTTATTAATTTTACCCTATGATATTTAAATATATCGCCTTGATTCGTCTTATAAATTTATCAATTCGTATAAATATAAATATTTTATCCTTGATACTTATTTTGATTCCTACCATAGTTAAGTTTACAAGTTATTTCATGAATTAAATTTATTTAATATTGAAAGATGTATCATGATTACAAAAATAGTTATAATTAATTATTACTACAAAATTATTTATAATTATTTCAATCTTATTACTTAATTAATTAATTATAATTATTCCAATCTTAGATATTTTTCTAAATATATATTACTATTATGCACTTAAAAATATTATTTTATATTACTCTTTCCTACGTAGATTTTATGGTTTACCATTTATTTAACTTCTTACGATGTTACATCCAGTCACTTGTGTAAAATTTTTTGCCTAAATTTTTTTTTGAAATTCTAATAAAAAAATATGAATTTTAAAATAAATTTTTTATTTTTATTTTTTTCAAAATTGATAAAAAAACTAAAAGAAAAAGGGAAAAAAAGCATGAGAAACTTTGCTGAGATTAAGATTTATGATAGCAAGAGAAACGCAGTAGGGGGGGGGGGGCATTTTGTGTCATGCTATGAACGAACTCCGCTTAAAACTCCATCACATGATCCTACATCACCTAGATTTCATCCTGTGCAGCTCACGTTTCCCTGGGCTACTGCCTTCTCCTTTTTCCTTTTAACAAAGGATCATATCTATACATTCCTTGCTTGGAAGAAAACACATCCCATCCCGGAGTCGTATACGGTGGGCTGCAACAGCCTTGGTTATGTTGCCAGCTTTTTCTGCCTTAAAAGAACAAATTGATGCCGCAGTCTTAAATGAGCCCCCACTTCAAAGTTACCACTTTTTCCTCTCTGTTATCGGAAAAAATATAAGGCGAATAAATTTTTTAAAATATAATTTATTATAAAAATTTTAAAATTTGTAAATAATTTTTTTGAAGTTTAAACAACATAACAGGTATAATGTCAACACCCTTTTTTTTCTTTCAAATACATCCAAAAGAAAAGTGAAAAGACACATCTTCAAAAAAATTTTCCTCGATAATTAAAACGTCAAAGGAATTACTAATTTAGTACGGGTCAAACTATATGAGCGGCCCAGTCTTTCAAAATTCAAAATTATCTCATTACTTAAAGGATATAAAAATATAATCGTAATATCTAGTCTAGTTTTATATTATCTCTGCACTTTTTCTCGAAAATAGTTTAAGCATTTTTATTTATTTATTTTTTGGCTAGCAAGCGTCATGATCAATGAACAAATTCTAAAACCAACCAAACTTTGTAGTAGTTCAGCTTAAATAATACTTTACTTACACAGGAACCGTCTCAACATTTCATCAAGGCAGGATAAATAAATAAATAAGAGAAAAAGGGGAAATATTGGGCCAACAACGTCAACCAAAATCTAACCTTCCAAGGAGGCCACAATTCAATCTGAGCCGTTTATCCGACTCGTTTGGACAGCGACTATTGCGACTCGGACGCTAATCCAACGGTGCGAGATTTGATAAGAGAGAGAAAAAGACCAAGTGAGAGGAACAAAGAGAAGAGAGATTTTTCCTTTCGGAAACAGACCATCTTCGTCCTCTCCTTGCTTCAATCACGATAGCTTAGATCTGAAACACAACACATATCAACTTTCTCGTCTTCGTAGATTCTCTCTCCGTGGAACAAGACAATTATTCGACGACTTTTTATCATCACCGGGGAATTTAGGGTTTTTAATGGGCCTTGGAAACGATGAAGATGGGCTGCTTGATGACGGAGATGGTGGCGGAGGTGACCCCGCTGGCGGAGGCAAGTCGTTCGGTGCGGTGTCTTGCTCAATTTGCCTGGAGATTGTTGTTGATGATGGAGATAGATCTTGGGCTAAGCTTCAATGTGGGCATCAATTTCATCTCGGTAAGTCAATTTATTGACAGAAGCAGGAATTTGATTGTTGCACTGCGTTTGAATGCCTAGGATTTGAGCTTGAATAGGATTGTGATGGCAATAGAATTCAGGTATTATTGACTTTGTTGAGGAGGACACCCAGCTATAAATTCAATTAAGAGTTTCATGTGCTAAGCTCAGCTTGAAATTATGTAGAATACATGGGTTGAGATCTGATTTTAGTTTTCATCCTCGATGACGGGATTGAAGAAAAAAACGAAGAAAAGCAAATATGCTTTACACTTGTTTTTTTCTCATACGTTTCATTCCAGTTCTTTCTATGAGTTTATAAACCAAGAGATAGTAGTTCGAGGTTATAAAATTCTTTTTGTACCGTTTATGATTGGGAGCAAGCTGAGATTGGGGAACTGTTAAGATGTTTTCATTCTCATGAAACAATTTCTATAACTTTCCTTGTAAAAAATTATATTAATATTCACAATTTTGATTAGTTCTAGGTATCGGTTAATGTTATGCTAACATCTTCTTATAGGTCAAGCTCTATGATAGAATTATAGACATGCAGACCACATTTCCTTGCTTGCCATATGCAGCAGAAGTCATATATGTAGAGAAGGGAAGTTAGAAAAAAATCTACTTGTTTAATTCAGTTACTCTTATATTATGCAATTCTAGTTTTCTAGCTAACTTGCTACAAATACGGTATGATAAGAATAGCTCACGTTTAGGAGTATATACTGATGGCTGTTAATACATTTCGATGTTAACGGTGCGGAGCAACACACATTTAGGAGTAAATGGTTGCATCACGTGTCAAGAAAGAAATCAGGGAGGTTAAGAATTTCTTAAATGAAAATGAAAAGACAAATAGAATGTAACTCATGCAAGACATAAAAGTTTATAAGTCTAGTGGTAGATAAAACAATATCTACCATGTGAAAATATCTCCACTATTACTCATATAATTAGTTAATTGGACAGAGGAGGGCATTTTAGGTAAATATTTAAGATAAATGAAAATGGAAAATTAGTAAACCTGGGAATTATTTTTCCTTTTTAGAATATATCAACAGAAATGAAATTGGAAAATTGGGGCTGCTAATAGTGCTTTAATTTGTAGTATCATAAACCCGTACTGTATCCATGTAAAATCTTATTCTTATACTGAAGTTCACGTTCTCTCAGATTGCATTGGTTCAGCATTTAATATTAAAGGAGCAATGCAATGCCCTAATTGTCGGAAGATTGAAAAAGGTCAGTGGCTTTATGGTACTGGTTCTCGGTCATATCCAGAATTTGGCATGGATGATTGGGCACATGATGAGGATCTCTATGATCTTAGCTACTCTGAAATGGTAATAGTCCTGTTAGATTCCTGTTGAATCTTATGCTTGGTGAAGGAACACTGCACCCATACCATTTTGAGTCTTTATTATGTGGAAAGCATATGTTTTTGGTGGTATATTTAGTAACCTTGGACAGATCTCCTCTCTTACCCTTTTCAGCAATTGGGACAGGATATAGTTATTTTCTGCTGAAGATTACTGTTTGAGATCTGGAGAAAAATAAAATCTCATTTTATATATATATTCTACCACCTTTTTCCATCCTTAAAACATGAGTTGGTCCGCTTCCATCTGCATCTATAAGCTGAATTGCTATTATTATTATTATGTGGATGGATAACATGCTTGTCATTTTGACTCATTTCTAACTGTTTTTTCAGTCTTTTGGAGTTCACTGGTGCCCTTTTGGTAGCTTAGCACGTCTTCCTTCCTCTTTTGAGTAAGCATAACCTACCAGAATATGCATTTGAACTTGATACCTGTTTAAGTTTCCTGAAGTTAAAATTTTCAATATCTTGTCATTGTTATTAACTGTTGTTATTATTACATTATGTTTGTTGATGTGCCTGGGCTCCTGTTCATGTGCATTAAGCCATTAACTGCTGGAATATTGTAACGAGGAAACTTACGTATGGAAATTTTTGACAATGGATTTTTAGATAAATTAAAAACTTAGAGAGATTAACAAATATCTCAAGAAAAGAATTGAAATGAAGGCTGTAGCATCTGTTAAAATCAAAAAGTTGCTTTCCTAGTGGCCTAATAAAATTTGTTCTGATAATAGTATTTATTTACATTTGATTTTCATCTAAGTCAGCCACCAGCTGGCATATCAGGCTGTTTTATGATTGAAACATAACAGGCCGTGTCTTGCTTTGGCAGACACACACAATATATATTGTTCTTTGCAATTGGTTCCACTGATTTGTTTATGATACAATTGTTTAATTCTGTCAGTTCCACTTGGTACGTGTTTAACTATGTTATACATTTTTTTTCTCCATTATTGTTTAATGGGCTTTTTATATTGACTGTGGAGGAAGGGTGGTAGTGGGGTAAGGTGCTGCCATATAATTCATATTCTCCTACTGAAAGCATGCGGCGGATTACTGCTGTTTCATCTTTTTCGTTCAATGTGAAGAATACTCTTTAGTTTACTTACCAGATCTGTGGATTCAGATAATTTCTTATTAGACTTAGAGAGGGATGTTCAATTGGAGAATGATGAGTCTTGGGTTCAATTCTCTCTCTCCAGTTGAATTGTCATTTGGGGGGGGGGGGGACTAGTCAGTTGCTGTCGTAATACGTGTTTGCCAAAGATGATTGGTTATGCTGATCCTGTTAGTTATTGTTACCTTTTCCCTCCAGAACAAAGTAAAGAAAGAAATAACTTTTAATGCTGTGTTTATGATTATTTCAGGGAAGGGGATTTTTCATCAACTGCATGTAAGATCCTTATCCATGTCTGTCTCAGAAACTCCTTTTACAGTAGTTGAAGCTTTCATTTAACTGAATGTGTATCCTTGACTGGATTGGTGAGATGCAGATCATGATATACTAGGACAACATGCTATATTTGCCGAAAATGCAGCCTTGTCATCTGCTAGTCATCCATGCCCATATATTGCTTATTTTGGACCCATACATCCCTCTTCGTCGAACTCTGGGGGAACTGTATCAGAAACTTCCAACTTCACCAATCATTGGAATGGCCCCTCTATACCTAGTGACATGCCAACGTCCTATACATTTCCTGCTGTGGATCTTCATTATCATGGTTGGGAACACCATTCTCCTCCTTTCTCTACAGCTAGCAGTCGTCTAGGTGCTACTGATCAGCCCTCAATATCACCTGGTAGTCAAAGACCAGCTAGAGGCAGTTCGGATATTCCAAGATCTTTTATGCATCCCTTCCTTGTTGGTCACAGGTAATCTCTTTCATCAATGATGTAACTCTTATGGAAAATTATCCTCATCCATATGTTCATAAAAATGGGATATTACTCTTGACTGTATCAGGATGTCAGCCGACTTGTAATTTATGTTCATGCTCACTTTTAGAGCAGCATATAAAACAATTAGGTTCAAGACACAAAAACTATTATTTCAAGGACAAAGGATTTAAGCAGGCCTTGCTGGCTGTCAGAAATTTACTTAAGTCATCAGATTGACATGGCATATGTCATAATTTTTGCAGTTCTGGTGCTAGAGCTGGGAGTTCAGTCCATTCCTCAATGATCCCTCCATACCCAGGCAGTAATGCTCGGACCCGTGATAGAGTCCAGGCTTTGCAGGCTTACTATCAACAGCAGCAACCTGGTAATTCAGCCAGCATGCGGACACCTGTTCCTTCTGGCACCCGAAGATCCAGCAGTCATAGAGGATCAGCTCAATTAGCGCCAGTGCCCTCACCACCAGACCAAAGTGGTGGTTTCTTCTTTATTCCATCAGCTTCATCAGGACGAAATTTTCAAGAACAAGAAAATCACCTAGCTAGTCGATTTCATACTTGGGATAGAGATCATTTGCCTCCGTTGTCATTGAGCCATGTTGATAGGGATTCCGGTTGGGGAGCGTACCATCAATCTGCCAGCGGGTCCGATCCAGGTATCAGGTCCAGCGGCTTTCGGTTGAGGCATGGATCGGAAAGAATGCCTTCACAAAATCGGTGATATACATATTTCATGTCCTTTTTCCCTGTGAAGAAAACTATCACTAGTATTGAAAAAAGAAAAAAAAAAGGAATTTTATGTATGCTTGAGAAATGGAACATAATGCTTTGGCCTTTTGGTCTGTCATAATATGACAGTCTACTACAAACTCTGGCTGGTCGTGAACGCGTGGCAGTGTGATGGACATTGAACTTCCTCTAGTTTCTCTGGCTTCCAACGGAGTATAAAATAAGACGTATCTGGTTGGCCCTCCCAAAAAAATAGGCTTTCGAAGAAGTTTGCCGTCATCTCACCAAGTGGACGAGAGCAGCTGTGGTGGGTCGACTATTTATGTTTGATGAGGACGCTCATGCAAATGTGCTTTGTATTGAGAATGCAAGTAACGCAATTTTACCCATACTGGGTGGCAACATTGATTGTGGACAGGTGCAAAAAACTGGCCGATTATTATGTGTGGAACCTGCATGCGAATTCGATTGTCTTGTGATAATTCCAGATTAAGGCTGGGTTAACAAATAGCTAGTATTTCAACATAAAACGTTTGTTCGAGTAAATAATAATGCGATCAGTTTGTTTTGATAAAATTCAATGTGTGCATGGTTGTTTAATTCTCAATTTATATATTAAAATGTGATTATCCAGATCAAAGAGCCTGGGATAAGTTTTTTTCTAGGTTGATCGGGACCGCTTAATGATCCTGTAATGCATAGTACCAATCGCCAACAAAAAAATTGTATAGAACATACTTGGGTTTAATCCATTTTCATGGGGGATAAGCCATTGTCAATTACATTCCTGTATTTGACGTGTAGAAGTCCTGGGTTGAAGTTATTGACTCGCAGAAAAAATTGTTCTATTTACAAACCTGACACCTGGTCACGTGATGCTTTATGATTGAAATCTACATGCTTACCACGGTTGGTAGAAGAGAAAGGAAACAAATATAAAGAAAATTTTAAATTTTAAATTCTTATATTTACTTGGATTAAAAGAAAAGAGAGAATGAGAAATGTATTTCTTTTTTTTTTTTTTTACACATCAACATTTAAAATTTTTGTCCAATTTTTTCTAATTTTCAAAATTTTTTTTTATTTCTTATTTTTCTCTTGATTAATCATCCTTTTAATCAATCGATAAAAGATGTGACAAGTTATTACAAAAATAGTACCAAACGGATTACTTTATTACAACATTTCGGAAAATCATCGATAGAAGTCTGCAAAGGATATTTTAATAAATATATAAAGGAGAACATACTTGTGTCATTCCAATTCTCTTACAAATTGTAGAGTTGTATGAACCGAACCTTCCATTAAAAATGAATAATGATCTACTTGCCTTTTTGAAAATGCAACAGTGTTTTTTAATTTCATATAATCTCCTTGAAATTATATTTTTAACTTATCTAACATTTTAACTCCTTTTTTTCAAGATAAATGCTAGGTTCTGATAAATTTTTAAATATAATTTTATTGGAGGAGTTACATCTTTAAGCTGTTTAACTTGCGAATTTATCAAATTCTTGGAAATACAACTCTTTGTGGAAACTACACGAGTTTCTGCTACAATATTAAATTAAAAGCAAAAATTAGAAAAGTCTCTTTATTTATGAAAATTTGAATTCAATTCAACGTCAATACAACAAATTTAAAATTATTAAATTATCAATAAATGAAGAGAGAATATATTATTTAAGAATTAATAATAAAAAAATTTTAATCACAATAAATAATTTTTAATATTTTTATTAATAAAATAATATAAATGAATAATAGTATAAAATTAATCTATATCAACAACAGATTAAATTTAAATCTTATTGACAGGCTCATCGAAGTCCCATCATGCAAGTTTTGCCACGCTGAACTTCCATAGCTACTCAGTTTTAACTCAAACCACATCAAGCAGAATCCAGTGACTTTTCAACAAAAAAACCGTCATCTAGCGACGACAGGGTTGACAATACTCATACATAATATCAAATCAGGTACGGTTCAAGTCATACGCTTCAAATAATCTACGGTAGCCTTCAACTAAATTTCAAGGACACTAAATGGAGCTGCTATGTATGAAATACAAGTCTGTCATTGTTTCACTTTCACCTATCCTATTTAATAATAATCTCTGGAGTCAACGGACCTGCTTCGTCCAGATCCGACCTGTAAATCAATTTGTTTGCATTATCAGTAACTAAACACATAATGTAGTAGTGGTCAGCAATAGGAATCCAAAGATGAGAACATACTGAAGGTGATGCAGACCGAGACAAACTTCTAAGACTTCTGCCACGACTGCGACCCTTGCGAGGCAGAGGCTGTACAGCACCCAAAGACAAAAGCGCCATAAAATTGTTACTGCAGTTTCATGCCCATATAATACTTTTGGTGTGCTTCTTTCAATGAGAAAGGCAGTGCAAATATGAATAGAGAAATTTAATTCAACATGCGTCTTCCCCCATTATCTCCCCCCCCCCCCCCCAAAAAAAAAAAAAAAAAAGTTAATAAAAGTTAGGTCACACTTACAGATGCACTTGGAGATCTAGATCTTGATCGGGATCTGCAAAATTAAGCATAAACAACCAAACTCAAAATTCAGAATAATCCATCAAGTTTTTACACACAACCTCAGCACCAGTTCCACATCATAGTTACCAGAACCAAATGGAAGAGATTGATGACTATATTCTCGCCATTGACTTAATAATCTATTCCTTGGCAGTGCACAATACCCTTAGGGCTTGAACCAATTTCAAGGAAGATACAACCAAAGCCAATATAGCTCCAGAAGAAAAATACTAGATTGACCCCAGTATTTAGAGCATACATTTCGTTGAAGGTAGTAGAATTGAACTGGTAGAGGCCACTAGCACTTAATTCACCATGATCCAGCTTTTGAACAGCGACTCATCAATCTAAAATCATCCAGTCTACCAACTACAAGAGTAGACCATGCCTAAAATCATATATTATTACGGTTATCAATTGTGGCAGTCGACAGGTGCTCATCAATTAGATATTACCTTGGCCACAAAGTTGCAGGCGCTTGAGCACCACATGCCATCAAGAGCCTAACATGCAGTCCCCAGCATGCCACAAAAAGCCACATCTAAAAAACAAACAAGTTAACCCTAATGAAATTGTATGGTTAGTGGTTAAACTGACGAACCACCAGGGCAACACCTCATTCACTTTGGAACATATTGAGTCCACAGAACAGCTCCAGGTTTTATGAGAAGAAGGGCGCAAGATAGCTTAGTAAAATTTCACTCAATGACTCAGACAATAACAAACAAAGACATGTACATAATTGTGAGAAAAGACTGACCTCACTTCTGTTGGGGGGCCCAAAAAAAAAAAAAAAAAAAAAGGAAAAAGAAGATACAAGGTGGTAACATCTATCATGATATTACATGAAAAGCAAAACATTCAGAAACACAGTTCATCCACCAAATGAGACTGACTGAAATGATAAATGGATCCAAAATCATGTTTGAACGTAGCTTGAAAAATATAGGGATTCTTATGCCACCTTTTGAGCATCTGATTAGTCATTTTTTGTCTATGCATAGAATGATAGGAAACTCAACCGACAGAAATTATAGGAATTTAAGGTTTGGGGTAAAAACAACATAGCAAGTGATTGGAAGGGATAACAGAGTACCAAATGTTGTGGAAACCAAGATATACAATGGATAGCAATAAGAAGATGTGAAATATTAGTCGGATGAGCTACAAGCCTGCAACCATTTTTACCACATCTGATGGAATGCAACATCTGAGCATGAAAAATATTCCAGGACCACAGAGTTCAAGCAATGAGGCACTTCACAGCAAATTAAACATGTAAATCTGGTAAATAAGACATAAAAGGATACCACTTTACAAAGGGCAATAGACAATATCAATACTCCTGCCTACAGGTCTTATTCAACAAAAGAAGGGTAGAAGATAGTTTGAAAGGCACAGAAAATCAAATAGGCCTGTCAAAGCTAGACCCTAGCAATATAAGCACAATCAGAACAGTTTTTTTTTTTTTTTTTGGCAGTCTGTATGTTTCATAAGTCCTAGTAGAATCAATCACCATTGACATGAATCTAGACTAAAAAGAGAAAGGACAGAAGCTTTGGCATAGCCACCACAATAATTCTTACCAAAATATTTGACATAAAATACCCTGTGAACCAGACTATCAAGTGATCCACAAGAGAGAGAGAGATAGCTTCACAAAGTCAGGACCAAATGAAACTGACCTTGAGGGAGTTAATGAATGCCGTGAGCGTTTTGCCCTTGGAGAGTAACTGCAAAATGTAAATGCTTAATCAATTCTGTGTGATCAGCAGGCTACTATCACGTATAATTCTACATTAATGCAACAAGAGAGAACCTTGTGCTCCTGTCACTGTAGCTATAACTTCGACTGCGGCTCCGTGACACATAAGGACTGCGGCTTCGACTTCTAGAATAGCTCCGTCGATCATACTCCTTCACCTGAACCCAAAACCTGAAGTGAAGAAAAGAAGGAATATATTCATGATGAACTGTGCAGTCAAAATTGCACTCAACCCATACCCTGATATATGCTCGAGAGAAGGCATTCCTGAATTCTGAGTCATCAAGTTTCCTGATCTGTAGAAGGACAAAGAAAAGTATGCTAAATCAGATATATGGTAATACTTAACAAGAGGCTAATCATTATAACCACAGTTCCGGGGAAGAAAGAAATCACAACATTAAACCATATAATCCCTTGAGCGTAATAGACAGAATACTTACTGCATATTTCATATCGTCATAGTTGGTATAATCCACAATGCCAGTCATACCTAAATGAACATTACAACGAAGTTAAATGTATTGTTACAAATTGAATGCAAAAATGATCTGACTCTTATGACATTCCCAATAGTTGCAATGCAGAGACAACATTTTTTTTTCTTTTTTTGGGGTTTCCAACACTTTCTTTCCCTACTAAAGATAACCAACCTACATCAATCAGCCTTTGAAACTTACATAACAACTTTTATAATCAAAATTCACAGCCTGTATAGAATACCTATCCCTAATTGTTTAGAACTTAGCAGATTCCATTGACATATCAATCTCAAAGCCTTTCTAAGTATATCTTAACTAGAACCCGTACTTGAAATTCTGAACCTAAGCTGGCCCTATAAAACCCTATGATATCGGAGTCACAATGCAATTGAAAAGACAAGGTAATTACAACGGATTTTATTCTACTTACCACCACGCTCACGGAAGACCTCAGAGAAACATACATCACCAGCTCTGCGCATGTGATCCTAATCAATGAAAAATCAGTCAGAATCAACATATATAGAAAAAGGTTTTCAACAAACACTCATTATGAAATACAGACGACAAATCATACAACCATGCAGAAAAATAACCATTCATACCTTTAGGTCCTGCCATGAAGCCGATGGAGGTAAGCCGGTGACCAGAACTGCATATGGAACAAAAAAGATTAGAAACAATGTTATCCACATAGAGTTACAAAACACATAAGAAACAATGCATACCACGATAGTCAGAACGCCTGGAGACTCCACGGCTACTGCTACTACCACTGTAACTGCTGTAGCGGTCTACTGATGATGAGTATCTTGGCCTACCATGAGCAAGTTCCACCTGTATAAACAGGGACGATCAAAAGTTATCTAAAATATTAGAGGCTCACTTATACCAGCGCACTAATAGAGTAGAAGGGAAGAATGGAAAATAACACTAACTCTTAGTCGAAAACCATCAAAGTCGTAACCATCTCGATAATAAATTGCATCTTCAGCATCACGAGGATCCTCAAACTGCAAAATACAACAGTTGAACATATGTAAGACAAAACTATGGATGTAAGAAATATACACTAATATGACATGATACTTGGATATTACTGAGAACTTTCTTCACCTATAACAAAATCTAACATTACCTCCACAAACGCATAACCAGGTGGTCTTGGAGGGATTTTCAAATCAATATCAACAATGGGACCATACTGCAATCAGATAGCCAAGACAGCACATAACCTATCAGCAATTAATTAACAAATTTGATTATATCCTATGTCTACTCATCTACAATCTACAATCATATACTTAGAGGGATGAAAACAACAATAAATACCTTATGAAAAAGATCCTCTACTTCTCTCAATCGCACATCACCGGGAAGATTGCCAACATAGATTGTACGACTTGACCGGCTACTCATTTTGCCTGGAAGTGTAGTTGAAGCAATGATGTGAAGCACTGTTTCCGCAAATCAAACTTAATTTAATTTCCCTTTAAAAAAATAAGAAAAGAACCCTGATTGGAGAAGCTGATGATGAAGAGAAACTACGCATTCAGAAAAGTGGGAAAAACCACGAATTATAATCACACATAACTTTTCATACTCACTTCTGCTGACAAAAAGTGGATGAAAAAAATCAATGATATACAATTTGATAATTAGAATTATGGCTAGACATTTCTTCAGCTTCACAAGTTCCCGGACACATGACAGCCGAAAATTACATCACATAATCCGAATATATTTAAATTCAAATAAATGCGTAGATACTGGGCATCAAATGCAAAATTGATACCAAGTTTGGTATTAAGAACACCAGAAACAATTAAAGATGCAGAACAATAAAATCTAGGGAATTACAGGGGGGAAGAGAGAGGAACCTGCGGAGGCAAACCTGATCAGGATGAATATCTCCGTTCGAGATTGAGTACTCGAGGGCAATTGCTAATGGGTGCTTCTGGAAGCCCGCTACAGGTGGGGGCAGCTTATATGGAGATGTTTGTCGGGGCAGCAATTACATACTTGCACGTGGACGCTCCGATCTTGTGCCTCAACAACTAATAAGCCAGTGAAATCTGCGCCCTTAATAACAAAAAATTCTAGAAATTATAAGTCATTATAATTTTCTAATTAATAAAATTGTAATGTTATTTTTAAATAGTAATTTATACAGATATTTTTAATTTTTAATTTTTAATTTTTTTATAAATGCATAAAAATAATTTTATTTTTAAATTATTATATAAAAATAAAATTATAATTTTACATAATTTAAAATAATTTTATCAATGTTTTATAATTTTAAAAATAGATTATTTATCCCATTAATAATTTCCTGGAGCTGCTAACATTATGGTTAGAGCAATTAACAAACGGTCCTCAAAGGTGGAATTTTGAACGCTTTATTGTTAAATTATTTTTTAATATTCAATAAATGAGGTAAACCAATGAGCGGTTAAATTCCTCTGTTTCAACACAAACTCCCACTTTATTTTTTATCAAATATTTAAAATTTAAAATTTTTAAATTTAATCTTTATATTTTTATTCATGGCTCTTGTAGTCTTGTTAGTAATCTATACACATTAAAAATGCCTTGTTATTGTGACTTTGTAGAATTTCGAGTTATAAAAGGAAACTGAAAGCTTCTACCTTAGGCGAAACAGAACATGAATATTTTTGTTGAAAGCGTTGTAAATTATATCGAAGGATACATAGGTTGATAATTAAGAGATATGTTAATTCATACTTGAAAGATATAATAATTCTTATTACTGTGGCATAATCGATTCTCATTTTAAAATATGCTTTGATCATATTAAAAAAATATGATGATTTGTGTTTAATTGATACGGATAAAAAATTGCATATTAAAATATAATATAATTATTTATATAATTAAAGAGATATGACGATAACAGGAATATAAAAATCCAAATTTAAAAGGCATTGTAATTCTTCCTCACAATTATGAGGTAGCAATTGGTTTTTAGAATACGTTTCACATTTTTGAAAAAAGATATAGGATTTTTATATTTGATTATATTTTTAAAAATATTTTTTACTCTATATTTTCTTAAAATATTTCTATTATTTCTATGAAAAGTAGATTTATTATATTCTCATAACATAAAAATGTTATAACAATATAAATTGATTATTTCATGTCATTCATCATTACATACCATGATTGATCGCCTCTAGCCATGTTTCATTATCATTGATCATCCACCTTCAATAATTATAATCACTACCGACCATTATCAATAACTACCTCATTTCTGACTATTATCTATTCGTATTAATTATTATCTGTCATCATTTATCATTGATCACTTATTTTCAATAATTACAATTACTACCATCCGTTATCATAACTACCTTTAATTGCTACTTACCATCGATAACTATTATTGCTTATCATCCACTCATTACAAGTAATAGTTATTATCCCTACTCACTACTCATATTATTGGTTATCCACATCCAATGATTGTAGTCGTTATCATTCATCATCAATAGTCACCTTTAATTCTTACTTCCTTTTGACAATTATTATTGCCCACTCCCCACCCATCATAAATGATAGTTGTCATCTTTATCTAATGCTAGTAATCTCTATTGACTACTTCTCATCACTTATTAGTAATTACCTATTATTGATTATTGCTTATCATAAGTGATCATTTTCATTACTTATCATTAATAATTTTAATTGGTTATCACCCATTGTTAAACACTATAGTCAATCACCATTCATTATCATTATCATTAATTATCTTCTATCATTATTTATTATTGTTAATTATTTATTTTTTATAAGAATATTTTTAATAATATAATAATATTTTAAAAATATATAGATTAATTAAAATATATTATTGTAATATTTTTATAAATATTTAAAATTTTTAAATAAATTAAATATTATAATATAATATTCTTAATAATTAAATTTTTAAAAATTATATTCTGATATATTAAAATTTTAAATGATATATCGAAATTAAGGGATCATGAATCATTCATCATTGTAATTAGCCCAACAAGTAATTTAAAAGTCGATGCCAAATATAAATTGAGACAAGAAAAAGGGGTCGGATTATTTTCCTTGATAAATATTTTGAGTAGTATGGAATGCATTTTTAGAAGGCTGCCCATTTTTGCGGTAGTCAATCCGTGCCGCCTAATAAACAACGCAAAGGCTGTTTTGTGATACAATGGGCTCCATACAACTCTGTCACGTGTCAACCTGAATTCCCAGCCTAACTATTTTCCTCGAATCTCTTGCCCTGGTTTGGTTTGGTTTGCGTCTTCCTGTTGTATTTTTCCTTTTTGATTGACAGAGTCCGTCTCCTCCAACTTATATTATTCATAACTCCCCCAAAATTAGCATTAAAGACATAAAAGCCCTGGTTCTCACACCGTATATAATCCCGCAGCAGCCCTTTCTCCTTTCTAATATGGCTGATTCTAAGACCAATATGCAATCTCTGAGGGAATGGGTCGTCGAGCACAAGCTCCGCACCGTTGGTAATTTTACGATCGCTATTCCTCAAGCTTGATGTTGTTCTGATATCTGGAGGATCTTCATTCTTTGGTTGCCTCAAGATTTATCTTTTACATATATAATTTCTCTGCAAAATGCCATTTTTTTTAAAAGGGTTTTTATTAGAATGTTTGATGATTTGGGATTCAGGTTCTTAGTGTTCCTGATTGCCATTTTTTGTAATAAATAAATAATTTATTTATCTTCTGTTGGACTTTGGAATAAGGATGTCTATGGCTTAGCGGTATTGCGGGTTCGATTGCATACAATTGGTCTCAACCCAACATGAAAACGAGCGTTAAAATCATTCACGCCAGGTAAGTTGTAATTGCTACTTATTAATTTTGGGATACGCCCTTTTTTTAAAATTACATTAATTAATTTATCTGAGTTTGATGATTCGCCTCCTGGCTGCTAGATTGTTGACATTTACTTAATAGCTGGCTTCAATTCGTTAAAATTTGTCTGTATAATGATGGAATTGGAATCCAAGATACTACAATTGATGATTTGATGTTAAATTTCTCCACGTTGTTCACCCTCCAATGTGCATGAAAAAATCGAAATGGTTAAAATAAGATCGCTGTTTGCAGGATATTGATGTCATATTAACATCGTTCATCTCTTGATATAAATAAATATCAGGTTGCATGCTCAGGCCTTTACGCTGGCAGCTTTAGTGGGAGCTGCGGTGGTAGAATACTACGATCACCGGACAGGAGCAAAGGCTGACAGATACGCCAAATACGTCCAAATAGAAGACTTCAAATCTCGGAAGGACTGAGTAAATTTTCTATCTACGGCAACATTGCATAGGAATTTGATAAATAATGTTATGTTCTCCCCATCACAATTGTCATGAATTTATGTGTAGGCTTACAAGGTACAAAGGAATCTCTCAATTTAAATCTAGCTGCTAGGTATCAAATGCGATTGTTGCTCATTTTATAATGAATATCATACTCTATTTTATAAGCCGAATTCCAGAATTGCAAAAGACAGAGCAGATGTGTGTGCTTTGTAGGGATTGAAAGATTCTTGTTTGCTTAATTAGTTTAGTTGAAGGTAGCCCTCCTTCGCTTGCTTGTGGTGGCAATTACTGTTAGTAGTATAATCCCAGGTATCGTCACTTGTTCGAACACGGGCAGATCTTGACTTTATTTATTTTTCAAAATTTTTGGAAGGTCGAATAATTTATATAAAATTTTAAAAAATTATATGATTTGAGTATGTAATTTTACATAGATGAATTCATTAAATTATTATAATCAGATGAATCAAACATTAAGGCATTGAAAACATGCTATAGGACTCGACTGAGCTAGATCAAGTGGTGACAAGCTGCATTATAATTAGCAAAGGGCATAAGGATTTTTAATTTAGGGGCGATTGATTTCCGAAATGTTTTCTATACTTTCAGGAATATTTTATGGGAATGATACATTTTCATATTTAGTTCAAATTTTTAAAAAATTTATCTGAAAATATAATAATTTTAGTAACATTTTTTATTCAACTTCTTCTCTAAAATATTTTCATGGAGGAGAAAGACATTTAGATTCTAATGAGATGAGAATATTGATATTAAAATAAAAAGATAATTTTATTTTTATTTTTTTATACCCTAATTTATTTAAAAAATTTTCATTTTTATTTTTTATTTTTAATTTATATTTCTCATTTTTAATTTTTTTATGATAACAAGTATAATTATACTAAATAAGTAAAATAATAAATAAGTAAATTTTAAATTTTAATTGTATTAATTTATATACAATCTAGATAAAAGAAGGATCCATAAAGAGTATTGACAAATTAACTTTAATCTATTAAATTTTAATTTCTATGATTATATTAATTAATATTGCATATTGACATGTAATATATATTTTTAAAATTTTCTCATTTATATGAAAAATATAATTAAACTTTATAGTTATTTTTTATAATTTTTAATGCCTTGTAAAGTAAAAAAAATTATAAAAATATAGGTGTGCGAGTTATGCTAAACTAATATTCTAATATTAAAGATAAATTTTAATTTAATTATATAATTAATTATGCAAATATTCAAATTTAAATTTTTAAAAGTTTTAATATTTTATATATTAAATTATTTATTATGTTTTAATTTAATAAAATTCAAATTATTAATTTATTATATATTAAAAAAATTTATTCATATATTTTTAATTAAATCTATAATTTATTATAATTTATAAAAAATTAATTTATTTCAAAAATTAATGAAAGCATTTTTGAAAAAATAATAAGATTATTAAGAATATAAAGTATAAACTAAATATGAGAATATAATATATCTAAAAAAATTTAAAATATTTTCAAGAATATATATATATATATATATATAAATTGAATCAAATATGAGAATATTACATTTCAAGAAATTACATATTTGAAAATTACATTTTTAAGATTGTACATTTTTGTAAAAATGTAAAATTTCACGGATCAAATACCCCTTAAAATAATCCACAACCATATGAAGGGGGAAAAAACTTAAGCCATAATTATATGGTATTATATGGTAATATAATAATATAAAGGAATAAAAAAAAAAAAGAAAGTAGAATTTGATCTGTCAATGATCACCATGATGAGAGGATTTGAAGATAAAATATAAATTAGATATGCCTAACACTATTTAGAATCGTATGTACATACAAAATTAAATTTACGGTTAATATGTTTTATATAATATTAAAACTTATATATATCAATTAAAATTAAATATATAATTATAACAATTTAAAAAATCTATTTATTAATAAAATTAATTTTAATTATATTTATTATTCTAAAAGTTAAATAATTTATAACATTTTTTGTAAATACATTTGATTATTATTTCAAGAAATGTACATGTGCATGGATATCCTCTTCATTTAAAAATAAATAGATAAATATTAAAGAAAAAATTTTGTTGGAAAAAAATTAAAATCTTAATTATACTTTTGATTCCTTCAACTACATTAGTAACTTGCATGAAATTGACGGCTAAAAATTATAATTTACATATAAAATTTCAACAGTCATCTAAGTTGATAATTATTGGGAGGTAAAATAATTGATTGTGTGATATTATTAGTTAAAAAATGTTTTTTTCTCAATAAATCAAGTTATTTGCATATTTTCAAATATGTCATGGTGATTATGTGTATCTAATTTAACCACTCCTATTATTACAAAAAATATGCTAAGGTAATTTTTACTAATTTTCATTTCAATGATTATAATATGTATGCATGTTAAATAGATAAATTTAATTTATATGCAGATTAATTTATATAGATCGGTTATAAATGTACTAGACTAGAAAGATCCACACTGGGAGCATTGTATCCCAAAATTTGCAGACGACTAGCTCTACAAACTTTTTTTCTCATTTTCAAAATATACTTTTAAACATTTTAAATAATTTTGAGTTTAAAATAATTATTGTAAAATAAAAAATTATATATTTAATATATTCTTAATATAAATCAACAATTAAGGGCTAAATAAATTATAATAAAGATTATTGAAATTTAAAATTATTAATTTAAGAACAAAATAGTTATCTTGAAAATAATTTATTTAAATTGAGTTAGATTGAAAGATAAAAAATTGAGTTTAAGTATGACCATGGATTAATTGAATAAAAATTTATGTAATAAATTAGTTTAATCCAAAGGTGAAAACGCAAATAAATAAATAAAAAAAAATCGGACATATCCACTTTTAGTTCATATTTAAATGAACTTGCATCCAAATCCGGGTACTTGTAGATCCGTTCCTTGATCTCGATATGTTTCAATGGCTCTAATAATATAAAACTTTGTTGGAAATTTGTATGATAACTATGTTTTTTTAATCCTGAAATTGACAAATATTAACAATTTGAACGTAATGTAATTTAATTTATATGTTAAAAAATAAAAATAATCAACATTTAATAAAGTAATAACATCTGATGTATTTAACGTTACTTTAGTAAATTTACTTTCTTTATGTTTGATGTTTGAATTCAAGATTTTGTAAGTTTGTGTTAAATGAATTTTTACTCCTACTATTATAACAAAATTAAAATTAAATATTTTATTTAAGGACATTGAATATTATTAATAAATATATTACGAAGACTAAAATTGTAATTAAACAAAAAATCAAAGGGAAAAAATAGGCATAGTTAGCAAGCTGGGGTGGCTTATTGTCATAAGTTAGTAACTCTCTAATTGAAACTATGCAGTATATACTTGTCATTCTTGACAAATAGGCTAACCTTTCCATTAAAACCTTCACATGACACGTTTGATAAAGATACTAGGATGTCAAAAATTTGTCATTTATACAATAAAATCTCATTTATAACATGTCCATAGATTACAATTGAATGTCACTAAAATATCCATGCATGCTGATCTGCAAAATCGCCCAACATATAAAGTCTTTAAGCATAACGAACAAAAAAAAAAGATAAATTGAATATAGAGAGAGATACTATGATTGCTTGGTATATGTCTCGTTTCATAATTTTAAGTATATAGGGGATGATTACAAGCCAATACACTCAAGTTCTTAACTTAGCGTCTAAGTGTCTTATCGGCCTTTCGGACACTAAACCACTTTAAAGAATATTTTAAATAAAAGTCTTCTTAACAGAAGTAGAAATATTTTTTTCAAGTTGTCACTAGCCTTTTTTTCAAAGTTTTAGGTGTCCAATTGGTATTAAAATGCACTAACACAAAGATAAAAATGTAAAAAACACAAATATAATTTTTTTTGAACTCCTTAAAATTGTCGAATAATGCCAAAATTATCAAAATACATCAAAACTTAGAAAAAAAATTATACACTAATTAAGTTGATCCCAAATTTCAGGTACAGAACCTTTACAATATACTAAATTTTTCTATCAAGTTTCATCTTAAATGAGCATATTTGCCTATTGAATTGTTATAACTGGTAGCTTTTGATATTCTCCTCTACTTTAAATGTCAATGCCTTCATCAACATCTCAATTTGACATGGCTCTATGATAAATCTACTTATTATCTCAAAACTTAATATTGGTCTTTAGCCTACTTCTTTGAGTTATTATCTTAACTGCTCATACTTATTTCTTTAAGTGTTATGAATGTTCTCCATCTCAAATTTAGGTTGTCGCCTTCATAACATTGGAATTCTTTTTAGCCAAATGCATCCTCTAATTTTTTTTTAAAAGGCCACCTTTGTAAACTTCTTTCAAAGCATCCCAACAGCATTTAGTGTCGTTTACCCACTAGTTTTCCTAAACTTGTCACCTTTGTTACTTATTCAAGTTGCCTTTGCAACTTTGTGCTCACTACCTATACAACTTGTACATATGCTACCAGTGCAGCAAGAGTGTGTGCTAACATTATAGCTTATGAACAATACTTAACATTCTGAATTACCTATTAACAAATGTCTTACACTAAATGTCCTATAACACTGGTGCAAGAGCCAAAACTTCTGCTTAATGTACACATAAGCCCTATAACCTTGCTCGTAAGTTTGTTTGCGATGCTTTCAATCAATTAATAACACTTTGCAATACCATTTTCACACCTAATTGAATCCTATAATCCTTTCTAAAATGATACATTCTAACATCTTATTGGCCACTACAACCTATATTCGAAAGTTGATACACTCTAGCATTATAGCCCTCATAACTCCTCCTTTGTGCATACGCTGATAACTTTTTCAAGCGCATCCTCTAATGGTTCCCCTACTTTAATATCTTGAAGGAAGTTAAGCATAAAGCTTCCTTCACTCTAGCTCGGGCTTCACTTTATTACTACACAAGCAAACGTAAACTCAAGGTCATTTCCATAAAATCTTTTGATAATGCAACCATGTAATGTTAGTTTGCTACCCTTTCTCAAAGTTATTATTGCCACTCCATAAAGCAATTATGTAACTTAGGCCATTATATTGAAGAATTGTATATAAAGATTGCACACTTTTTATCCCACCCACAGATTATGTATCTAGCATTGATTTCTCCAAATCTCTACTTTGCCTTTTGGCTATGCTCTCCCGAACAACACTAATGATCTTTCCAAACCACTTTAACGTGGTTTTGGACTACTCCTTTTAGAGAATCTATTTGTGCCTTTCAACAGTGGCCATACATTTCTACATGAATAAAGGCTTTACTCTTTGGCTCCATCGATCTCTCAGAAAATGGTTAAGCCTTTTAGTAAGATCAAGGTTCCTCCATTTAGATTGGTTGTTAGTTTACTCATCCCTCTAGATAGTGTTTGCATCTCTTGATTTTATTGCTATGAATAAGTATATAACTAATATCTTATACACATAAGCAAGCCCTTTGGCACAAATGCTTGAACCTAATACACTAATCCATAGTCACTTAAATGTATCATTCTTTAGCACTTTAGCTTCTTTGGCCAATCCAATCGCTTATACCCTTTGATCAAGTTTTTGGCAATGACTTCTCTAAGTTTTAAATTATTACTTTGCATATCCTTCATACAGTAATAGATAAGTCATATCTAACCAATTATAGCTTACCTAGTCTTTGCCTTCTAGCACAAATCGAGCTTTGATGCTAAAATGTCACAAACTAGTAGCTTTTTAACAGAAATTATGCAATACATGCTTATCACTTTTGGTAAATATGCCAATTTTTTCATTAAAACTTTAAAACTTTCTTGTGACACGTTTGGTAAAGATAGTAGAATATTGAAGATTTGTTGCCCTTATAATAAAATCCTATGTACAACTTTTTCATAAGCCATAATTGAATATCACTGAAACACTCATGCATACCAATTCACAAGATCACCTTATATATAAAGCTTCTAGGCATAACAGGTATAAAAAAGGATAAATCGAATAAGGAAAGAAACACTCCATCACTTAGTATATGCCTTATTTCATAGTTTTAGATATATAAGAGATAGTCATAAGTCAACACATTTGAGTTTCTAACTCAATGTCTAAGCACCTTGTTAGTCTTTTCAACACTTCATTCCTTTAAAAAGTATTTTAAGTAAAAGCTCTTTTGACAAGAGTAAATATACTTTTTTTAAGTTGTTATAAGTACTTTTCTTAAAGTTTTGGATGTTTAATTAACACTAAAATGTGCTAACATGAAAGTAAAAAATGTAAGGATTACAAATATAACTTTTCGAACTGTTTCGAATTTTTAAACCATATCAAATTTATTAAAATACCCATAAATTTAGGAAAATCAGAAAAAATAGTACATAAGCTGGATTGATTCCAAATTTCAATCATAGGACTTCTACAATATGTTAGATTTTTTCTACCAAGTTTTATGTTAAACCAAGCATATTTACTTGTCAAATTGTTATAACTGTTAGCTTGTAACATTTAACCAAGTTAGGGGTTTTAAAAAATTTATAAAATGTCTCCTTGAAGTTTAGAATTGAATTATGTCCTTCTAAATTTGGAGATCATATAAAATTTGGAAATAACATTTATTATCCACATAATAAATTATTTTAGTAAATTATATAACTTTTTAAAAAAATTTAAACATTAATTATAATATTATTATATGTTAATTTATTTCATTTTTAACAAAATTTTAATTTTACATAGTTATTAAAATTAAATTAGATAAATTAAATTTAATTAAATAATTGAAAATAAATCATCAATTTTTGTGCAAATATTTGCATGATAAATAAATACGTATTAATATTATAACTCCTTATTAAAAAATTTTTAAAAAATATATAATTTAATAAAATAATCAATTACATAAATAACATGTTTCAACCATAAAATAAAATTTATATATTTTAAGAATATAATTTTCAAATTAAAAGATGGAGGGATCAAGTAATCCACTTCAAAGTTGAAGGTATTTGGTAATTTGCAATATTCTTCTTATAAGGGTTCTTGAAGGGTGCGCGACGCCTAATCCTTTACCCTCTGCTACTTCGTTATTCTGAGAGGTGGGGGGGGGGGGGGAGAGGAAGGAACTTGGATTTGCGATTTCCAGGACACTGAAAGAAGAAACTCACAGAGATAAAGGGAGGTACTTGTCATCTCACACCGATTTTAGTATCTTCAACCTCATTCTCTTGTTTTCCTCCTTCGTTATTATCCTCTGAATTTTTGAGAATATTTTATACCGTTTCTTGCTTTTGATTTTAGTTTCGTTCGTTGGATATACTCCGGTACTCCGATTTGTAATTTTTGTTAAGGGAACTGAACATTTTCGATTGTATCAACTGGATAGAAAGGACTTTATGTTCCTTGTTTGTATTCCAAAGTCCTTGTTATCTAAATCTGTCGTCTAAATAATGAAAATGCGAAGCTCAATTGATTTAGGGACTTCATATTTTTAGTTCCTCAGTAAAGCAAGTCAACTAGTAGCATTAATTTGATTTGCAAGATGTAAATACGTATACCATTCCTATTTCAATTATAGTATTGAATTTCTTGTAACCATATACGAAAATTCTATCTCATTTATGCATGAATGTATTGAGAGTACATCTATATTCATGGGGTGTGTGATTACACTCCCATAACTTCCAAGAAATTGGCTTTATTTGCACTACTGATAATCCACCATTGCATGTAGGTGTCGAACTGTTCAGTTTATTTGGTCATTCTTACCAATAAGTTTTTCATTTATCTTTTGCCGTAATGCATGCAGAGATTCATTAGGAAATGAGTCGAGGAGCTACAGCTGATCCCAAGAGAAAGAAGAAGGGAGTTACCTTCATCATTGACTGTGCTAAGCCAGTGGAGGACAAGATCATGGACATTGCGTCACTGGAGAAGTTTCTCCAAGAGAGGATTAAGGTTGGTGGCAAGGCTGGTGCTCTTGGTGATACTGTTACTGTTACCCGTGAGAAGAGCAAGATCACTGTTACTTCAGACAGTAATTTCTCAAAACGGTAATTTGGTTTTCTTTATGCGGTTATATTTTGCATTGCTTGAATGCATATTTTAGTCTTTAACAATATCTGCTTGCTGATCTTATGGTCTAAATCATTTTGTATGTTATCTTATGCCTTGATGTAATGATGGAATATTTATTTGTTTCTTTAGGGTGGACAATAATTTGGCATGCAATTTTCCAGTATAGATGATTGAGTTATGGAATATATTACCTTCAATCATATAGTTATGCTACTATTATGACCGTAACAGATGTATGCATCCAATCCCGATGTCCATTATCCTTCACTGTAATGGATGCAACCTTCTTGGTGTAAAAAACATTGTGCAGTGAAAATGTCAAGAAGCCTTGAATTAATGGATCGTCTTCTATTCCATTGCATCTGATCTGATGCTTCTGAAAATGGAAAATGAATATCCGCTAGTGTGAGGACCTCCCTAAATGATTGCTTTGGTTGTTTACAACTGTTAATATTGTTTTATTTTCATTGTATTTCCTGTTGCTGGATATGCTATTATTGTTAATAAACCATTGCATTTGTCAGAGGTTGTTTCTGCTTGGTATTTTGCCAAATGTGTATTGTATGGTCAGAGTTGAACATATTTGATGTTTTGTTCGTTTTTAATGTTTCCATTGTTGATGCTGACATTTTCTTATTTGGTACCAACTACCTGAAGTATTTGACAAAGAAATACTTGAAGAAACACAATGTTCGGGACTGGCTACGGGTGATTGCTTCAAACAAGGATCGAAATGTTTATGAGTTGAGGTACTTCAACATTGCTGAGAATGAGGGAGAGGATGAAGATTAAGAATCTGATCGGTCATCACTTAAAGATTTTGGCTGCCCCCTTCCCAGACTTAGCATTCCCTTTTGGCAAGCGTGATTGTGATATGTTGCTCTGTATACATTAGTTGCGATTTTAACAGGTTTGGTTGTCTTTAGATTTTTGTTGGGAAGAGATAATTAATCATTATTATTGAGGTTCCTCCATTTTTATTACAAGCATGTTGCTTTTTGATGTTGTAGGTTTTAATGGATGATAGATCATTGCACATGCACCAGTGATGCTCACTATTATTTTTGGCATTGTTTGTCAATTGTCCCGTGTAGGTTGCTCGTTTATGCCTGTTGCTGAATTCGCTTCCGTATGTATTTTTTCAAGGCATTTGAAACTACTGCATTCAAATTTCTAATTAGCTATCTACCTTCTTTAATCTGATATTCTTGAATTGAGTTTCACCACGGGGATGAACTACTGTCGGACTTGGTTTTCTTGTTTTGAAATCTGAAGAACCGTGCGTGCAAAGGCAAGATTATAATGGCTTTCTTACGCACAAGCAGAGACACGTGCTACGATTCATCATGCTTAAGCTTAAATCCGTAAAATTCATGTATCACACCATATATATATATATATATATATATATATATATATATATATATATATATATATATATATATATATATATATATATATATATATATATATATATATATCAGATACTTATATTTAGTAGTGGTGGTTAAAACTCACTTGTCAATTTGTGATTGAAGTTATCTATAAATTTCACACCTTAAATCAATGTTTTAAAAATCGGACCGGTCATTGAACCGGAAATGAGAACGGTTCAAAGTTTAATGGTTCAACCAAAATTATAATATAAAATGTAAATTAAAAATTTTAATATATATGTATATAATTAAAAATAATTAAATTATTATAAAGTTAAATTTATATATATAATATGAACATATTTAAAAATTTTTAAATTTTGATAAGTTTATAATTTAAATTATCACAAAAAATTAATATTGAACTTAATTTTTAATTATGTGTCTTTTGTTTATATATACAAAGTAATTTTTTACCATTTGAAACTTTAAATTTTGAGTGTATATACAATATCAAGTAAAAATAATATTATTTTGTAAATATTTAAATAATAATATTTTTTGATCAAAAACTGATTGAATCATGAAAATCATGATCGGATCATCCGATTTGACTGATTTATCACCGGTTTACTGATTTTTTCAAAGTCAGTTTTAAGAGTTAATCCAACTGATCAGGTAATCGGTTCACGATTTTTTCGATCCGACCGGCCGGTTCGTTCTGGTTTTTTAAACATTGCTTAAAATAATCTTATAAACGAGTTATGACAACACACTTCCAAGCACGAACTTCATCCCTGTTCTTGGCGTTCCGTTCTTCCTTCACAGACCCCTGCAGAAGATGGCACTTAAGGATCACTGCTATCTACCCTTCGGGCCCGTTGCTTCATCTGTGTACCTGCTACGCATAATTAAAACCCATCATAATCATGATCCATTATTCATCTATTGTCTTCATGCTTCTGAAATTATGTTCTATAATTTATTATTTCAGTAGTATGTTGAGTGGCCCAATCCGAAGTTTGAAATTCTCCATTATGGACATTCGTAGTGTTCCAGAAATATCAAAGGCGCAGACTTCTCTACGTCCTATTCTCACTTTCCTGTTCATCTGTCACAATGGTTTGACTTTCTACAAAGTAAATGTACTTAAGTCTCGTGGTGAAAAAAAATGGACAAAGAAATATTTGATCCGGGGGGAGGGGGTAAATTAAATCCATATACAGTGCAAGGGAATTCATGATAACTATATTTGATTCCCCCGTTTTGATGCAAGAGCGGGGGGTCCACGGTATGCCTATTACCTCAAGCAATGTCGTGCCCCACAGTTGCCATGCATTCATGAATCTGCATTGCACTATTAATGCAAAACCAGATATTATCTGGCCTTTCAATTCCTTTCCTCTCCACTCAAACTACGACTTAAATTCATATAACCAAGTGTGATTAATAGACCGAACTCCCTCTGCTGTAATGTATAAGCAACGGATGTTGATTCACAAAAGAAGAGCTTGTTTCTTCTAATTTGATGAGACAACGTGCACAGAAATTTTCGTTTTTTAAGAAATTTACAAATATGGACATTATAAAGCTTACTTAAATTGAAGTTTAAAGGGGGGAAAAACAAAAAAACTACTGCGTAGATCTCCTCAATTTTATGAAGATAAAAAAAAATTAAGAGATTTATACAATATTTTTTTCATAATAAGAATGATAATTTACTTAATGTATACATATAAAATTTTTAATTCAAATATATGAAAATTAAAAATTTTAAAGTAATATTAACTATTATTATATTATTTATATGACGGAAATACTTTTTTATTAAAACTTGCAAATAGCAAAATGTCTTTTTACAGGAATCTACCCTTTCAATACGATTTTCTTGTCATATTTACATCTGATATATCTGCCCTCCGGAACAATATTCCTCCCTTCAACATATGAACTCCTCGTAAAGATGAAGAGAGGCTCTATAACATCTATTCCTCCCCCACAGGCCAGACTATGTCCCCGCTTGCTTCCCCGTTTCCTTCTGCAATTATTTCGCGAAATAATGATTACCCAGAAGAACTTGTTATAACTTGGATATTTGTGCATTGCGTGTTCAGGTATCCCTATGCCTAGATATTCCTTATCATTACTCTCTCTCTCTCTCTCTCTCTCCCCTAAATCTCTTACCATTGCTTGCATTTTAAGGTTCATCCACTTTGGCAGCACTGCCTTTGCTTTGCTGTCCGTCTGTGTCTGCTTCTCCCACTTCAATTTCCAACACAAATGAGCAGTGAGCTTCCTTCCATGCATGAGAACTTGAAAAAGGAGCAGCCAACAATAGCAGAGTCCCCCACTTTCTAAGGAAAAGGAAAACTTGTAGTACTAAAATCTACTTGCTTTAGCTCAGATCTGGGCACTATCCATTTTTTGACTGTCAAAACCTCCATCATCCTCACGCTATCTCTTATCAGTCAGTGTACCGCAAGTCTACTGCCAGTTTTAACCCAACCCTGTCTATTTGGCTCTGAGTTTACTTTGCATTTTACCCGCAGACGAATGGAAGGACAAGTACCGCTTTATGACATCATCTCGTTTCTCGGATTGGCAGGTCAAGCACTTCAAAACTTCAATGTTTTCACACAACTCATGTGAGGGATTATTAGTTAATTAATTGGCACATAATTTATGTAATTTATGCGTGTATTATTAATAAAATTTAAAATAAATATAAAGAGTAATAATTAAAAATTAATTAATTATATTTCTTTATATTTTTATTAGTAACATATATATAAATTTTCTCTTTTTTTTTGTATGTGACAGCTTTCACATAGAAAAGAAAATGGGTGCCGTACATACCATAGAAGTTTTCTCTCTTATTTATTTATTATATGATGAAAAAATATAGATACACAAGTTTTTCACTATTAAAATTTTGACACATACCACTTTCAAATAAATCGTATACTTAACATCATCAAACAAATCAATGTTTGTAATATGCGACCCTTCCCTGTCTATGTGTTAAGGTTTTCGCCAAATTTAAATTTTCTTTCACCATCACGTAAGAAAGAAAACTTTCGAGAATGATCACGCACTTCTTATACAAGTATATTGTTCTAAATTCTTATGTTGTTTCCGTCGAATATAATATTATAATGTAATCAGTGAAAATTTGAAACATCAAAATTTCGGCGCATGATCAAAAACAGAGGAAGGATCATCGTTCCCGAAGTTCGGTGACAGGATAATTACCATCGCCTCTGCTGTAGTTTAGCGATATGGAATCAACTCTTATTTGTGAATCATCTAAGTTCTTGCTAATCTTGTGATCATGTAGTATTTTTTTTTTCTCCCTTATAACTTTTTACTATGTAACTTCTGTGTTATTTAATGATCTCACGGGATAGGAAACTTTTATCTCCACCGTAAAATGATTTTAATTAGCAAACTATTGTACTGTAAAATAATTGTAATTACCATCTATGATCAGTGGGATGGGGGAGGGAGGAGGGTTACATTTGAGAAGGAAATTTTGAAAGAAGTAATGGTAACACAATCTTGGTGAAAACATTATCTGCAATCCCGTAATTGGGCTGCTCATTGCTAATATTTGATCTCCAAGACTTGTGCAATTTTGTTTAGTTGTGGCTGTAATATGACATGTTGTTTGGTAGTGTGAAACCAGCGGGAATATTGGACTGTATATGACGCTCGGCTCATGGATAATACCTCTGTCGAGAAAACCAGTCTCGCTGTCCTGCAGAAAGATAATATTAAATAAGCAAAATGGAAAGTGATTCATGTATATGACGACCAGGACATTTTTTTCAAATTAAAAAAGAAAAAAAACACTTGATCAGCTGTTTAGCTGTTGCCAAAGAAGCTACCTAGATAGGTGCCTGCACGTGTTGTCATGCCGTGTGTCCACCGCTTCCTTCCTTGCGCTCATTCCAAATGAAATGAATCTGCGAATTGAAATTGTGTGCCCCACTGTTCGTGACCACAACATATATATAGTACCTATATCTATCTATGTATCAAATTTTCAAATGTAATTATAGCAACATGAAATACATTTCCCACTCTTCAGTAGTATTATCATCAGCAGTATAAGCGCAGGAGTGAAAAGAGAAAAGATTAACTTGGTATTGTAATCACCAACAATCATCTCCTATATATCGAACTTCAAATGGAGATTGGTTTTCTGTACTGGTCAGCACAAGTTATGAGACAAGGGCAGGAAAATCATGTTGGAGAAGGGGAGCACGTGCAAATTCAGTCAAGAAAGACACGTTTGCACGTGCCCTGCTTCTCCAGCAGGACTCACCCATCCGACCCACCGTGGCAGCTGCACTATATGTATGTGAGGGAAGCAAGCTGAGGAAGAAGCTCATGCATTTATATGCTGCAAGTAGGGGAGAGAAAGAGAGAGAGAGAGAGATGAAGAGAAATAAAGAGATTGAGTCCGGAAGTAGGCATGCTTTAAAGAGGCATGCGAGCTAAAGAAGCAATCGAGATCTTCGCCCCCCGCATACACTGCTTGTTGCTTGGTTTTAAAGAGGGGCCATCAGCCATTGAGACTATAATATATATGGCACTTCCCTCGAGGCTATCTATAATTGCCATCTCGGGAATACGTGGACCCCGATAAAATAACTGTGTTTGGTTTGGAAATATATGTGTCCGTGAGGAGAATTTTTTTTTTAATATTCAAAGGATAGACGTATTTAATAAATAAAAAATAATTATTTATTTTTTAATAACCGTGAAAGCTTATAAAATCTCATATATTAAAATTTTAATTTGTAAAATTTTAAGATATTAAATATAATAAAATTAATAATTATTATTATTTATTTATCTCCATCTAACAAGGAAGATTAAAAAGAGGTGCAATAGTCAGCGTGTAAAAATTTCACGTATGTGAGAAGCACGTTCCAGGTGGAAAGTGTAACTTGGGAAACGACAGATAGAATTGACCCCCGAATTTGACACAGCGGACCCAGTGAATCTCATTCTTACCGGTTGAGCAACTGTTTGATTGAATAAACAAGATATCCACACTTGTCATTACGTATGTAAATTGTAAGCCTCGGACACTTATGCCGCCAAAAAATGAGACCAAACCCCCCATTCTCTTCAGCATTTTATAGGTTTTGCTTGTAGCAAGTTCCACTCGTTACTATCAAGGCAAATTTTCTTTGAAGAAATACAAATGACGAAACGGTTTTGCTCATGTTGTGTGTGTATTTATTTATTTATTACAGTCAGCATAAAATTATGGTGATTATGCAGGGGATAATTTTATGTAAAGTTGCACCTTTTAAGAATTCGATTATTTTTAATATTTTATATTTTTTACATTTTATCTTAATTCATTTATTTTTAAATTTGTTTAATGATAAAAATTTAGACCTTATAAGAAATTGAACTCTCCTACAATTACGCTTGAGCAAATATAATAGCTGCTCAAAATTGACAAAACGGTAATACGAACATGGAAAGTCAAAAGAAGATAAAGAGAAAGGCGAAAAAGAAACGATGGGGATGACAGATAGGAGGGTATATAGAGACTGATTCAGTTGTAATGATAGAGAAGGAGACCCAAGTCATGGGACAGTAGCAAATTAGTAAATGGGGGTTGCGTGTTAGACTTAGACGCTAGATTTTGGTTAAAGCGAGGGGTATAAAGAAAAGAATATGGAAGAGAGGGAGAAGGCTGTGCGCAACAGAGGGAATTCCAATGTAGATATCATTCCCCATATATGTTTAGTAATATTTTTTTTTTTTAATATTGATCCATGCCTCCCCTATCATTTATAATTATGATAAGTGATAAAATAGAGCGAAGGTAGCACTCTTCTTGGAATTGTTCAAAGACTGGTTCGAGTACAGTAACGAATAAAATGTGATTTAATGCAAAACGTATAGATTGTCTGAAATTCGATACAAGCACTTTCGAAAGGAGAATGCATCTTACTTTAATCTCTCATGGCATCTAATTATACAATTTTTAATGATAAAAATAATAATTTATTTGATCCACGAAAAATTATTATTATTTTTTGAAAGTATTACATAATAGCAAATGATACTCGGCATCTGAGTAAAATGTATAAGTCAATTCCGGAAGCAAGGATAGAATGCAAAACTCCCCATATGATAAAAGTAAAAGAAAAGCAAAAGATAGACGTAAATTAAAATTAAGAGTACTAGTCAAAGAGTAGAGTTAAATTAAAACTAGACCGCGGATATGTGTTATTTTTTATTATTTTTTTAAAAATATTATTTTATGAGATATATTATTTTATTATTAATATAATACAATTTTCGCTTGCTTTGAAAATAATAAATACTAAGTAGGTTACTTTTCAAAATTTTAACAAGCATTAAAATAAGAAATAAAATATAAACTGCATGATAAGTATTTATGAAATTAATGGATAGTAATAATTATAAATAAAATTGGAAATATATAACAAAAATAGGTAAAAAATTAATAAATATTTAATTCAATATGTTAATTAATAATCATTATCAAAAGATATTTGAATTAAAGATACTAAAATGCTTATATTATACAATTATGATGTGATATTGTAGTCTTTCTTGTTTAATTGTCAATTGTATAATAAGTAATTTTCAATAAAAGATATTAGAATCAATTCTATTGAATTATTAAGCACTAGAAACTTGCGTAAATTAAAACATAAGAGTTAGTATATAAGTGATATGTGATACCTAAAATTACCTAAAAATTTTTACTTTTCATTATATTTAAAGTTTAAATCTAAAATTTTGTGTGTATATATTAAGTAAATCACCCCTATTACTATTATCTTAAAATTTTAATAAATTTCTTATAATATACTAATTATTTCAATTAAGATTTATTATTTTTTATTTCTTACAACATACCTAAAATAGGTACTCTCTCTATTTCTTTTTATTTATTGTTTGGAGAAATAAATTAATTTCATTTTATTTGTCACTTTATAAATCCAATGAAGCACTAATAGCTTTTTTTTTTCCCTCAATTCTATCAATCTTATAGTAAACAAAAACAATGGAGAGATAATGAAAAAGAAAATAATAATAGACAGAGATAAATGATAATTTTAAAAAAGTACAAATAATTTTTTATATATTTGAGGTCATTTATTTATTTTTTAATTTTTGTGCACTAACCTTAAATGGTACTCCCTCCATCCTTTTTATGTGTATTTGGCATAATAAATAAGCTTTTATTTAATAAGTTTTATAAAGTAATTTATATCTTATAAGTTAATAAATTTTTAAATTTTTTGCAAATTTACTCCTTTTTTTTAATTAAATGAGACAACCTATATCCTAATAATGTAAATAAATATTTGATACATCCTTATTAATTCAATATAAATAAAAAATAAGTAAATAAATATGTGATAATATAAAATATAATTAATTAAATTATAATTTGTTATATTATTATTTGAATAATAAATAAAAAATATAATACCATAAATATAACTAATTAATTTTTTGGTGATTATATTTTCATTTTAAATATTTTGTTTACATTAAAAAATTTGATCTTAAAATAAATATGAATAATTTAATTGATATATTTATTTATATTAATATTTATTTTTATATTATTTTATATTTTTAACTAATTCAATAGTTTATTTTGCTAAATGCTTTTAATACAATCAAATAACTCATTAACTATTAGTTATAAGCTTTCAATTATTAGCGAACTGCATTAAATAAAAAAGTTATCTATTACTTTTGGAATTAGAAATTCTTTATTTTTTTTATTTATCATTTTAAAAATTTAATGAAATGTTACTTATTATTTTTTTTATTTTTCCCTTCTTTGTACTCTATACATTCATCATAAAATTTTTTGATGAATTTATTTCATCATATCTCTCTTTTCGCTTTTAACCACTTTAAACTTTGTAATTAAAATGATAAAGTGAATTTTAATTATCAAAGGAAAAGGTAATTTTGAAAAGTACATTAAAATTAATAACAATAAACTAACTTTTATAATATTTGTGAAACAATTGTAATCAACAAATAAAAAAGTACGAAAGGAGTAAAAATTGAGGATTATTAATAGTCAATAATAATTATAATTTTGAAATAAATAACTAACAATAATTATATTAATAATCAACATTAGTATAAAATTATAAGAATTTGGAAAAGTAATCACTAGGAATAATTAAAATTAAAATTAGGGAATATGTGATAAAAATAGGTAAAAAAATTGGAATATTAAATTTAATATGTTAATTAATAGTTATTGTTGAAAAATATTTGATTAAAAAATGGTAAAAACTGATTTGATGATATATAATTATTTCCGACCCTATTCAATTATTAAATGTATAATAAGTAATATCTCAATAATAACGTTAGTCAACTTCATAAGTCATTAGGTACTAAAAACGTAAAACTAAAGAGTAGGAAACGCCTGAAAACATGTTTATTATTCTAATCATCGTTTAAATGGGTAAGAAATTGAAAATTTTTAACGCTTAATAATAATTACAATTGTGAAATTAATAATCAATAAAATTTTATCAATGGTCAACTTTGGTATAGAACTATAAGTATTTTTTAAATTAATGATCAATACTAATTAAAAATGAAATTAGTGATCTGACAAAAATAGGTTAAAACATTAAGAAGTATTTAATTTTATGTATTAACGGATTGTATTGTTGAAAGATATATTTGGAATAAAGATGTTAAATTGGTATTAGACAACTATGATGTGAAATTTTTTTTTACCATTCTCAATCGTCAAATGTATAATGAGTTAAGTTATCTCTCAGTAAAAATGTCAGAGTCAACTCTATCGAAGAATTAAATGCCGACATAAAACTAAAGAATAGGAATCTACTAAAAGCACATTTGTTATTCCAATTAGGTAAAAAATTGAATAATATTATTAGATAATAAGAAGAGAAAAATATTCTGAACTCGTTTAAAGTATTGAAAATTTATACAGACCTTCCCTTTATTCTCAAAATCTAAACAAACATTCCCTCTATTTTTAAAATAAATAAATAAAAATATACAGACCTCCCTCAAAATTTTAAAAATTTACACAAACCTTCTTTTTATTTTCAAAACTGAAGGGGAGGCTTATGTAAGTTTTTAAAATTTTGAGGGTAATATGTATCTTTTTATTTATTTATTTTAAAAAAAATGAGAAGTTTGTGTAGATTTTAAAAATAGAGGGGAGGTTTGTATAAGTTTTGAAAATCAGAGGAGAGAACAGAGTAATTTTCTCTAATAAGAATTATATTTGTGAAATTAATAATTAGTAATAATTTTATTAAAGTTCAATATTAATGTATAATTATAAGTATTTTTGAAATTAATGGCCAACTATAATTGAAATTAAAATTGGAAAATATATGACAAAAATAGGTGAAAAATTGAAGAATTTAATGCGTTAATAGTCATCATTGAAAAATATTAAATAAAAACTGGTAAAAGCCAGCCTCATGATATGTGACTATTCTATTGTCAAATATCTTACAAGTAATCTCTCCGTAAGAAAATTAGAGTCAACTTCATCAAATTATTAAGTGGTGAAAAAGTAAACTAAAGAATAGGAAACTTCTTAAAACATGTTTATTAGTTCAATCATCATTTAAATAGGAAAGAAATTGAAAAATATTAATGTCTAGAAATGATTATGATTGTGAAATTAATGATCCGCATTTGTACATACTCCTTCTGTCCCTTTTTTTTTTTTCCTGTAACTCTCCTAAACAATTCTTTATTTCTTTTTATTCACCGCTTTAAAATCTAATAAAGCATTAATTATTAATTTTTATTAATTTTATCATTTTTTATCACAAATGGATGTTAAATTATTCTACACATTCATCATAAAAATTCTTAATAAATTTATTCTATCATCTTTCTTTCACTTTTAACTATCTTAAACATTGTAATTAGATTGATGAAGTGAATTTTGATTATTAGAGTAAATGAGAATTTTGAAAAATACAATAAAATCAAACACAATAAATTAACTTTTTTTAATTCTCAAAAAATAGTTTTAATCTACATATAAAAATAGATTCCCTCAAAGAAAAATTTGATTCATTTAAAGTGTGAGATATACTTTAAAGAGTAAAATAAATAATGACAATTATTCATAAGAGAGTTAAGGATTTGATAAATGATAAATCATGAAAAAAAATATTTTTTAAATTTGTAATTATATCCTCTCTCAATTTTCTCATATTATATACTTTATTCTCTAAATTATATTTTATATTTTAAAAAAGTCGAATCCTCCTAAAACATGTTTGTATAATAAGTAATACCTAAATAAAAAAAAATCAGAATTAACTTCATTAAATTATTAGGTATTAAAAACATAAAACTAAATAATAGGAAACTTTTTAAAAACATGTTTATTATTCCGATTAACGATTAAATAGGTAAAAAATTGAAGAACATTAACGCAAATCAAGAATTATATTTGTGAAATTATTGGTTAGCATTGCCACAAAATTATAAATATTTATAAAATTAATAGCAGGTAATAATTAACAGGAAAATGATGAATATCCCGAAACTTTGTTCCGAACAAACCGTCAAGTCCCAACCATGTTTTTATTATTAACATTCTTTGTTTTTCATTTTAAATGTTGGTATCACAATTGTTAAATATAGTTTCTATATTCTTTTTTAAAGTGAATTGGGTCCTATTTAGTTTATATTTTTTGAGTGATACAGCATGACTCTAATTAAAATTGAAATGGGGATATGTATGACAAAAGTAGGTAAAAAATTTGAGATTGTTTAGTTTAAGCCTAATTTATAAATTATAAGTTATCATTTTTTTAAATTTATCCTTAATTTTTTTATTAATTTATGATATCATAAAATATAGTTAATTTAATTTTAACAAAATTATATCTTTATTTTAAATTATAAATGTATAAAAATACATATGTAAATAAATATGTAATTTCATATAATATAATTCTGTTATAAATAATAATAAAATAAAAATTGTATAAGTAAACAAATGTTTAAGTTCAGAAAATATAGTTAATTAAATATTAGGTATTATATTTTTATTGTAAACATCTTAATTATATTAATATAATCTAATTTTTAAATAACTATAAATTACTTAAATTTATATATTTATTTATTTTAATATATCTTTTCATATCATTTTATAATTTCAATTAATTCAACAACTAATTTTATAAAATAGTTTTTATATAATTAATTCACTAACTAATTATTAATTATTAACTATTAACTATTAATTTATGATAAGCTATTAATCATTAATTATTAACAAATTTATCATCTATTAATTAATTTATTAGTTATTTGCATGAAATAAAGTATTAATATGTTAATTAAGTGTTACCATTAAAAGATATTTGAATGAAATAAAGTATTAATATGTTAATAAATATGAATTACTTAAATTTATATATTTCTTTCTTTTAATATATCTTTTTATATTATTTTATAATTTTAACTAGTTTATCAACTAATTTTATGAAATATTTTTTATATAATCAATTAACTAATCAATTATTAACTATTAACTTATAATAAGCAATCAATTATCAATTATCAATAAATTTATTAACTATTAATTAATTTATTAGTTATTTGCATAAAATAAAGTATTAATATGTTAATTAAGTGTAACCATTAAAAGATATTTAAATGAAAAATGTTAAAAATTGATCTCGGACGATTATAATTATAATTATAATTATAATTATAATATATGAGCATTCTTTACCCTGTTGAATTTTATTTTTTTGTATATTTCATATTCAATTGTCAAGTATATGGTTAGTAATCTCTGAATCAAAAATATCAAAGTTAATTTTATTAAAATATTAAATACCAAAAATATAATCGAGAGTCTTTGGTTAAAATAATATTTTTTGAAAGTTTCATACCTTTGTTTCTATTCAAAATCTGATCCATAATTCTTACTTGTATACATATGGTAGTTTAACTACTACTATTGTTTTCAAATAAAAAAATTAAATAAAAAAATAAAGCTAAAAAATTCAGAACTTGTTACAGCTGCTTATTTTAACCAACATTTAAATAAGTAAAAAATTAAAAATTATTAATAGCCTGTAGTAATTATATTAATGGTCAACATTAGTACGGAGTTATTAGGATTTACAGAATAATGGTAAATAATAACTAAATTTGAAATAGGGAAATGTGACAAAAATAAGCCAAAATATGGACAAATATTTAATTTAATGTAATAATCAACAGTCATCATTCAAAGATGTTTAAATAAAAAATGTTAAAAGTTAGTCTCAAATAATTATGATATGTAATTATTCTCTACTGTGTTCAATTATCAAATGTATAATTGGTAATCTCTTAATAAAAAATATTAAAATCAACTTCATCAAATAATTAAGCATCGAAACATAAAACTAAAATACATAAAATTCTTTACAATATATTTCTTATTCCGACTAACATTTAAATAGACAAAAAATAGAGGAATATTAATAGCCAATATTAATTATAATTGTAAAAATAATAATTAGAAATAATTATAATTGTATTTGTGGAATATAGGACAAAATTAGGTAAAAATTTTGAGGAATATTTATTTAATATATTAACTAATAATCATTATTAAAAGATATTTCTATGTAAAAGCTTATCCTAAACAATTATGATATGTCTAAATAAAGAATATCAGAGTCCACTCTGTTATATTATTGAGTATTGAAAATGTAAAATTAAAAAATATGATTTGTTACTACATATATTAATTATTCTAATCAGCATCTAGGTATGTGAGAAATAGAGGAATGTCGCTGGTCGGTAGTAATCATAATTGTAAAATTAATAATCAATAATAATTATAATTCAAATTGAGGAGTATTTTTATTCTATTTCATATAAATAGTTAATAAAATAATTACTAGCTAATAGTTGATCAATTGACTAATTTTACAAGAAATATTTACAAAATTAATTATTTAATTACTTGAAAATGTAAAATAATATAAAAATATAAATAAATATATAAATTAAATAATTTATTTTTTAAATATCAAAATATATTGACACAATCATGATGTTTAACAAATAAATAATCACTTAAAATTAAATTAATGATATTTTATGACTTTACATAATTTTTATTTAATTATTATTTAAAATAAAAATATAATTTATTAAATTTTATGATATGATATATTAATTTTTATTTAATTATTTAAACTAAAATTTTAGTATTATATTTTTATTTATTTACTTATTTAATTAAATTTTATTTATTTATTTAAAATAAGAACATAACTATTTATTAAAGGTATGATTTTTAAGTTAATAAAAAGTAAAATGATAAATTTAAAAAGCTACTAATTTGTGAACTATAAATTACTCAAAGTAATTTATTAAATTAAAATATATTTTTAATAAGTTATTATATGAAATATTTTTAAAAATTAGCTTATAACTTATTAACTTATCTATTAAGTTAACTTATTTATTGTGAAAAATAAAATCTTAATTTAATATGTTCACCAATAATCACTATTGAAAGATATTTAAGTATAAAATGCTATAATGTCATTCAGTTGATAGAAATAATATAGAAAGTGCATCTTCTCAAGAAATAGAAAATCTTTAAATTGTTTAGTTATCCATTAACTATTAAAATAGAGACAAATTATGAAAAGTTGCTTAATCACACTTTTCATAAGAATAACTCCTTATGTCATTTATAAGTAAAAATATAAAATTACTCCCACTTAATTTAACTAATGATTACTTGAACCTTATACTTTCATAATAAGTTTGAAAATTATAATAAATATGACATATTAATTATAAAATATAAATATAGTTTTTAATTATTAATTATGAAAAATATAACTATTTTATAATAATATAATAAATTAAACGTGTAATATATAAAATAAATAGTAAATATTATTTCATAAATATTAATTGTATATGTAATCATAAATATAATTATAATAGGAACTTAATTCTAAATAGAACTATATATAATATATTTATTATATTATTTTAAGTTTATCAACTTTTTATTTATTATTTTAATATTCCATAATAAAAATAAAAAGTTATTTTCATCTATTTTATATATATTTGATAGAACTATTATTTAACTATTTTTTATTCATTTAAATTATATTCTATTTTAATCATATCAAGATAATTATATATAACATAAGTCATTTTACTTTTTTATATAAATTTAATAAAATTACAAATTTAAAAAAATGATGAAAAAAGATATTATAAATATAATTTAAAAAGATAACGATAAACAATTAAGATTTAATGATATTTCTAGTTTTTATATTATAACTTTAAATAATATATTGGTCATTTAAATAATATTATCTACAAAGTTATGAGTTATAAGTTGAATCCATGGATGGCAATAAGAAAAGGTAAGAGTAAATTATATATTTCTTGTCCCATGTCCTATTCTTGGATACAAAATATTGCTTTATTCCGTACTCTATTTTCAAGGACAAAATTCTCTTCTCCCCTACACCCCATGAGATAACAAATTTTGCACAAATACTTTTGAAAAATAAAAAAAAATTAAGGTAAAAAACTTTCAAAATTAATTGTAAATATAGATAATGAAAAAGGCGAAAAGCCTAATAGATAAATAATGGTTAAGATTCCAAAAATTTTATTGATTAATGATTTTAAAAATTCAGTCGTTTCAATTATAAGTAGCACTTGTCCATCTCATCCGTAAAGATATAATGATACTTTTTATCTACCAAAAAATGTAATAGTAGCATCTACACGAGATGTCATTGATTTTATAAATAAATACATTTCATTTTTATTATTTGAGAAATTGAGAATCTATTATAATAGTGAGAGTTTATGTAAAGAGAATGAAACAATTAAATTGTGTGCGTGCACACCAAAATGCTTAAACATCTTCATTCTTTAGTATCTTAAATAATAAATTAGTTTTAAACATTGGTGTTTTGTGATGTTGTTGATAAATATCAACCAATCTTAAGGCTTTTATAATAGCATTAAACTAATAATTATTAAATTAACTAATCATGTTTTAAAAGCAGTAGTGATTTTAAGAAATGCCTTAGAGAGATATTATTTTTATTCCTAGAATATTTTTTATTCCTTTAGACCTAAGGTTGTTTATTAGATTTAAAAGGTATTAATTCCTAATAATAATTTATTTTATAATAACAATAAATAAAAGTTAATGGCAATTATGTTCTCAAGTTGATGCCTATGTCATGACCCGACTCTGATCATAATGGCAATCACGTTCTCATGTTGATGCTTATGTCATGACCTAAGCCTGATCATGATTGATATAGATTTCATTATTTGGTTTTCACCAACTTTAATATTATTTATATTAATTATATTCAACAAAAATTCTTTTATTTTCATGGTGACTTAAAGTTATACAACCTGTTTTACATACAACTCAATAACAACCTAAAGATACATATATAGATAAATAGTTAAAAACATCAAACACATAACTAACTTTGTCTATATCTCTAATCATTGAATTTGATTCCAAAAAGATTCCCAATTCAATCTTAACTATCAAGTTCTTTTAGGATTGTGTTAAACTCTCATATGAACTTCGCAACTTGATATTCTCAAGTTATACTTTAAAAATGTTAAAAAATGAAATGAGATTTATAATATCAATAAATGTATATCTATAAAAGCAAATATCATTAGTACGTGATTATAATTAATTCAAGCAGTAACATAGAATGACCTCTTGGTGATTTTTAGTACTCATACCCGACGACTTTAACTTATTCAGTAATCTAATAATTATACTCCCATATTTGTGTCCATACACATAATCACATACGCACAAATAATAAAACTCAAAAGAGGTTTTTCAAAATTTTGCCATCATTCAATTCAATTATGATATCAAAGAGAAGTCGATTTAACATTATAAGTAAAGTAAGGCTCCCCTTCAATTATATTATTTCACACACGTTAAGTGGTTTCCCTTTTATAACATCAATACATTATAATTAATCTAAGTAGTAACATAGAATTACCTCTAGATGGTTTCTAGTACTCATATCTGATGACTTTACCTTATTTAACAATTTAATAGTTATACTTCCATATTTATGTCTATATCCATAATTACGTACGCACAAATAATAGAATCCAAAAAAGGTTCTTCACAATTTCACCATCATTCAATTCAATTATGATATCAAAAAGAAGTCAATTTAACATTACAAATGAAATAGGGCTCCCCTTTAATTATATTGTTTCACACTCCACCATTCACACACTTTATTTTCGCACTAATTAAATCTTAAGAACTTAATCATGGCCAATCACATAATCACCAAAACATTAAATGGAAGTATTCAAGGATAGATAGAATTCCAATTCACACTTAAACAAAGAACCATATAATATATATATATATATATAATAAAATATGCATTCATATTTTGACTCTCAAGTTAATTTTATATCCTTCACAAGTTGTCCATTCTTATCCTACTAGGGTCTGCCTTATACCCTTCACAAGCTATTTATTGTAAATTTCTCATCTAGTTTTTACATTATTATTCCCATTACATTTTTTTATTTCAAATGTCACTCATAGAATAATTCAATGTAGATTCAATGTAGATTCATATATCTTACAAATTCAATGTAAATTCATATCCTACTAGGGTCTGCCTTAACTCTATATCTTACAAATTCAATGTAGATTCATTATAAATAGTTATTTCATTATCTTGGAGCAAATATTAACACATAATGATATTTATATAGCAATATTACCATACCCTCTTTGCATAGCCATAATATTCATTCATATTCCAAAACAGATCACACTATATTTTCAAATAATAATATAAGCTCAATTACAATACAAACTTTATCATTCACTATTTTAATCTCATCACAATTAGTTGACAAATAGTAATGGCACCACTATGTTTTCCTAACATGGTAAATCCACATTTACTTAAAAAATAACTACTACTTATCACATATATCATTTTCATATCATTCATGTATTGTTGCAAGGATAGTTTAATAATAATCTATACTACATGATTCTACCTTAAAGAACTCACACATGGACGTATATATATATATATATATATATATATATATATATATATATATATATATATATATATATATATATCATCAATAAGAATATAAACTATAATGTTTAAACAACATTTTATAAAAATATTAATTTAGGGTGAGATATATACTCACTTAATGATGTCTAACCACTTTTAGACATTATAGGACATCCATGATAATCTTTCATTTCCTTCTTTTTTCACTATTTATAATGATAAATTATAAATGTGAGAGCATTACTTATCTTATTTTTAAATATTCTAATTCTAAGATTAAATCATAACATAACAAATTATTCTAGACCATCGACTTCTTACGTTTCTCCAATGTTAACCTTTAAAAACTAAAATTTTTCTTTACGTAGTAATTTATTTGGAATTGAGTTTATACAAATAAAATATTAAAATGTGAGGCTTTTAATAAACTTTATTCAAATCACTCTACCATTTTATAATATAATTCTCTTATATCTTCAAAATTATTATAAAGAAATTGTAGATTTTCACAAACGAGGACTTTTTGAGTTAAGTGTAAAATAATTAAAATATTAAAACTTTATAATTTAGGAAAATATAAATTATATTATATTTTTATTTTTAACAATTTAAACTCCATTTAAAAAAATCAAATAACACATTTTAAATATTTTGTTAAATCAAGCTTTGAGCACTGAAAATATTAGACTTTTAAGATACCAAAGTACTATAAAGATATTACTAGAGCATCCAATTTTTGTCTTATCATTTCTATATCAAGTAAAAAAGATATGATAAGTTTTTCTAAATCAAACATAAAACAATTGAATTATTCGAACTTTATATTATAAAAATATTATATTCACATCATTTTACAAAGACATACATTTGGTTTATAATATTATTATATTTCTCATATTTGGCTCCAAGCTATTTTTATCACCTTGGTAAGTCACATTATCATATATATATACATATCACATAAATTTGATATTCATAGTATTTCGATCTCAATTTAGTCACAATATAAGATAATCAATTTATTATTGTAATCTTCGTTATTCACAATACCATAACTTTAAATAAACTCATGTTTGGATACGAGCACTCCTAATTATCAAGCAATAGTTCCACACTTTTCATGCATGGTTACAAGTGAAGCACATTCATAATCATGATGTTAATTAAAGCATATATTCATCATAACTAAGTAATAACCCACACGACACCTTCATTGCATTATTTATAAAAAGTTAATCAATAGTAATTAATAAGAAACAAATGGTGCTTTGGAAGCACCATTACACATTACAATTTTTATTATGATAAGAAATAGCTAAAATCACGAGTTTTTCATACTCATTTATATTGAGGTATACATTTACACATGTTTAGTCTCTTGATTTTGCAATATTTTACCCTGGTATGTAGAATAAATAGAGTGTAAAAAAATTAAGTAGAAAAGTTTCTAAGATAGATATACGCTCACTTGAGAAAGTCCATTTGCTTCAAGGATCTCAAAGTATTCCATTTTCATCCTTTTTTCCTTTTTCCTACTTCATAATTTATGAGAATAATTTATAAATATTAATATTACTCATTTCGTGATCATCCCATTATGTACTTATCATATAAATATTGTAAACTACTTATCTTTGATGTTTAAAGATCAAATACCCTATGTTGGACCCTTATAAATTATGAAAATACAAAATAAGTTAGGTTTAGTTAACTGTAAGGTCACCATAATTGTGACCTTTGAATGATGTCTTATGAATGATTCAAAAGTTATGAATAGATTATTTGTAAAACTCGTTTCATGTGAAAGAAGATTCAATTAGCTTTCTATAGATAACTTATTACCTAAATCGGTTAAGATTTGAAAATGTTATTCCTTTTAGAAGATAGATATAAAAAGTATATTTTTTGAAATTATGAGTTTTTTTTACCTTTATCCACTATTTTGATGATATTTCAAAATATACATAAAATTCTGATTTAAAATCAATTTCATTTAAAAGTATACTCAATTTTTCTAAAATAATAGGTAATTTGTTTAAAACAAATACAAGACAAAGAAGTGATCCTTCTTTAAAATTGGCATAAAAATTTTGGGTCTATAAATCAATTAACTAATTGATTCGCTAGCCTAATTTTACTTCCAGGCCCTCATAATCAATTAATCACTCGATTCACACATGAAAATATTAATTTTTTGCAAAAATTTCACTGTTTAACCAATCTTAAATGCCCTCTAAATATATATTTATATACTAAACCTTAATATAATCATTAATATACCTATTAACATCTTATATCACCACTCCTCATCATTTATTACTCTCAACACATCAAATCAAATATAATTCAAGCAAAATCACAAAATAACTCATTTTTCATCAATATCATCATATAACCATAAAATATATCGATTTAGCTAGATTATTTACTTATCTTGCATAGAAGAGAATGTTAGAAAGTTAGTTTGAAAATCTTTCAACCCTAATCACGTCAAAATTCATGGATTCTAGAGTTAGGCTTTACAATTCCTAACAAAACCAAATAGCTTCAAATCACTTCATTAATTAAGAAGAAATATGAATGATTCTTGATAAAAATGATGTTCTTACCTCGATTTAATGGAGAAATTAAGAAGAATGGAGGTTTTCCTTACTTGATTGATGGAGTAAAGTAGAGATTGTATAGAGAAAGTTGAGAGAAGTTAAGAAATGTGAAAATGAGAAAGAGGTTAGGGCTTAGGGGCTAAAATAGAGAAAATAGGAGCTTAAGGGCATTATTGAAAATTTTCTTTTAAACCTCTTCTGTACTTATATATTCACTTATATCGATACAAAGTTTTATACTTCATAATTCTAACATATTTTTCTCATCAATATTTCACCAAATTCATATTCATATAGTCTTAATTTTATTAGCTTTATTTTATTCCATATTTCACATATAAAATTTTAAACTTAACCGAATTTACCGATTACTTTAAGTATTCTTTCTCATAATTTTTTTTCTAATTTACTATAATTTAAGGAGGGTGTTATAGTTTATCTCCTTCTATTTATTAAATATACTCATTTGATCCACTTATAGACCAATCCATAGGAATATGCCGATTTTTAAAGACTTCCTAAACGAGAGTTTGAGTCTTAAAATTTGCAAATTGCGGACTAGGTTCAATAACTATTTATTTTATTTTTTTTATCAAAAAATATTTTTAAATATTTAAACAAATTTAAGTCTAAAATAATAATTATAAATTCAAAAAACATATATTTAGTGCATTATTAGTTCAAATTAATAATTAATGGATAAATAAGTAATAAAAATTATTTAATTTTAAAATTATTAATTTAGGTATAAAATATTAACTTAAAAATACTTTATTTAGGTTAGGTTGGATTAAATAATAAAGAATTTAGTTTATGTGTGAGTATTCGATTGATTAGGTAAAGATTTATATAATGTGTTAACTTAGGTTAAAAGTGAAAATATAAAGAAGAAGAAGAAGAAGAATTCAAGCCCATTAGCAAATCATTCAGTTTGCTTTATGCAAACCACAAATCCAACAAATTGAACAAATTTAAATATGCATTTAAATGGATTCACATTTCACTGAGTCCTAATTCACGTTTTTTTTTTTGGGTTTACAGATCTAAATCTATTTCAATGGCTCTATATCTATTTAATTTAATATTCAATCATAATCAATTATACGTTGCAATTTGGAGGAAAAAGGATTGAAAACTTTAATTTATGACTGTGATGGATCTACAAATACAACAACAAATGCTATTTTTAAAGAAATATATCAAAGTTTCTAACCAGATATAAAAGATTTTCACTGTAAATTATAACTGTTCTGAGTGTTTGCTATATATCCATGTACATTACATCATATGACCGTCATTTTTTTTTAATTCTTTTTAACATTTGTGATTGACAATTTTTATAATAATCTGATGCAAACGGTGACTAAAATTATTACATTAAAAAGAAAATGTTAAAATTGAAATACATATGAAGTATGAATATTTGATAAATTATTTCTTACGACATTATTTATAATTTCACTTTGCTTCAGCTTTGCCCAATGTAATTTTTGGAAAATTGAGAACGAATGTTCTCATAGCTAACGGATTGATATTTTCAATAAAAACACATTATTCCTTTTTATTTATTTTTCTTTAATACAACATGTATTACACTATCTCTATTGGCATGAGTTTCCCACTAGTTTTGGATGGGAAGGAGGAAATGGAAAACCTGAGAAAAGATTGCTTCTTTTCCTTTGTCTTTTTCATTAACCCATGAACGGAGGCCTCCCTGCTATTAGGAGCCCAATAATAGGGCCTGAGAAAGGCAGACAGAAGCCCAGTTATTAGCTCTTTTTTTTTTTGGGTAAAATGTTGTTAGATCGTATTGTGATTTGTTGTCCTTTGGATCCGACGTTTGATGAACGCCTATATTTTGTTAAAAAAAAGTTTTTATTTTATTTTTAAATATTTTTTTAGTAATAAGTTAAAAAAGTTTTATTTAATTCATTTTGTGTATTATTTTTATTTTAATTCCATTTATATCATTGTGAAACATATAAAATTTATCAAAATTTTTTATTAAAATTTATTTTATTTAGTATAAAATACATGTTAGATTAAAAATTTTACTTTCATTAAAATATTTTATTTATTATGATACGATTAGCAAGTTTTTTTTATAATCCAATGCAGGAGGTGATTAAAATTGTTAGATTAAAAAGAAAATGTTAAAATTGAAATACATATAAAATATGAATATTTGATAAATTATTTTTTGCCACATTATTTATAATTCTACTTCGATTCAACTTTGCACAATGTAGCTTTTGAAAAATTGAGAACGAATGCTCTCATAACTAACGAATTGATATTTTAGAATTATTTACATGAATTTTCTTATGCTTTAAACATTATTCCTTTTTATTTATCTTTTTTTCTTTAATACAACATATACATCACTAGCTCATTTAGCATGAGTTTCCTGCTTGTTTTGGATAGAAGGGAGGAAATGGAAAACTTGAGAAAAGAGGCCAATTCTACGGTACCCCGGTGGTTTCAAACCCGGGGTGACGTGGTGCATTGTGGATCATTAGATGAGATTACCAAAATTCTTAATAATCTTATCCAATGACTTGCATTGTACCACGTCACCCCGGGTTTAAAATCCCTCGAGGTACCGTAGCAAGCACCGAGAAAAGATTATTCCTTTTCCTTTTTCTTTTTCATTAACCCATGAAGGTAGGGCCTGAGAAAAGCAGACCGAGGCCCAGTTGTTAGATCGCATTGTGATTTTCTGTTGCCCTTTGGATCCGACATTTGATGAGCGCCTATGTTTTGTCAAAAACAAGATTTTATTTTATTTTTAAATAATTTTTTTTGTAATGTTTGAATTGAAGCTAAAAAAGGTTTTATTTAATTCATTTTATATATTATTTTTATTATTATTTCATTTATATCATCGTGAAATACATGGAATTTATTAAAAATTTTCATTAAAATTTATTTTATTTAGTGAAAGATAATGTTAGATTAAAAATGTTACTTTTATTAAAATAATTTATTTATTATGATACGGTTAAAGTTTAAATTTCAATTGTATACCTTTTTGAATACGATTCAAATTGGAAAATATTTAGAAATAAATAAAAATATTATTAGCATAAAAAATTAAAATAAAATGACTCTAATTTTAATAAATTAATTTCAAAATAGCATTTGTATTCACCACCGGGACAATAACTCCGCTTGACTGTTAGCGATATTGCGCCCTAGGTGGGGCATTTTGGGCTGCTATCATGGCCCCGGGCCCTCCCTTGATTAAAAAATAAAAATTATGAATTTTGTCTTTGGGTATCTGCTCGCATTATTGGTGTTCTTTTGCGTTCCAATTAGATTTTTGATTTTACTCGTAGATCCTTTCTTCTGGATCTTTCCCTTTATCTTTTGTCATTTCCGGTGGCAAATTACATAATTCTTATTGTGTAATCCAATCTACAATTTTTAATTAAAAAAATTTTGATTTATTGTTCTAAAATTTACTTCATCATTTTCTCGGGAAAAAGGTGAGGATCTTCCATCCTAACATTTGACTCCCGGATTTTTGTTAGGACGTTGGCGAATAAATTGAAGAGTCACTTTGCAGGGGTTGAAGGTAAATTACGTTTACGCCAAATTATTCATTCATCTCGATGCGTTGTTGGGAGCAGTTCGAATACAATAAGACGGGAAATATATTCACTCCGACAAAAAAAAAAAAAAAAAGGATACTAAATGTAACAATGGAAGGTTGAAACTGCTCTTGGAAATATTGATATTATTTAATATTTAAATTTAGTAATTATCAACTTATGAGTACATTTGATTTTTTAGTTCAAAGTAGAATAATTGAATATAAATTCTATGATAGAAAAGTTTTATGACCTAATTTAATTATTATGTATTTCCCACTTTTATACCAAAGACTAGATTGTATTATCGTTCCATCATAATCAGAAAAATTAGTGAGGATTATTACAGGGAATGTGACCCCTTCATATTATATTTGTTTGTGTTTATTTCAAGAGGTACTTAGCATCTATTTGTTTGTGAAATTATAAATATTTCGATTAATCACAAAAAATTTTCAGGAATTGGCTTTTTGGAAACACATCAGGTTAGAGACAATTCCTTATTCATCTTTTTTCACTCTTTTTATATGCATTGAATTTTACTACTTATAAATTATGATTTGATACATAATTGGAATGTGAAAAATTCTCTTGATTTTGTAAACTACTTAACAAATGCTACATCGAACTTCGAAATTATGATAAAATCAATAAATTTATTTTTTGAATTGTAAGATGATGATAAAATGTTATTTGAATCATATATATTTATAATTATAATCTTATTTTTGAATAATAGTCCATAAATATAATTTTATTTGTATAAATAATTGCATCTTTAAATAATATAATAAAAGGATGATTTATATGTATTAACTATTGTTATTTAACAATAAAATTATAATATATAATTTGAAAATTATTTTATAATTTTTTTTAATTTTAGGATAAGTCAATTAACTTTGTCTAAAAATAGTACACATTATAAATTGCTTTGTATCCATAAACTGCTAAAAGTTCAAAGTCAAATTGCATTGTATCCATAAACTGCTAAAAGTTCAAAGTCAAATGTAAAGCTTTTATTTATTTTTTATTTTTTATTTTTATTAAAATAAAACTTTATTATTTGTTTGTCTAAATTTTTGAAATATATGTTATTAATATTAAACATATAAATTTATTAATTTTAAGATTAAAAATTATTTTAAAATATATAATTTATAATATAATAAAATTGTAATTTTAATATACATGCACATTTATATGTTAATTAATTAATTAATTTTATATTACTTGTTATATATTAACATGTCAAAAGGCTAACTTAATAACTTATTAGTTTTAATTTTTTATTGGATCAAATAAATTAGTTTCGGTTTCAATGTCTCGTTAAGTTAGATCATTGTTACCACTTTTTATACCAATTTCAATACTGATCAAATGAAATTATATTAATTTTATGTCAATTTATTAAATCTAATTTATTTTGACGCATTCATTAATTAATAGCTATCTATTTTGACTAGACTCATGCACGGATTACTAGGAAAATAATATAGGATTGTACTTTTTATTTACAATACAAATATTCAATAAAGTATTTTCTCTTATTTGAGTCTTGATTATATGAAATAAGTTAGTCCTGATTTGATTATATAAATTAATTTTTATTAATATAATTATATTATAAAAAATAATTATATTTAATTATTTTTAATATAAATAATATTTATGTTTAAATGTTTAATATATCTATTTAAATATATATTTTTAAATAAAAATTATTTTTTATTTAAAATAATAATAAAAATAAAAATAATTAAAATTTTAAACTGAATTTTGAGTTATTATAATTTTAATTAAATTATGTTGAATTAAAATTTTTAAAAATTAAACAGGTCAAACTTAAATTATTATATTTTATATATGAACAATCTGACCTGAAACTCCATGATCCAACGACCCGCATTTTGTCGAAAGTCTGTTTCCGTCCCAGGAGATACAAGGGGAGAAAAATAGATACACGAGAGCAGCTAGGATAATCAAGAAATTAAGGCTTTGTTTGGTAGGAGGGAAAGAAAATTTTATATTTTTTAATTTTTTTTTATTTGATAGATGAGAAAAGAGAAAAGAAAGAAAATAAAAAGATAAAATATATAATTATTATTTTCTTAAATTTTCAAATTCTGTTATTTTTTCTTTCTTAATTTCCTTCCAATTCAAATTTTAAAAAATTTCTCTTCTTTCTCCCTCATTTTCCCCTCTACCAAAGAAGCCGTAAGAGAAAAGCAACTGAAACAAGTACTCCTTCATTTATGTATGGTTTATTTTGGTAGGAAACGATTATCTTATAAATATAATTATAGATTATTAGAATAATAAGAAAATATTGTATACATTTATTATGAAACATGGAAAGTTCTGTAAAATATAATTCTTTTTTCAAATTATTTTATAATTATCACTCCTTCATTTATGTATTAATAAATGAGATTTTTTTAAAAGAAATAAAAACAGCCTCGCTCACTTGCCTCTTTTAATGTGCGTTAATTGGTTTAATACATAAATATATTTAGTGCAAATAAATACATGAGTTAGAATTTCTCTTTAACAGTAGGAGTAGGTAGTGTAGCTTCCTAAAGTTTCTAAAATTTTATATTAATATTTTGTAATTGTAATTCTGTAAAAATTTTGTTAATTTTTTTACATAAATTATTTGACCCTCTAAATTTTTTTTATTCCTTCAAATTTTAATTACAGATCCCTTATTAATAGAAATAATAATCCAATTAATATATACAAAATTTTGAATTTAAATTTAAAAAATGAGAAAAATAAAATCATTAAAATAACATCAAATAAAATTATAGTATACAAGAAGTTTATTTGCTCTAAGAAGTCAATTGATTTATAATAAAAACATGAAAAATCCTATTTGTTGAGAAATAAAAAAGAGGTAGATTGTTTGATCGGTTACTATCTAATAAATTGAGAAATAGAATTTATTAGAAAATTTTACTAAGAAATTTTATTTTTCATATAATACGAAAAGTTACTTATTTATCTTTCTTTTAGGTAAATTTTATTTTTTATATTTTTTTAGATACAAAAATAAACTCATCCACATTAAATTTATTAATTTTTATTATTATAATATTATTGAAGATATAATAATTATTTTGTTAAATTTTTTAAAAAAAATTAAAATTGAACTAAATAAAATATAAAAAAATATCTTATAAGAAGTGTTTTTTCTTAATATTAATCAAATAAGTTGGAATACTTTTCAAAAAATTTATATAATAAGTTACTTGTTAAAAAGTTTAATTTTAACTGTTTTGAATAACTTCTAAATATGTTTATGTATTAAAATAATTAAAAAGGAAACATGACATTAACCGGAGGTGAAATATTATATTAAAATAAAATTCTAATTGATTTAGGATCCGCGGATATAGATAATGTAGCTAGCAACCTCTGCACCAAGACGGCCTTCAACTGGAAAGGGACCCTGAATAGCAAATAACAATTAATCGGCAGCTCTGTATTCGCGTCAAGTTAACCTGCGTTCTAGCCCATTCTGGAATGCCAGCTTAGGTGTAATCGTTGCGATTATTTTTTTTTTCTGTAAATCAAATGATTAGCTGTAATTGTTGTCACTTATAATTTTATGATTTGTGTGACCTTAATCTTATCGCCTGACCATTTGACCAATAATCACGTCCATTTAGAAAAAATGAAAAAAAGTGTTGAAATTTTGTCTTACCGATTTTGGCCCCGATTCCTCTTCCGTCAACATTGTGGATAAATCGGGGCTTAGACTTTGTCCCAATTCTTTAAGACATTGGAGATTGCCAATTTGACATCGATCAAATTTTAAGGACAGAGCTTTGTAGACTTTGATAGCATGTCTCTCAGCGCCTAGCGAGAAGGCCGAAAAGAGTGCTTTTATTTTGGCTTATATGTAATTTAGTTGCTCCTAAATTATAAATATAAATCATATTATTTTAACTCCTTAATTTATAATAATTTAATTTTAATTTTTTAATATTTAATTAATATAATTTTAATTTCTAAATCTTATTTTTATTTATTATTTTCTTCATATTAATCCAAAATGACTTATATATAAATATAAGAGAAAATTTTTGTATGAACATTAAAAATCCTGAATAAAATTAAAAGATCGTATATAAAAATTTTGAATCTTTTCTGGGCTTTATTATTTTTTAATTTTAAACAATGTGATTCATATTAAAAATAAGAGAATCAAAATTATATTAATCATATATTTAAAATAATTAAAATATAAAATTATTTTTATTAATTTTTTAAATTTATTAAATTATATTAAAAAAATCTTATTTCTCTATATAGAAATAAGAAAATAATATAAAAAAAAGTTATTCATCATCAAATTTATTATATTTAATATTAAATATAATAATTATTTTTTATTTTCATAATTTATAATTATATTCTTTTAAAAAAATATATTCCCAATCGAAGCAAACATATCAAAATTATTCGCACGTTCCAAAGGTGGAGAACAAAATAGCGTGAATTGTCGTAATAGCTCAGCACGTGACTTCGGTGATTCACTTTTGTAACTGTAACAAAGTCGAAGGGCCATTCATCCAATTTGGATACAGAGCTAGGGGTATCCTCGAACTAATCCCCGTCGGAAAAGGGCTGATCACGTGATTATCTGTCCCACATGCACGCAATGTCACGTGCCAGACTTGATCTAAAAAATCCCGAGTTTTCGGGGGCCCACGTGTGAGGCCAACCTTATCTCTGCGTGCACAACCATCCAAAGGCCACGTCATGACGTCCCATTTTTAATGCAATCAACGGTGAAGATCCCTCCTGACCCCACACCACTTGTTCGACCATTAACGCCTCATCCTCGTTAAATTAGCCTCCAATATTGCATTGCTGTCTCTCCTATTCCGGAATCTGGTCACTGAACGCTGTTGCACTGGATCTGCTAAATTGCGCTTGATCCTGCTACTATGGGCTTACTCGACCAGTTGTGGGATGACACCCTTGCTGGCCCTCGGCCGGAGAACGGCCTCGGAAAGCTTCGCAAGCAACAATCCTTCAGTTTCCGATCTACCTCCGGCAAGGGTACGCCAACTCTCTGCCATCGTCAGCCGGCCTTGGACTTTTTCCACCCTAGTTATAAGTTTCATCAAGCATATTTGTCATGTGAATCATGAGAACGTGAATGAGAATTATGAATCAAGGCTGAATTATTATAATTTAACCGCTCTAATTTGCCCATCTTAAAATTGTAGATCAGGATCTGGAAACAAAGATGCGATCTTTAAAATCTCTAATTAAAACAATCTTTAGGATATTGGAGGAATGTAAAATTAAATGATCTAACCGATGCAGGAAGGTCTTCATTTGTTTATAGCTATGAGCTTCGGAAACATCCTTAAGCGTTTCCTTTTTATTTTATGAATTATTGAAGGTTGATATTTAATTTTTGTCGTGTTATTTATTTCATCAGAATCCGATGGCGGGAGCATGAGAACGTACGGTGACGATTCGGCGGAGGAGGCGATGAGAGTTACTCGTAGTATCACGATCGTGAAACCGCCCGGATACCAAAGTGGATCGCCGCCTGTATCGCCTGCCGGGTCCACTACTCCAGTATCTCCATTTTCCGGTAAGGTTTGTCATTTTCTATTCTAAGTAAAAGGTCTAATAAGACTTAGATTTGCCTGTGCATAACCATGCAACTCCACGGAGGAGCGCGGAATGGAGCTGCCGTTCCTGCTGCCTGGGGCTCCAGGGAAAGTGGAGCCTTTTTATTTTTGTCGCGAAGGCTCTGAATTATTGCGGGGGTACTTTTGTCTTTCTGTGCCGGCTGCTATTTGTTATTGGATGATAATAAAGTAATGTTTAAGTAATGTTTGGTGGATGTAGTTACGACGTTTTGTCTTGTTGCGTGACGGTCACAGTGTGCTTATCCACTGACATCCACAATTATTTGTGTCGTGTGCGAATAATTCATTTCCCCAAGGGACATCTGACATCTCTGATTTAAGAACGGGTTTACTTTTAAGTGTTATTTTATCTTGGATGTGATTGGCGTCCTTAATCGAGTTTACCATTGTATTAGAAGCAAAAACTCCAATTTTTTATGGCCAAGGCTAACAATAGCCCAAAAAAAATGTAAATAAATATTAATTTTTAATTAATTAAATTTGATGTTTGATATATATTTTTAGTAATATAATAAATGAAAAATATTTATTTTAATATTATTATATTATTATATATATAAAATATTAAATTTAATTTGTTCAAGATTAATAATTAATGTTTATCCATAATAATTTTAGAGATTGTTATTAGTATTTGTCTTTGCAATGGGGTTATCATTTGAGATCATTTAGCTCACATACATTTCAAAACATGGTTGACAGTATTCAAATGTTTAATTGACGTGTAAATTAATAATTTTTGGCACTAATAAATGAAACTATTATGAAATGAAGCTGATGAGTACAGTGATATATAATGTGTAGGAGGGGGTAGAGAGTCGTTCAGGTTTCGAAGAAGGTCGACATCAGATGCGTATGAGAAGGCAGGACAGAAGAGACCAAGCCCTTCTTCTCCTTTCGATGTCTGAGAAATAAGCCATGTACCTTCTCCCTCATCTCATCTCAGCGACTGTCTCCATTTTTGTTTAACTATCATATATATGTGTATGAGGATGTATACATATTGTATGTGTGTAAAAGCTGAGATTGTGCGTTTTAGAATTTCCCAGATTTAGGTCAGTTGGTATGTCGTTTGAATTGCAATGGTTCTTAAGGTGTTTATTTTGTATAATGGGGGTAGCAGTGTCAAGTGTGTGCATCTTTCAAGTATGTATATAAAGCCTTTCTCTTGTTCGAGACTTGTAATTTTTGTTGGCTGAATAAGATCCATAGTCTCTCCTGCGCCGCTGAGATATGTATTGGATTTTGAGTTTCTTATTATCTGTAAGCTTAGTGTGAGAATCGCTTTGTACTATATTTAGTTCATTGCCCACGCAAAATGACCAGTTCACACCCATTGTCCATTAATATACGAGGACCCATAACGATGGCAGCCGGCCCTCTAAAAGTCAGGTTGTTGAACATGAATGAAGTTAGTTTCCAGGCTCGCTTTTCAGTATTGTTCGTAGGACAGATATCGACGAGAACGAGAAACATGGCATTCTCGTATTCCTAATCTAACTTGGATTAATTTCAGCCACGAAAATACATGTAAATAACAATTAAAAAATTATTGCATCGCGGATTAATAGGTGATAGTAACATATACTTGTGTGACGGATGCGGTAGCTTCCTAATCAAAATCATGGAACGTATATTTCACATTCTTTTGACAGATATGCTGGCTTTTTTCGAACTCTCTTGTAACCCGATTAGAATAGGTATTAGGAGTCACAGATCCGTAAATTACGAATGAATGTTATTGAAGCATATCCATATACCGAATTGCAAAAGTCTCGCTCTACAAGTCACTAGACATAATAGGTAAAAAATGAACAATTTTGAATTTGGGGTTATATGATCCATATGATCCATTTCATAGCATGTAGTCAGGGTATGAAGTTGTTGTCAGCAAGTGCTTATAAATCTTATCCATGCATGATTATTTTAGTATTCAATGTACAATTACGCATATCATCACAAAATATCATGGTTAAATTTGAATGTGAGGGAATTATCTTTAATTAGATAACATCTAATGTTTATGAATATTTAGATTGATTGTCTCATGTTTTACTTAAATCTAAAAATTTTCAAATGGATTCACTTCTATCACAACTTTTCCTTAATCATAATAAGCATCGAACTTGACTATTCAATTTTGACTAGTTCATTTAATTTCTTTTATTAATATACTTAAACATATATGAAATTAATTAAGGAAGATAACAAAATGATAAAAAGGATAATGAGATTTCATTCATAAAAATATTTCATAATAAAGAACAGTTAAATATGCTTATAATCTACTCTAATTTGGGAGTAACTTAGTCCAATTAACTCAAGTTAAGAGAAGTTTATATCATTCAACCTATTTTCCCATGTGACCTAGGGCCTAAAATATCTATCTAAAATTAAATTTTTTATTGTTGCCCATAGTCATAACAAAGAACTCTTAATAGTTCAGCTTTAAGGTAGTGGTGGTGGAAATTCAACTTGTAAATCAATAAAATAAAAATATAGAAGAGTAAATCTTGGATTTAATGAGTAAATATTCTAGTGCTAATATTTCAATAAAAATAAAAGGATATGAATTTTTACCTACCAATCAAATTTACTTTCTTTTGATCATAGATATTCATATTAAATAATGCTAAACTTAGTCATTAGAGGTATGGTATATTATTAATCAAAATTATTGAAGAATAATAAAATCATAACTTACAACTTCATTTAATTCGAATCTCCTAACTCAACATACAAAATATTGAGTCACAGTATTATTAAACAAGAGGTATCGATTTAATAACATTTTAGGAGTAATCAATGCATAAAAAGGTAAGTAAACCATTTTATGACTCCTAGTCATCCATATTTCTTCATAAATTTATTCTTCTCCCTTTAAGGCCAACCTCATTCTTTCATAAGCATTTTTTAGAATTTGGTTTGATTCACAAGTATCATCCATGCATCAAAATTAATTCCTCAATTATTAGCACATATTAAGTTCATTCATCATAATTTAATGTAATTTATATCATATTTCATAAGCCAACACTCTGATGCCTTCTTATATAGTCACACACTAACTATTTACCATCATGCTAATGCATAAAACTTGTATTTTAATGTTACACCTTCCTTATAATTTTAAAATTCTATATTAAGAAAATATCTTACCAATAATAAATACAAAAAATTGAGTGAGAATGGATGGATTGTAATAAGAAAACATAAATGAGATATTAAGTGAAGTAAGTAATTAATTGATTGAATGAGATTAGAAAGAGAAACTTTTCCAATTTCTTATCTCCTTGTAGTAAATCCTTAGCTCTTCCCTTTCATCTCCTTTTCCTTCTCCTTTTTCTTAATCTTCTCACCAATCAAGCAAGGAAGCATTGATCCTTATCAATTTCTTCACACAATTTAGGTAAGAACATCAAAATCTTCCTTTATGCTAAATTTTTCTTTGATTTTCCACTTGAATTTAAAGAAATTCAAGCATTTAGCTTAAAGAAGGAATATGAATCCTAACCCCTAATTTCATGATTTTAAATAATTAGGAGTATCTATTTTTAATCTTAATCTCCCAAGATCTCTTACATACTAGATAAGTAAGCATCCTAACCTTATTTTAAATACTTAATTAAAATTGTTAGTTCATAATATTTTAGGTTTTAAGCATTTTTGTAATAAATGTGATAATTTGTAATGTTTGAGTTGATTTAATGTTATAAATATCTTAAATGAAGTATTAAATGCATGTATTAAAGGTTGGATAGTGATTTAATGAGCAATAAATGAGTTAAGATGCATTTATGGCAATATAAATAGTGTTTTCAAAGTTAAGATTTATAAAAAGGCAAGCAATAATCAATTATAGCCTAAGAAGTTACTCTTGAGAATGTTGTAAGTAATTATTAAAGAAAGATTTAGCCTTTGGAAAGCTGTAATTAACTTTTGCTAAAAGGGCTTACTCTCTAAATGATCATGGTCGATTTCATAGTTGATTACTTGAAATGAACTTCGCCTCGGAAGCCCATACTTGACTATGACTTGCCTTTCTACAAGCTCATAGTCAACAATGGATGGATTTCTAGTGACTCTTGTAGTTAAGTACATAATCAACTACACTTAGAGTAATAGTTTTTAGGGTTGTCAGTAATTCAATATGTAGTCAACTTTGATCCCCTATTTCCTTGATAATGATTTCCTAAGCCAATGTTTTGATATAAAATGAGTACACAATAGTGAGATATACATGTTCAAGCATATGTGTTATAATATTTGAGCAATATGACTATGCCATAAAGTGTGGTGAATGATATATACATCATTAATGATATGTTGATGATAGAACTTGATATGATTGTCCTGTTCTTTATGATTAAAGTGATATTGATTAAGTATAATATGTGATATAAAAGAGAAAGCATGAAAGAGAGGCATTGATGAGAATTACAAATTAAATTAGATCTAATAAATTATTTATAAAGAAATAAGTTAGACTTTGAAAGGACAAGATTGAGTTTGTGAAGGAATAATGATGACTCAATAATCATAAGAAGGTTTATTTGTTGTTTGTATATGTTATTTGCTTATTTGTGAAGGCATATAAGCCTAATCTATTGTCTATGACATATAATAATTACTAATACTTAACTTTTGAATGTTAAAGTAAATTATAGGAATAAATAAAGGTAATTCTGGGCGATAAGAATTATAATAAATCCTTATCCCCTTTAATTTTTTTTATATTTGGATGAATCACTTACTAAATCCCAGACTTACTCCTCTATGTTTCTATTCATAGATACATGAGTTAAGCCTCCATCATCTTGTTTTTGGAGTTAAATTTATTGAAAGCTTTTTAAGTTGGCTAATGTCATGGTAGAGTATTTTGGTAAAAATAATGATTTTAGGTCTTATTTTATATAGGTTAAGGGTAGAAGGGACATGAACTATATTTTTATGAGTTCATTAAGCTAGTTTATCTTAACTTGAAAGGATTATAAGTATAACTAAATTTCTTATTATTGTAAATTCTTTTAATGAATGAAATATCATTTTTTCCAAAATTTAGTATACTTTCTATAAATGAAAAATTTTAAATAAATTTCAAGGAATATAAACAAATATTGGATTAGGTTAATGGAAATTGAATAGTGGGTTTTAGGCTAATCATGACTGGGGCAGGATTGTGATAAAGATGAAATCAAAGTATGGTTAGGTTGTTAGTGGGATAAAGCGCTTAAGTTATGTTTGTATATTATTATAATAAGTGTTAATTGAAACTGTATTAATGATATGTGTACATTTGGAATCATATATCACTAGTATTATTTTGATGGCCTTATAATGCCATTGATGTTGGTGGTAAAGTTTACTTTTAGAAAATTAGTTAGCAATTGTTTTATTAATTAAATTATTTTCTCAATGTTTGAATAATCCTTTGAATTAGGCAATGGTGAACATAAATGAAAAGTCTTTTTCAGGCTCACAATCATAAAATAGTAGAAACACAAATAGGAGAAAAAGTAAACAACAACTTCTTTGATGGCCTACAAACTTCATACAACATATATTTGACCATGTTAATAGCATTCTTGATTAAAATCGAGGACATAAGCATAATAGAAATCATAATGATCATAAGAAGAATCGAGACAATTGTGATACAAATTATAATCATTGTAGAGAGTAACAACATAAGCATACCCCTTTTAAAAGGGGTGTGAAAAACAAATTCAAGATAATATATAAATTTCTTAAACTAAAGCGACCATGGAATTCTAGCACTAATTCAACAGTGGATCCTTAAAGTTTTTAGATCAAATTGAATGATTTGGGAAGATGTTGTAAAGTTCTTTTTCATTATTCATTAAGCTTATATTTTACTGACTCAATAATGTGGTACACTATTGATTTGCATATGTCATAGAAAATCAACACCTTTATCTAGTGTCTTTGACTTAGGCAATATTCTAAGAAATTATCATCAATTATTTTCTAGGCTTAATTCATTTGATTGTCTATATATATTTCTTATTTGGTCTTTATTAAAAAGGCTAAAGTTGAAAGGTTTGTGTAAGGCTTATGAGATTTCTACTTTAAATGGATCCACATTGATAACACCACTACTTATTAGCGCGCTTTGGATTAAGCATTGAAGCTTAAGCTTAAGGCAAATGAGAAGAAAGGAAAAAAATACATAAAAAGGAAATAGAAAGAAAAGCCAATCATAAGGGCCAAGTTTTTTTTTTAGTATTAGTAGAATGCTTTCTAAGAATGTTCTCTCAAATAAAGGAAATAGATCATATATCAAGCTAACTTATCTTAGAAGTGCAATAATTGGAGACTATGAATCGACCATCCTAATTATCCAAAGAAATTCTTATATAACTATCCAAATTTAGAAAAACTTACCTTTAAACTAAACAAAATTTATTTTAATCTAAAGGGTTAATTTAAAATGTTTACTTAGCTAGTATGGAAAAGTCTCTAGCTAGAAGAAATCATAGGTTAACTATCCTTAATCATTTAGAACTAACAAGTTTGAAATTAGAGTTTAAAATTCCATTTTTTAAGCTTAATGCTTAAGTTTTACTATATTTAAAAGAAAAATTAAAGAAAGGCTTAGCATTAATAGAGGTTTAGGTGGCTTTAACTTGAAAATTTTGGTAAAGATTGACTCTTTTTTTAACTTGATTAAAGAAGAAGATGAAGAGAGGATTAACACCTTATTTCATTAGACCTTTTTCAATTCCTAAACATACAAAAGTAGTTGCTTATTGAATAAAGTTATTGGATAGCTTACAAGCTATACATATGATATTTGATGTGTTTATGCTTTGAAATACATTTTTTATATATCTCATGTGATCCAGCATGAACCATTGCAATTAGATCCTAAATTATCTTATAAAAAATGATCAATTAAGGTTTTAGATTGCTGATTCAAGAAGTTAAGATCCAAATAACTATCTTCGATGAAAGTTAGATGGAAATGACATGGCATAGAAAAAACTATGTTACAACCTTATAGTAAAATTTTTATTATTTATATATTCATTGTATTTTAAAGTTATAGGATTCTATGTTGTGAAAGGGAATAATTAATTTTATTAATAAGATTTTGAAAATAAAAATTTTGTATGAAATGGATAAAATTTAGTAAGGAAAGTGTGAATAAAATGGGGAAAAGAACTAACTAATTAAAGGAGTCTTGAATAAAACTTTAAAGCAAATGAAAATAAATTATTTGAGCGGGCTTAAAGTGAAAAACTTAAAAGCTTTAGTTGAAGAAAAGTATACTAAACTAAAGAATTAAAAATTTTAAGTGATTAAAAGTGAGTTTGGGAGTATAGAGGAGTTTTATAGTATAATTTCCAAAATGCCTCTGCCTTTACTATTTTTAAAACCTTAGTCCTCTCTCTCTCTCTCTCTTCCAAATTTTTCCATTATTTTAAATCCTTAACTCTCTTATTCTTTCATCTTCATTTCCTTTATCTTTAATCCTTTTCTTAAGTAAGCATGGAAGCGATTATCTTTCTTTAATTTTCTCACTTAATCAAGGTAAGAACATCAAAATCCTATTTATGCTTCCTTTTGATTTTAAAGAAATCCAAGTGTTGAGTTCAAGAAAAAGAATATGAACCTTAACTTTAAACTTTAGGATTTTGGATGATTAAAAGCTATTTACCATCAATCTTAGCCTTTTTGTATCTCCTTCATATGAGGTAAATGAACATTCTAGTCTTACTTGTAAGATTAAGATGATTTTATTAAGTTTGATTTAAAGTTTAGGTTTTCAGTAAATGTATACGAAAATGTGAAGATTTGCAATGTTTAATTGTATGTGATGTTGAAAAGTAAATTATCTCAAATGTGTAGTTGCATGCTCATAATTTAGTGTATATTAGTTGAAAAATGAATAAGCTTGAAGGGAATGCTTAGCATCATGAATAGTGAATCACATTAACTATTTTACAAATTCCTAGAAAAATGATCAACTATTTTGCCTAATTGGTCAATCATTGTTCTAAAAATCTAGGTAGAAGAAGGTCTAATATCAAATGATTGACTATTCTTTACTAAGCGGTTAACTGTTTACATATTAGAAGGATTTTTTTCCAAGAGTAAATGGTTAACTATTAAGTCCCTAATAGTCAATCGTTACTCCTTTGTTTCCAATTATAATTAAGTGTAGTTGTTTCAAACAAGCTGAGATCAATATGAGGGTGAACTTAATAAGTTAAGAGGTAATGTTAATCATATGAACTATTAAGTAATAAATCGATTAACCATTATGAACCATAATGTAAATCTCTAGTGAAGGAGAAAGGAATTATTGTAATGTTTCTTCATTAACTAGTCTCATTACATATAGTGTTAAAGTGATAAATTATTTAAATAATATAGTTGTGAATCATGTGGTCATCATTAAAGGCATGAGAATGTTGCTGTGTTTCGAATATATTTATAACTAATTGAATTATAATTATGCCATGAGTTAAAGTGTGACCATGCAACAATGCGTTAGGTTGATTATAATTAAGATTAATGCATTGTGGAAATGTGTGATAGGGTATGTTGATTATTTAAAATTCAGATTTAGTAATAGCTTATAGGGGATATAAGATTGACCTAATAGGATGAAGGATAGGTTTATGAAAGGTATAATGTTAACTAAGAGTTATAAGGAGGTTTACTTTTTTTTTTGATATTATGCCTAAGATATGTTGATATTATGCTATGGACAATTATGTATATATGCTTAATAGCATTAATAAATGCAAATGATGTTAATACATGTGTTGACACTAGTAAAATTATGTTATGAATGAAAAGTTAGTGGTAATATTTAATATAATGGATAGTAGACCTTTTTAATGATTATAATTAATTTTTTATATGCTTTTGATGTAATAATTATTTTAAAAAATCTTAGTTAGGGTTCAAGATAGTGGGATCATGTGCTATACATTTTGATAAGCAAGTTAATTACTACAAATTTCTTTTCATTCCCTGATAAAGGTATAGAAATATGATCTATTGTTTAGATTGTTTCCTTACCATCTATAAATTAAAAAAAATAATGTAATATCTAGAATGTTATTACCTTTTTAATATTTCTCCATATTAAGGTCATAAAATAACAAAATTATCATAATAATTTATATTGCTCAATTATTAACAAAATAATTTCATAATCCTAGCATCACACATTTACTTTACAAAATAGAATTCATAAATATAATAAAAAGAAAGTAATTAAATCTCCTTATGTCTTCTAATTAGTTTTATTGCCTTATAAACTCATCATTATTCCTTTACGATTTCTCCTTATCCCCTTATAAATGATTGTCTAGATTTAGTACTTTTCACATATCTACCTTATCTTATCATATTAAGCATCCTTAACGACATCATATATATCGTATTACATTTTCTTATCATCTAATCAATGTATTCTCAACATATTATTAACAATATAATTAATTGATAATACCACACCTCTTATATAGAGCCATAACTATCCATTTAACATCAATATGTATTTATGTAAATGTCATTATAGTATATAATAATCCAATAGTAATACTATGCCTTTATTGCATAGCCCTTACAAATTTAATTAACAAAACATTACCAAAGAAATAAATAGTTCAACCATAAGTAATATTGTTAAATATTTCATAAATCAATAATTACAAATAATTAAATTTGCAATTCTCTATGTATAATCACATTAATATTTCATAACTAAATTTAAAAAGCCATACAAAGCATCATATATATAAAATAACAGCAATGTGAAAATTTTAATAAGATCTTAAATTAAAGTAAGATATATACTCACCTTAAAATGACAATCCTTCCTCAAAGTTTCAGTGCATGTATATTCTCCTTTTGATTTCCCTTCTTTCGTCAACTAAAAAGAATAAATTATGAATATACCATTAATAACTATTTCTCCTTTTAAAGTTCTTATTTTAGGCTTTGTTTATGTTATTTTATTAGTTTAAAGTATCAAAGGACTAATGGCCAAGGGTTTTTAATTCAAGCTCAAGTACACAGAAATATTAAGAATTTATGATCTCGTAAGATTTACCTTGTCTTATAGAGGTTGTCGGAAGCTTATCGGCACTAGAAACCTAATGAAACATCAGTGAAATGCATTAGTTGAATTGCTCAATCCTAATTACCTCTAATCACAATTTTACAACCCATCCATGCTACTAGCAATGATGCTTGGCCAAAGGAAGAGTGTTGTAGTTTAACAACGATGCAATAACAAAAACTAATGACAAAAATAATAAAGAAAGGGAGGAGGAGCATTGGACATAAGTTATAACATAAATGGAAAGTCGAGAGAAAAAAATTGGGAGTTAAAGAAAAAAATAAGGATAAGTGAGGTGAAATTATTGTGTGTTTCTTATCTATTATAAGTCACTCTCTCATAAATCTTAACCACCTATTTAAGTAACCTTTTTTTAAAGAATACCAAAAGGAATATTTGGTGCACTAGGGTGTTAGGGTATCTACAAAATAAAATCAATCTAAATTAATTTTCATCATTCCTAATATCCAAATATTTCCCATAATAAATTAATAAATTTAGGAATTCAAAATTGAATATTTTCAAATCATTTAGTTTTTGGGAAAAACATTTACTTACACATATGTATACATTTTCCTAAATTATAATGCTCATAATTGCCAAATATCCTTAACTTTAGGAAAAAGTCACCATAAAATTTATTGAAATTAATTTTTTGAAACAAAACTTTAGCCAATCAAATATAAATATAACTATAATATTATAAGGAAAATATTAAATTTTTAAAATTTTATCATTAGGTGAAATAGATAATGTTTAAATAATAAAATATATAAAATAATTATTTTACTTATTCAAATTTTATTTATATAGGAAAGTTTTAATAAAAAATTATTTAAAATAAATATTTTAAGACTTTAAGAAAATATGGAATTTAAATAAAAAGGATTTAAATATTACTTAGAGTGTTATAGATGCGATAAAAATATTATAATGACTCTTTTATTATTTAATTTTAAGTAAATTATTTATTTATTAAGTATTAAGCTCACTCTTTTATATGTCTAATTTTTTTATAAATACTATTACAGAAGTCTTTCCACCGCCATCACATTAGAAGTGAATTCTTTAAAGCTTATTTTGAAAAAAGTAATAATAAATTATTTTATTTGTATATAGGAATACTTTCCTAACTTTTATAGTGTGTAATTGGGTTCCTAACCTTTATAATGTGTAATTGGGTTCATAATAGTAGGAGTACCTTATATATGTTAAGGTTAGTTAAGTTAACTCTAAATTGCTAAGATAAGTAAGTAGGTTGAACTTCACTACTTTGATAGTATGTATGAGTAATTAGGATAGTGAAAATCGGATTATTATATTCCATACTGGTCACAACTTAGAAAAATTATGACAACTACAATCCCTTAAAAGCAAGGTTATAGTCGACTATTAAAGGGGTTAAAAGTAAACCTAATAGCTTGTAGTCAGCTATGCTTGCCTAGAAGTCAATCTTTAGGCATATAGTTGACTACCACCTCATTATAAAAAAAATTGTAAAATTTATTTTTTGTACGCCATAAATTCCATCTAAACTCATTTATTATACCATAATCCTCACTAAACCATCTATATACATTTACAACATTTTCTTTATACTAATCTCAATATTAAAATCAAACCAAACATCATATATCAACACAATTCATGCAAAATTAGGAAAAAAAATGAAACCTTAACTTAATCTAACTATTTCAATTAAAACTTTAAATTAGCGTTAGAATATTCACTTGCTTAATATGGAGGAGATACTTGGAGGCTAACATTTATATTGGTGGCCTTTAATCATTTAAAATTATAAAATTTAAGGTTAAGGTTGATATTCTCCTTTTTTGAACTTAATACTTAAGTTCTACTAGCTTTAAAAAAAAATTGAAGAAAAACATAACATTGATAGAGGTTCAGATGTCTTTACCTTAATTGTGTGAAGAGATTAATGAAGATTGACTCTTCTTTTTACTTGATTAAAGAAGAATATGGAAGAGGAGGAAGAAAGGTAAAGAGAGTGTAAAGGGGAGATGTTTGGAATCTGGAAAAAATTAAAAGAGATATAAAAAGGGGATAGAGTTTTAAAGGGAAAATTAGAAAGTAAGGGCATTGACATTTTTGTAAAAATATGCTAAATTTCTTCTATTTTCATGTAATTACTCCTAAACATTTTTAACCTTCAAAAGTTTTATTTTATACACTTTTCCTTAACTAAATTGTGTAAATTTTTCATCCTAAATCCATTCAAGCAATTAATTATATATACAAAATTTCATCCCATATTTCCTTATGTTAATTCATTGTTTTCATAAAGAATAATTTAGAAAGATATTTTTAACGTTAGAAAGTTATGACAAAAACAAATATAAAGATAATGATTAATGTGTGAGCTATAAAGTAATAAGTTAAAAATAAAATATATAATTAAGTGAATTAATTAAATTAATATTTTAATTTATTTAAAATATTTTTATAATAAAATAGAATACATAATATTATGTGTATACTATTAGTAATATTAACTAAGTTATAAACAATAAGAGTGAATTAAAAAATATAATAATAAATAAAATTAAGATAAATAATATATGAATTATAAAATAATATAAAAATATAAGTTATGAAATAAAACCTTAAGATAATAAGGAAATAAATAAATGTATAAAATAGAAATAAAAGGAAAAAATAAAAGTAAAAAAAGGATTTTGATAGAAAACATAGAAGAATGGATTGACGCTAGAAATGTAAAATGGGGTGAGCAGTGTCAAATGGTTTGTGCTTGTGTAGGCTTAAGCTTGAGCAAGCTTACTTGTAAAAAATATGAGGAAAAATTGTCATACTTGTAGAAAGCCCGCAAATAGACTACATTATTATTATTATTATTATTATTATTATTATTATTATTTTACTATTAGAAGTAATTTTATCATCATCAAATACATATATATAAATTTAATTTTTTTATAAATTGTAATTAGATAATTATTATTTTTATTTTATATAATGAGTTAGTAAAATAAAGCTGAAAAATTATATTAACCTATCATATATTAGATTGGATTAAAAAAGTCCTTAAATGAATAAAGGATTATAAAATTTTTTAATGTTAACAAAATTTTTTAGGCCCACGGATAAGTTGCCACCCTTGTGGGCTTATTCCCATGTGGATTTGCTTGTATTAGCCCGAAAAAATACGGATTAGAAATTAAAAGGATTAGAAAAATAAATAGGTAGATAGATATATAGATATAGATGAATGGATTAAATTAAATTTGTTAAGATTATGTTTGCTGAGAGATAGAGCTACAAGTAGCACTGTTAGTTTTCGGGCTGGGCTGTGCCTGTGTGTTTCTAGATGTCAAACTATAAGACCGGCTTTGTGGTTGACCCAATTTTGTATTCAGATATCTCTACCTTTTTACTAGGTAGCATCCAACATTAAAGGCTCCGATTGTAAAAAAATGAAAACCCCGTCAGGTCAAGATCTAATTTCTGATTCGGACCCAACGGTGGTTAAATGGATATGTTCATGAGCAATGCACTGTAGACCAAGAGTCGTATGCGTACCGTGTTGGGCGGTGCAGTCAGGGGAATCAGTTGTTTCATACGAAATCGAGTTCATACTCTGGTTTCCGGGTATGCTCTTAGCTCTGTCAGTTCCAGGAACGCAACTAACACTATGAAATATGGGCTTTGCATTTTATTGCTACTTTTCCATCTCTCCATTCCTTACTCCTCCGGTGAGCTTCTCTTTTTCTAAATATAATTGCAAATTACCCGTTATCGTTGTTGATCGCCTTCCGTTGATTCCGATGTGGTATTCCAAAGAGGCAGAAAGTATGATTTTTATCGAACATAATCAATTTATTCGTGGAATACTTATTTTGATAATTTGATGAGTTAGTATTTTAGTAATTAATGATCCGGCGAGAGGTCTAATTTTTTTCATTGTGAGTTAGGATGATGTGTCCAGAATTTCGGATGTTATTCAACAATTTTGGACTATTCGAAAGTTATTAATTTTACCGCTTAAAAGTTCGGTATTATGTTTTTCTCTTTTTATTTGCTCAGTTTTGTGCATTAGTACAATAAGATGATACTTTAATGTCTCAATTTGTGAGTGGACAAAGGCACATATTGAGTCATTAATCTTTAGTCTCATTTACAGCTCTACCGGAGGAATAGCCATTGGAAGTTATTGTCTCTAGATTTTGTTGTCGTTGAGAAAGTGTTTATTAAGAACTTATCTTTTATAGCCTTGAAACTTGAAAGTTACCATTCTTTACTATCTCAGGAGATAGCTTACCGCAGCCACAGCATTACTATTGGTTGACGTGTACACTGTGAAGGAACCCTCTTTATGGACTAATAATTCGTTACAGGTTTTGGAAAAACTCAGTTGATAAAGACTCCAATTTTGACATAAAATATGTACATATAAACTTGTGGCTGGACCATGGATATGATATAAAGGAAAATATCTTCGTTGAAATAATATCATGTGCCAAATATAATGATCACCATCCATTTGGTAATGGACATTGAACATACTTTGGATCAGAGGTGGCGTAGCATGTGGTAGATGTTATTGTTCCTGTATCAAATGTTACATTTTCTTTAGGCTGATGCATACCTGTGGTTCCATGCCTGTTGTAATTGGCTTAGATATAATGACCACAACTTGCTTCCATCTGTGGTATTCTTCAGTTGTTTCATTTTCTATATTTCCTTCCGCAATAATCACATATGGCATTTGGTTTGCATTGTTGTTTTATTTTTATCCTAGTCCAGATATTCATATTCATATTCTCTTAGAAGTAGTTATAATGAACATAGAAACAAGTGCTCATTAGTCATAGATGCTACAATAGTTTTGAAGTTCAACCATGTAACACACTTGATTATATCATTGAATTGAAGTTTCTACTAGAATGGGGTAGCCAAGTAACCCCACAAATTGTTTTGGTTCGAGAGTATCTAAATGACATTGACTGCTATTTGTTTGATAAATTTGTTACGGAATATATATACATACATATATATATGTCATGAAATTTAACAGTAACTTCTTGTGAATGCAGGTAAACCTGATGGAGTATGTGTTTCTCAAGGTGGTCGTTTTCCTCCCTTCAGATCAGAGGGGCAGCCCCCCAAAAAGGGTCCTAAAGATTTGACCCTCTGCCGGGTGTTTCGCAAGAAAACTTGCTGTGGGGTAACTCAGACACATCTTGCGCTGCTGTCTGTAAGAAAACTTGCATCTACAGGGGAAGCCAGCCAAGAGTGCTTGCACTTATGGGAACTATTGGAATGTTCCATATGTGATCCACACGTCGGTACTCAGCCTGGGCCTCCACTGATTTGTGCCTCTCTTTGTGACAGAATCTATGATGCTTGCTCAAGTGCTTACTTCTCTGTGGATGTTAAAACACAGGTATATAAGTGATACTTTGTCTTTGTTACTAGGGAATCTTTTCATGATATTATGAAAATCAAGTTTGATCCCTTTTTGTGGTGGCATATAAGAGGAAGAAATATGGGGTTTCCATATATTGAGTTGTCCCAAGCACATCTAAGAGGAGTTTGTGCTTCATGGGCCATGAACCATCCATAAATATAATGTTGGTTATATGCCTTTTATAGTTTTCAGGGGAAGAGTTGGATTGCAGATACATGCTTTTATGTTACCTGCATATGAAATTATAAATTTTCACCATATAAAAGCTTTGATGGAATCCATTTTGTGATTGATTTGACCTCCCAGATTCTAGCACCTTGCGGGGTAAATGACTTTGTATGTGGTAGGGCCGCTGAATGGGTCGCCAATGGCACGGATCTTTGTCATGCTGCAGGTTTCCGAGTTAAATCATCAGATAATGTAGATGTTGGCAAACAAGAAACATCTTGCTATGGCGATAGAACCAGCCTAGGTTCAGTTGTTGATTCATGGAAGGCTTCCCAATTTGAAATTACCCAGAAAGATGAGAGATTGGGGGGATTAGAAGATTTCCAGCAATGGATGAGGGAAATGCCATTCAGTGAAAGAGTTTCTTGGGCTATAGGAGGGATGGTTCTAACGGCTGGATTGGTGTATTTAAGGTCAGATTGCACTCTGTTTTGCTTGGTATAAATGACTATGTCACATTTATGCATGCCTTGTGTACAGGGTATTTTTGTATTGGCTGTTCATTGAGAAACTGTTCCTTTATTATTATTATTGTTATTTTTTTTTTTTAGACCTATCTTCTGTTTAATTATATATGTTTGCTGATCTTGCAGCAAAAGGAAGAGCCATACCCAACGCCAGAAGCTAGCTGCTATAAAACGAACACAAAGGAAACTGGAAGGCAGGATGACGGAGCAACGGCCTTCTAGTTCTCGAGAAAATAGGAAAAGAAATGCATGATCTGTTTAGTTGTATGTTTACATATATAGTTGTACCAATTTGTAGGTTAATTTTGAGTTTGTTGTAGTGATTAGGACAAATTGCTGCGTTATTGTTACTTCTTTCTGTTAAAATACACGGGATAAATTGCATTGGCGATGTGTTGCATGCCTTTGTACGATCAAAATTTATATGGGAGCCAGCAGACAATCACTCCCCTCTCTTCTTCAATATTGCTGTACACAATTTTTTTCCCTACACACTCTCATAGGGTTATGTAATATTTATTTTTTATTGGTATCCCAGCATATAGAAGCTATCTCTCGAATATATAACAATAATGTACATTAGTGATGCTGATGAGAAGCCGAATGCAAACATGTGCAAACATGAAGTTGTGGGCCTGCGATGTCCGAAATAAGGCTTCCCGCTTGAGTTGGTCATAATTGATTATTTTAGTGATAACATCCGAAGCCTCGTGAACAGATCTTTTACCAATGGGAGTAGCGCCGAACACTCATTTTAAGGTTACTCACTTAAAACTCTAGTGGTTTGAAAACATGAATATCTCCTTTTGCACTCACAAATTACATGCTAATTCTGTCAAACACAAGTGACCAAATGGTGTCTAAAGCCATGACCTCTGCTTCTGCACACAAGAATTCCTGGGTTGTTTCAATTTACAATACAAGTCTCTGGAGCCATTGGAAAGCTTCAACTCGTAAAGGTAGCAGGCTCTCTTCTTGCCAAATTCATCCACTTGAAGATGATTCAACTCCATATAAAGTTGAGTTCTCTGCATTCCTGGTTGACAAGGAAATCTCCAAGGAGTGACTAGATCTTTCCGGTCTTAGGGGGCTGTCAAAAAGTGCGCACATGAGGATATTGACATCATAAAACCAAGTAAAACTAAAATCACGTAGAAACATCTGATTAATTATTTATACCTTCTTAAGATTTAACTTTGATGTACCACTTGCTGATGCTCTATCAGCCGGTTTCAGTATTTCAAAGGAACATACAAGAGATTGATCAACGCTCAACAATGCTCCCGCATTATCAAACTCTCCACCATAGTTTGGAGCTGAAAATATAGTGACTAATCTTCGTTTGGCGAAAAACTCGTATCCATCCTCCACTACCTATAAGATAAAGTTGTAGAGCAGAATAAGACCTTAATCAGTACAAGGGGGCTTGGATGACAGAAAAGAGCAAAAAGAATGTGAAATTATATTTTCACTGACTCTGGCTTAGATGCAGTAAGCACGCCAGACAAGGAAAGCGTAGCCAACAGCTATTAGAAGAGATGAAAGAATAGTAGAAGCATACACTCTGTAAGTAGGTCCATATGCTAAAATGAAGAAGGGAAATTACCTGGTGAGCTCTGCATATGAGATCAAGGTCATTTTTATCCAAAAACTCTGTGACCACATCAGCCCCAAAAGTAAATGAAACACCTCGGTCACTGCCTGCCCAGCCCTCAACACTACCATCAGGATCAGACCAAAGCAGATCACAGAGCAGACCACTATCTGGGATATCAGTAGGCCTTGGGATTTCCTTTATCTGATTCAGATTCTTTAACTCTGGAGAGAGGCCCCCGTGCATACAGATTATTTTGTCATCAATGAGTGCAGATACTGGCAAACAGTTAAAGCAGTCGGTAAATATCTTCCATAGCCTGACATTGAACCTCCTTTTACATTCATCATAAAAACCATATATCCGGTTTATCTTTGCATCTTCATGGTTTCCTCTTAAGAGATGAACTTTGTCAGGATATCTTATTTTGCAGGCCAAAAGCAAACATATAGTTTCAAGACTTTGCTTCCCTCTATCAACATAATCACCCAGAAACAGATAGTTTGCAGCAGGAGGGTAGCCACCATATTCAAAAAGCCTCAATAGGTCTTGGTATTGCCCATGTATGTCACCTGCATGAGAACTGGAATATTAGGAACATGAAAATATGCAATTGAAGCATGACCAACACCACATGCAGACTTTTCTGCAACGCAGTGCAATCGTATCACGTGGTTCATATAAAGCCTACAGATTGTTACAAGTACTTTTCACTGAAATTCAGCAGATGAAGTGATGAAAAGTAGAAAAGAAATGCACAAGATATTGAAAATGTATCCGAGGAAGACATCATCCGATAGCAATGAAGTTAACTGTGTTTTAATTGCAATTCAAGGTACGGATTCCGTGTAAGGTCCTATTTAGTCATTCCTGTTTTCATCCTCGTTGGCTGAACACTGTTCTAAAAACTTAGATTTCAATTCTTTCACATTTTCTTCTCGTTCTAAACTAGATAAGGAAAAACTACTTGTGTTACTACGTTTATGATTAGAAGCCAAGTCCCAATCAAGTAAAGCAACTACTTCCTTCACCGCCACATTAAATTTCACACGATGATAGTAAATACTGTGCATGATTATGTGATCCTTATGCCAATATGTAGAACAACAAGAGTAAGCTTCCGTACCAGAAGATCGCATACCTATGAAATCCACTAGGTCTCAAGCATATTTCCTAGACAACTATATCCTACCAGTCATTAATGTAACAAGGGGGAAGGCCACAACTTTTTCACAATTCAAGCACATTAAAATGCAATCATGTCATCAATGGGCAAGCGGTGATACTCGATTGAGATTTAACCACACCTACAAGAGAAATTTCTCAAAGTCCCTTGAAAAAAAGGGACAAACCCCCCCATAAAAAATTATTGGATCAAGCTTCCACCAGAATCTTTTGGCATGAAATAAAGAGGCAATTGCCCAAAATCAGACGCATCAAAACACAAGCAAAAATTGTTTCTTCGACAAAATTGGAGCGCTCAATATCATCAGCACTAATGATAAGCCCATAGAAAAGACGAATGAAAAGGGGATTGAGAAGCTGACCGCAGATGCGGATAGGAGCACGAAGCTCAAGGAGATTGGGCTGAGAGAGGAAGATTTGTCGGGCGTTCACGCAGAGTTGACGGATCTCGGACTCAGACAGCTGAACCTGCTTTCCTCCTCTGCCATCAAGCAGTCTCCGAATAACATCGTCGAGAACCCCCTTATCCATCATTCCCTCCATTGTCATCTTCATCATCTTCTTGTAATTTGCGGAATGAACGTTCAATCCCTTGACAGAAGAGCGGCTGAATTCTAAAAATAGGAGGTGGCTGGTCAAAATAACTAAGCCAATCTTACGAGGGAAAGGAGACAAATTAAGAAAAGGAGGGTCAACAAAGAGAACCCCAAGTAGCCTTATTATTGTTGAATAGCCTGCGAGGAAGAGAGACAGCGGAGAGAGAAAGTGGAGATTGATTGCAACTGTGCTGGAATTGATGCAATGCAAGTATGGATATGTTTGCCTCGTCACTTTCTTCCTTTATTGCTTTGTTTTCTCGTTCCTTTTTTCTTGTACTACTGCCAACTGCTAATGCCGTTGAAACCTTCAAATGGCGCGTAAGGAAATCGGCGGGCTTTAGCTGATTAACACCACGTGGACATATGTGGTTGGTTGGTCAAAAATTCATATCAACTTGGGCGTTGTGTCGCCAGCCAGCTTTTCCAGTTTCCAATTCCCTCTCCCAAAATCCATTAAGGGCAATGCTTGGTCGAGATTCTTAGCTCTTTCTTCATGTTGTTGCCGGCCGAGGCTGATTATTCTTCGGTCCCCTTCTTTTGTTTTTTTTCATTAATTATGAAAAAATCTCATTGTGTATTCACCGTCCATCTATATATATATATATATTATATTTTGGATTGAATTAAAGACTACATGTTAATTTTTTCCGTTCATGCTTCATGAATGTAGATCTCATTCGAAGGAATTCACAAATTTTGTTTTTCTTATTTAATAATAAATTTTTTTCCCTGTAATCGAAGATCAGGTGAGATTCTCAAACATAAAACTTCTATATGGAGCCTTGGTATGGATGTGTATTCGTGTTTGTGCAAGAAGTGTTATTTTACAATTAAGTTTCTCATACATATATATAATATGATCATATGTATAAATATATAAAAATAACACTTCACCCAAAAATTATTATTTTTAAGATAACAAAATTAAATGCATAAGACATAATTGCGGGAGAATGATAATTGAATTCAGGTCCATCGGGTCTTATTTGAGTATGCCTGATCCTTTCAGGTCCAAATCCACGTTGGATCTTCAATTTTGGATTTATACTTTGGATCAAGTCAGGCTCGAGTCCAAATCATTCTAAATCTAATTTATTGTCATCTCACTTCGTTTGCCTTTGATTAATGGAAGTAGTTATATATATATATATATATATATATATATATATATATATATATATATATATATATATATATATATATATATATATATATATATGTTTAAAATTTTGCTTGTTTTAATGTAAAGTATCATTTATAGTGATATAATTATAAATTAATAAGATGATAGAAAATATTTTATCTACTTAATATTAAATATAATAAATTTAATGAAAGTACTTTTAAATTTTTTATTATAATATTAATTTTTTTTAATTATGAAATATAAAAATATATAATATTCATCATATATATAATAAAATTTTCATATAAGAACTATCTATTATAAATGTGCAAATACATCCCTTACAACATGCAAAATTATAAGCTGTAGTAGAACTAACAGAGCCAAATGAATGAAGTGAAATGAGAGAGTCATCTCTCGTTTATTCTCTCTTTGAAGCTTTGTTTGGAAGAGAGAGGAAAAATAGAAGGAAAAGAAAATTTTATATATTTTTTATTTAATTGAGAAGAAAAGAGGAAAGAAAGAAAATTAAAAAAAATAAAATATGTGATTATAATTTTTAAAATTTTAAAATTTTAAAATTTAAATTTTTTTCTCATTTTTCTCCCTCTTCAAATTTAAAATATTTTTCTTCTTTTTTTTTCACTTTTCTCTCCTAAGTATTTTATTATTAGTTAAACTTATGGAGCAATAAGAAAGAAAAGGCGGCATGAAAAAATAATAGAGACAACAATGGAGTAGGGGTTACGGAATGGTGACAAGCTAATTGATCGAATATAAATAAAGTTGATTGGATTGGGACAGAATCCCTTTTACGAGAAAGGAACCCGCGTCGTCCTTTGAAAATGTCATTCAAGTCACCTCTGCGCCCACGTGTCTGCCATCCTTTCATGTTCCACATCTCCACCACAGCCCACTGCCACTCTTTTTATTTATTTTTAATTATTACTATAATATTTAACAATCAACCAATCGGAGTTAACCGCGTATTCATCAAATTTAAGGTTTTCTTCAAGGTTCCATAAAGAATGTTCTTGAAGTCAAGTATCGGACGTTAAGATCATCAACGTGGACATCTCAACTCAAAAGGTGGCCTACCTACCATGCATGCTTTATTTAATTAAGATCTGAATCTCATACTACATGCCCTTTAAGAAGGAACCAAACACATTAGATATTTCACATAATAGATTGATGTGAAATTAATGCACTACCTCTTTACATATATACACTTGTAATTAAAAAAAAAAAAAAAAAACTCCATTTGCAAGATGCAACGTTAAAGATGACAAAGGGAGATGGGTAGTGCTGCAATATTTTAGACGTAAAAGCATAGTTGTTTGCTGATGCATAAAAATCATAGTAATTGTTGGTATTACAAATGTAACAGCTGAAATTGGTGATATATTTCGGGGACCAATTTTGTGAATGTCGTCTCTGCAACTGCCCATGATCTTAGGTGGAGGGCAAAGTATATGCACCAAAAGATAGGGTTTTAAGTAATCTTCGAATGGTTTGCTGGCGATCCATGCTGGGCTTTGGGAGGCTCTTTACCTTCTTAAGGGTCTTCACCGCTCTCAAATTTCCCTCTTCATCCTCAACGCCTCCCATCGCCACTACCATCGTTTCTCTTCCTTTCTCCGGATCCACTGGGCCTTTTTCGGTTTTTGACGACTTCCTCTTGTATATTGCATATATTATGAGCTGGCTCGAGCCCAATACCAACCCCATTACACTTGGTATCTGAAAAATAAGCTCAAACAAATTATTATTTACTTCTTCTTTTTTTTTATATATAATCCGTTAATTTGATTTCTTTCAGCTGTTTACAGTGTTATGTATACTAATTTTCAACTGATTTTTTTTTTTTAAAAAGAGGTATTTTCTTTTTCCGCTTCGAGAGGCAAAAACTAATAATAATGGAGACAAATACTTAAGGAAAGGCTTAATCCACGAAAGTCTGCGTGTATAAAGCCAAAAATCACTTTGAAGTAACTATAATTGGGATAATTAGTAGACAAGGTGTAAGGATTGGATTTAATCCAAATTTAAATTGTTATATTTGTTATTAATTATTGACTATTTTTAATTCTGAATTATTTTTTATTTAAATTAAATTTTTATATATGAATTGGAGTATGATTTTTTGTCAAGTAAATAATTATAAATACAAATCAATAAGAAAAATATAAAATGAGTATCTACAGAAATTATGTAAGGATCCACAAAAATATGGAAGAGATATAGGAATTGTAATTAAAAAAATATAAAAATATAAAAACTCTTCACATATATTATTTTGTAATATTTTAACTATAGGAGGTCTATTTTTATCCGTTATTTTTCTCAACAATAGCAATATTAGATTTATATTTTGTTGTAACTGCCATTTGTGAAAATAAGCAGGAGGAAACGTACTCCAACGTAGATATCCTTGAGAAGCAGAGAGTAGATTGTCCAAGTGGCAGCGTTGGCAAATAAGAAAAGGGAGAGCAGAAATGGCATATATTCCACGCTCTTGCTTTTTATCACTGTTTTCTGTCACAAACAAATAGAATTGTGGTCAGTCCCCGCACACTATACAACTTGGATATCAGTATTTACAAATTCTGATTGCGTTTACGGTGCTGAGTTTGTTCATCTATATATAGCAACAATATTTTTTCAAGTGATGAAATTCCATTCCATTGGATGAAACAAGAAAGAAGGCTCACCATGATCAGCAATGGCGAAGCGTACATGATAATGGTTAAAGCAGAGCATAAAATTCCCAGAAAGGTAAGCTGCATGCTTCCCCGCAGGGCGAAAAGAGTAATTGAAATGGCAGCCCCAAGAAAGCCCACATCCAATATGGCCACCAACTTTGCCGTCTTCACCTATAAAGCAACATATATACATACATAGGAAAATATGGAGTCTCTGCATGCTATATGTAAAGGAAAATTAATGAATAATACCTTCTTATGATGGGGTGCATAGATGAGGAAGAGAAGAATGTAGATGCACTGAAGTACTGCGCCGGCGCCATTCACCGTTGCAATAAAGAATCCCCCAGGCTTTAGAATTCCATAAAATGTCCACAAACTTGTGGACAAGAATGTTGTAATATATGGATCTCCCTTGTAATTCTCCGTTGATTTCTTCTTCACCACTCTCCGAAACGTTTTGCTTCAACACGCAAACCACAAATCATAAGTATTTAATTATATCTTAATCCCTCGAAACTAAATTAAGATCACGTACATGGGTACAGCAAAGACCATGAGGGACACTATATTGCCTGCATATTGTGACAAAAAGGGAAAATTACAGATTGAGTTTAATGATGCAAAACTGCAAATATTAAGAAAGTATACATGGAGACTTGCCTATAATGCCAACAGCAAAGGTCAAGTTCTTGATGGAAGAAGACATGGCGAGGAACAAAACTGGTTGATAATAAATCTCAATTCTTGTTTGATGGCAATATAAGCTCTCAAGACTTGCCGCATATTTATAGCCGATGAGCATAATATTTTAAAATATAATGCATGATCATAAATATCTAGCTAGAGAACACCTACTTTAATCCATCAGATTCTCTTGTAGTGTGTCATTCAGTATTTTAAGTGAGAAAAATGAAATTGACCCGTGTGGGCGGTCACAGTAGATCTCCATAATTGGCTAGAATTGTATTAAATTAGTTAATTTTTGACAGAGAAACTAGCTGTTTGCTTCCGTCATTAACAACTCCAGCTTCAAACTATGAGTAAATAATGCACGTAAATCACCTCAAGAGTTAAGCAAAACTGCCATTCTTATTATTTATTTCCACCAAAAAGCTAATAATCCTCCTATAAATCTAGGCCAAACGCAACTTTGGATATAATATTAGATATTCGGTATCTTAGATCTCATGCATGTATATATAAATTCTAAATCCTAAATGCACAATATCATGATACTTGGGATGAAAAGTTCTCTGAGCATACTTTCATTTATTGTTTTAAAATCATAAAAAAAAAAAAATCGACTCAGTTAATACACGAATTTAATTTTAAATAAATTATTATTATTTTTTAATTTCCGCAGGAAGAATCAGATTAATATTTGAGCCAAATTGTCTGATATTAAGATAGATATTTGACACGTACATATGGCAAACACTACCTAATTGTAGCATTGTGCACCTTATCTAATTGAACCAACTTTACAGCAATGAGATTGTTAAAAGATGAGAGGAGCAGCGGAGTGCAATTGCGTGAGTCTGACTGATATATTCCTTGAAACGTGTATAATAAATCAATGGAGGGTAAGATTCATTTCATGCGTCACAATGAAATGGCTAGCTGTGCACTCTATAATCCAGGAAAAAGGGTGGAAATCGACATCTAAGATGACTAGGAGATATTATAGAGTCAAATAAGTAAAGGCTAGAAATAGAAAATGAAATTCTTGTATTTTAATAATTTTTAGGATAGTACTAGTGACCGATCTTACTGTAACATTTTAAAAGTAAAAAGCTTTTAAGATCAAATGACTTTCGTGATTTTTTTTCATAAAAATGCATTATAATAATATATAATTTTAAAAATTTTAGAAGGATGAAGCCCTCTTCACAAGTATTATATTTTCTTTGCAACCCTTTGATATCTAGAATCTAGTTATGCAATAATTTATTTAAAAATGATCCCATTAAATCAAAACAATTAAACTTGCTATGTACACAAGTGTGAATAAATTATTATAAAACGTAAGAAGAATGATTAACATTTATAATGGTACAATGATATCTAATAATTTTGAAACTTTTTTCATGTTAATATTCTAGATTCGTACTTAAAACTTTATGAAAGTATATCATAAGTGTTTGTCACTCATGGTATTAAAAAATAGAATAAAAGAAAATTATACAACTCTTATGTTTAAAAAAAAGTAAAAGAAAGAATATTAAGATATTTAATTTTAAGATAAATTGCGTTCACTTTTATTATGGTTTAGTCTAATTATATTACACTCCTTTATTTTTATAAATATATTATTTTTCTACTTAATGAGAGGTAAATATTAAAAAAAATATAATGATAAAAGTCAGGGTATTTTTTTTAAATAATAGGGTAAAAATGTAATTAATTAGCCCAAGCACAAATGACAAAAATTCGAAAGGTAAATTAAATGAATTCGACCGCAGATATTATGCTAATATGCTTCGGTTTATATTGGAATAGATTTTCATAAGAAAATACAAAATAACATTCATGTGATAGAGAAGAAATTAAACATTCATGTGATAGAGAAGAAATTAAGTCATAAAGAAGGAGTAAAAATTATTTTTTAAAGTAATGGGAGAAATATGTGAAACTCTAACTAAAAATCCAGCAAAATGATTAGTCCAGCACGAGGTTATTACTTCGATTAAGAAGACTTCAGTTGAAGACAGGAGTGTCAATTCGTTATCAATAGGGAGATAAGGAATATTTAGAACTCCTAATATTTGAAAAAGTTCTAAGTGTTTCTGCATAAGTGGCTAATAAATTATTTTGTTACTAAAAATATTCAGTATAATTAATTCTTGAACTAGTTACAAATATAAAATGATATAAAGAAATAAATTAATAAGAATAGATATATGAATTAAATTAATTTATATTTATTTTATAATCAAATTATATTGATACAATTAATATATTCAAAATAAGTATATAGTTGCATAAAATTTAATTAATTGTGCTATATAATATTATATATTTATTTTTATTTATATATTATTCTAAATAAGAATCCAAACAAAATTAATGATTTTTTCTTTGGAATTATAAGAAACTAAAAAAGTTATTTCTAAATTATATAAAGTTATAATTTCATTTCTAAATAATAGTCTTTACATATAATCTTTCCTCTCATTGTAATTTAAGGATAAAATTATAATAGAAATTATTATTTAAGGATAAAATTATAACTTCATATAATTTAATGATCATTTTATTAGTGCTTTATAATTTTAAGAATCAAACTATTAATTTTATCAAAAATATAATCATCTAAAATTAATTAATTATATTTTATGACATTATATGTTTATTTATTTATTTACTTACTTATTTTTTATTCATATTAAATTAATATGTATTAAATATTAATTTATATAATTAGTACTTAAATTTTTATTTAATTAAAATAAGAGTGATAAATTTAAAAAAAATAAAAAAATATTAGTCATAAGTTATAAGTTGTTTTATAAAACTTATCAAATTGAAATTTGTCATTTCTAAGTAGGTTAGTGTCCCAAATTACTTCTAAATACTAATTATAACGTATAAAATAAATTATTTGTTGTCTCAAATACACCACGGTGTTGCAGCTAAAAAGAATATTTATGGAAATTTTTGTTATTTGCCATTTATTATTATTTTTTGAGAGACTTTGATGAGATATACTATTAAGTTAAATCGTTAAATTTTATATATTTCATATAATATTATACAAATAAATAAAATTTAATAATTTAAATTAATGATGTATTGATTCAATTAATACATCATAACATTCATCGATTCCTGTCATGCCGAAAAGTTTCAACATCAAAATGGCCTAAACACTGCCTATTTTCAATGGGTTTCAACCCATGAGCTGGGTAATTGGGCATGAACCAGGTCTTGTGCCCAAGAGATAATATAGAGCCATACCGGTTTCAAAAAATCCAACCTGAAAATGATAGCTAACAGACGGCATTTGGGTTTTCCATCGGAAGCCCGGAGAGATAGCTCGCGTCTGCGCCGGGTGAGTTGTGGAGTTCTGTCTCCGTCTTAGCTTGTTCTCAAACAATCCGAAGTCAGAAAACCTAAAGACATCAACGCTTTGTTTAGCGATTAGCAGATAGTGGTTAACAGATTTTATTAATTATTAATTAATGATTAATTATATTAATTAATTTAACTAATTGATTGTATTAACTATTTGAATAAATAAAAATATTTAATAAAATTAATTATTTATATATAAAATAATATATAAATATATGAATATATTTTATGAATTATTTGAGTATTTTTTTATTTTAATATTTTAAATCTTATATATTATTTAGTAGATTAAATTTTCTTATAAATAATATATTATTATAACTTATTCTACATTAAATATTTTTTTAAAATTAAATTAATATAATTTTTTATAATAAATAAATCTACCAATAAAAAATCAAAAACTATAAAAATGGAAATTGGCTAAAAGTTGGCATAATTAAAATTAATCTCATATACTCCAAGCTTGGCTCCATATCGTAGCAAATGGTGAGGATAAGATAAATTAAATTTTATTGTAAATTACACACTTTTATTAGAAACTATGCAATCCCACGTCTACTCGGTAAATATATAAAAAGAATTATTCAAAAGTTATACTCAAGTGCGCTGGTGCATTCAATGCAACAACAAGTATATAATCTGTGCCAATCATGTTATTTTTAAATTATATTTTTCTTTTTTAAATGTAATTTGAATATAAATTATTTCTATATGAGTAATATGAAAGAAAATATTTTTAATAAATAAAGGTAAATCATTTTATTCTATTAAAATATCATTATACATATAAATTTTATCTTCAAAATTAAATTATATAAGAAAACTTTTGTTATTAAAATATTTTATGATAGAAGCTAAAATTTTATTTATATAAATCATAATCCAAGTATTTTTATTAAAATAATGCTTAAATCAATCTTTTTTTCATATTTATCTCATTTAAATTAAAATTTTTAATTATATTTATCAAAATTTTAATTATTTAAAAATCTTCTAAAAATAAAATTTAATATAATTATTCAAGATTTATATTTATAAAAATATAAATAAAATGGCAATTTGAGATTATAAAATAGGGAGTCTGGGGAAAGATGAAGTGGAATCATGGAAAGTATAGAGAAGAGAGGAAAGAAAGGGACCGGTGTTCTTTTTGGGAGATATGTAGCTATTTGAGAAGGAATATGCAGAAGCACACCATCGAGGTAATTCAGTCATTTATATATTTATATATATCAGCTGAAGTCAAAATATTATAATATGTAACATTTTCAAAATAGCTATTTAAGAGTAATATGCAGAATATGTAGAACCATATTTAGTTATTTATATATTTATATACATCAGTTGAAGCCAAAATATTATAATATGTAACGTTTTCAAAAATAACTATTTAAGAGGCAAAAATCGTTTCAAACAGCTGATTATCAAACAATTGATATTTTGCTGATTTAATAAATTAACTAGCCAAATTTGCTTTAACTAGAAGCTATCTAAAATGCTCTTTATCAAATATCACGAAAATTTAGATCATGGTATCTTAAACCTCTGATCTTGAACATTTGGTTCTTTCATTTGGAAGCCGTCCAGAGGACCAGAGCTCCGTCTAAAGATGTTCAATAAGTATGTATGCCTCTTCTTTCTCTTTCCTATGTATTAGCTGCTTTCTTAATGTTTGTCATGTAAGAAGCATCTACAATGGCCGCACTACAATTTAATGTGTTATATGATCTCAGAGCTTTAAATTTCTGGGTAAATTATTTGTTTAAAAATGGAATTGGGCATAGTTACTATGGCCTTATATGATAGTTTATTTTGTTAATGCTTCTCCTATTCTTATTATGTAACATTTGCTTGTGGAGATCTAACAACTACTTTTATTTCATTGTGCACATTGCATGCCATGATTAAATTATTATGTTGGGAAATATGTGTAAGGTAATCAATAAATGCTTGGAGTATACATATCGAAAGAGATAAATGAAGGCTAACTTGCTATATTTGTAGAAAAATGAGAATGTTTCGTGGCAACCTTATGCACAATTTTGAAGGTGTTATGCCCCAAAGCCACACGGTTCAATTCACTTTGCACACTTATTTGCTTGCTCATCTCTTGTTTTTCTTGTCTCTCTTCGCCCACTTATTGTTTAGTGCTAATTTCTCCTCCATTTCTGTCTTTATATTTACAAATTGAAATCCTTTCAAATTTTCATCCGAAGAAGTGTCTGCACAAAACCAAGTGAAGGCATTTGTTGAAAGAAAAATATGGCAAAGCATTGCAGAAGAGGTGATGATACTTTTTACTGCAATCACACTTGACATTTGAAAAAGAAAAAAGCAACACATTAAGTTACTTCTTTATTTGCATTAATTCATGTTATATTTAACATAACTCTCCTGCTTTTGCAGTATCCAGGACTTGAAGCTGTTTTAGATGAAATACTTCAAAAAAAGTCCCTGCTTATAGTTGCCAAATGGTTTGTGATCCTGTTAGTTCCTGTTTTGTAATTTTGTTAGGTTGGCCTCTCCTTATCATGGTTCTTATGGTAATAAAATGATTAGCTTTTCACTTGCGCTTATAATCAGAACCATCTGAATCTGGTGCTGGTGAATGGTGCTGCCTTTGTTTTCAAGTGTCCGTGATGGACCATACATGCCTACCTTGAGACTCCTCCATCATTGTAAAGTCTTCTATCGTGATTTAAACTTGTTTAAATGCTGTTCTTTTGGTAGGAGGTACAAATTAGTGATCTAAGATTAGTTATGAGGCTGTGACTAAATCTTAAATCGAGCCAGAGCTCCATATGCTCTGGGCTATATGGATTAGGTTGTGAATGAGAAAGTAAAATGCTGCTGACTTGCTTAAATTCTTGCACTAAAAATGATGGTCAAATGAATTATGGGTCACACAAGCTCTCACCCCTCATTTGGAGTCATAAAAATAAAATTCGAATTTGATTCATTTGCAAATATGTTAGAAAATTGTAACTTTTTTTTCCGAATTCATTTACAATTGAATTAAATTACATTTTTATAGTTATAAACAAGAGGATAGGAGATTTCCAGTGAGTATGTGGTTGTATGGTAACATAGTGTTCAAGCATTCACTGGCAATGCCTTTATTGAATGTAGTTCTGATTAGCTTTTTCAAACGAGAGGCTCAAGTGAACTCAAAGACGGACGTTCTTATGCTTGTACTGTCAAAACTTGGTCATCTTCTCATATACCGAGAGAATCTTATCATTTTAATGGATTTGTATAGATCCAAATATAACGAAGAAATTACAAGTTAATCGTGGTGCAATACAATTTGTGCTGGCAGATGCTAAAATTATGTGTCCTACTCTCATATCTCCTGGGAATGCTTTGGATGAGGAAGTCAATTCAGAAACTCCTGTGGTATTGCTATTGTGTTTTGTCCTTTGATATAAGTATATGGATTGTTACACACGTAGGGAATAGTTTCAAGTGCAAATATATTGTCTTTCATCATATTACATTTATGATTTATATCTGATTTGATCCTAGGCTATCATGGCTGAAGGAAAACAACATGCTCTCGCTATTGGTTTTACAATAATGTTAGCAAAAGATTATTGGAAAAAAATATATATCATGCTAGAAAATTCTTATTACTTGGATTTTAGTTATGATATAATTATAAATCACAAAATGTGAAAGTAAGAAAATTAGATGAAATACCTTAATCCATAATGAATTTGATAGCTATAACAAATAAAATAAGATATAAAATTAGATAACACCTTAGTCTTCTCTCTTCTTACTCAAATAGTACTATAATATTTGTGAAATGATGGGGGTTACACAAACTTGTATTCATAAGTGAACAGAGGGACCAAGAGCCCTATTTATAACCTTCATGACTTAACCCATCAAAGAGTCAAGACTCTTTACTTTCCTCTAACATTTATGAATCCAATTAACTCAAATAATTAAGTGGAATATGCAAAACCATCAAATGCATTTAAGGGCATATTAATTTTACATAATGTATATTTAATTTAAATAAATGACATTAATATTTCATAATGGATATTTAAGACATTAAACATACATAATGAATATTTAATATATATTCAATTTAGATAAATGACTTTAGCCAAATATCTAAATCTAATTTATGATGATGTCTAAATTATTCTATAATATAGACTATATCTTTTCATGTGGTCATGAAGGCCATATTAAGTCTATCATAAAATCTATTATAAATCTAACATTCTCTCACTTGGCCAAATGAGCACATGAGCTTAATAAACTATAATGAATTTATAGAAATTGTGGCCACTATTTAACTGTAATGATTAATTACCTTTTTCTTAGACTTGTTACAAATATGGATCATAGCAGTTTTACACCTATAAATGATATAATTCCAATTATGCATCACAATATTTGCACATATATAAGAAAAGCTTAATGACGAAAGATATGAACAAATTCAAACCATCATGAACTAGTACTGAATGTTCATATTAATGGTCCACTTTAATTACAAAACACAAAAGTCATCCCTTTTTTCATAATGTACACATATATAAGGGAGACTAACTAAAATGTGTAAATCATATTAATTACACAAAATTATTTCTATCAATCAGTCCCATGAATAATACATGATCTTTATAAACCTTAGGCGCCAATGCTTTAGTCATGAGATCTGCTACCATTATTTTGGTACTAATGTGTCCAATATATATTTTCTTATTATGTACCCTTTCATGAACAACAAGGTATTGCAACTTAATGAGTTTTGATTTACTTGAATACCTGTTGTTCTTAGAGAAGAAAACAGTAGCTGAATTATCACAAAAATTGTAAGGGGCCTTGAAATAGAATCTATAATTTTTAATCCAACCATAAAATTCTTCAATCAAACAATTTGAGCACTGGCTTCATGGCATGCCACAAATTCAGCATCCATGGTTGAAGAAGTTATTAGAGTTTGCTTTACACTTTTCCAATAAATATCTCCCTTAATTTATAAGAAGATATACCCAAATGTGGATTTCAATGTGTCCACATAACCCATAAAATTTAAATCACAATAACCAACCACCTCAAATGAATCACAGTATTGATAGGTAAGCATATAATTCTTAGTACCTTGAATGTAATGTAACACCTTCTTTACTGCCTTCCAGTGATTCATTCCAGGATTATTTTGAAATCTTCTTAGCATTCCAATTGCATAGCTAAGATATAGATAAATGCATGTTTGAGCATACATTAAACTTCTAACAATAGAGGCATATGGAATAGATTTTATTTCCTTTTGCTCAAGTTCATTTTATGAACCTTAAATTTAACTTAATTTATCACCTTTTACAATGGGAACTGGAATTGGTGAACAATTTTTTTATATTAAATCTTTAAAATTTTTTGTTAAAACAAGTCTTTTGAGATAAACTAAGTAATCTCTTAGACCTATCTTGATAAATTTCAATGCCAAGAACATAAGAAGCATTTTCCATATCTTTTATTTCAAAATTCTTAGAAAGAAAAAGTTTTACTTTCAAGTAACATAGCATGATCCTTACTAGCAATTAGTATGTTATCCATGTACAAAATGATGAAGACAAGCTTACTCCCGCTGACCTTTAGATATATACAATCATTAAGTTCATTAGCTTTAAATCCAAAGGTCATAATGGTATTATGAAACTTTAGATACATGAATCATGGTACCAAAATCTAACCACCAAATATTAGAAGGAATGTTAATTGAATTGATTTCAAAACAAACATAGGTAAAATAATTACCTTTCTTTTCAAACTAATTCTTACGTTTCAGACAATACTTCTTCATATGACCTCTTTTGTTGCAAAAGAAGCATTTCATAGAACTTGTATTTGCACAATTATGTACAACAACTTCTTTTCCTTGAGTTGGTGGTCGATTTGCACTCTGTTTACCATTCTTGGGTCTTTTACCAATATGACCCTATGATACCATGTGAACCAATAGAATAGATGCAATCCTTCTCTCTTTAATCTTTCTTCCTCTTGAACACACATGACAATCAATTCATTTATAGTCCATTTTTCCTCATATGTGATATAACTTATCTTAAATGGAAAAAATTGAGGAGGAAGAGAATTAAAAACAAATTACACAAAAAAAAGGTTCAAAAATGGTTATATCTATAGATTTAAGTTGTTCAATCAAGTTTGTCATTTCCAGTATATGTTCACGAATATTAGACATCCCATCATATTTTTTAGTAGTCAAATTACTCATGAGTGTACTGCTAATGCCTTGTCAGAAGATTTGAACTATTTCTCTATAGACTCCAAGAATTCCTTAGCATTAGAGCAATTTGTTATGGACGTACGAATATTCTTGGTAATCTTACTTTTCATAATCATTAGGCTCAAATGATTAGATCTTTTCCAGTTATAGTTAGATTATTGCTCAGAAGAACTTACTTCAGTTGGCTTTTCAGGTTCACTAATTTGTAGGCACAAGTCCAAATCCAAGCATCCCAATGTAATCAATAATTGTTCTTTCCAATCTCTAAAATTAGAGCCATTCAGTTTAGGAATGTTTGACATATGTCCAGAGAGTGAATTTGCTGAGATAGCTTATGCCATAATCATAATCAATTAGCAAACCATTACATGACAATTCAAGAGCAATCTTAACGTATCACTATACATATCCTTTGGGATAAAATATGACATGCAATTGATTCACTCAAAAGTGATAAACAACTGAGATAGCTTATGCCATAATCATAATCAATTAGCAAACTATTATATGACAATGCAAGAGCAATCTTATCGCATCACCATACATATCCTTTGGGATAAGATATGATATGCAATTGATTCACTCAAAATTTGAGATGTTAAACACCTTTTGGCATTAAACAACACAAAATTATAATGTGATTATAAAATTATTACACCTTTGGGCATAAAAATTTATAGTCACATCTTTTAGTATTTGTGTAATATTCCAACCATGGATATGTCTTGTTTCACTTTGGTGAAAACAAAACCACTATAAAGAATTTAACATATTGCACAAATGAACATTAACATAATTATAATCATAAGCTATAACCTTACTCTTGTTAGAAAAAAAATATATCATACTAGAAAATTCTTATTACTTGGATCTTGGTTATGATTATAATTATAAATCACAAAATGCGGAAGTAAGAAAATTAGATGAAATACCTTGATTCATAATGAATTTGATAGTTACAACAAATAAAATAAGATATAAAATTAGATCACCTTAATCTTTTCTCTTCTTACTCAAATAGTACTATAATATTTGTGAAATGATGGGGGTCACACAAACTTGTATTCATGAGTGAAGAGAGGGATCAAGAGCCCTATTTATAACCTTCATAACTCAACCCATAAAAGAGTCTTGACTCTTTACTTTCCTCTAACATTTATGAATCCAATTAATTCAAATAATTAAATGGAAGACTTTTCATATGCAAAACCATCAAATGCATTTAAGGGCATATTAATTTTGCATAATGTATATTTAATTTAAATAAATGACATTAATATTTCATAATGGATATTTAAGACATTAAACATACATAATAAATATTTAATACATATTTAATTTTGATAACTGACATAACTAACATTAATCATGCTTAATGAATATTTAATATATATTTAATTTAGATAAATGACTTTAGCCAAATATCTAAATCTAATTTATGATGATGTGTAAATTATTTTATAATACATACTATGTCTTTTCATGTGGTCATGAAGGCCACATTAAGTTTATCATAAAATTCATTATAAATCTAACAAAGACATGTAAGAAACTTGTCTAGTTCTTTTGATTGACCAGGAATGCTGAATAAATTATATACAATATGTTTTTTCCCCATAGTCTTTTGTTCTATTTTCAAGTAATTTAGTCTGCGACAACTTCTCATGTGAAAGCATTTGTATATAATACTAATGCTAATATTTCTATTTTTCTAACAGTGAAGTATAAATATAATGAATCATGTTAAATTGACAATTACGATGATAGTTTCTAGCATATCATATACATAACTCTCCCATGCATCACCGTAGGGGTCGAATTATTAAAATATGAGCTTAGAGGCTTGAAGCTCTACTGTCGCCCCTCTTTACAACTAAAACCATTGTCGCAAGTTTGTTCAATGCCCGGCATTTACTTTATATTAAAATTTAATTTAAAGGAGGCCAAATGCAGAAATAAAGAGATGTTCTGTCTTAAATCTAATCTACCATGGTTGCATTTTCTTTGGTTGGTCGTCATAGCCAATAAGTTTAATTTTATGTTTTAAATTTTTCAGAAAAGCAATCAACAAGGGGATTGGGGTTAACAATCGGCATTATCTTAATGACGATCTTTGGAAGGTATTTAATGGATGACATTCTTTGCCTTTTATTCTTATATTTATGTTCCAAAACATTTCCTAAATTTCTGTCTGATTTCGAGTACACTGTATTTAGCACTTTTGAATATAAAACTGTAGATGGACCAACTTGATTGAAGATGTTGCAAGAGCTTCCAATGTCTAGCGTACAGCAAAGGAAGTATAGGTTTGGCTTATTTGTGTAAGCAGTGAAGAAATAGATTTGATTGCCCAGATTGCTTATTTACGTGCGTTGACCATAGAAAGCCTGTTAGTGGATTTGCAAAGGAAAATGGTTTATGTTTTGTGTTGGGGGTGCAGGGTTAAAATCCGTATGAGTTACATGTATCAAGTTTTGATAACAAAAGCTAGGCTTACTCTCCTTATCGTGTTCCAAGGTATTGTTAACACCCCATCTCGATTTTCATTTTTAAAAAAACAAGAGTTCATACTTGTCAAATTTAGCCTTTCTGTCCAACTTTAATTGAAACTATTGACGCTTACATCCTCTTAAAGAGCCAGCCTAAAAATTCAGCATCCAACATCACCGTCTACGAGTTTTGATTGTAATCGTTCTGGGGTTCAAAAAAGGGCCCGTTTAGATGACATAATAGTATAATATAGAATATTGAAATATGTTTATATTGACAAAATTACCTTTATCTCATTTCTCATATGTTTTTCCTCCTCACTTGACACCCTCCAAGATCGTCATTCTTTTTCATTTTTCTTTGTCTTGCCATACTTCTCCTCCTTCCTTTCTCTCACTGAAAGCCACCTGTGTTCATCTTTTATCCATCCCCATTTTTAAAAACACAGAAGAGAAAGAAATAAGAGCATATTTTGATTTTGAATCAGTCAACTCATAAATTTGTTGGTGATTGGGTTTTGTTAATATCAATCTTATTGGAACTGTTTTATTTTTTGTCGTGGTGGCTTCTTTGTTGAGCATGCTTAATCTTCTTGGTGAGGGTGCAACTGTGGAGCTTACTTTGGATGAGGCAAGCAATGCAAATAAGAAAAGGGTAGAGTGGGAAAATTAATACTATCGGATCTTACATACCACTTCGTTGAGGGTGGAGTGGAAAATACTATTTTATCCTATATTTTCCCCAATCGGTTACTGACCGACAGTATTTAGATATATTATCGGACTTTTTTTATCAGGTGTGTCAAACAGCCCCTTATTAATTAGCAAATTAAACATAGGCAAGGGAAGACAACACGCACGTAGGATGTCAATATATGAGATGGAATTAAGAAACTGCTCCTATAATGAGCTTGGCCATCGCAGGAGAAATAGCCACAAGAGTCATGAATCATGATTCATCCATTCAAACAGGGCCAAAATTCAAGCGAAATGCTTTTAGAGAACAAAAAGAATTATGGGCCTCAAAAGTTAGCCCAACAAAAAAAAAACAAATGGACCAGCTTAATAATTCTTTGTAAACCCTAGTAACCTTTATTTTAGTGTAGAGCGGTGCCATTTCACCAGTCACGCGCGGCAGCCTCGAAGCAGAAGGAAGCAGGAGCTCAGAGACACCCACCCAAAGCTGCAATGGTAGCCTATCATTTCCTCTGAGAAGGGTTTCGTCCCTATCTTTTTATGTGCGCTTTATGACTCACTATGCTTTATTTGCATATGATATTTGGCCCAGGGGATCGATTTGAAGGCAGGAGGTAAGAGTAAGAAGACCAGAAGAACCGCACCCAAGTCCAATGATATCTACCTCAAGCTTCTAGTCAAGGTACGTACCATATTCATTCTTTTATTTGTTTCGATTCCCTCCGGGGTAAATCTGCAACTTCTGGTGTTTCTTATATCTGCTGCTGAAAATGGATCGTGAAATTATGAACCCGTTGTAATCAATGATTTTTGACGATGATGATAAATGTGATCCCAGCTCATTATGAGACCATTCTATTTTGGTGGTCTGGGAATGGAAATTTCCACATTTATCTGAGCTTACTCCCACTACAAATCTCATTTTACTCTTTTCCGCTAAAACTCATTTTTTCTTAACCACATTTTGGCGACATCCTTGGTGGTTAGCTTCATAAAATGGTTTAAATGGATTACTGCAAAGGAATAATTGATTTCAGGATTATGAGTATATTTTAGCCTTTATTATGGCTTGTTTGAAATCGAATCATGATAATGCATATTACTGGAAGATTTGTTCATCCGTGGGGAATAACTGCTGCACTTTTCTTTTTTCCTTTTTTTATTAAAAAACTATATCTTCTACATGTTGATTGCGAAGTCCATTTAACATATAGTCTGGCTGTAATGGCAATTTTATGGTTGTCAAGTAGCAAATGTTCCCAATGATGCTGTTTTTTTGAACCATGCTAATACTGATCGCTGGTGATTAGTCCTTTCACTCTATAAAACTGAGGGAACCTTGTTCTGTTCTTTTAAGTTCTTGAAAATAAATCCAAATTAGTTACAAGTTTTTCTTCCATGTATATTGAATCAATCTAACTAAATATTACATGTCAGCTATATCGCTTCCTTGTCCGGAGAACTGGCAGTAATTTCAATGCTGTGATACTCAAGCGCTTGTTTATGAGCAAGGCTAACAAGCCTCCTCTTTCTTTGTCAAGGCTGATCAAGTATATGAATGGAAAGGTTTGTTTCATAAGTCTCAGTTTATTAATTTTTGCAACTTGATTTGTATGTTATTTTCATTAACTTTTGAAATTTGTCTGTACAGGAAGGTAAGATTGCTGTGCTGGTAGGGACCGTTACTGATGATATACGAACATATGAAGTTCCTCCATTGAAAGTTACTGCACTTAGGTTTACTGAGACGGCACGGGCAAGAATAGAAAAGGCTGGTGGCGAGTGCTTGACTTTTGATCAGCTGGCTCTTAGGGCCCCACTTGGACAGAACACGGTATGTGTGACCGTTATGATTTTACTTTATCCATTTATCGCCTTAGTTCTGAATAATTGATATTGGCCTCAGGGAATGTTGATATATATTGTATGATATTGAGAGTTCATTTTAATTAATGGAAGTTCTGCTTGGAAGCAGGTTCTTCTTAGAGGGCCAAAGAATGCTCGTGAAGCAGTGAAGCATTTTGGCCCTGCGCCTGGTGTCCCACACAGCCATACCAAGCCATATGTGCGATCTAAGGGAAGGAAGTTCGAGCGGGCTAGGGGAAGGAGGAACAGCAAGGGATTTAGGGTTTGAGTTGATTGTTGTACTATCCTGTTTTTCTACATATCTAATGTTACCTTGGAAACTTCCAATTTTAACTTTAAGATCATATACACCTAAAGACAATTCATGTTGTTAGGTTCTGCACGGAAAATCCTTTCATGCTGGCCCTCGTTTTAGAAGTATATTTTCAAACTGTAACGCATTTCAACTCGTGTTTTTTCAGTGGTAGTGATTTATTTTGCATGAGATGGTTTGCCTATTAAGCGGTGGTAATGATTAGTTTTATATATGAGATGGTTTTCCTATGAAGTGTAGACGTGTGCTACAAAGTTGATCGATTTTTCGCTAGAATTTGATGTATTTAAAGGAAGCATGTTCTGTTAAGGTAGGCTTGTTCTGAGGTTGAATTTATTTTGGTCTATTATATTAAGTACTTCTAAGTTGTGACGAGTGCTGGATAAACCCTGGATTTATGTTTGGCTGGTACTTGGTTTTATTCCCTTGTCCATAACAGGGATCAAATTTTCTGACTGCTCGGAACAGTTAAGTTGTTCATGTTGTCAGTAAATGCCATTGCTGATTGCTGATCTCCTTGCTTACTTCTCTCGAATGTTAAAAATGCTCCTGAACAGAGAATGATTAGTTCACCTCTCCCAGAACTATAGAGAAGTTATAATATGTGTTAATTGGATGGCTCCTTATAGCTTGTTGTATCTCCCGTATCTGCATTCTGCATTCATGATAGACCTAGCGGAGGTCTTAAATTTCTCCTGCTCTTTAATGTTTTTGGAGTCTCCGTCCCAAGGTTAGTTTCTTTGAAGTTGTTTTTTTTTGTTTATTTTTTTCATTTGAGTTTTAGCCTCTTTGATTCAGGAAAAAGTAATGACATGCGTTCGTACTCCCGGCGGTATCGCTTCAGGTTGAGATCCGCCCTATACGATTTAAGTCACTCTTTTTGGCATAACAATTGAGAAATGGAAACTATTTTGAGGACCAAAAATATGGAACAAGTGAGGATAAACACAGGGCTCTTTTATATTAGAACATCAAACAAGTTCTTGGTTACAATTATCAGAGACGTTAATAATCAACTCAGAATTTTTAGCTGAACTGATAGCCTTCATACTAACTAATTCCTGATCTTTAATTCTAGAGGAGGGGGGGGGGACTACATAAGGGAAATTGAGGAGGATCGTTGAAGGAATTATCACCTGCTGCAGCTTGGATGTTACTTTCTTGAAGGGAAAATGAAACATACACAAATTCTTTCTTAGTCCAATGTCGGTTGCTTTTTGCCATTAATCATAGCAAGCATGTCTAGTGGGAAATTACGTTCGTTTGTACTTACCTTGCAAAAATTTCCTTTTGCACTTTTTTTTTTTGGGTAATAAATTCGATTCGCTTTATTAATCAGGTGTAAACATCGACCCAAATTGTCTTCTTTTAATTTATATGGCATTGCACAAATTCACGAATATAATATAAAAATGATCCAGCAAGCATTATACTTAATTTAATAGTTATATATAATAGACAAAATACAATCCCAATTGTTTTGATAGGTATGAAGTAAGTTAAAAAGCACTAAAGAAGGTGTGGTATGCAATTTTTGAAAAAAAATCAGACCGAACACTGTGAAGAGAACTTGGAGATGAAGTCATGAATGTGTTTGTTGGTATCCTCAGGTGCTTCTTGGTTGTTGAAGTGAGCCACTCCTTCCTGAAAGACTATTTCCTCAAGATTCGGCACGTACTTCTTAAAAGTACCGCCCTCTATGTACTCTTTCATTCCTTTTGAACGGTACACGACGTCTAATTTACCTGTGATGAACTTCACCGGTACATACACTTTTGCTCCAGTCCATGCTGCTGTCAGCTCCCAGTTTCTGCAAATATCTAGTAATTAGTGCCATGTCAGCTCTGATATCCCAGAAATAAAAAAAAGAAGAAACATATGTACGTGTTCATATTCCGGTAGTAGTTGAGCCCTCCGGTGAAGCCTGATTTTTCATATTTAGAGGTGTAATAGTCAAGATCATCTTCTGAGAGCCAGGAGGGCAAGGGCTGCGCATCGCCATTCGGATTGTATCCGAACCCTTGTTCCGTCAATATGGGTGCACCATCTCTCCGACTTGTAAGGACGTTCTTCAGCACCCGTGAGGTTCCTATTTTTGCCATCTCAGCTTCCGCCTTACCTGGCTCCTGTCACATACATTACCCATTCATGTTTGTCAGATCTATGACGGTTGAAAAACAAAGTTAAGTTAAAACTTCAAAGAAATAGCTGACTACGAGAGGTTTTTCAGATACTGGGTAAGATCCGAAGTCCATAAAGAGGACATGCTAGAAACTAGAAACATTATTAGCAAATAACCCATATTATATTTCGTTCTACATACATGATCCGTAAAGAAGTGTGCGAATATAAACAGACAATTCTAAGTCTGACTAAATTTATTGTTAGATGCGGAAATCTTTATGCAATATTTAAGAACCTGAAATCTGCAGATATAAAAGTTGTCGCCGTACATTGCTCGAAAGGCATCCACAGTCTTGTTTTGGGGGTCTCTCAGCAATAACGGAACACTGAGGCAGACATATGCTTTGATTCTTTCAGGTCGAAACATGCAGAGATACCAACCGATAATGGCACCCCAATCGTGCGCAACAAGGAACACTTGGTCGACGCCCAGAAAATCAATGAGACCGACAACGTCACCAACTATGTGAAAGATAGTGTAGTTGCTGATCGATGTCGGCGCTTCCGTGTCGCCGTAGCCACGGAGATCCGGCGCCACGGCACGGTAGCCGAGTGAGCTAAGAGCATGAATCTGGTGGCGCCAGGAGTACCAGAGTTCGGGGAAGCCATGCAGAAACAGCACAACAGGGCCTTTTCCCTTCTGTGCTACGTGCATTTTGATGCCATTTACTGTAACTGTGCTGTGCTCTATTCCTTCCATTACGGACTCCGATTTATTCTCTCTACTACTAATTTGGGTTGCCAAGGTTTTGTGAGGAAAGGAGGATATATATAATACAAGTAAGGTAAATAGTGCTAGGTGCATTTGGACTGTAATTGTCCTCTGCTCTATTCCTTCCATTATGGAATCCGATTTCTTCTCTCTGTTGCCAAGGATTTGTGTGGAAAGGAGGGTATATATAGTACAAGTAGGGTAAATAGCGATGCCGAACTTGTTGCTGGGCAACTGATTACCCAAAGAAAGAATAAGGGCAATTGGAACGTGAAGAGTTAATTTCTCAGTCAAAGCCCGAGGTTGCAAACAGATGGTTGGGTTATGTTAGATTTAGATTGGGTTATAGGTGAATACGATTCACTTATCTATTTATAATCCAAGATGACCCATGACCATTTTTTATTTAGCACACTCGCGAAAAAAATTAAACCAACGGAATTAAATTGGTTTGAATTGGTTAAAGGCTATCTCTTCAACTGTTATTAAACCAGAAAAACACAGAGAACATGAAGAAAAACCAGAGTAAAAACGCAGGGAAGGAAGGGTAGCAGCAAAAGTCACTTTTTCATTCATATTTCTACCTTATATACATGCAGAAAACTAGTACAATGATAGACATTAGCCCATATTTGAACCCATACTTAAGCATGGCTATTTGAATAACTTTTTCACCTAAAATGTACTACAATCAGAACCATAGTATTCAGTCATATTAAAAAATACATTCAGCAGCTAAAACTAAGAATAACTAGCTTAACAAAAACATATGAGCTGATTTGAATATCAAAGGAAAATTTCAAAAGTCTAACACTCCTTCTTGAGATTTTTCTTTGAAACTCCAAGCTTTGCTCTTAGGAATTCAAATTGTGCTTTAGGAAGAGCCTTAGTCATTATATCTGCAATCTAATTTTCAGAATAACAATGCATTAACTTGATTTCTTCATTTTTCTCAGCCTCACGAATTGCATGAAACTTCACATTTATGTGTTTGGTTCTTCCATGTTGCACTGGATTCTTTGCAATAGCAATGATTGACTTGTTATCAACCCAAATGACAGTAGGTTTTTCTTGCAAATACCCCAAATCTGCTAGGATTTTCTTAAGCCAAATGGTTTGATTTGCAGCACCAGCAGCAGAAATATACTCTGCTTCAGCAAATGATTAAGCAACCACTTCCTGCTTCTTAGAGTGCCAAAAGAAAACACCACTCCTAAAAGAGAAACAATAACCAAAAGTACTTTTAGAGTCATCAACACTTCCAGCCCAATCACTATCTACGTAGCCTTCTAATTCATCACCTTCAGCTTTTAAATACCACAAGCCATACTCATTTGTTCCCCTGATGTATCTAAGAACTCTCTTGGTAGCACCAAGATGAGTTTGACTTGGAGAATGCATGAACCGTGAAAGTAGACTTGCTGTAAACATTAAATCAGGTCTAGTGGCTGATAAGTATAACAAGCTCCCAATCATACTTCTGTAAACAAAAGCATCAGCTCTAATCTCATCATCATCTTTGGAAAGTTTTTGGTTCACTACCAATGGAGTAGAGACTTGTTTTGATCTTTTCATTTGAAACTTCTTCAAAATCTCTTTGGCATATTTTTCTTGAGAAATGAAGATACCTTTAGAGCATTGGTAAATCTCCATTCCAAGAAAATACTTCATCTTTCCTAAATCGGACATTTCAAATTCTTTTTCCATGTTTAACTTGAATTGCTTGATAAGTTTAGTATCTCCTCCTGTAACCAAGATATCATCCACATATAGTGAAACAAGAAGTTTTGTTTGAGCTTCAAACTTCTTCACATAAAGGGTAGCTTCATTTTCACTCCTAACAAAGCCTTGATGCAGCAAGTATGCATCAATTCTGCTATACCAGGCCCTTGGTGCTTGTTTTAGGCCATAAAGAGCTTTGTGGAGCTTATAAACTTTCTCTTCACTTCCTGAAACATAAAATCCTTTAGGTTGTTCAACAAATATTTCTTCTTCTAGCAGCCCATTTAGAAAGGCTGACTTCACATCTAGATGATAAATTTTCCAGCTCAACTTGGCTGCAAGAGCAACAAGGAGTCTTATAGTGTCATGTCTTGCAACTGGAGCAAATGTATTAGAGAAATCCATACCTTACTGTTGTAGATAACCTTTGACCACCAATCTAGCTTTAAGTTTATTTATAAAACCATTTGGATTCAGTTTGGTTCTATAAACCCACTTGACACCAAGAATTTTATGGTTTTTAGGCTTATCCACAAGTTTCCAAGTGCCATTCTTTTCTATCATAGCTAACTCCTCCTTCATTGCAGCTAACTAACCCTCTTGTCTTATTGCTTCTACAAAACTAGTGGGTTCAAGAAAGGCTATATTGCATCTCTCATAAACTTTAGCAAGAGATCTAGTTCCTCTTATTAGGAAGTCATTGTAACTAACAGAATTTTCTTCATTTTCAACTTGATCATGAGTCAAGCCATCACAAGAAACTAATTTTTCAGAATTTTCAACTTCATTTCTTTCCCAATTCCACTTGGCTACTTCATCAAACTTCACATTTCTGCTCACAACAATAGATTTTGACTTCAAACTATAGATTCTATAGCCTTTTGTACTGCTGCCATAACCTAAGAAAATGCCTTTCTCAGATTTTTTATCTAGTTTTCCCCTTTTTTGCTCTAGAATGAGAGTGTAGCTTAAGCTACCAAACACTCGAAGATGATTCACTGAAGGTTTAACTCCAAACCAAGCCTTAGAAGGAGTTTTTCCTTTTAGAGCTTTAGTTGGCAGTAAATTTAGCAAGTACACAGCAGTGTTTACTGCTTCAGCCCAGAATTGTTTAGGAACACCTTTTTCAAACAGCAAGCATCTAGCCATTTCCATCACAGATCTGTTTTTCCTTTCACTCACTCTATTTTGTTGAGGAGTGTAAGGAATAGTCAATTGATGTTGTATGCCTGCTTTTCTAAGAAGTTGTTGAATTCCTTTGAAACATATTCAGTCCCATTGTTAGATCTTAAAATCTTAATCTAACAGTTAGATTGTTTCTCAACCATAGCTTTAAAATTTTGAAATTCAGTTAGCACTTCAGATTTATGCTTCAAGAACCTTACCCAACACATTCTGAAAAAATCATCAATAAATAATAAGAAGAATCTACTACCACTCAAAGAAAGTGTACTCATTGGCCCACAAATATTAGAATGTATGAGTTGAAATTTTTCTGAAGCTCTCCAAGCACCTTCTCCAAAGGGTAGTTTTGTTTGCTTCCCCATTTGACACACTTCACACACATCAACATTTTCTTTTACAGCTGGCAGATCAACTAATTCCTCCTCACACAAGTATTTTAGATTAGAAAAACTAGCATGGCCAAGTCTTTTATGCCATAAGACAGAATCAACAATGATGCTTGGATAAGCATGCATATCAGTTTGCTACCAATTGATTGGAAAACTTCTATATTTCATTTTGACAATCATCAATTCATTCCTAGAAGGATCAAATATTATGCATGAGTTGTTTTGAAAATGTAGAACATAATTTTTTTCAAGCATTTGAGGAACACTCAACAAATTTTGATCAATACTTGGTACATAAAGTACATCTGGGATAAACTTGGTACCTGAAGGTGTTTCCACAGCTGTTACACCTTTCCCCTTGATGTCTAGATAATCTCCATTTCCAATCTTGACTTTGGAGCAATAAGACAGATTAAGATTTTTTAGAATGGCTGAATCAAAACACATGTGATTTATGCAACCACTATCCACTAACCAAGTTCCTTTATCATTATTTGTAGCATAGCATGTTGCTGCAAATAACTTTTCTTCAACTGCTTCTTGATCATCAGCAACATGAGCTTACTGCCCCTGTTGGTTTCCTTTACTCTTGCAAACCTTTTCAACATGTCCAAGCTAATTACAACTTCTACACTTCACATTTGGTCTCCACCAACAGAAATTTTCTGTATGGCTTCTCTTCTTGCAATGAAGGCATGGAGGATAATTGCCTTTTTTGCTTCTACCTTTGTTGCTTTCATCATCTTTCTTCTCTTTCCTTTTTTTATCTCCAGATTGCTTCTTTCCTCCATTGTTTGGCTTCTTTTCTTATGCCTTGACATGAAAAACTTCCTCAACTGTTGTCTCATCCATTCTTATTGCTCTTCTTTGCTCTTAAGCTTGAAAAGCATTCACAAGTTCCATCAAAGTCAGCTTAGATAAGTCTTTGGAGTCTTCAAGAGAAGAGATCTTGGCTTCAAACTTCTCAAGAACACTAACCAGCACCTTTTCCACCAATCTCCTCTTCGGCAACTCCTCTTATCAGCTTGTTAGTGTATTCTTTAACAGTTTCAAAATCTTTCATCTTCAGAACCTCAAACTCCCTCCTTAGATTCAACACTTGCATTTGCTTGGTTCTCTCATTTCCTTGAAACTCTTCCTTTAAGATGTCCCAAGCTTCTTTTGGAGACTTACAGTTCATGATTCTTGTATAAATTTCATCTTGAACACAAGATTGAATGGCAAATAAAGCTTTATACTTCTTTGCACTTTCTTCACTATGATATTTGATTTGAGCTAAAGTAGGATTTGATGGCAAAGGATCTACTTCCCTGCCAGTTTCCACCACTTCCCAAAGATCATAAGCTCTGAGATAGTTCTTCATTTTTCCATCCCAAATCACATAGTTCTTTCCTGTGAACTCTGGAGGTGTAGGAGGAGAGTAGCTGCTAGAAGCCATGAACAAACACTCTATTTTTCAAGGTGTTATGGAGGAGAAGCCTTGCTGATTTTTTCTCAAACACACAGCCCTTCAAGATTACTTATGCTCTTGATACCATGTTATTAAACCAGAAAAACACAGAGAACATGAAGAAAAACTAGAGTAAAAACGCAGGGAAGGAAGGGTAGCAGCAAAAGTCACTTTTTCATTCATATTTTTACCTTATATACATGCAGAAAAACTAGTACAATGATAGACATTAACCCATACTTGAACTCATACTTAAGCATGGCTATTTGAACAACTTTTTCACCTAAAATGTACTACAATTAGAACCATAGTATTGAGCCATATTAAAAAATACATTCAACAGCTAAAACTAAGAATAACTAGCTTAACAAAAACATATGAGCTGATTTGAATATCAAAGGAAAATCTTAAAAGTCTAACATCAACCAACGAAATTAAATTGCCAGCTTACAATTTTTACCCTAAACATTTCGATTTGGTTATTATTAGTTTGAGACAATTTGACACGTGTTAAAAATTGTAAAATTATTTTTTCATTAAATAGTAGCAACCAAGAAACAGCTATAATAGCTAATAAAAATGGCCAATTTCGACATGAAATGACATAGTTAATATTTAGATAAATTGCTTGAAGCTTCGCTAGAGTGATTGAAAATTATCAATATTAATTCGTTATTAATATGACATATTACGTAAGATTAGATGGAGGCTTGGCTCCCTCAAATTCTAGCTAGTTTCGCACATGCATTTAACACTTTTAGTTGATATTCTTCCATGAAATAACATTAATGCTTGTTATTTTACCGCAAAAAATGAAGAGAGAGAGAGAGAGACAGAGAACATAGATGCTGGTTATCACATGCTAGCACTAAGCACTATGTTGGGCTATATTCATATGGTGATGGGGCAAGCCGAGAGTTGCCTAAGAGCTGATTTTGATTGTTGGGATAAGATATTCAGTTGTACTATAGTTTATTATTATTGTTATGGGGAGGGTGGTTGTAGACAAGATAAAATGTGGACTACAAGTTGTACATAATTAAAGGAATATTGATGTTACATTCAAAGTTACGCATCATTTATTAGAATAATCCCAAACATAAAAAGAAATTGATATATAATCAATAAGGTACTATTCTTTTCTATTTTTTATCTTTAGTGAAAATTTAACATATTTTAAATTTATTTTTAAATAATTAAATTATTAAAGTGACAAAAAATGTTAAACATATATACACTAGTCTCTTCATGTACATTTTTACATGTGTTCAAAGGCCTTTTCAGTAAATTTAAAATTTATCATTTATTATTGAATATTTGAATTCAAACTAATTCAATAGATATGTTTTATATTTTTTTCTCAAACGACAATGTTTTGTAACTTTTTTCACTTTGTTTGCCTCTTTCTTTCTCTTTGATTTTATGTATCATTTATTAACTTCCTTTACATAAAACATACTAAATATTGTAATTTTTCTCTAACTTTAATTTTTCATAAATAAAATTTATAAATATTCTTTTTTCTTAAATTATATTATATGAAATCATATGTATAATTTTTTTGGTAAAAAAATCATGAAAATAATTTAAATGTTTGTAACTATAATTTTAATTTATAATCATTTTAAATTATATTTAAATATGTAATTATTAATTTATAATGTAATTAATGTGACTTAATTTGTTTAATTTTACATGCTTTTATTATTAGTTAATGGGAAAATAAATTGTTTTAGTCAAAGTATACAATTTCTTTAAATGGAAAAATATCTTTGTTATATATTATTTTGCATACAGTATTGAAGAAATTAAAATATTTATTTTTGTATTTTATCTATCATTTGACATTTATAAAAAAATTATTAGAATACACATAAAATAAATTTAAACATTTTAATATTTGAAAAAAATTAGTTTTTTCTTTAGAATTAAAAGGTAAATTCAAAGTAAACTTCTTAATTTTTTAGTTAAATTTGAATTTTTAAAGTTTATATTAATTTTATTTATTTTCTAATACTATTTAAGTGATTTTCTACTATTAATTTAATTATTATTTTAATAATAATATATGTATATCTATATAAAAGTAATTTATATATTTGAACAGAGTAATAATTTATTATTTTTATAGTTATTTTATTTAGAGTAAGTAAAAATTACCATATCATCTTTTCACTTATTAAATATATGTAATTCATATTTTATTTTCCAAGAAAAAGAAAAGTGAAATCCAAAACTCATCAATTTCTTTTATATTAGTATGTATAAGTATACAAGAATAAAATTATAATTTTATAAGTGAAGCTCTACAAGGCAACCAAAAATATTATTATCTCATCTCAATATATTGTTGGAGAAGAAAATTTTTCCATGTTTATTTTGTGAGGAAAAAAATCATAATATTTATGAATTCCATTAAAATAATTGTCTTAAAATATTATAAAATCAGGATATTTTGATACTTCTAAATTATATGACATGGTTGGAAGATAATTGATGAGAAATTAGGCATCCCACTAACCATAATCTTGTGTAGTAAAAAATGGATAACATTGAATAATATTATATTAATATTTTTGTGAATTATACATAATTTATTAATAAAATAATTATTGTTAATTAGGTCTTGCATGACATTTTTTGAATGGGAAAATGTATATTTAGGCTAACACTAGTAAATAAGTTTAAATCTTGTGATAGATAGGATTTCGAATTCGGATTAAGTAATATATATATAAAGGTATTTACTTCATATCTCTTAAGTTTAAGGTTTTCTAAGGGTGTAAAACGGACCGAAGTTTGCGAACCGATTTGCGAATTTTACGAGTTTTTACGGACTTGGACCATCTAAAATTTGGTCCATTTTTTTTACGGGTAATACGGACCAGTCCGGGCGGACTAAAATTCGCAAGGACCGGGCGGATATGGACTGGTTCGCGGACTTACAGTTAAAATTCGTATCCGGTCCGTATCCTTAAGGATACGTACTGGATACGAATTTCTTACATTTAGTCCATTTTTTTAACGGTAAAACGGACCAGACTTAAACGAACCGGGTTAAAATGGTCCGGTCCGTATCCGGTCCGTCTGGTCCGGTCCGTCCATTTTACATCCCTAAGGTTTTCTACTTTATCAATAAAACCTATTGTGAATCCTTGATGCATTAATTAGAAGGCTTACTCTTAGGATAACTAGTATGTATGAACTTTGAATATCATAAATAAATTTATAATTTATGTTTTTTCCTTTTTATTATACTAAATTTGAAAGCCATGATTATAGTGAATAATTTTTATCAAGTTTCTTTCTCTCTTCAATTGTTATTGGAGCCTTGTTTTGACTTTTAATTATAGTTGATTTTGGAGAAATTTTGAATAATGCCCATGTCTCCATAATTGTTCGAGAATTTCTGTTATATTGTGCTCTTTTGTCATGAATGCGTGCTTGTATGGTTCTGTGGAGTGGATATACGGATATTGCTACAGTGATAATGAGAATTCAAATTCTTAGTAGAAAAATGATACAAAACCATAAATTTTGAGAAATTGCATAAGATATTTTAAATGATAAAAGAAAATGTAGTATGAATAGTACTATAAGTACCATGATTGCGTCAAAACCTCCATGGCTAAATCTAAATGCATTGGAAAAGTGAGAGAGTGAAATATAGGTAGACTACATTATGTCGTAAAGGACAATTTTAGCCACTGAGATATATAAAATGTGGAACTTTTGCCTTTTAAAATTAGAAACTTCCTCCATAACCACAAAAGCTCCATTTTGAAAATTTTAAAACTTTAAAATTTTTAGCATTTTTCTAGATAGAAACCAAATGAGATAGCTTGTACGAATTTAGAGAGAAAATTTTAGGTGAGATTTTCTTGGAAATCGTGTGAAAAACGACCAAAATGAATTGGTTGAAGATAGTTCAAATTGAGTTAAGTGCATAGACCCTTGAACTAGTTTTTTTTTTGTTAGAAGATGATCTACAGTTCGCATGTGTGAAGCCTAGTTGCATAACCAACACATATGGGCCACGCACCACCCTGCTAGTGGTGGTTAGCAGTTGTATGCATACTCTTATACTCCACTCTTCAAGTACTTTTTGATGGGCATTTTTTCTATTACACTTTTGTTATTTATTAGCAAATTAGCAATTATTATATGAGAAAGAATGGCTAAAGCAACCAATAAATTCAATTCAGTTAGAAATTTTGTATATAAAATATGAAATAAAATAGAATTAATAAGAGTAAAAATGTAAAAATATGATTTAGGTGAAATTTGATGAACAAATTTATTAGAATTATAAAATATAAAATTTTGTATTAATATAAGTGAGTGTGTGAGAATGAAAGAGGTTTAGGAGAATATTCCAAAAATGTCCTTAGAGCCCTAACTTCCTTATTTCAGCCCTTAAGTTTAAATCCCTCTCATTTTATCTATTTTTCTAACTTTTCTTAACTTTTTCTACATAATCTCCACACCACTTAACTAATCAAGCAAAGAAGGTCTCAAATTTTGTTAATTTCTTCATCTAATTAAAGTAAGAATAATGTTTTTATCTAGAATCCTTCCTATTTTTTCTTAGTTGATGAAGGGCTTAAGGTTTATTTAGTTTTGTTAGGTATTTTAAGCCCTAAATTTAGAATTCATAAATTTTGATATAATTAAGGTTGAAAGATCATTAAGGTAAGTGAATAATCTAACTAAATTTATAAATTTTAAGGTTACATGATGACATTGATGAAATATGAGTTCCTATATGAGTGGATAATCTAACTAAAATCCTCTTTCATATAAGGTGAATGAATAATCTAATTAAATTTATGAATTTTAAGGTTATATAATAATAATGATGAAATATGAATTCTTATGTGATTATGCTTGAATATGATTTATTTTAATGTGGTAAAAGTAATAAATGATGTGTAAAAATGATATGTTATGATAAATAAGTGTATTGATGATTATATTGAGGTTTGGTGTGTAATATTTGCGTTTAAAAGTTATTCAAAGTCAGATGAACAATGAATTTTTAGCAAAAAATTAAAAATTTTATGTATGAATTAATTAGTGAATCGATTCCAAGAATTTAGAGGTAAAATTAAATTTCAAAATTGAGCAACCAATCGATTCTAAGGGTTTAAGGGTTTGTGAATTGACTGCTGAATCAATTTATTGACTGCAGAATTTTATGCTAACTTTGAAGGGGCATAACTCCTTTATTTTATGTCCATTTTAAACAAATCACCTATTGTTTTAAAGATAATTGAGTTTACTTTCAAATGAAATTATTCCAAATTAAAATATTACATATATTTTGAGATAAAGGTAAAAAATATAGGATTTTAAAAAGTGAACTTTTTGCATTTATTTTGAAAAGAATGTAACATTTTCAAAACTTAGCCTATTTGGGCAAATAAATAGTCTATAAAAAGCTAATTAAGTCTATTTTTATATAAAATGAGTTTCATGGGTATTATATTTATATTTTTTGAATTATTTATAAAAGATCACCTAACAATCATAGTTAAAGTGATCATATAGTAACCCACATACTATCTATTTTATGTTTTTATGATTTATAATAGCCCAATATGAATATTTAATCACTAAAGGTAGAGTAGTTCATGATAGTATAAGATGATTGCATAGATTAAATAATCATGACGTGAGAAAGTAGAAGTTCTATGATATAATAGGTGATGTAATAAACTTATCACATTGCTTATTGGATAAGATAGATATATTGAGATATACTTTATGAATTGAATACCATGATATATGTGAATGCTTGTAGCTATACAAGAGGATATAATAATGCTGATAAGAATAATGATGCATATTGAAATTGAATTGTGATTGTATTGAATAGAGTTTGAGCTCTAATGTTTAAATTAGATTTTGAATCATGCCATAAATAGTATTAAAGGTGAGAAATATGATGGACGAGATGTTATGAATACCAGATGGAAAATTCTTGGTAATGAGGTGGGTAGGATATAAGGTTGGATCGAGAGAAATAAGGATGAAAATAAGTAGGTAAGGTATAAGGTGAGCTTAGGAGACAAAAATAGGATGAATGCATTTTAATTACTATTTATTAATTCAAATGATATATGAATTTTAGTATAATTAATCATAAGTATTATTATATGATATATTGAAAATAAAATGATTATGTGTTAATCTTATTGTTAATAGTTTTTATTTACTAACATGTTTAATTGTAATATAATTTATTAAAGGAGGATAGTCTAATAGGTAAGTTGTTGTAAATTATTGTTATTCCTATAGATTATTTACTCGTTAAACCCCAAAATTACTTTTCTATGATTTATTTTATAAATTCCTAGGTAGAGCCTTCATTTCTACCTCCTTAGAGTTAAGTTCCATAGGAGCTCATTAATGACAATATGGTAGCATGGACTCTTGTATATAGTATATTTTAAGCCTCATTTTGTTATAAATTTAGGTAAAGGAAATATCGAATTGATTACTTATAAGTTAGTTAGGTTTGCTTATTCTTATTTTGGGAGGATTATAAGCATACTTAACTTTTTCATCTTTTATAGAAAATTTAATGAATGCATTCTCTTTAGGATATTGTTTTCTTTTATACATGCATGATGTTTGTTATCTAGGACCAAGTTAATTAATTAAGAATATGCTGGTGAAAACTAGAAAGGAGGTTCTACATTGGTCGCGATCAGGTTAAAGTTGTGATATTTTTAAAATTTTTTGAAATAAAATTAATTTTTACCATTTTATTTGAATATCTAATTGAGTTTATTTTGAGCCCAAATTGTTATTGTGCAATCTTTGATTTATTGCCTATATTTTGTAATTTTTATGCAATTTATGGAAATCATTTATGTGTTTTTATCAATTTTTGAAGTTGTATTTGTTAAAAGAAAATCATGAATGATTTATACTATGTCATGAAAAATTTGTGTAATTACATACTCAACTTTGTGGGGCTAACTATATAAATTTTTAGTTTAATTTTAATAATAAAGATTATTTGGAAAAAAAAGAAAGGTTGTTTAATGACATAAATGCCTTTTGGCATTATGTTGTTAATATAGTTTGTTGGTTAAAGTGTAAGTGTAAAAATAAGTATTGTGCATCTAAATTATTTGAATACCTTTTAGTGTTAATGTTTTAGAGGCATGATACATAACCTTTATATTATGTTGCAAAGTCTTAAATGCTCTTTGCTATTTGATTTTATAACATGATATTGCCATGATTATGTTATATACGCATTAATTTTTCTAATGTAATATTTCTCAATCATTATACAATAAAACTTCGAAAAAGATGCTAAATGAGATAGACTAGACCAATGTTTGTTTTGAATCTAATTCAGTGGATGTGCCATCATATATGTGATGGCTAGATACCGATTCCATAATCACATCCATGTAACTTAAGAGCTTAAGTTAGTTGCAAAAGTAGGGCTTCATTAGTTGGCTGTTGACAAAAGGTATAATATGAATAAAAAAAAACAAAATTAGTTCAATTCGTATATATATCATGTTGTGCAAGTAAGAATGAGTGTTTTTATCCACAATTAGGACATTTTTTGTGATTAACAAAGTCGGGACCCATTAAGTAAGCCAATATAGACTGGAGTATCTTAGAAAGCACATGCTAATTTATAAGCATGACTTGTCATTACCTTTCCTTAATGTTAAGAGGTTGGTGGTTGTACTTAAAACTAATTGGATTTGCAATAAAGCATTAACAACATCATTTACATTTACATTAAAAATATATCTAGAACTTGGGATAAAGGTACTTGAAAGTAGGGACATTGAGTTAATTGCCTTTTCATTAAAACAGTAGAACAAGTGTGGTATGGTAGTCGAAGAATGTTTGCCGAATCTTGGGAATATGAGAGCTTATTAGTATCATCCTTAAAAACTAGAGCTTTTAGGTTATAAGAAATACTAGAATGATTGGAGTATAAAAGTTTATCAATCATTACTGAAAACATCCACTTGATATATAGAATACTGACATAAACATTGGCTAATTTAATCAAAATTTGAACAGCTTGCTAAAAAGCTAAAGTTCTGCTTGATGAATTTAACTCATGGTGAGCATTTAGCAAAACTAACCATCAAGTTATGTTTAATAGTGACACTTCACATTTGATGGACTTGTACATGTGTCAAGCCGTTTAAAACTAAAATAATGCTAAAGAGCCATGGCAAGGATAATGAAAAAGTCATGGTTAAATTTAATTTAGTGTTAACATTGGTTTTGATTTGTTGTGGCATTGGTTTTGATTTGTTGTTAATTCTTTCTTACTTTATTTTGTTAGGTTCTTGTTCTGTGATTGGAAGAAATATTAGTTGAATTCATATCTTGCATATGTTATTTTCATTAATACTTCACATGACTTGAGGTTTATGCTTTTAATATGATATGATCCCCAATATGCAGAGTCTAAATGTCTAAAATTCTGAATCACGTCTGCCAATATCAGAAAAGTAATATGTTTTCTACTTTCACCAATTAATTTTTCTAGTAAGTTTGTTCAACTTTAATCACGTGTACCCATAGAATGCTTGTAATGATGTTGGCTATTTGTTGTATTTAGTAATTATTAAGAAAAACACCATATGAGATTGCATGGAGCCTGTAGTCACCGAAGAGGCAAATATTTGCACATAGAAATGTACGTTATGTAATTTTAAGCATATAATTATATTTATTCTAAAGTTATTTATGCATTGTTAAAACAGAAGTTGTGATTACACATGTCCTTTTCTCCAAATTGGAATCAAATGCAAACAACATTAGAATTAAATGCATTCATCTTATGTGCATTATGCTTCTTAATCCTTAAATTTCAGGCTGGGAATTGTTTCATTCATTCGTGCTAATGTTGTTGGAAATTTCAACTTTACTAGAATAAAGTACAAGCAGGCATGCTAGTGTTGCAGCTATGTATTATTTTGTGTCTAAGAATGTCTTTGTCCAGAATGTGCTTGGTAATTTAGGCTTCATATTCCAGATTTTCTACCAAGCCTATAGAATGACATAGATTTTGGCTTCATTTTATGCTTATAATGAGCTTGTCTAATTTCAAATTTATCGTCCATGCATTGCCCTTGGATCTTAGTTTAGAAGCAGCTCTTGTACAAATACATCTGTTATTCATATTTGTTTCTTATAGCTTACTTGCAACTTTGATTTTGCACACAATAGCCATTCTCTATTCAAACTTATTAATTTATGTTCTCATACATATATTTTAAACATTTTAGGTAAGTACTATTGTGGGTCTCCTATTTGTTGGATCCTTTAAGCATTGTGGGTAGGTATAATGCTTATTATTAATACCAATTACAGGGTAGTTATTATCTTCATTTTGTATATCCTACAATTTGGACCTCATAAGTTGTAAAAATTTCATAGCAAGCTTAAACTTGTTTATCTAAGAATAATATTTTACCAGTTGCAAATCATGCAACTTCTACAAAACAGAAAACTTTATCAAAATTTTGAAAATATCAATGAGTTTTAAGACTTAGTAGTGTGTGTAATGGGTTATCTATGTATTCATTATATAAATCATATCCATAAGGAGTCATGCTACAGTTCTTATTTAATAGGAGAAATGTGGATAAATAAGCTATTAATTAGCTATGAAAAAAGGTGCTTTAATACTTTTAGAATGAATCAAGATACATTTCGCCAATTATGTATGGATTTGGAAAACAAATATAGTTTGAGATCTTTGAATAGGATATCAATTTTACAGAAAGTGGGATTGTTTGTATATATCCTCAGTAAGGGTACCTTAAATCTAGATACACAAAAATGATTTCAACACTCTGGTAAAACTATGAGTAAAGTTTTTAAAGAAATTTTGGATGCTATTAATGGCCTTTCAAGGGACATAATCAAGCCAAAAGATCCTAAATTCAAGGAAACTCCACCACAAATTGCCCATGATGTTAGATACATGCCACACTTTAAGGTAATTAAGTATGCATTTATCTCTTTTTCCTTTTTCATAAAAACATATGTTTATTATCTCATAAACATAATTTGATATCAGGATTGCATTGGAGCTATTGATGGAATACACATAGTAATAATTATTTTCAAGGAGGATCAACTGTGATATAGAGGAAGAAAAAGGATAACGACCACAAATGTCTTAGCAGCATGTGACTTTGATTTATTATTTACTTATGTTTTAATTGGATGGGAAGGATCAGCACATGATGTATGTATTTTTTTTTATATAATTAGTAATCCAAGTTTACACTTTCCAACACCACCATCAGGTAAATTTTTAAATTTTCAATGATTTAATTCTTTTATAACTTATAGATTTAAGAACCATTTCTTTCTAATTATATGATATTTATGTATACTTAGGAAAATATTACTTAGTAAACAAAAGGCTACCCAAATAGAAAAGGATATTTGACACCATATCCAAAGATAAGGTATCATCAATCAAAATTTCGTGGTGTAACTTCAAAAGAATCCCGAAAAGTTTTCAATTGAACTCATTCATCCTTAAGAAGTTGTATTGAAAGGACCTTTGGTATTCTTAAGGCTTGACGGAGGATATTACAAAAAATGCTTAAATATTCAATAATGGATCAAAATAAAATTATTTGTGCAACTTTTGTATTGCATAATTATATTAGAAGAAATAAACTTAGTGACCCAGCTTTTATAATTATTAATCAAGATCCTGATTTTATACCTCCTAAAATATTTTCAAATGTTGTGGCTAATTCTTCACAAAACGGTGTTGGAGAAATGAGAACTAGAGAGATGACAACTATTCAAGATATAATTACTTCTAGTTTGATGGTAGATAGACCAATTAGACAATAATCTTTGGGCGTTATAAGCATTTGTATTAAATGATATTATCAACTTTTAATTTAGATTGAATTTATTATTAAAACTTTATTTTAATTGGTACTTTCTAATGTTGTAATATATTTTATGATTAATAATTTATTTTTAATTGATTCATATTCACAAAGAATGTGAATTTATCAATCTTTTTAGTTCTTCCACTATTAACATATAAAAAATTATAATATTTATTTTTACATAAAAATTAAATAGTTATCGTTATTAATTTCTTATTAGTAAATTTTTTTATTATAAAAATTATATTAATTTATTTTTGAAGAAATATTTATTATATAATAAATTATAATGATATATTATTTACAAAAAAATTTAATCTACTAAATAACAAATAGGATATAAAATATTAAATTAAAAAAATATTTAAATAATTCATAAAATATATTCATACATTTATATGTTATTTTACACACAAATAACTAATCATAAACAACTAATTTTACAAAATACTTTTATTCAAAAAGTTAACACAATCATTTATCAGTTAATAATTAATTAAATTAATTAATTGTTACAATTATCAAATAATTGTTACGCAAGGCCATATTGCATTGCATTATATGCTTATAATAATTTGGGGGCCTTACAGGTCATCTGTCTTATTCAAAGTGAAAAAACAAATCCACGTTCCTATATAAGCCGCCATACCCCGTGATTTTTGTAGCCGCCCTCTAGCGAAGATCGAACTACAAAAGTGGGATCCAGAGGATCTCGATCTGCATATTATTGTATCAAAATTGAAAAGATGGTTGAACCAATAATGGCATCATTCGACTAAAATAAATTTAAAAGAAAGAAATCAGCAGATCCATGAATCTCAGAACTTCTTAATGAAGTCATAAATGTGCATGTTGACATCCTCGGCTGCTTCCTGATTGTTGAAGTGAGCAACTCCTTCCTGCACAATCACTTCCTCCAAACCAGGCACATCTTTCTTGAATCCGCCTTCTTGCACATACTTCTTCATCCCAAGAGACGTATACACCATGTCCAACTCCCCTGTTATGTACTTTACAGGTATCCTGATTTTGATTCCCATCCATGCTTCTGTCAGTTCCCAATTTCTGCAAGTCAATTCACCAGTGAAGTTATTTAATCAACCCCAAGGCTAGAACAAGTTTAGAAGAATGAGAAATTGAAAAATACGAGTTAAGATTTCTGTAGTAGTTCAAGCCTCCTGCAAAACCAGTCTTCTCAAACTTATCAATATAATAATTGAGTTCATCTTTTGAGAGCCAGGAGGGAAGGGTCCTGGGCATATCCGGATTAAATCCAGTTCCATACTCTCCTTTTGGAAAAACTGGCGGCCCAGGTTTCCGAGTTGTGAGTATGTTCTTCAGCACATATGCAGCCCCAACTTGAGCCATCTCAGCTTCCATTTTTCCTGGCTCCTGTCATCATCAACACCACTCTTTATTCTCCAAGTAAAATCATATCCCACCATTAATCTGCTTATCAGAAATGATTGCAGAGCAACATCTAAGAGTTATGGCTACCCGTATAATTTGAAACATATCTGAAAGCCGTAAAAGTGGTTAGGATACCTGAAATCTGCAGATGTAGTAGTCATCACCGTAGGCGGCACGGAAGCCATCAACAAGCCTAATATTGGGGTTTCTGGGGAAGAAGGGGACGCTGAGGCAGACGTAAGCCTTGACTAAATCAGGACGGAACATACAGAGATACCAGCCGAGAAGGGCACCCCAATCATGGGCCACGAGGAAGACTTGATCAACTCCCAGAACCTGCTCAATCAGAGCTACCACATCACCCACGAGGTGAAACACGGAGTAGCTGCTTATTGAAGACGGAGCATCCGTGTCGCCATAGCCGCGGAGGTCAGGGGCCACAGCACGGTAGCCGAGGGAGCTGAGAGCAAGAATCTGGTGGCGCCATGAGTACCAGAGTTCAGGGAAGCCATGGAGGAAGAGAACCACGGGGCCTTCTCCCTTCTCTGCAACGTGCATTTTGATGCCATTGACAGACACGCTTCTGTGTTTAATTGATTCCATCTCTCTCTGATTTTGATCAAGTTCGACCTCCCTTCGAGGCTTTGAATAGGCAGTGTATGTGAGGAGCACAACTAGCAAATGGCAATTACAATGGCTAAGACTATGGTGCCTTGGGTAAAAGGACAAGCATCCCAACCTTGTACGCGTGACTTGTACACGTGACAAATTGATCAACATTGACGAAAAATCAAGATATTTTTACCCATTATGCATGGAGCAATGCTATGTACAAAAAAAAAATTAAAATTAAATTGTGAATATAAATTAAAACTTATTATTAAGTATAAAATAATAATATAAATTTTTAAAATTCAATTTAATAAATATAAAGAATTTAAAATTCAATTTTAAATCATATTTTCAAAACATAAGGTATTTTTGCTATGCATGCACTCATTATTTTAAGAATAATTTTCTTAATTTTCACTCAACTCATATATATTTTTAAGTATTATAATTTATTGACATATATTTTTTAATATTAAATTAATGACTTTGATGCATCAGTTGATTGCACAAAAAGAAAATGCTATTGACATAGTTTTCCTTAAACCATTTTTTAAATAAAAAAATTAATTAATACAATCTAAGTATAAGAATGTAAAAAATTTCTTATTTTGAGCTGTAGTTAATTGAACTTTCAATTTCATGTGTTTTAATTAAAACTAGATTAATAATTACGTAGTTTTTCATTTACCTTAAATTTTTTTACTGTATATACAATTAATATCTATTCCATGTGCGAGTGGTAGTCGAATTTTATAATAACCCCAATTATTATTAAGTATTGATGAATAAGTTTTAACTTACCTCTCGGTATATTATTCGGCAAAAATTGTGATTGAATTTCTCAGAGTGCGTTTGCGTGAAGACTTTGAATTGGGCAATTTATTTTTTGCCTTCATTTCAAATGCTAAATTGAAAATCTTCGTTTGGCTAAAATGCTGCAGGCTTTTATAAATGCCAATGGATTTTAACGGGATTTGTTTAGTTTTCAAAAGTTCGGATTTAAAATTTGACTTACACAGGCAGAATTTGCCTCTATTTGGCAACTCATAGTTAAAGATGTGCTTTTCAACTGACTGTTTTTTATGCGAAATTTTAAAAATAAAATAAATCCAAACAGAACATCAAGGTATAATTAATGTAGAGTTTGTTACTACGAGAACGGGCTTATCGTTTATATATATATATATATTTCTTTCAGCTTTGAAGTGATTGTATTTTACTTACACTAATTTTTAAATTCATAAATCAGATTTTTAATTATAAAAAATTTGAAATTAATACCTATTATTTAATTAATTAATAATTTTCTTAAATTATGTATTTTTTATACAAATATTATATGTTGTTTTTTCTAATTATTTTTTGTACATAATTTGGTAATGCAATTTCAGTTATTTAACTAAAATTATATATATTTTTAAAAGAAAAATTCTGTATGTCTAATTTAATTTTTTAATTACATATTAGTTATGTGAAAAAAAAAGATATTATAAATCAAACATACAGAGTGAAAAAATTAATTCAATAAAATGATCAAATATTAAGTATATTAATTTAAAAAAAAATCATCGCTAAAAAGATTAATTTATAAGTTTCCAAAAATCAATTAGCCATAAATACAATCACCCAAAATGTAAGTTACTTTTATACGTTCCATATCTTATACCGTACACGAGATTATTAAAGCTGATCTGATGACATTTATTATGATTCAATAAAATATGCAATCATAAACTATTAAGAATCTATCCGGCTCAAATTTAATGGCTTCCTCTGCTGTGATGTTCTTAATCCCAGGGCACTTCCACACGATGGGATTTGTCGGAGCCGGGTCCGTGTTAGATTTATATTGGGTTATAGGTGAATAAGTTAGTGCCGATTTACTTATCTATTTATAATCCAACTTTTTTTATTTAGCAAACTCGTGAAAAAAATTAAACCAACAGAATTAAATTGGTTTGAATTGGTTAAAGGCCATCTCTTCAACCAACAGAATTAAATTGCCAGCTAGCAAATTTTACCCATAACACTACAATTTGGTTATTATTGGCTTGAGACAATTTGACACATATGCTGAAAATTTGCAAAATTATTTTTCCATTATATAGTAGCAACCAAGAAACAGCTATAATAACCAATAAAAATGGCCAATTTTGATAAGAAATGACATAATTAATATTTAGATAAATTGCCCGAAGTTTTGCTGGAGTGATTGAATAACTACTAATATTAATTCGTTATTAATATGATATATCACGTAAGATTAGATAGAGGCTTGGCTTCCTCAAACTCTTGCTAGTTCTGCACTTGCATTTAACACTTTTGGTTGATATTCTTCTAGGAAATAACATTGATGCTTGTTATCATATACTAGCGTTAAGCACTATGTGGGCTACATTTGGATGGTGATGGGGTAAGTCGAGAGCTGCTTAAGAGCCGATCTTTATTGTTAGGATAAGATATTAATTTATACTATTCTTTATTATTATTGTTATGGTGAGGGTGATTGTAGACACAATAAAATGTGGATTACAAATTGTACATAATCAAGGGAATATTGATAATAGATTCAAAGCTACGCATAATTTATTAGAATAATCCCAAACTTAAAAAGAAATTGATATATAATTAATAAGCTACTATTCTTTCCTATTTTTTTATCTTTAGTGAAAATTTAACATATTTTAAATTTATTTTTAAATAATTAAATTATAATATATATATATATATATATATATATATATATATATATATATATATATATATATATATATATTTATGTACTAGCCTCTTCACGTACATTCTTATGTGTATTCAAAGGCTTTTTTTTCACTCAATTTAGAAAAAAATTTCTTTTTTACAAATTTATCATTTATTATTGAATTCAAAGTAATTCAATAGATATGTTTTACATTTTTTTCTTCTCAAACCACAATTTTTTGCAACTTTTGTCACTTTGTTTCCCTCTTTCTTTCTCTTTGATTTTATGTACCATTTATTAACTTCCTTTATATAAAAAATACTCAACATTGTAATTTGTCTCTAACTTTAATTTTCATAAGTAAAATTTATAAATATTGTAAATATATTTTCCTTTTTTCTTAAATTATATTATATGAAATCATATATATAATTTTTTTGGTATAAAAATCATGACAATAATTTAAAAGTTTGTAACTATAATTTTAATTTATAATCATTTTAAATTATATTTAAATATGCAATTATTAATATATAATATAATTAACATGATCTAATTTGTTTAATTATACATACTTTTATTATCAGTTAATGGGAAAATAAATTATTTTAGTTAGAGTATACAATTTCTTCAAATGAAAAAATATCTTTGAACACTTGTTATTATATATTATTTTGCATGCAGTATTGAAGAAATTAAAATATTTTATTTTTGCATTTTATCTATCATTTGAAATTTATCAAAAAATTATTAGAATACATATAAAATAAATTTAAAATTTATAATATTTGAAAAAAAGTCAATTCTTTACATATTAATTAGTTTTTTCTTTAGAATTAAAGGTAAATTCAAAGTAACCTTTTTACTTTTTTAGTTAAATTTGATTTTTTAAAGATTATATTAATTTTATTTATCTTTTAATACTATTTAAGTGATTTTCTACTATTAGTTTAATTACTATTTTAATAATAATATATTTATATCTATATAAAAGTAATTTATATATTTGTAGAGAGTAATGATTCATTATTTTTGCGGTTATTTTATTTAAAGTAAGTAAAAATTAACATATTATCTTTTCACTTAGTAAATGTATGTAATTTATATTTTATTTTCTAAGAAAAAGAAAAGTGAAATCCAAAACACATCAATTTCTTTGATATTAGTATATATAAGTATATAAGAATAAAATTATAATTTTATAAGTGGAGTTCTATAAGGCAACAAAAAATATTATTATTTCATCTCAACATATTGTTGGAGAAGAAATGTCTTATTTTGTAAGGAAAAAAATCATACTATTTATGAACTCCATTAAAATAATTCCCATTAAATATTATAAAATTAAGATATTTTTATACTTCTAAATTATATGACATGGTTAGGAAGAGAATTGATGAGAACTTAGGCATCCCACTAACCATAATCTTGTGTGGTTGGAAATGGATAATACTAGATAACATTGTGCTATTAATATTTTTTGAATAAGTAAATGAGTACTTGACTTAACACTAGTAAACAAGTTTAGATCATATGATGGATAAGATTTAAAATCTAGATTAAGTAATATATATAAGGATTTTTACTTTACATTTCTTAAGTTTAAGGTTTTTTACTCCACTGGTAAAACCTATTATATAGCAATTGAAAGATTGCTGAAAGAAGGATTCTACAATATGTTAGTAAGAAGGCTTACTATCAGTTTGAATATCATAAATAAATTTATAATTCGTATTCTTTCCTCTTTGTTAAACTACAACTAAAAGTGATGATCATAGTAAATAATTTTTATCAATTTTTTTCTTCAATTGGTATCAAAGCCTTGTTTTAGCCTTTGGTTATAGTTGATCTTGGAGGAATTTTGAATAATACCTATGCCTCCATAATTGTTTAGAAATTTTTGTTATATTGTGCTCTTCTCTCATGAATGTGTACTTGTATGGTTTTATGAAGTGGATATATGTATATTGCTACTAGAAAAATTTGAATGATACAGAACCATAAAATTTGAATTCTTATTAGAAAAATTGTTTAGAAAATTTGAATTCTTACTAGAAAAATGATACAGAACCATAAAATTTGAAAATTTGCATAAGATATTTTAAATGAAAAAAAGAAAATCTAGTTTGAACAATACCATAAATACCATGATTATGCTAAAATTTCCATTGTTAAATTTGAATGCATTAGAAAAGTGAAAAAGTGAAATATAGGTAGACTAAATTAGGTTTTAAAGGGGAATTTTTAGCAATTGAGATGCATAAAACTTAGAAATTTTACCCTTTGAAACTAGAAACTTCCTCTATAACCATAAAAGCTCCATTTTAAAAAATTTGAAACTTTAAAACTTTAGGTGTTTTTCTAGATAAAAACCAAATGGGATAGCTTGTGGGAATTTGGAGAGAAAATTTTGGGTGAGGTTTTGCTGAAAATCATATGGAAAAATAGCCAAAATGAAATAAATCAAAGATGGTCCAAACTGGGTCGTGTACATAGACTCACGAACTAATTTTTTTATTGGAAAATGATCTTCAATTCACGCACATGAAGCTCGGTTGCATAGCCAACATGTAAAGGCCATGTGCCACCTTACCGATAGTGACTAGAGTCGATGTGTATACTCTTGTACTTCATTCTCCGAGCATTCTATGATGGGCATCTTTTCAAAATTTTTTAAAATAAAATGAATTTTAATTATTTTTTATCCATTTTATTTCAATATTTAATTAGGCTTATTTTGAGCCCAAATTTTTATTATGCAATATTTGATTTATTGCTTATTTTCTAGAATTTTTATGAAATTTATGAAAATTATTTATGTATTTTATTAATTTTTAGATTTATTATTTATTAAAAGAAAATTCTGAATGACTTACATTATGTCATGAAAATTTTTAATAATTGCGTACGCATCTTCGTGGGGCTAATTACATAAATTTTTTATATAATTTTAACAAGAAAAATTATTTAGAAAAAGGGACAAGTTATTTTAATGACATAAATGCCATTCGACATTATGTTGTTAATACAATTTATTAGTTATAGTGTAAGTGTAAAGATAAGTATTATACATCTAAATTACTTAGATACCTTTCAGTGTCAGTGTTTTGGGGGCATGATGCTTGATTCTTGTATTATGTTGTAAAGTCTTAAATACTCTTTGATATTTAATTTTATAACATGATACTATGTAAGGTTACATATTTAAATGTTATGAGAAAAATATTGGCATGATTATGTTATACATGCATTAATTTTTTTAATGCAGTATTCTTCAATCGTTATGCAACAAAAATCTAAAAAGATGATGAATGGGACAATGAGAAAAGATTAGGTTGATGTTTGCTTTGAATCCAATCTAATATATGTATCATCAAATACATGGTGGTTAGATACTGGTTTCACAATCCATGTCACTAACTCTTCCTAATTGTTGAGAAATTCTAAAAAACTAGATAACAATGAATTAATTATCAAAGTGGGAAATGGTAAGAAAGTGGAAGTTAAGCTTATTGGGAGTATGCATCTATGGTTGTCTACTAAACATGAGTTGGTATTGAAAGATGTGATCTTTATGCCTTTTATGAGAAGGAACCTAATATTAGTTGTAACGCTGAATCTCCATAGGTATTTTTATAATTTTGGAGGTAAGAAGGTGAATTTATTCCAAACTTAACTATCATTAACACTGATGAATTGGTAGATGAATTGTATAAAATGAATTTTAATTTGAGTTTCCTGAACACTATTAACACAATCACAAGAAAGAAAAGAAACATAACTGAAGAGAAGTTTGTGATCCTATAGTATAAGTATCTAGGTCATGTTTCTAGAGATTGAATTTAGAGGTCGATCAAAGGTGTTCTGCATAATCTAGACTTCTTTGATTTAGATACCCATGTGAACTAAAAAGGAAGCTCACTGTCAAAGCTAAAAATGAAAAGAGAGTTAGAAGATAATAAATGCTAGAATTTATTTAAACTAATATCTATAGTCCTATCATACATGTAACCATGGGAAGATAAAAATAATACATTATTTTTATTAATTATTATTCATATTTTGGATGGATATAATTGCTTGTGGAAAAGTCAAAATCCTTGAATGCATTCAAGACATTCAAGACAGTAGTTGAGCTTAAGTATAGCAAGAAAATTAAATATGTTAATTCTAATCGAGAAGGAGAGTACTATAGTAAATATGATAAGATCAGGAGGAGCCTAGATCCATTTGCCAGGAATTTGCAAGAATGTGGCATTGAGGCTAGCTACACCATGCCTAAAACACCAAAGTAGAATGATATAATTGAAATGAGAAATAGAATACTTCTTGATATGGTCGATGTATGTTTTCCCATTCTATGCTTTTAAAGTTTTTGCGAGGAGCAGCATTGAAGATTGCAAGCTACATATTGAATCAAGTGCTAAGTAAGTTTGTACCTATGATTCAATATGAACTGTTGAATAATAAGAAATTAACTTTGAGTCATTTTTATGTTCAGGGCTGCGAAGTGAAGGTAAAATCATACATTTCTGCTACTAGGGAACTTGATTTTAAAATAATATCTGGATTATTTATTGGTTATTATATTGGTTTCAGAGGTAGTAAGTTTTATTATTCGACTCATATTATCCAAATTATTGAATTTGATAGAACTATTTATTTTAATGATGAATTGGATAGTAGGAGTCATACATCACGTATTACGAACTTCAAAAAAGAAAGTGTAGTCATTCCCTTAATATCTCAATTTACTGGTTCTTTATCTTTTAGTCCTTCACAAAATGATTCAACATAGCTTTTAAAGGAAGATAAGGATCCTAATATTGAAGTTTAATTAAAGAGATCACTTAAATAATGTAAACCAATGATATCAAATCATTATATGGTATATTTGCAAGAACATGTATATGATTTGAATAAAGATATTGATCTTATTACATTCTCTTTGGCAATGTCTAGTTTTAATTATCTTTAATGGATCACTGCAATGGAAGATGAATTAATTTCAATGAACAAAAGTCAGGCATGAGATCTTGTGGAGTTGCTTGCAAATTGCAATTCGATTGGATGTAAATAAATTTTTAAGACTAAGTGTGATGCTTACGAATAGATTAAAAGATATAAATTTAGACTTATGGTGAAAGATTATATTTAAAAGGAAGGTGCAGATTACAAATAAACTTTCTTATTGGTATCAATGAAGGATTTTCTTCAGAACTATTATGGCTTTTTGTTACTCATTTTAATCTAAAGCTACACTAAATAGATGTAAAAATAGCATTCTTGAATGATGATCTATTTGAAACCATCTGTATGCAACAACCAGATGGATTTTTAGAGAAGAGTAAAGAGTATTTGGTGTAAAAATTAAAAAAATCCAAATATGGTTTAAAGTAAACTTCTCAACAATGATATATCAAGTTTCAAAAAATAGTTACATCTCTCGAAATTAGGAAGAATAATGTGGACAATGTATTTATATGATGAAAAATGCTAGCAAATTTATAATTCTAGTCCTATACGTGGATGATATTCTTCTAGTGAGTAACAATTTAAGCTTACTAATTAAGACAAAGCAATTACTATCACTACACTTTAAAATGAAAGACCTAGGAAATGCTTCATTTATTTTAGGCATTGAGATACTCTATGATCGATTCTAGGATATTCTCAACTTATCTTAAAGGTCATATATTAAGAAAATTTTGAAAAGATTTAATATCTTTACTTACTTTCAAGTTTCTTCACCTATTTAGAAAGGTGAAGTATTTATAAAGGCATAATATTCTTAAATTGATGAAGAGAAAGAAAAGATAAAAAAGGTCTTATATGTATCAATTATGGTTAACTAGATATATGCATGAACTAATATTACATTTGTTATAAGTGTACTTGGAAAATATCTAAGTAATCTAAGTCAAAGACATTAGATTATTGTAAAGAAAGTTCTGAGGTACCATTAAGGTATGAAGGACTTCACACTCACTTATAAAAGATTAGGAGATCTCGGCATTATAGGCTACTTAAACTCAGACTATACCGGTTGTTTAGATGATATAAAGTCTACATTTAAGTATATTTTTATAATAGTTGGAGATGCTGTAAGCATTAAGTAGTTAATTATTATAACCTCAATCAAAGAAGTAGAGTATATTACCCGTTATGAAACTTTTTATTAAGCTATATGGTTGAAGAATTTTCTCTCAAAATTTCATTTTGTGAAAAGTATTGTCAGGCTTTTAACCATTTTCTACGATAACTTTACTATTGCAAGCTTTTCTCTCAGTAATAAAGGTTCCACTCATTTGAAGTATTTTGATGTAAAATATCATTATGTGAGAGAGAAAGTATGTGACCATGTTATTGTTGTCAAGCACATTTTCACAAATCATATGTTTGCAAATTTGTTGACTAAGGGCTTAGCAACAAGAACTTTTATTGAACATGTAAATCATATGAGATTGTGTACAGCCTTTTGATGTTTTGGGTTAGTATGAGTTAATGTATATGGCATCATATATGATTTATGATAAAATTTTATGTTATATTACCATATTTGTGCATATTTTAGTTATAATATGTTTATAGACACATTTATACCTTGTCTTATTATTGTGCTCATATTTATTAGACATTTTAGGTGAATGCCAAAACCCATTATACATAAATTTTACATGTAGTGATATAAAATTATGTGAATCTTACTTTATACATATTGATAGTGTTGGTTAACAAGTTATGGGTGTGTAGTATGTTATAATACTAATATTATTTTGAATATAATATTTATATTATTAGATATCTATTATCTTAATTGGACTAATATGTGTAAAAATATCATTTTTGAATTAATATTAATCCTTTAATGGCCAGTATTAATAAATCATATATATCCAAATAGGAGATTATTAATATTTCTATGAACTATACATAATTTATTAATAAAAGAATTATTATTAATTAGGTCTTGTGTGACATTTTTTGAATAAGCAAATAGGTACTTAACCTAATACTAGTAAACAGATTTGGATTCCATGATAGATAGGATTCAAAACTTAGATTAAGTAATATATATAAAGGGTTTCTACTTTACATATCCTAAATCTAAGCTTTTCTACTCCATCGATGAAACTTACTACATAAAAACTAAAAGATTGCTGAAGGAAGGATTTTGTAGTACATTAATGAAAAGGCTTGCTCTTAGGATGGTTGGCATGTATGAATTTTGAATATCACAAATAAATTTATATTTTATGTTCTCTCATCTTTACTATACTACAACTAAAAGCTATGATTATGGTGAATAATTTTTATCAAGTTGTTTTCCTTCATGTGCATCTCATGTGGTTGTGAATGGATAACATTGTGCCCATGTTTGGGATAAATTTAACTTGTTTTTTCATACACTAAACCAAATTAATGTATGATTATCATTGTGGTGGCCAGGAAATGAGTATAAGAATTTAAATTTAATTTATTATTAATATAAATTAGTTTTATATTATCATTTATTTTTATTTTATCTTATCATTAAAAAATTATTAAAATCCTCTTACTATTGGTGAAAATTCTTAATTACCATTATATTTTTAATGATGTGTAATTTTTATATTTATTAAAAATGTAAAATATTTTATATTAATAATGCATCAAATGAAATGAAATATTTTATATTTATTAAAATCCTCTTACTTTTATTTTTTTTAATATTTGATTTTAAAATGATTTAAAGCATATATTCTATTTATAATAAAATTATTAATATTTAAATGAAAATTTTGAACCATTGCGGTGTGCATTACACATATAGTTGAGCTCGACAAAACCATAACATATTTAGTGACAATTGATTTGCTCAGGTTGACTCTTAAAACGTTATGTACTTTCAAAAAGTCCCATACTCAATTTTTAAAAATATTATTATATGAAGAAATTTACCATTTTCTATTATTATTTCAAACAGGCCTTGTACTAAAATGTATGAGAATATCATGGTGCAACCCAAAAAACCATAACATATTTGTTGATAGATAGAGCTTGCAATTAGAGTCTCAAAGAAATCGAGGGTCATCGAATAATATGTATCAAAGTGTTTTTATATTAATATAAGAATAATGTGTATGCAATAAAATAATATTAAAATTTAATTTATTATATTTATTTTATTATCATATATCTAGATTGGTAAATAACAAATTTTTAATATCTAGTATATTCAACATAAACTGTAAAATCTTAATGAAATTTTAATTAATGTATATTTAAGTTAAAATATAATTATTGAAAATTAAAAATTAATATAAAATTATTTAAAAAATATATAAATAAATTTATATTTTTTATTTTATTAAAAATAAAATATATAATTAGATAATTCAATTAGTATTTTTATCAAAATTTTAACTTATTTAAAATATATAATATTATATTTATATTATTTAATAATATAACATTCCAATGATACACAAATAATGAAAAAAAGGAGAAAAAATGATTTGACATGACTAATCTATATTTTAAATAGGTACAAATTGATTTGAAGCTTAACCTGAAAGCATAAGTTCAAACTTAGGATTAAACTTAAATACATGAGCTTAATAAGTTTAGACGACGAAATTTGAGCATCTGAAAATTTCTAACCATGGGATTAGCTAATTTAAACTAGACCCACGCTTAATAGATAGTAAATAGGCTACGTTGCTTTTTCAGAACACAACTTGGATTTTTTGATTCGGTGCAAATAGAATCTCTCTATTTGAATAGCATGTTATTTAATTAAATTTTTTTTATCAAATTTAAATATTTAAATTGAAATTTGAACTTATGAATTTACATGAATTTAAATAAATTTACATGAATAATTTATTATTTTGTCTAAAGTTAAGTAGACAAGACTATACCCTTTATAAATAAAACTAAGCATTAGATTTTTTTTTTAATATAATTTTACTCACCAATATAAAATTTTCCACCAGTATCAAACCCATGAAAATATTTAAATAACTGTTATATAATATCAATAACTACATTTAGTAAAAAAATAATAGATATTAAAAAATTAATTATTTCAACTAAAGAGTCATGCTTCATCGTGAGACCTTAATTACTAGTATGATTAAATATTTTATATATTATATATTAGGCTAAAATACTAAATTAATATTTTTTACGAAACTTATTTTCGTTTTACCGTGTTTTCGAAACATATTACCAAATTACGTACGCCGGCGGGAGGCGCCATTTGGATTGGCGCCTCATGGGCGGAGGCGCCATCCAAGATGGCGCCTTTGGGGACCTCCGAGGGTGCCATTCAAGGTGGCGCCCTCGGTCCATTTTTTTTATTTTTTTCTTTTTAAAATTAATTAATTTTGATATCATTTGAAAATAAAAATTATAAAAATAAATAATATATGATTGTAACTGAAAATAAATTTTTGAAAATAAATTACTTATTTTATAATTATATTTGATGTTATATAAAAATATGTTAACTCCACTTTGATATCTAATACATAAATTTATTATAAGAATTAAATAAGAAAGTAGTTAATGATAATAATATAATGAATAAAAATAATAAATATTTAGTAAATAATTAAATATTATTTAAAAAATATAGGATCAATAAAGAATAATTACATAATTTATATTAATGTCTCTTAAAATTTTATGTAATGACACTTAATTTTTATCAATTTTTAAAATTATAAACTTCTAACGCTTGGAATTATATTGTTATAAGTAATTATTTAATATGTTATTACACATAAGTAAATTTATTGAATTATTCAATAATATTCTTTTTATACGAAGTTAAAGATTGCTAAAAATGAAAAGAAATATAATGTAATAAATATATTTTTCTTATTTTATATTTATTCCAATAATATGGTTGTCACTTTGTATTTATCTGAATAAATTTTTTTTTATTTTGTGACAGATAAATGCAAACTGACGAGGTTGAAGATAGCTGAAAATTTTTAAAAATGTGATTATTTCGTTTCAATAATCTTTTCATTTTGTAATGAAATCGAAATTGTAACATGAATTAATTATTTTTTATTTCATCAGAATGATAAAATATTTTAGCAATGAGAGCAAAAAGTACCGATTAATTATTTTTTAAGAAACTATTATTCGTTTCGTCGTTCCTTCGAAACATTTTATCGAAATAAGCACAGAAGATACGAACAGCAATGGAGAGACACCAAATGATGTGTAGAGGTACGCTAGACGAAATGGCATCGTTCGCGCTGAAGGGAAGGAACGACAGGCGATATGGCACCTTTGGCCTATGGCACCATCGCTCCTTATTTCTAAATTAATTAGCCGGTGACTGTGTTGACTGTGCACCCTAGAGACATGAATTTTTGTGAAAGTATGATAATTAATATTATTTATTTACTTTCACACGGTAAATAAAAAAAGAGTAGATAGGTTAAAATATCAAAATACGTTTATTTCATAAACTATTTTTTATTTTACCGCAGTTTCGAAACTATTTACCAAATTACACAGGGCGCCGTTGAAGGAGCCTTTCAACATGGAGTGTTCGCTGCAGCGAATTTCACTGTGCAGGCTGGGAGGTGCCATTTCACCTGGCGCCTGCCCAACAAACTTAAGTTTATAACTTATGGGGCTGGGAGGCGCCAAGTGACATGGCGCCTCCACAGCCTCATTTTATAAATTAACTAAGTTTTATAAATTTATATATTTATTTATATAATTTTTATTTTATTATTATTTATAATGAAATTATAATTTTTAAAATTTAATTAATTATATTTTATGATATTATTTATCTATATTAGTCGTAAAAATTAAGATATAATTATAATAAAATTAAAATTATATAAATAAATATATAAATTTATAAAACTTAATTAATTTATAAAGTGGGACTGTGGAGGCGCCATTTCACTTGGCGCCTCCCAGCCCCATAAGTTCTAAACCTAAGTTTGCTGGGTAGGCGCCAGGTGAAATGGCGCCTCCCCAGTGAAATTCGCTACAGCGAAGGCGCCATGTTAGAAGGCGCCTTCGCGCGGCCGATGACGCCAAACAGTCCGGCGCCTTGCGTATTTTGATAAATAGTTTTGAAACTACGGTAAAATGAAAAATAATTTATGAAGTAAACGTATTTTGGTATTTTAACCGAGTAGATATTTATAACAGTTGTGAAAGTATGATAATTAATAATATTAGTTATTATATGTGGAAGATGTCCTTATCATCATTTTTTAAAGAAAATTAAATATTGCAATGATCTTCGTGATTTATTATTATTTGTAATTGTTCCTGCGCAAGCAATTAAAAAAGTCGTAGTAATTAGAATCATCCTAAATGTTAATGTTTGGTAATAAAGTAGTAAAATCATCCTAAATGTTGATGTCTGGCAATAAAGTAATAAAATCATCCTAACTGTTGATGTTTGGCAATAAAGTAGTAAGATAAATGTACACAAATATACAAAAAACATAGAAAAGAAAGCTAATGTCTACGCAAGTGATGTCCAGTCCCACATCCAGGATCGGTAATGTGGCGGCCATATCTACTAACCCTCTACGCAGGCTCGGGAGTCACATCCCCGGTGTCTGTTTCTGCTCTACCTCCAGCTCCCGCTCTGCCTCTACCTCTGGCTCCCGCTCTGCCTCCACCTCTACCTCTATCTACAAGCTTTGAGTCATCTGCCATCATGCCACCATGTGCTAATCCCTGATCCTGAGTATGCCAATCAAATACAGGACGATATGGCTGCGATGGACCAGCATCACCGGAAGGAAAAGCATAGAATGCAGATGAAACTCCTGGTACGTGTGGAAATGCCTGGAATAAGGATGGAACACCAGGAGGGAGCTGGTACATCTGGGATGACGACGGCCCATGTAGTGCGGCCGGGAACATGGTGGAGGATAAAGGATCATCAAGTGTAGTAGGGTACACATGAGATGGAGCAGTAACATCAGGCATCATCGTCATGGTCTCCTAGGCAGTCGAAGGCGGAATCTGCTGCACTGTTGAAGCGGACGGAACATCAGCCTGTGACGTATGCTGTGAAGCAGTGCGACGTCGTCGACGAGAGCGAGGCTGATCATGGTCACCCTCCGCAGGGTTTGGGATGTGATGGGCTTGGGGAGCTGGCTTCGCATGTGAGTTAATAATGACATGATCAACCTGCTGAATCGCATGAAGGATGGACTCCGTCGCTGACCTAAGCGCATCGAAGGTGAACATAGCCCGCCCCTCAGGGGTAGTGAAGTCCTGTAATGAGGAAACCTCATCTACCTATGCAAATTTTTGACATTAAAGTTAGTTATAATACTAATGCATTTAAAGAAAATCAGATACAAAAAACTAGCACGCAATATTACCACAAGGTCTAGCGCTCCCCCGACAGGTGTAATACATCGCCTGGTAACCCGTCTGTACCATGTCATGTAATCGGAGCGTAGTCCCAGAACTAGGCGTGTCGTCAGCTCGGCGGTAACGCACAAGTCTCGCCGAATATCCCAGAGTACAATATACGGCTGATGGCGGATGTGCCACTCCTCGTCATGCCGACCGGACAAGTGAAGGTAGTGGACCTCCGCCACCTGCTTCGGTGGCTCTGGAATAGCCTGGCGTAGTCCAAACTGCCGCAAAACCCTATCAGGTTGGTGCCACTCGATAATCTGGAAGTGAATGAGCGGCACCACTGCTGTCCACGTGTCGCTCCCGTCAAAGCAGTACTGAGGCAGTGATGTGGTGACCTCCTTAGTGTATGGGATCCAGTCGATCTGAAGTTACAAATTTAGGTTGGGATTTAAATACGATTGTGGATTGGACAAAGCCCTGAAATAAAGGATTCCATTACCCCCTACGTACCTGGTCAAGTCGAAGACGGTCCAGCACGTATTTGTAATGGGGTAGGCTATGTGCCGGACTATCTTGGAACGTCTTCTGATAGTGCCACCTGCTAGGTTCAATAACAAAGTTAGGCAACTTCGTAGCAAACTTAATTATAAGTGAAAGTTGAAATATTTTCTAACCTGCGCGCTAAGGGGCTAATCCCTGTATCCCCCTCTGGTATGTCTGAAATAGCTATCACGGGGGCGATAGTGGGAAATCTATCCCAAGCCCAGAGCTGCAGTAGTAGGCAACAACCTCCTATCTCTCTGTAATCTGGAGCGGTGGCCTTGCAGAGCTCTCTATATAGGTAGGCCAGGCAAGCAGACCCCCAACTGTACGTCCTAGCCTCATGTACGTGTCCGATCAAGGGTAAGTGCATGAGGTGGACATATGTGCCGGAATGGTCTGGAAATAACGTCCCACCAATGAGTCGTAAAATGTAAGCTCGGGCGAATCTCTGCACTGTCACCTCATCCGCATCATCTGGAAGATGAGTGAAATGCCTCTCTAACCAACTCATCCTCAGTCGCCCCCCTCGGATGACATTCTTATCCACTGGTAACTGGAGTCCCAAGTACTCCTCTATCAAGCCTCCCCATCCCCACACAGTGGGCCCCGTCACTACTCGATCGTCAATGGGTAGGTCGAGCTGAAAAGCAACATTCTACAGGGTAATAGTCGTCTCTTCCTGCGGCATGTGAAAGGTGTGTGTCTCCGGCCTCCACCTCTCCACAAGAGCACTGATCAACTAATGGTCGATCGGCACAAACTCACACATCGCTAAGCCGTAAAAGCTTGCCTCTCGTAGAAAGGGGACAATCAACTCCGGCGGCTGCTGGTAATGGTAGTGATGAGCTCGTCGAATCCTAAGCACACGGTCAGGCTGCAAAAGAAAAAATAACACCAACTATGACGTCTGACAATTCAGAAACAGTTAATACTCGGATTAATTAAGGTATAGCTATTTTCATACATGGCTTGCCCAAATCGACTGGGATATATGTGAGGCCTGAGCGGTCAGCAGCGAAGGATCCCGTGGTCCAGGATCAATGTGTCGGGATGTGGATGCCATCTGCCACGACAAGCATTGCATTAGAATGAAATTTAAACACACACTAACTTAAAGATGTTGTCCAATTTAAGTACAGCCTTAAGGTATAACTAATATCATAAATAATATCATAAAATGTCTTAAATTTAAGGTGCAATATATATAAATAATATCATAAAATGTCAAATAATAAAAAATTTCACATTACTAGTAATGGGGTAACTTATATATACATAATGATGTGCAAATTTACAACCATAAAAAATAAAATACAGTGTGCGACTGTTACACTTATGATATTGGTTAACATACTTTGAAGCATACATGCGAAAGTAAATAGTAAAAATTAAGGTGTAGAAGGGCTTTCATCCCCATGGAGCATTGGGCAACGCTTACGATTATGTCCTTCCATCTTATAATGACTGCATTTTTGCTTTACACCGCTCTCTTGAGGCCAATCCATCTCATTTCTGATTCGGGTCGACTTTGGTCGTCCCCTTGCACGTAATCTTCCATAGTTTGGAACTAGGACAGGGAATGGTGGTAGGTTATTCCATTGCGACCAATCCCCAATAGGCCACCACTCATATTTGTAGCAATTGAGCAACGTGTCAAGCCTGTATACAGCATCGACATATGGTTCCCACGATATGTTGATTGAGGCACAAGTAGCAATAATATGAGCGCAGGGATACCTATATGTTTGGAATTGTCCACATTCACATTGCCCTTTGTCTAATAACACTTGAACGACCTTTCCACATGACCCCCTGGCCATATTAGGGCCCTCCACCACCTCAAACCTAGTCCCTTCTCTATTGTAGGCACGAATGTGGTAAGAAGAAGCATGTGACTGGATAGTCGCAAGCTCCTGTCTGAATCTGCTTGCGTATCTGTGACCTTGTTGTAAGTCAGCGTGCGCTTCTTTTGCCCTTTTCACAAAGTACTTGACACATCTATAGTATGTTTGTTGGACAAGGCCTGTGATTGGCAACTTCCTTAGTCCTTTGAAGAGGCCATTGATGCACTCTACAATGTTAGTCGTCATATGACCATATCTTCTGCCTTCGTCATAAGCAAGCATCCACTTCTCATTCAAAATAGCGGTCAACTTCTTATGGATCTCCTCATTGACTTTGCTAAGATTGTCCAATCTCTCCATGACCTTTCCCCAACTGGGCTCGTACGCTGAATAGAAGGAGATAAATAGGTTAACTAAAATGAACTACTAGGTGCACAAATTTATAAATGAAAGGTTCAACAAAGAAATTATGCTATAACACATACCAATCTTAAGGACAGCTTTCCTCACATTGTCATCCCTGCACTTCTTGGGAACGTTGCTGGCAATGTGTCTGATACAATACCGGTGATAAGCATAAGGAGGCTGCCATCCCAGGCCTTCGGTGGCTACAACATCTTTTATAGCTCGGTGCCGATATGATATCAAGCATATTCCTTGTTTGTTCGTGACATTTACCCGCAGTAATGTCAAAAACTAACTCCAGTTTTCATAGTTCTCCCTGTCAACAATGGCAAAGGCAAGAGGAACGGGGCATTTGTTACCGTCCTGGGTCGCAGCAACCAGTAGTACGCCTCTGAACTTGCCATACAGATGCGTCCCATCAACTTGTATGAATTGCTTGCAGTAAGGAAATGCGGCAATGCATGGCTTGAAAGCCCAGAAAACTCGGTTGAAAATATGTTTCTGCGGATCGACACGATTATCAGATGTAACAAATTCTTGGGACTCCAACTTGAACAGCGCCTGGTCACAGTAGCTTAAAATGTCCAACCATTTGGGGAGCACTTCATACGATTTATCCTAATCACCGTACACCTTGACAATTGCCTTTTGTTTCGCTTTCCATGTTTTCCTGTACGAAATCTTGTACCCGTACATGCCTTCCACCCTCTCTTGTATAAGCGAAATTGGAACATCTTGCTTCATTTTAATCATCTCCAGGATCAGGGAACTGATATACTCGGAATCCAGAGACTTGTGGTCCTGTGTCAAACTAGCATTAACACATGTGTGGGGCCCTGAAAATCTAGTTATGGTCCAAGTGTTATAATTCTTCAGTTTCACCGCTCTGAGGTGGAAATTGCATTGGTCCCCAAATTTATCACACTTCACGCTTAATCTTCTGGTATCCGACTCCTCCACGTAATAACTGTGGTGCCTTCTGATGTGGTAATGCTTGGTTGCAGCAATTAAAGCCTCCTTGCAATCGAACTCTTGCCTAACCTGTAAGTCCTCCATGTCGTAATCATAGGTTGGTTTCATTATTTTCGGAAATTCATTTGGATTCCGTATCGCATCCCAATCAATGTCAGAGAAGACAGCAGCTTGGGGGACACCATATGATGTTTGTGCAACATTACCACTCCTCACACACCGCGTTGGTACACTGTCTACATGTGTAGTCGCACGTTCTTCGTCATCTGTGTCACGATCGTCACCGCTACTGCAGGACACCTCATCGTCTTCAAAATCAGACTCTAGGTGGGCATCCATTAATACGGGATCGATAGATTCTTCTTGTACGACCGACAAGGCACTTGATGAACCTACCAAGGTTTGTGGTGCATTTACCGGGAAAACACCTGAAACAGATGAGTCCAACGCAGGAGTATAACCATCAGAAATGTGGAACTCAAATCCACCTGTGTAAGGAGGGCCTTCCCGCACCATCGAACAACCAGTGTTAACATAAGTCGCTGGATCCACGGGTGGTGCAGTTCTTGGAACTCTTTCATCAAAACCAAGGTTGGCAGTGCGCAATTTGGACGTGATCACGTCCACGTACAATTCCATGGTTGTCATCGTCGGATGTTGTTCGTAGCTTGCTATCGTGCATGCCAAGTCTTCATCGTCGTCCAATTCGTATGCTATGTACTGAGCCTCTGTTTGATGCTGTGGAAACCTGTAAACAATCTTCCCCACAGCTTGATCTTCGTAAAGCTTCAGTCGGGCATGAATTCTCTCCCGCAAAACATCCATAGTGCTGCACTCTCTTAATCTCAATGCCTTTGGGGGAGGTCCATCGTACGCTATCCCTATTGATCCCTCGACAATTGTACCATTTGAATATATAAACGCAATTAAACTTTTCTTCATCTTCTTACTTTTAGCTGCACAATACTCGCTGCACCCCCACATGGAGAAGTAGTCTCATATACAAATTTTGTTCTCATAAATGAGTATACTAGTATTTAATACTATAATTAAAAATGAACGCGATGTATTACTATTTTGCAAGGTATTCTGTTAATTCTACGTAATAATAGGATTATTTTTTCGACCAATCTAAGGTTATTTCTTTTCCAAAACTAATATAAAATTTGACTATATAATTTTACCTATGGTTTTGTTTATCTCTTTCAATTACCATTTTTCTTAGTGATTTTGCACAAATTATACTAATTAAATTAGTTAGCCAATCAAATACACTATCATTCTTATTTTTATGATTTTTTTTCTCCGTTCACACTTATTACCAAATAGCAATCAAAATTATGTACACATTATTATTGGCAATATCTCCATATATATCTTAATTCTTCCTAAATAAACTAAGGATACCTATATTTTTTTCAGGTACGTTTACTACTCTTCCATCTAGAATATCTACTATTTAAATGCAAAAAAATCCAAATTTGCAATAACAATATCCTACTTTTTTAAGGCTTTTGGTTACATTCACATTTCCCAGGATCTTTTTTAGTACCTCTCTTATGATACATTAAGATCTCACATGATAAAGTTCTCTAAATATATCTTTCACCTAGGTCATAAGAGCTATATTAGGACATCCTTCTTTATCTCGTTTGTTATTCTTTTAATAGCACAACCTATCACATTACATATAAAGTCTTACGATATTTTCATAAATCATAACTTCACATCTTAAATCATAATTTCACATCATAAATCATAACAATCAATATAAAATAAATAATTCTATATTATTAATATCATAATATTCTAAATAAATTTCTCTACCGATATAAAAAATATTTTCACTATGACTATATAAAAATTATAGTATAAGCATAAAATTCCTAAAAATACTAACCGGTAAGTATTCGGAGAAGCAAACAGAAAAAAGCCTCTGCATGAAAGAAAAATTTGTTAGATAATTTAATAACTTCAATCTCTAAGTAAAAGTTATTAGATGTTATTGTATCAATTATAAAATTATGCAACAATCACGCTAAATTAAATATATTTTGTAAGATAATATATTAAAGGAATAAAAATAACAATATATATAAAATTTTATTGATGTATATTCAATTTAAAATATATTGTTCGAATTTTTATATCAAGAAAATATTAATGAATTTTAAAAAATAATTAATTTTTATTCCTAACTCATCTCATTAAAACTAAAATATATAGTTAGTTATTTCAATTAGCGTTTTTCATAACATGAATTTTTCAAAAAAAACATATTTGATCATTAAAAATAACTTGACACATAAAAAATATGATATTATATTAAATTAATATTATTCAATATATTCCATTTCAATTTTTAATACAATGATTGAAGAAATAAAGAAGAAAATAATCTGCAAGGTACATAAAATGAAGAACAAATTATGTACGAACTGTAAACTCTCCGAGAACTCTCAGTTGATGTATTTTAAATTTAAAATATACTATTTAAAAATTATCATTAACAAAAACTTAAAATATTGTCATAAATTATAAAATATAATTAATGATTGTAAAAAAAATATTGTCAATAACATGTTAGTTTTCTAACAAATATAATATGTTAAAGTTTTAATTTTTTCTAAATCCTAGATCATCACTTCACATTATAAGTCATAATAATCAAATTAAATTAAAAATTATAATATAAATGTAAAAAATCTACAAATACTAACTAATAAAAATCACAAATTATCACAGATCACATATATTTATATAATTTTTTTTCTAAATTGTAGATCATCATTTCCCATCATAAATTATAATAATCAACATGAAATATAAATTATAATATGCATACAGAAATTATATAAAAATACTAATCAGTAAAAAATATAAACTATCACATATCATATAAATTTGTATAAATCTTTTCTAAATTCAAGATCACCATTTCACATCATAAATTATAATATTAACATAAAATAAAGATTATAATATAAATACAAAAATTATCAAAATTAAAGCAAATAAAATTTATAAATTATAACAGAAATTGTCACAGATCACGTATATTTATATAAAAATTACAAATTATCACAGATCACATATATTTATATAATTTTTTTCTAAATCATAGATCATCATTTCCCATCATAAATCATAATAATAAACATGAAATATAAATTATAATATCCATACAGAAATTATATAAAAATACTAATCAGTAAAAAATATAAACTATCACATACCATATAAATTTGTATAAATCTTTTCTGAATCCAAGATCACTATTTCACATCATAAATCATAATATTAACATAAAATAAATATTATAATATAAATAAAAAAATTATCAAAATTAAAGCAAATAAAATTTATAAATTATAACAGAAATTATCACAGATCACGTATATTTATATAAAAATCATAAATTATCATAGATCACATATATTTATATAATTTTTTTCTAAATCGTAGATCATCATTTTCCATCATAAATCATAATAATTAACATGAAATATAAATTATAATATGCATACAGAAATTATATAAAAATACTAATCAGTAAAAAATATAAACTATCACATATCATATAAATTTGTATAAATCTTTGCTAAATCCAAGATCACCATTTCACATCATAAATCATAATATTAACATAAAATAAATATTATAATATAAATACAAAAAATATCAAAATTAAAGCAAATAAAATTTATAAATTATAACAGAAATTATCACAAATCACGTATATTTATATAAAAATCATAAATTATCACAGATCACATATATTTATATAATTTTTTTCTAAATCGTAGATCATCATTTCCCATCATAAATCATAATAATCAACATGAAATATAAATTATAATATCCATACAGAAATTATATAAAAATACTAATCAGTAAAAAATATAAACTATCACATATCATATAAATTTGTATAAATCTTTTCTAAATCCAATATCACCATTTCACATCATAAATCATAATATTAACATAAAATAAATATTATAATATAAATACAAAAATTATGAAAATTAAAGCAAATAAAATTTATAAATTATAACAGAAATTATCACAGATCACGTATATTTATATAAAAATCATAAATTATCACAGATCACATATATTTATATAATTTTTTTTAAATCGTAGATCATCATTTCCCATCATAAATCATAATAATCAACATGAAATATAAATTATAATATACATACAGAAATTATATAAAAATACTAATCAGTAAAAAATATAAACTATCACATATCATATAAATTTGTATAAATCTTTTCTAAATCCAAGATCACCATTTTACATCATAAATCATAATATTAACATAAAATAAATATTATAATATAAATACAAAAATTATTAAAATTTAAACAGATAAAATTTATAAATTTTAACAGAAATTTCTTTCTAACTCCTTAATCATCACTTCATATCATAAATCATAATAATTAATTTAAAAAATATATAATATAATAACAAAAATTATAAATACACTAACCAAACAAAAGTTGACTGGGATCAGATTTGCTCCAAAGCAAAAAAAGCTTCCGAATGCAATGCACAAAATCAAGAACGGATGATGATTGATGAACGAACTGTGGCTACAAGTTTTGCTAACAAAAAAGAGAAGCAGAGCTGCGAAATGGTTTCTGAGTGAGAGGGTTTGAGTGAGGAGGCGGCTGCGCAATGGTGAGTGAGGGTTTGAGGGAGGAGGGACGAGCGGAGGGGAATATATAGGGGGGAGGCGCCTGATGAAATGACGCCTTCCAGTTTGAAATTTAAATCAGGCGCCCAGGGGCACCTTTTGAAATGGCGCCTTCCATACGGAGGGCGCCATTCAAAATGGCGCCTCCCGCATGGAGGGCGCCACTTCAAAAGGCGCCTCCAACGGCGCCCTGCGTATTTTGGTAAAATATTTCCAAACTGCCATAAAACGGTAAATTATTTAGAAAATATGCGTAATTCGGTATTTTAGCCTATATATTACTTATATATAATATAAAAATAAATATGTAATTTTTATTATATTTAATTCGTTTAAACTTGGAAATGGTTGAAACCGATTAATATAATATTCAAACTTAATATATTTAGGCATGTGAAGCTGAGCCTAAATTAATTTTTCTTTTTGGAGTCCGTGTCAAACTATTCTTTGTGCTCCAATTGAAGCATATATATTGCGTTGCATTATATGCTTATGATAATTTAGGGGTCTCGTAGGTCATCTGTCTTGTTCAAAGTAAAAAAAACAAGCCAACATTCCTACATGATCCGCCATACCACGTGATATTTATAGCCGCCCTCCAGCGAAGATCGAGCCACAAAAGTGGGATCCAGAGGATCTCGATCTGGATATTATTGCATGGAAATTGAAAAGATGGTTGAACCAATAATGGCATCATTCGACTCAAAATAAATTTAAAAGAAAGAAATCAGCAGATCCATGAATCTCAGAACTTGTTAATGCGGTCATAAATGTGCTTGTTGACATCCTTGGCTGCTTCCTGATTGTTGAAGTGAGCAACTTCTTCCTGCACAATCACTTCCTCCAAACCAGGCGCATCTTTCTTGAATCCGCCTTCTTGCACATGCTTCTCCCTCCCAAGAGACGTATACACCAAGTCCAACTCCCCTATTATGTACTTTACAGGTATCCTGATTTTGATTCCCATCCATACTTCTGTTAGTTCACAATTTCTGCATGTCAATTCACCAGTGAAGTTGTTTTATCAACCCCAAGGCTAGAACAACTTTAGAAGAATGAGAAATTGAAAAATACGAGTTAAGATTTCCGTAGTATTTCAAGCCTCCTGCAGAACCAGTCTTCTCAAACTTATCAATATAATAATTGAGTTCATCTTCTGAGAGCCAGGAGGGAAGGGTCCTGGGCATATCCGGATTAAATCCAGTTCCATACTCTCCTTTTGGAAAAACTGGCGGCCCAGGTTTCCGAGTTGTGAGTATGTTCTTCAGCACGTATGCAGCCCCAACTTGAGCCATCTCAGCTTCCATTTTTCCTGGCTCCTATCATCATCAACACCACTCTTTATTCTCCATTAATCTGCTTATCAGAAATGATTACAGAGCAACATCTAAGACTTATGGCTACCTGTATAATTTGAAACATATCTGAAAGCGGTAAAAGTGGTTAGCATACCTGAAATCTGCAGATGTAGTAGTCATCACCGTAGGTGGCACGGAAAGCATCAACAAGCCTAATATTGGGGTTTCTGGGGAAGAAGGGGACGCTGAGGCAGACGTAAGCCTTGACTAAATCAGGACGGAACATACAGAGATACCAGCCGAGATGGGCACCCCAATCATGGGCCACGAGGAAGACTTGATCAACTCCCAGACCCTGCTCAATCAGAGCTACCACATCACCCGCGAGGTGAAACACGGAGTAGCTGCTTATTGAAGACGGAGCATCCGTGTCGCCATAGCCGCGGAGATCAGGGGCCACAGCACGGTAGCCGAGGGAACTGAGAGCAAGAATCTGGTGGCGCGCGCCATGAGTACCAGAGTTCAGGGAAGCCCTGGAGGAAGACAACCACGGGGCCTTCTCCCTTCTCGGCAACGTGCATTTTGATGCCATTGACAGACACGCTTCTGTGTTTAATGGATTCTATCTCTCTCTGATTTTGATCAAGTTCGACCTCCCTTCGAGGCTTTAAATTGGCAGTGTATGTGAGGAACACGACAGAACAAACGTAGTGGTAGCAAATGGCAATTGTAATGGCTGTGACTATGGTGCCTTGGGTAAAAGGACAGGCATCCTGCATGTGACAAATCGATGATGAGCATTGGATGATAGGTATTGTTAACTGGGAGGAAAAGGTAACTTGATGAGATGAATTACATGTTTTTAACCCTTAAAAAGTGAATATAAACAAAAGACTCTAATTATCCTTTTAAAAAATTGTAAAAGTCAAAATCAAATTTATTTATTTGATTTTTATCAATATTTTTTATGCCAATTTTTTAAGGTTGTTGCTTAAATTAAATTTACTATGATCAATTAGGAATTTGTCAAAAATTTAATATGAAGAGTGTTAGTTTATTTTTCTCAAAAGTATTCTAAAATTAAGATTGTTTTTTTATTTTACAATTTTTTTAGCCGTGTCATATGACTCAATCCACTAAATATTACTTGGAGTCAATTTATGATAAATACTATTTAGAATAACAAACATAAGAAAGAGAAATTTTTGAAAACTCAAATAATTTACTACCATATCTAAGCGGTTTGGAAACCTTACCTATTGTAATACTGCTCAAATGAAGTCAAGTCTTACTTGGAAAGAACAACCATGAAGCTCCTTTTAGAGAGCAAATTTGTTTTTTCTTCCTAAGGTTAGCCGAAATTTGCAGGTCAGCCTATTAATCTGTGGGTTTCAAAGACTTTGATTGCCCGTAAAAGCTTGTAATTCACACACGCTACCTTACCTTGTGGATAAGCTGAACAGCCTCTAAAGTTATAGTTTCAATCCATATAAAATAACACTTTTATTTTTATTTTTAATTATATAAGATTGTATTATGAATAATATATAAATAATATTTTTATTTTTTAAGTATTTTATAACTTATATTTATATATATAATATTTCATATGCATATATAAATTTAAAATATATTATAACTAATTTATATAAAAACATATAATATATTTTGAATGATTTTAATTTGTTTATAATTTAAAAGTTGAAAATTTCTTTTGAAAATTAAAAATAAAAAAATTTGTAGGTTAGCCTAGATCGACAAAGATTGAATTAGAACTTTTAAAACGAATGGGTCTGACTTAGCCTGTTTAACAGCCAGTCCACACGGGTCAATTTGATCTGTTCGTTGCTTCCAACTCTGCCTAGGGTAATGCTAATTATCCCTAGTAGCATTGACGAAAAATCAAGATATTTTCACCCATTATGCACGGAGCAATGCTATGTATAATAAAAACTTAAAATTAAATTTTGAATATAAATTAAAATTTATTACTAAATATAAAATAATAAGATAAATTTTTAAAATTTAATTCAATAAATATAAAAAATTTAGAATCTAATTTTAAATCATATTTTCAAAACATAAGGTATTTTTGCTATGCATATAGGCTGCACTCATTATTTTAAGAAATAATTTCACTTTATTCATTTATAATTTCCTTAATTTTACCTAACTTACACATATTTTCAAACATTACAATTTATTCAGATATAGTTTTTAATATTAAATTAATGACTGATGCATCAGTTGATTGCACAAAAGGAAAATGCTATTGACATAGTTTTTCTTAAACCATTTTTTAAATTAAAAAAATTTAATTAATGCAATCTAAGAATGTAAAAAATTTCTTATTTTGAGCTGTAGTTAATGAATTTTCAATTTCATGTATTTTAATTAAAACTAGAATAATAATTAAGTATTTTTTCATTTACCTTATCTTTTGCTATATATGCAATTAATATTTATTCCATGTGCGAGCGGTAGTCGAATTTTACAATAGCCCCAAGTATTATTAAGTATTGATGAATAAGTTTTAACTTACCTCTTGGTATATTATTTGGTAAAATTTGTGATAGAACTTCTGAGAGTGCGTTTGGGTGAGGACTTTGAATTGGGGAATTTATCTTTTGCCTTCATTTCAAATGCTAAATTAAAAATCATTCGTTTGGCTAAAATGCTGCAGGCTTTTATAAATGCCAATGGATTTTAACGAGATTTGTTTAGTTTTTAAAATTTGACTTAGACAGGCAGAATTTGCCTCTGTTTGGCAACTCATAGTTACAGATGTGCTTTTGAACTGACTGTTTTTTTATGCGAAGTTTTAAAATGCAATAAATCCAAACAGAACATCAAAGTATAATTAATGTAGAGTTTGTTACTACGAGAACGGGCTTATCGTTTATTTTAAATAAATATATATATATATATATAATATTTCTTTCAGCTTTGAAGTGATTGTATTTTACTTACACTAATTTTTAAACTCATAAATCAGATTTTTAATTATAAAAAATTTGAAATTAATACCTATTATTTAATTAATTAATAATTTTCTTAAATTATGTCTTTTTATACAAATATTATATGTTGTTTTTTCTAATTATTTTTTGTTCATAATTTGGTAATGCATTTTCAATTATTTAACTAAAATTATATATATTTTTAAAGAAAAATTCTATATATCTAATTTAATTTTTTAATTATATATTAGTTATGTGAAAAAAAGATATTATAAATCAAACATACAGAGTGAAAAAATTAATTCAATAAAATGATCAAATATTAAGTATATTAATTTAAAAAAAATCATCGCTAAAAAGATTAATTTATAAGTTTCCAAAAATCAATTAGCCATAAATACAATCACCCAAAATGGAAGTTACTTTTATACGTTGCATATCTTATACCGTACACGAGACTATTAAAGCTGATCTGATGACATTTATTATGATTAAATAAAATTTGCAATCATAAACTATCTGGTAATTTTCTTAATGATTTTGGTGGTCTTAGGTCTAACATTTTGTTAAAATTCATAACGAAATCGTTTAGAAAGAAAATAGGAATTCTGTTCAAATATGGTGCGATTCAGAACACAATATACACATACAAAATGAACACCCACTCGAAAAACAAAATGAATCAATCAATGAAAGCCAATTCCTCGGACCAATTTCCGTTTCATTAATTTAATGCTTCTCATTATCAGCGGCAACCAGTCCTTTAGAGAAAGGAACTCCAGTGCTCTTGATCCATCTATCAGCTCCTATTAAGAATCTATCCGGCTCAAATTTAATGGCTTCCTCTGCTGTGATGTTCTTAATCCCAGGCCATTTCACACGATGGGATTTGTCGGAGCCGGGTCCGTGGTTATTGTACTCCACGTAGTAGAGAGTATCGAGCCCCAAGTTGCCCTGCCATGGCATGAAACCTTCAGGCTGGATGGAGTCATCAATATAAGCGTTCATGATTATGGTCCTTGAGTAGATCTTCCATGGACGAGCCAGATATGACTTCAACTGCTTCCTAACCGGGTAGTATTCTGGGTCGGCCACAAAGGATCCGCCCTGGATGAGGATTCCGGTGGATTGGTGCCTGTCCTTCCTTCCTTGTGCGGTCACAATGCATTGTTGGTTGTCCATCGGCCTTCGGATCTTGAAAGTGCAGTTCTGGAAGAGGGAAGTTGCGTCGCCGAAGACGAAGTCGATTGTGCCAGAAATGGTACAATCTCTGTAGTATTGACGCATGGCATGAGCGTAGAGTGTGTCTTGGTAGCCATCCATTTGGCACTTGTAGAAGATGGCCATGTCACGGCTGACCCTCAAGGCCACTGCCTGGTGTTTGCTCGCGCCGGCGGAGTTCTCAAAGCCCAGGCTCACCGCAATGAAGTTCTCTGCTTCCACAGCTGCCCCATGCAATGCAAAGTATATAATATAATATATCACATTCCCATACTAAAAAAGAATTTATATATTGTGTTGTCACGTACCAAAGGTGCAAGTATTGTAGGTGGTAGTGCCATCAGCGAAGTTCCTGTTGCCGGTGATCCTAGTCTTATTGCCTCCATCGCCGATCATCACCACATGGGTCATATTCTGTAAAACGGTAACGTACTCCTGGTACACCCCCGCCTTAATGAAAATGATGAATGGCTTCTTGTTGTTCTTCGGCACAAGCTGCAGTGCTTCATTGATGGTTTTGACCATCCCACTTCCATCTTTAGCCACAACGACATTGGGCTTTCTCTTGCCTTTTTGACTAAGCAGCTTACGATCAGAACCAGAAACCCAGGAGGGAAGCTCGCCGAGATCAGATAAAACCTCGCCATGATCGAGAGTAGAATCATCATCATCTTCTTCTTCTTCTTCTTCTCCATCGCGCTGAAGTAGGCGACGACTAGTACTGTCGCTCTGCCCAATGTTGAAGTCGGAGAAAGTATTTGCCATTTCGTTGATAATGGCAACCGCATTGCTGGTCAATCTCATGCCGAGTCTTAATGTGTCCTTCATCTTTTGACCAGCCGAACTAGTGGTGTTCTCGAACCCATCCAAGCAGGTTTGCTGGTACGTGATTGCACCGCTAAGCCAAATTTTCAAGTTGCTGAGTATGACGTTTACGTTGTTAATATCGAAGCGAGTGATTTTGTCGACGGAGCGTCTAAATTCTCCAGCAGATAGATCCATGAGCTCCTTGCAGGTATCCAGAGCCATCTTGGCACGAGGGTCCTTCTCGACCTCATTTAAAAGTTGAGATTTGTTGGCTGCGTCGCTGATTTTCTGAATGGTTATGTTAAAGGCGATCATGATGAGTTCTCTTGGATCTGTGGTGTTGCCAGCCTTGGCTTTGAGAGTGTTAACACATTCTGCTTTATAATCGGTGGGTTGGCAAAGGGTTTTGACGGCTTTCAACGAGGAAGAGACATGTGACTTGCTTCCATCTTTTGTATCGTTGGCTTCTTCCTCCTCGGTGAATCTCATGCCAACGGTGACGGCAACCACCATTGCCACCAGTAAAAAGGAGGATACCGCAATAACGGCTATCCTCTTCTTTCTATCTGAATCCCCCGACATTTTGAATTAAACACGTGCTGCATCAATTGGATCATCAGCAATTAGAAAATATAAATTGAAATCAATGGATGAGAGCATGAAATTAATCTGAAATATAAAATCAATTTGTTTACTTTTAAGCAAAAAGGAGCAGCTGAAAAGAGCGAGGAAAATGGCCTTCCAAAGTGGTGGTGGCGATCCTCCTCCTCTTCCTCCTCCTCCAAAATGCTGGAGTGTTTAACTGAGAAGAGATCTGTGAGGACAACATATTTATATATCAATGTATGGTATAAAAATTAGTTATGCCAGTTAGAAAAATGCGAGGAAGACTCAAAAGATTGGTTATGTTTAGTTTTTAGTAAACAAAGATGAAACACGGAAACCACACAAACACCGGATTCTTTCGTCTTTGATTCCTTTTTCTAGGACACCCCTTATTTCACGCCTATCCTATTCACAATTTATTAACTTCCATTAAAAAATTTTCCTACTTTATCTGTAATTAGACACCGACATTCATTGTGGTTGGCAAGTTTGGAGAATTATTTGATTAGTTGATACGAAAATGGGTTTTACTTGCATAATCCATGAATAAGCGAATAAACTAATATTATACATCACAAAATAACAGAATGTAAGTGCTTTAATAATGAAGAATATTTCGCAACAAATATATTAAATACAGTGGTAGCTGAAGCTTAAATCATAAAAGAGGAACTAACAAATTGAAGAAGCAATAGCAAAAAGAAAGGCCAATAATAGAAATAAGCTTTCAATTAAGATGAAAAAATAATTACATAGATACATTAGGCAAATGCAAGCCCTTTTCTCATAAAGGGAAGGACCAACAGCAGATGCGGGCGCTCTTCTCTGTTTCTAAGACAAAACAATGAAAAGGAAAGTGGAAGATTGGAGTTTTATGCTGTACGTCATGTTTAATTAAGAGCACGTGACATATCACATGCTGCAAGAAAAATACCCATTTTATAAGTTACATGACAAAATACCCACAATTAAATGCCCACTTAATACAAATAAATACAAGCCTCACATTTCCACGGACAGTACGGTGGAAGATTTTCTTTTGTTTACACAAGCAATAATTACAACACAAGGATAAAGCAGGTATAAAAGAATCATTCGGTGATGTAAACATAATCTGTAATTCAATGGGCAATTTCAAAGTAAGCCACCATCATAAGGGACGCCGGTTTGAGGCAACCAAAAATCGCCAACAATGAAATTAGAGACCGTGAAAATATCAACATCGGTGGCATTAGTAAGCGCATGGTGCCCTGGCCATGTGACTCTGTTGGTCGTGTTGGATCCTGACCCCCAACTATCGAACCCTGCGTAATACAGTATGTCCAACGCAAAATCACCAGACCATGGCACCCAACCTGCAGGATCAATCAGGCTGTCCATGAAAGATTGCATATACACTGTTCTAGAATGTTGCTTCCATGGCCTCCCTAAATACGTTTTTGTTGTGCCATTACCAGCAGCCAAGTCACTTGCCGCGGTTATGGTGCAATTGTGTATGGAAGTGCCTGTGTTCTGGTTGATATCGGTTCGGCCTTGTGCTGTTATGGCATTGAATTTGTTTGGCAATGGAAGTCTTGGGCAGAGGTTACAGTCTTGGAGAACAAGTGCTGCGTTACCACTTGCCAAATATGAAATCCACCGTCCCATAAACGTCACGGTTCCTGTAAAATTGCCTCATAGAATGAGCGTAGAATGTGTCTTGGTACGCTTCAAAGCTACAAAAATAAAATGTAGATAGATCTGCTCCACTTCGGAGGGCTACTGCTCGATGCTTGCTTGCTCCTGCTGTGTTGCGGAATATCATGTTCACTGCCACAAATGCTTGTGCAACCACGGCTGCATGCATGTAAATGTCAACAGTTATTATTATTACTTTAATGCCACTCACTTGTAGTACAAGTGTGATTTATGGGAAAGTCTGTATGTGCGAATATAGTTCTCTCTCTGCAGTCTGCACCAATCAAAACAAGCTTTTCTGTAACAGGCTTAACAAATTTAAGGAATTTCAACCAGATATGAACATATAATAGTAAATTTTGAACTAATGACAAGAAGAGAAAGATCAATATTTTCTTGCTATTTAAGTTAACATCGTGACTTTAATGATTAATGCTGAAGCAACGGAACGAGCCATGCAAATCTTAGACATGCGTTTTAGACTTTATCCTGAAAAAACTATTCCTCATTCGCAGTCACAGCACATGGTTTTGATTTTATTTATAGTTGTCATGAGAAAGTCACTTTGTGATTGAAATTAATTGAAGACAGCATCTTTAATCTTAAAGAAAGAAATGAATGAAGCTGACTGAATGTGGCAGAGCCGAAGGCAGTCCAGCCATCGACCTCTCCGGTTACCAGTGATTATGGTCTGGTTGATACCATCTCCTATCATCATCAAGTACTGCTTGTTTTTTGGAATAGAAACGTACTCCTCGTAGATCCCCGCCCCCACATGAATCACAAAAAACCCATTGCCACTGCCGGTGTTATTCGGTGCTGCATTTACAGCATCAATGATGGTGGTGTAGTTTCCAGAACCATCTGGATTCACCACCACCATTCCGCTTGCCAAAACATTGTCGGCACCCGATTGAAGCAGCTTTCGTCCAGTTCTGCTGATCAACCGGAATATTCTTCGTTCCCACGAATACTTTGTTGCAGTCATTATTCTCTCTTTCTTTCTGTACTTAACCCAGCCATTCTTAAAGAGCGAAAGAGATATACTATGAAGCTTCGTTCCATTGGAAAGAAGGCTTAGTTAAAGTGGAACTAAGAAAGAGATATACTATGAATCGTCCGGGTTTGATGTTGCCCGATTGACGCCGTCTAAGCAGGTTTCTATATTAGTTAAAGTGGAACTAAGAAAGGTATGCAACTCATCAGCCTGTGATCGACCAAGGCTATCGGTGGAATTGATGGTTTGCTTAGTGTTTGAAAAGAAATCTACGTTCAGTTCAGCTAAAAGTTAGCAATCTTCAAGGGCAAGCAGCGTAGACCGAGAGAATTGAGACCTTGACTGAAGATATCTGGACACTAACGAAAGAAGTTTCATAGATGAGGATAAAGTTTTCGCACAAAGAAGCGGCCATAATGGTGTATGTCACCTTTTTCATTAGAAGGTAAACTGGAATTGCAGAATGATGGATATGGCGTGAGGGCGCAAATGGAATCCGTGGATGAAGAGGGCTTAGAGGAGGTGGCTGAAGAGGCACAATTGCACAATATGATCAGAAGAAAGACAATGCTCAAGTTCGTGGGTGGCTTTGAAGGAATGGCCATCGGAGAAAATAATAATTAGTGCAAGAATATAGGATGAGGCCATTGTATATATAGAGTACATGAAAATGATTGCAAGAGAATTATGGTAATTATTTTATGATTGTCATAAAGACTAAGAGACAAGTGTCAATTGTGTAGTCAGTTAATTAAATTGCAAGCAAGGAATTGTTTGTTAGATAACCAAAACTTTTAATTTAATGACAATGCATGTTCATGTTTCTTGGATTGGATTGTTTACTTCTTAAATTTTTGGCACTAACTTCACATCAAAAGGAGTCGGCATGAGATGCTTACTTTAAAGTTAAAACAACAAACCCAAAAGGAAAAAAAAGTATATAGGTGTTTGAGAAAGTGGCTGTGAATAATTGTTATCTCCTAACCGATCTCTAAGGTAAATGCTAACAAATGTGGATAAGTATCAATTTTAATTTTTTAATTAATTAAATTTAATATTTTATTTTTTATTTTTAATAATATAATAAATAATAATACAATTAATATTAGAATCACACTTAATATTAGGTTTCTATTTTAATAATACATTATTATTATTAAAATTAGTTTCCCTCATTTGTTATATTACTAAAAATAAAAATGAAAATATCAAATCTGATTAATTGAGGATTAATAATTATTTCCTGCATTTTTTATTATTTATCACAGTTAATTAATTTTATAAATAATAATAAAATAATTTAATTTATTGATTCAAAGTTTTTAAAATCATTCTTTAGTCCTTTATTATGCACAAAGTTCAAGGCACATGAAAAGAGAAATACAATAAAATAAATATGTTAAGACATTACCTCAAGAAGGATAATAAAATATTTATTAATAAAACAGAAGAGTAAAATTAAAAAATGTATTTAATGCTATATTAAAATTTTAAAATAATAAATAAAAAAATAAATTTTTTTTTAAAATACAACAAATAAAAATATACGATGAAAGCAATACTTATTTACAATCTCGGAGTATGTTGTTAACGTTGGCCAATTTTTTGAAGCTTGTAACCATGGACGGCCTTGTTTTGTACTTTATTACTATTGAGGAATCTTAAATGGATTCCAATGAGCAAACTCCATGGATTAATGCTTATTTCAAGTTTGTTTGAGTTAGTAGAATTCATGATTATGGTGATAAGTTTCAGTCTGAGTTGGTCAGAGTCTTGAGTTAGTAAAATTATGCTGCTTTGACAATCTTTTAAATGGGTCATCCAAATATTGCTATATATATATATATATATAGTATACACTAAAATGTGGAAACTTTGGCAATTACCCATATTCCAACCAAAAATATATGATAAATTGATAACCATCACCCGGACCAAAATTACATAGAATAGAGGACCTTAATATAGCAAGCACATATATAGCATACACTAAAGTGTGGGAAGTTTATAAATTACCCACATTCCAACCAAAAATATATATGATAATCATCACCCGGCCCAAATTGCATAGAATAGAGGACCTGATTTCCAGAAAACAGCCCATTCTTTTCCCTAACAAAAGGGGATGCTACAGTTATTGATATTTTGGGATTTGATGGTATACAAAGAACTAATAATAAAGTAAAATACCACCTAAGACATAGTAACTCAATTGGACAATCCAGCTGTAAACTTGACACCTGTTCCTGGCAACCAAGATCCTCCATCTATGAACTGTTGGACCGTGAAGAAATTGGCAGTAGCAGCATCTTTAATGATGTGAAAACCAGGCCATTTAACCCTTCCAGCAAGCCCAGCACCCGGCCCAAAATTTCTATACTCCCCGTACCACAACGTATCCAAAGCAAAGTTCCCAAACCACTCGAGCCACCCTCTGGGCTGCACCAGCCCACTCATGTACGTATTCATATAAACTGTCCTTGAGTATGGCTTCCATGGCCTGCCCAAATAGGTGGGCTGGGTTGCAAGAACATAGCTATCTTGGATCGAAAACCCAGTGCTCTGATGTGGGCTTTTCCTTCCTTGGGCCGTGATGGTGACCTTTTGCAACGGAAGTGGGACTCTGGTGTATATCTTGCAATTTTGCAGAACGGCAGCTCCGTTGCCAAAGATGAAATCAATGGTGCCGTAGATTTCACATTCTCTGTAGAACTGTCTCAAGGAGTGGGCGTAAAGAGTGTCTTGGTAGCCTTCCACGCTGATCCTGTAGAAGGCTGATTGGTCTGAATCCACACGCAGTGCCACTGATTGATGGTTCACTGGCCCTGCTGTGTTACGAATCGACATGTCCCTAGCTATGAATCCCTTCCCGGACACAGCTACATTTTACATAAATTCTCAAGCAATTAGAAGCTATATATTTCCAAAATAATGCGTGTGTTTGTGTATTGATGTTTGAGAATATAATAATATTAATCTCAGCTTTAAGCCGTACTGATTGTGTTCAGCAAAATTATGGATAAATGTATAAATACACTATTGTTGCCGAGAAAAATTGCTTTTTGTGAAGCCCATCGCATCAATAATAAGCAAATCGCAATTTAAGTCATCATTAAACTATCAAAAATAAATCATAATGCGGCCAATCATCAACCAGAAATCATATTCATATTATGTGATGAGTATTATTGTTGTTTGTATTAAAAAAGTAGAGAGTTATATCAATGCTGCCGGTGATAGCATTTTTATCATATTCATGCAACGTGAAAATAACATGGAACGTGACATTTAATCTCCACAGGCAAGAAGTACTTACCAACTGTGGCAGTTCGGAATGTGGTCCATCCTTGCATGAAATTCCTGTTGCTTGTGATTATGGTTCGGCCAATACCATCCCCAACAAGCATGATGTTGGTTTTCTTCCTCTTCATGTCTACATTCTCCTTGTAGATCCCCTTCTTGACATAAATAACATACCTTTTGTTGCCATTGTCTGGGGCTGCATTCACAGCTTCTGTGATTGTACGGAAATGACCGCTCCCATCCAATGCCACAACGGCATCTGCATGCACACCTCGGGGCCTAGATTTCAGAAGCTCCTGATCAACCTCACTCATCCATTCCGGAAACTCCAAGCTTTGATCATTTGGCACAGTGTTGTTATTCCTTGGATTTTTGAAGGGCATGCGATGTAACTGAGTATACAAAGACAAAACATTACTGATGAGCTGCGTGACTTGAGACAGGCTTCCGCTGATGTAACTCTCGAGGCGTCTGTCAGTGCCTTCAAAGCCTTCGAGGCATGTGTCTTGGTTACTCAGTGCTGCACTTAGCCAAGCTTCGAGGTTTCCTTCGTACTGCACCGTCGTATCGCCGGCTCGAATTCTCCTCATGTCGCCTAAGGACCAAGCCAGCTCGGACACGGAGAAATCCAGGAGTTCCTTGCAGTCTTCAATGGCTACTTGTTCGCGATAACTGACAGAGAAAGTGCTGAACCTTGTTATATTTTCAATGGCGCTTTGGGCTTGATTGAGTGTGGCCGTGAGTGCGGCGCTCACAACAGAAGTGGGGCTAGGAGGGCCAATTTTGGTGAGCTCGTTTTGGATATTGGTGAGGCATGAATTTTGGTTTTCAATGTTGGTGCAGAGTTGTGCAATCAAGGCGTGCATGTCTTGGCTTTTCAAGTCCGAGGGGAGTTCGTAGGAGAGAGCCATAAATGAAGGTAAAAGGATGAGAAACAAAAGGAAATTGAGAAAGGCCATTTGTTGGGGAGACAGCAGAAGAGTACAAAGGCATTCAGAGGAGATACATGTTTATGATCCTGCAATGGAAGTTTGATTTATAGAAGAGGGAATTTGGAATTGTTTGTTGTCCAAGTAAAGTGTTTACTTCCGAGTATTATATTCACCTGCCTAGCTTTATGCTTTTGGTGTAGGCAAAAGTCTCAAGTTATCCCATGCTTACTTATGTAGAAGTACGGGACGAACTGATATTCCCTGCTGTCTTCTGATGATTTTTTTTTTTTTTTCAAATCTCATTTTTGTTTAATTCTCTGCAACTATCAAACGGATCAATAGAAAAAGGGCAGATGATTATCAATATAAAATTGAGGAAGATATCTAATTTACATTTTTTTAGTATAATATTAGTATCTAAGGGATTAATTAAACCCTCAACCACGAACCGTTGCAAAATTTTCACGGAAATTCCTTTGTCAATTCAACTAACCTAATGGAATATGCGATTGCATATAATTAAAATTAATAATATATATATATATATTGAAAATAAGATACAAAATTAGAAGATTATGAATGTAAATCATAACTTGTTAATTGAATATACATTAATTGAATATATTTATAAAATTTAATCTAATAGATATGAAAGTTTATGAATCCAACTTCAAATTTTAATTTTAGTACATATAATATTTTTGTAAAATCATATCATGCAAAGAATTATTAAAAGATTTCTAAACAGAAAAATTGTAAATATTACTCCTAAAGTCCCAGACTTTTCAAAAAGTGTTATTGGGTTATCAATATTCTACACATATTTTCAAATGGTATGCGTGACAATATATGATAATATATGAAATAAATTAATTCTATTAATTTAAATTTATTAACAATTAAATTGATTCATATCGTAAAGGTGTAAAAATGTGATACAAGATCAAAGAAGTGCGTAGGATGTATACAACGCAAAATTCCAACTTTCAGTGCAGGGAGATGCACAACCAGCTTTCTTGATACAATTGTGCAGCGAGAACGTACCATATGGAAAAGGATGATTGACCAGGAAAGTAGGAATTGGGTTAAAGGAGCGTCAGAATAAAGTTTTGTCTACAAAGTAGAAACTAGAAAGAAAATATCTTAGTTTAAGTCTCTTGCTATGATACTATACACCCTCAGTGCAGAATACGGAAGATAAAGGGGGTGTGAATTCAGAAGTATTCTCAAAGTGTAAAACTTGTAGGGGTTTATTGCGTATCTAACGTACAGAGAGGTGGCTCAACTACATTGGTACTCTTGGGAATAAAGGGCACACAGTGAGATGCTTTGATGCAACTTTTCATTTGAGTAATTAAGTAATCTGGTTTCAAAGTCTAGGATGCCAGATCTAAGATTGAATACCAAGTAGAAAAACCTTTTTCGCTTTAATATTAAAATAATGCAAAGTTCTTTGTAGTTCTCACTATGGTATAGCTAGTATAATAAAATATCGTTCTCTTGTAAATTAACATATATAAAATTAAATCGCAACTCCAAACTCATAAGAACAATAAATTACTCAAATGAATTCTTGCTTTTGTATTTCTCAAGTTCCACAAACTTAGAAGAATGAGTTTAGGGCCAAAATTATTCTAATTCAAATATTTAAGGTACTTCATATTTTATGGGACAAAATCCAACCAAAATGAATATTAAAGCAATTAATAACTAAATTAAGTATGATAATTAATAGAACAAATTACATTGATCTCATCTTCACTTAATTACAATACATTAGACCAAAGGTGGAGGCAAGCATAAAATAGCAGTGTCCGTTGATCCTATTAAACTTTAAAAAATACCATATATAATATATTAAATAAAAATACGATCCCATAAAAAATATAATTTGATCCCAACTTTAAAACTTGTTTAATAGATAAATTTTAGAAAATTAATTTAATGAGAAGATCAATGCTCATTTGGACAACACGATAGGATATGATAGAATAAATTAACATGATAGTATATAAGATAATGAAAAAATAGAATATAATGTTATTTAATATTTGATACATTGTTTTCTGATGATATTTTTAGCTTGAGAGCAAGATTTACTAATAGTCTAAATAGGGTTGGCAGTTGAAATATGTTTTGTGCATTAGGGTATTGATCTTGTCAAGAATTTTGTTATATTTGAAGTTTAGATAGTCTCTCTCAACATGGTTGTAGAATAGTTTGAAATATGGATCGTTTATATATTGAAATTGCCCTAAAAATCCCATTGTTGCATTGGCTTGTAAGGCTATATCATCCTTTTGCAAAGTGAAACACATTTAATAAAATGGCCAAAATTAAAGCAAATGCCCTGCACCCTTGCCATTTGAATTTGATTCACAACCAATGACTTCACAAGAGAAATTAAATGCCAATTCTCTATTTACTCTCCTACGTGTAAGGTCTTTTCTATTGTGAAATTGTTAAAAATTGGCACCCATATTTGTAATTAGGTTCAAATAACTTTTGGAGTTTTTTCAACTATAGCAACATTTATTATGCTTTTGTTCATTGGTAGCAAACTTTTATAAAAATATTGGATTAATATTTGGCTAGATATTTGATAATGAGGACAATTGGCACATAATCTCTTGAATATTTCTTAATATTCATACAAACTTTTTCCATTGAACAATTATATGCCATAAATTTCCTTCTTAATGTAAGCTACATGAGAGAGAGGAAAGTACTTCTCCAAGAAGAGCTTTTTCATATCATGTTATATAGTGATGGAGCCAGAGGAAAAATAATATAGCTAATTTTAGCCAAATCTTCTAGAAAAATGAAAAACTCTAAATTTAGTCTCCTTTTTATAAATCCCTAAGGTTTTATACTTGAGTGCACTACATGGAATTTCTTAAAGTGCTTATAAGGATCTTCCTCTATAAGACAACAAAAAGTTAGCAACAAATCGATTAAACTAAATTTTAATTCAAAATAAGCATTTAATTCATTATATTGAATACACAATTACTAGTAATTAACATAAATAGTAATAAGTACTTTTAAAGTTCGATTATATTAATAGCCATATTGTCAAAATTTAATATATGTTTTCTTCTTAATTCAAGTAATGTTCTCTGGATTTCAGGATCAAAAGTCAATATAATATCATGAGAAGACTAGGTCATGCATTAAAAAAAAAAACTAAGTGAAAACATAAAACAAACAATAAAAGGAAAATAATTGATAAAAAAAAAAATAAAAAAAATCCATGAGAATAATGTAATTTAGCTAATAAATGTCACGATGTTGGATAAAGCGGGCATCTTGCTTAAAGGCCAAAAAGTCTTAAACTATCAAGTTTCATTCCCAAATTCCATTTAAAATCTAACCACTTAGCTCTATTGAGAAACCTTAAAAAAAAGAAAAACTAGCAAAGAACAATAAAAAAGTTAGTAAAAATAGAGAAAAATAATCACAAATTGATCAATCTAATCTTTGATTATGACACCAAAATTTTGATGGTCATTATTTATAAAAATATTTAACTATTCTTGCTAGAACCTATAATACTAACAAGTCCTTATTAAACTTAAAGTATTAGATGTGTTATAACCTTAACCTAACCGTGACCAGTATGAAATCCTTTTCGACTTTCCAGTTTTTACTAGCCTATTCCTAATTAATTACATTGATTCAAAATAACAAATGCCATATATTTATAAAGAATCTAGCATTTCAAAAAGAAAATATTCAAAGAGGTTTCTACAAAAAAATAAAGAAGTTAGGCATGCTTATAACCCTCCCAAAATGAGGATAAGCAAGTCTAACTAATTCAAAAGGAAATCAGTTCAAGTTTTCCTCTATCTAATTTTATGACAAACAAAAGACTTAAAATATTCTATATATATGAAACTATAGTACCAAAATACCATCAATAAGTTCTCATAAACTCTAACTCTGAGAAGAGGGAAATGAAGGCTCAACTTGAAAATTTGTAAAATAAAACATGGAGGAGTGAGTTCAGAGCTCAGTAAATGAATAATCTATACGAATAAAAATAATTTATAATAACTTATCCATCAGACTATCCTCCTTTAATCAATCATATCACATTTAAATATATTAGAAACTAAGAACCAATGTTAATGAAATTAACACATGATCATTTCATTTTTCAATATCTCATATATGAACACTTAAGGATAATTATAATCAAGTCGTATCTCATTTGGAACAATAAGCAATAAATAAAATACAATCATCCACCTTTTGTTTCTCGGGTTAGCCTTATACATTCCACAAACTTTCTATCTTTGTCTCTCCAAGGTTTGCCTTATACCCTCCACAAGCATGTCATTGAAAATTTTCCATCCAATACTCATAACATCACTCTTATCATATTTCTCATTTCTAATGTCATTTGTGGCATGATTCATAATTACAATTTGAATATTAGAACTCAAACTCTATTCAATACAACCACAATTCAATTTTAATATACATCACAATACTTATTAACATCATTATGTCCTCTGGTGTAGTTACAAGCATTCGCACATATCATAGTACTCAATTCATAAAGTATTTCTCAATATATATATATATCATTCCATAAGTAATGCAATTAGTTCATTACATCATATATTATATCATACAACTTCTACCTTCTTATATCATCACTATCTAACCTATATAATCATCTTACACTTATCATAAACCACATTATCTTTAATGTTTAATGACCAAATACTCATGTTAGGCAATTAAAAGTCATGAAAATATAGAATAGATGGAGTATATATTACTATATGGTTATCTTAAATATGACATTTTAGTGGTCTTCTATAAATAACTTAAAAATTATAAATATAATATCCATAAAACTCATTTCATATGAAAATAGATTTAATAAGGTTTTCATAGATTGGTTATTTGCCTAAAATAGTTAAGTTTTAGAATGCTTACACCCTTTAGAAAATAAACATAAATAGTCTAATTTTTGAAATCTTGAATTTTTGAAATCTTTAAACACAAATAGTCTAATTTTTGAAATCTTGAGTTTTTTTATCTTTGTCTACTATTTTGATAATATCTCAAATTATGTACAATATTTTAATTTGAAACTAATTTTATTGGAAAGCAGACTCAATTACCTTTAAAATATAGGTAATTTATTTTAAATAGACATAAGATGAAGAGTTATATCCCTTCAAAGCTAGCATAAAATTCTGCAATCGATGAATCAATTCATCCACCCAATTTTTGCCTTTAAATCCTTAAAATTGATTGGCCATTCAATTTTGAACCCTAATTTCACCTCCAAACCCTTAAAATCGATTCACCGATAGATTCATGCACCCTTGAACCCTCAAAATCAATTGGTTATTCAATTCTGAAGCCTAATTTTGCCTCTAGATCCTAAACTCGATTCACACATGAAAATCTCAATTTTTTACAAAAATTTCATTGTATAACCGACTCTAAACACCTCTTAAATACATATATTACATATCAAACCTTAATATAATCATTAATACACTTATCTAACATATCATATCACCTCTCTTCATCATTTATTACTTCTTTCACATCAAAATAAATTGGATTTAAGCAAAATTATATAACAATCTATATTTTATCAATATCATCATATAACCTCAAAATTCATAGATTTAGTTAAATTATCTAATCATCTTATATGAAAAAGGATGTTAGAATGCTAGTTTGATGATCTTTCAACCCTAATTACGTCAAAATTCATGGATTCTAAAATTAGGGCTTAAAATACATAACAAAATCAAATAAATCTCAAATCCTTCATCAACTAAGAAGAAATAGAAAAAATTCTTGATGAAAGCAATGTTCTTACCTTAATTGGATTGAGAAATCAAAAAAATTTAAAGTCTTTTTACTTGATTGATGGAGTGGTAAGGAAATTGTGTAAAGAAAATGGGAGAAATTCTTAAAAAGAGATGAAAGAATTGGAGGGATGAAGTAAAATGAGGCAAAAATAAGGTTTGGGGGCTGAAATGGGAGAAAATAAGGCCTTAGGGACATTTTTAAAAAATTACTTCTATACTTACATGCTCATTTATATTGATGAATAACTTTATACTTAAAGATTCTAATAAACTTTTCCCATCAAAATTTCACTCGAATCACATTCTCACATTCTTATTTTTATTAGTTTTATTTTATTTCATATTTCACACATAATATTCTTAATTCACTTGAATTTATTAGTTGCTTTAACCTTTCTTTCTCATATCATAATTTCTAATTTATAAATAATTAAGGAGGGTGTAACAATATTACAACACACTAAGGTGGAACTTTAACATCCAATTACCACTAGCCTATTTTAACACTATTACTTAATATCAATACCTAATTAGCTAATAAACTCAAGTTACTTTATTTAAAAGATAAATATTTACAAATGAAATATATATGTTCAAAAGTACTCCAAAAGAGTAGTTAAAACTAACTTATTTACCTTAGTGTTTTAAGTTTAGAGTTGCCTAACCAATCTAAACACCTATAGGGTGTTTCCTCTCCTAAGATCCAACTACTAATTACAAGGCCTAGGGAGAAACTTCTATGTAAATATAAAGTAATTTTTCATAGTTATCTTATATATACAATCCTAAAGTTATCTATTTTTACCATGTTAATGGAAGAACCTCTTTAGAAATGTTTGTAAAAGAAAACATATAAAGGAGTGAGACTATGACTCAATAAGTAAACAATTTACTTAACATTATAGGTATAAAGGTGTTCCCATTCCTTTTTCCATTTAAAGTATTCCATAGTCATATATAAATACTCATAATCAATAATGTAAAAAAGTAAACATTTATTTTTGTGTGTGTGTGTGTGTGTGTGTGGATATTACATTACCCTTTCCATTTAGATCAATTTAAATTCACACAATTATGCTTAATATTTAAAATATAATCAACAATGATGAGTAAATAAAGCAGAAAAGTATTTAAGTCTTTTTGTTCCTCCTGATCAACTTTATTTTCTCATAAATCCTCTTACAAACAATATTCTTATCCTTTTAGAGTTTTTCTTATCCCTTCAAAAATGATTTCTCTAATCTAATACTAATCACAATTCATACATTTCAATTTTCTCTTTTCACATTTTGCATTATAATCATATCTCATTCTGGGATATTAATTACTCACTTCTGTTTCTAGGAGCAAAAATCTTAGCAATAATAAAATTATTAAAAAAATAATGCACATTAGTTGCTAAACACAAAAGAGTAAGGCTTTTCTAAAAAATGTACTTTAAAATTTTTCTTAAAAGTTTTACTAAATTCTAAATAATATTAAATTTAAAATTTTATACTTCAAAATTGACAAAATAAAAAAATTGAAAATTGATCTTCATTTTAGGATACTTTTAATTAAATAAATTTGATTTTAATTTCCAAATTTCTAATAAGATTGAAATATGTAACTCATTCATTCAATTGGTACTTTTGTTTTAATGTTTTCAATTATTAAATATATTTAATAATAAAAATTAAAATATATCAAGTTATATTTACAATATTAAAAGATAATAAACTCTAAGTTGTAAATAAAAAAATTAGGCATTTAAAAAAATATGCAATAAAGTATGAAAGAGAAAGATAAATAGTATCTACTTTCATAAAATCCTAATTAATATATGTTTAATTTGAAATATAGAACCTGAAATGAAATAGTATGAGCACTATAAAATCTTAATAAAGCCTATTTATTTTTTATTTATTTTAAGATATATCACTTTAAAATTGATATCAAGAAAATATTGATAAATTTTAAATAAATAAACCTTATTTTAAACTTCAAATAGGTTTTATTGAAAATAAAAAATGTAATCAGTAATAAGAAATATTGATAAATATTATAAATTAATTTTAACTTGAGAATATAATATATATATATATATATATATATATATATATATTTAATTAATTCAATTAAGTTTGACTTATTTCAAATACTTTTATAATAATAAGAAAATATATTGTGTTATGTATCTATTACCATTTGATATTAGCATTTAAGTCATAAATAACAAAGTAGATTAGGAAAAAAATAGAATCCTAATTAATGTATATTTAATATGAAATATGACACTTAAAAATTAATATCAAGAAAATGTTGACAAAATTAAATAATTTTAATTTTTAATATTTTATTAAAAATATAATTAATTAATTTGATTATTATTTTTATATTAAATTTTTATTTATTTAAAATATTTAATAATAAAAATTAATATATCATATTATATCTATACTATTTAATGATATTAATATTAAATTATGAATAATATGAATGTACATAAAAGAAAAAAAACTTGTAATATAATAAATAAAAAAGAAGAAAATATTATGTCAGCCATAAAAATAATAAGAATTAAAAATAAAATATATGATTAATAACTTCAATTAAATAAAATTATTTACTTGTTTAAGATATTTTTATGATAAAGAAAATATATTATTTTACATCAATATTTTTCAATGATATATGAATTGTAAATAAAAAAGTAAATAAGAAAATGAAAAAACTTACTCTTCTTCTTTCTTCTATCACTTAGAAGCCATGCAAGATGAAAGTCTCATACACGTTTTTAAATGAGAGAAAAAAGTGGAGAAAGAAATAGTGTATAAATTTTAAAACCATAACAATTTTATTAACTATATATTTAATTTAAAATATAGCATGTAAGAATTAATATAAAAATATTAAAAATTTTCAAAAAAATTAGTTATAATTTTTGAATATTTTTATAATAAAAATATATGATATTATATTTACATTATTTAGTAAATTGGGACTTAAGCTCTTAAATATTAAGAGTGAAAGGAAAAATGAAAAGAATGAAAGCATACAATGGAGATTAAAAGAAGAAAAATAGTGCCTAAGTTATAAAGTTTAGGCAAAATTCTAATTGGTGCATATTTAATTTAATATATAATTCTTGATAATTAATTTTAATATAATATTCATGAAATTTAAATAAAAATTAACTTTAAACTTTAAATATTTTTAATAAAAATTAAAATATATAAATAATTAATTTAATTAATAGTTTATATATTCAAACTACAACCTATTTAAAATAATTTACAAAAAAATAAGATATATCATATTATATTTATAATATTTTAATTTTAGTACTTAAGCTGTAAATAACATAAATGAATATAACAAAAAGAGAAATATGTAACAAAGCGAATAAAAAAGAAAGGAAATAATATATAAGCTATAAAATAATAATGATTAAAAATAGAATATGTAGTAAATTAATTAAATTAAAATAAATTTTTAACTTATTAAAAATACTTTTACAATAAAAAATATATTTTATTATATTTACACTAATAAATGATTTTTATATTATAAAATTATATTAAAATTATGTTAAATGCTTGTAATTAAAGTAAGATTAATACTTATTATTTTATGTTTTATAAATATACCAAGTTAAGTTAATTTAATTTATATATATAATATATAATTGATATATAAAAATATATTAATTAATTTAATCACTTAGTTTGATAGGATGAACTGGTTTGATCTTCATCTTATCATTTTGCTAGGTTGGTGGCTAGATCAAGTTTAAGAACATTGTTATTAGGCCATACTTAGCTAATTATCTAAGTAATCAATATTTAGTGAAAGAATTGAAAAATAGAAATAATGAAATTAAAAGTAAATTAAATAAAGTAAGGTTTCAAAATCAATTTGAATTAGAATGGTAATCCTTTAAATTAATTTTAAGTTTAGCCTCTCATGTCTTTTAACAAATGAAAGCAAAAGAAGAAAGAAAACTATATAGGTTATGTTTTGCTTGCATATGCACAAAAAGCTTAAAATATTGAATGGATAAGGGTTCCTCCCTTTTAGACTAGTTAAGCTAACTTTTAGGATTACAATGATTTTAACCTTACTTATTTAGAAGATTCAGAACTTTACTTATGATCTAAAACATAAACAATTAAGTGCAATAAAATCTAGTAACTCAATGTCTAGGCCTTTTTCATCATCAAACTATGTTGTTTTACTAATTGTTAGATGTGAAAATTGTTAGGCTAAACCTTAACTACATATAGCTTTATATTTACACATATTTAACCTCTAAAACTTTAAATATGTCCTAAAAATTATGATTGAGTCAAAAGCATAGCAACATTGCATCAAATTTTCATCCAAATTCAAATCTTTAAATGATCAAACCAAGTCTTTTTGTCAACATACAATGTAAAGTTTATCCCAGTTGAACCTTTAAAACTTAAGATATGACCAATAGCTTAAAATAATGTCAAAAATCTTGTTTTAGCCAAATAATACAATTTCATTTCAAAACCATGACTAATCACAAAATAAGGCAAAATTAATTCAAGCAAGCACATGTACACCTTACAACCTTAAATATAGGAGAAAATAAGTATAGAAATATTGTTCACATTAAAAATCATACTTAGGTATCATATGATTGGAAGATTTTAAGGGGTCGGAAATGAATTCTTTATTCACATATGATAAATTCTATTACTTTTACATACCTTTAACAAATTTCTCGATTTCAATTATTTTATCTTCTTAAGGAATCGGATTACATTACCTACTGGAAACAAAAGAACGCACTTATCATATTATCACCGTTGTCAAGTTGTCACTACTACCACTGCTATTACCACTACCACTACCATCATGTCATGACTTGTATCAAGATACATGACTAACGTAAGGAATTGTTATAAGCAACCACCTAATAACCCTTCCTATATGTGATTAATGCAATTTTCTATATACAATAATGCTTTACTAAAGGCAGGTCAATGTCAAAATCAAATGCAAATCGACACTACTACGAAATTGCAAATAAACATCAATGAAAGTTAATACTGATATTTATTTTGATGTAATATTATTTTTTAAATTATTTAAAAAATTAAAAGAATGTGTCAAAAATATAATTGATATGTATTTGAATATGATAATATTTTTGAAATTATCAATAAATTTAGAATAATAATTCAACAATATAACTAACGCACTTTTTATGAATCATGGCTTTTAGATGTCAATTATTTACTTAATCAATATCTAAAATCATGTGAATCATTACTCTATTAATCTCTAAGCAAATTTAGTACCATTTTATATAGTTTATTTACCATTCTAACAAAAATTATGCCACTTTAGAAATTTCCGTTAGAAATTAATATGAGATAAACGACAAGATCAAGATTAAATTATTTTCTAATTTTGGGGACTAAAATCGAAAATTTTCAATTAAGAGAATTAAAATTGTTTAATTTTATATTTTGACAGATCAAAATTATATTTAAATAAAAATTTTAGTACTAGTATTTGCATGATGATTGGAGCACTTGAACGGTGGCAAGGGGCGTCACCACTTGTACAAGAATGCCGTTCACTAAAATGGTGCCCTTCGATAAGACTTCGTTTCTTTACTTTTCATTTTTCTTCCTTGATTTTTTCAATTTTTCGAGTCTAGCTAATTTTTTCTATTTTTAAACAAATATTAGCATTTAAAATTTTTGTAATCAATTTATATTTTATTAATATATTATTAAATCATTCTTATTTAATTAATTTTATTGATATTTATACTAAAAATTTTTAAATCCTAATAAGTTGATATAAAATATAATTTTAATATTATAAAATAATTATATATATATATATGCACACACATATATATATTTATTTATGAAATTATATAAAAAGATATACTTCCAGTTCGATCGAGGTGGTTCCACTATGACCCACATGCTTTGTCGGATTATTGTTTGGGCGGAATTTTTTTTTCTTTTTTTGATAATATATTTGAACCGAATTTTAAAACATAGTTTTAAAGTGGACGCAAAATGTTATTCATCCTGACATATTCTTGCCTCCTGTAGGAAAAAAAATCCCGTTTAAAGATTTGTTTTGTTCGGCTAAAGAATATTTTCTATAAAAAATGGTTATTTATTTATGTTTAAATATGTGTCATATAATTTATAAGATATAGAAGTTATAAAAAAGTGGAAGAAAACAATTTTTATTTTACCTCAGTGGGCACAGCATATGGTTTAATACAAGGAATATTGAGTAATTAATATTATTTGTATCAAGAAATTTCATATATGTAACATTAAATTAATTTTTATAATTATAATTTTTTATAATTCTAAATACAAGAAGTGTCACGTTTTCCATGAAATAAAATCCCAATCCACACTAGAATTGAATGAACAGACCGGATAACATGGAAAACCATACAGGGAGGCGTTATTATTGAGGAAAGCAGGTGCATGTCCACTTCTTTTCAGCCCACGTTGTAAATTGTAATGTTGTATCTCTTTGCAATGTCATTTTCTCTCTCTTTCAAAGAACATCCTCCGACTGGGGCTCTCCGAACTACACAAAATTCCATGGAATTTTCTCTTTTCTTCTTTCAAACACGTATCTTAGGCCTCACTTCAATGCCTTCAACGATCAGCCCTCCCTTCAACTGATAACTAACCTCCATCAAACTCATGTTCACCTCTTCACCGTCCCCTTCTTCCCCCGTTGTTGTGAAAAACTCCCCCAGCTCTATCTCCATCCACCCATCTTCTCTTCCACACGGCCCTCTTTCAACTTCTGCACTCCCTCCCTCCCTCAACATCTCTATTCGATTCCCATAGAATAAGCTTTCCATCTTCTTCTTCTTCTCGTCCTTACGACATAGATATGCCCTTCCGCTCTGCACTCTGTTTCCCACTGCAACCGAAACCTTCGATGCTGCTGAATCGAGCCCATATGCTCGATGCGACTTCTTCATTATTAGATACGCGCCGTATAGCGTATTCGGTGTTAGGGTTTTTGTTCTGATCTTTCCTTTAATTTCTAACCAGCTCCCTGTTCTCAGCTCTGCCACCTCTGCAAACCTGCAAAATAATTCTTTTTTTATTTTCCTGTTCTAGAGTTTACCTTGGTGATCCTAACTGGAAAAGTTTCAACCTTTTGCGTTCTAATATTATCAATCAGTAGAAAAAGTTCAAAGTCACCTTGATTCTGGCATTGACTTCCAGCTCCAGAACATTGGGTCGTTGCTCCATGTTAGTGATAGCTCCCTCGCCGATAGAATATAGGATGTTTTGCCGGATAATTTGTCTAATTTGAAGCTCTGTTTCGATTCACACATAGTTTTTTCATCTTAATCTTTGGATTCAATTGAAATAGGAATTACAGAAATGATGAATTGATGAAGGAGTGGTACCTTGTTGCCGCCATCTATGAGAATTGAAAGACAGAGAGTAAAAAAGAGGTCTTTTTTAGAAGAAAACGTCAGGGGATTGAGAGCCCTAGAAATAATGTCGTCATAATTCAAGGGCAAGAAGCTCTGCCAAACTATATCGGAGTCTGCGGCTGAGCGGAGGCCGGAGGAGACCAGCAAAAATCTAGATGCGTCGGCTGCGGATGTGTACGACAGAATTGTAGAAACACACTCTTCGGGAAGCTCGTCTAAGTTGTTGGACAAAGTTGCCATGGAATCCCACACAGAGGATTATGTCTGCGTTTTAAGGATGTCTTCTTGTTGATATCAGAATCGGAATAACTTAGTTAATATAGGCTCCATCTAAGCCGCGGAGAAATGCTAACTATGCCAAGCGAATTTAATTTTAATCAATAAATAAAGAAATTTTATTAATTTTTAATATCCTAAAATTTAAAAAATTATATTTTTAATATATACATATAAATTCACAAAATCAATAAATATTTTCAATTTATTAAATATAATTAAATTCATGTAACATAATCCAAATATACAATAATTTCTCTCCGCCGAGCTTGAAAACGCGGGTCTGTCAGTATACCGTGGCAAGGGAACTACGGGATGGGCAAATTGTTTGCAGCAGTCGACGACGCTAGGAAAAACGATGTAGTTTTGGTCAATTGATGTGTACGAAGGTGATGTTCAGCTTGCAAGTTGCATACTGGTGTGACAAGTTTCAAGCAAATAACTAAGTTGGCCTTTTGAAGAATTCTACCGGCCGCCCCCAAGTTGTTTTTCAAATCTATCTCACGACCATGGTTTGTGGGTCAATTTTCAAATGACCTGGTTTAGTCTGCTCTGTCTTGCTTTATTTTATTATTTTTTCTATTTATGGATCTTTCTTGCCGTCGAGGTCAACCATCTCAATCTATAATCAACAATTTCTAAATCTTTTCGGTGGAATTAAATTTTTCATCTCATAATTTTCACGGTTTTAAGATTCTCAATGAAAGTGAAGATAAAATTCAAGTTAGGTGTAAAAAAGTAACTTTAGATTGTGAGTACGACCATCACAATATTTTATCTGCATTACCGTGGATCACATGTGAAATTTAATTAATAAATGAGTTATTAACACGTATTTAATTTAGATAGATGCCTTTGATACGAATTCCCGTCCATTGAGTGGCCATGGAATGAACGAGAACTTGTAATATTATTCAGATGTATATAGTCGATTATTATTATTCACACACTCGTTTAAAGTATATTATTCTGGAAAATTTTTAAATCAAGTAGTATTTAATTTTTTTAAAAGAATATTTTATATCCTTTATTACATTTAAAATTTAATTTTTGATCTTTCATATTAAAAATAATTTTTCCAATATATTTTTATTTTATATACTTTTTTCTAATAAATAAATATTAGTGATATTTGAATTTGTTTGCGTCTACTAAAAGTAATTGAGGTATTTGTCATTTTTAAATTAAAATTTTGATATTTAGGAGTTATTTAGTTTATATAAAAAGTAAAATTTTATGAGAAGTTAAACTTTGTAGATAGTAAATTCCTTTATCATTTTTTTCATAAGTGCTCAAAATTGTTAGATTACAACTAAAATGTTATTTGGTTTATGTGGAAAGCAAATTCTTATAAAAAATTAAATTTCTTAAGAAGTAACATCTTGTATGTGTTATTCAAGATTTTATCCAGGAAGGAGGTGAATTAGGTATACAAATTTTGAGAAACAAATGGAGATCAAACTATCTTAATAAAATCCAGCGGCTTGTTTACAATTCAAAATAGAAAACCAATGATATTTGCAATAATAATCAGTTTAATATGAAACAAATATATCATAATCACTAATTAAATTAGTAAAATAGAGTATAATGTAAATAAAAAAGAGATAGGGAAAGAGGAAATCAAACTGAACGATTTATAGTGATTTGACCTTGAAGATCCAATACTTCTAAAGATTACATGCACTATCAAGTTAACCTAACTTAGATTTTGAAAATTATTACACTATCTCTTCAAGTTTAAGGGCACTTGAAGAAGTCTCAGTATAAGTCTCTATTTTTATTTTTCAATCCCTTTGAGATTCCTTTCTCAAAGTTTTAATTTATTAAGAGATCCAATACTGTTAAAGTTCCTAGAGATATCTCACCCTAATCTATAGCAAATAAGCAGTTTGGAATCAAAAGAGAAGCTCACAAACTTTGGAAGTTAGATTAACCAATGAAGCACCAATGAGAGAAATTTAATTTTCTAGATTCAAGAGGTTCATAAGGTAAAAGTGAGAAAGAAAGGAAGATTTTATATCAATTCAACAGTGAAAGCTCCATCTTCTATTTTGAAATTGAGTTCAAACCTTTATATAAAGATTGAAAGGTTTAAAAATTCATCACTCATAAAATATAGCCATTATGAAATAATTGATGCGTTGTAAATCGATTAGTTAATCGATTCATGTGCACTTTGAAAATTTTAAAATACTCACAAATGAAATACTAATGAGAGAAAGTTAATCTTATAGGCTTAAAAGGTTCATTAGGTAAAAATGAGAAAAAGAGGAAGATTTTGTATTAATACAATAGTGAAAGCTCTATCTTATGTTTTGAAATCAAGTTCAAGCCTTTATATAAAGGTTAGAAGATTTAAAAATTAATTACTCACAAAATATAGCTATTATGGAATAATTAATGCCTTGTGAATTGATTAGTCAATCGATTCATACATACTTTAAAAATTTGAAAATCTTATTATGAATCAATTGGTTAGTTAATTCACTTGGCTATATATTTGAAAAAATTATGTGATGAATTGATTAGTTAATCAATCCCCCTAGAGTTTTGATGAAAAATTTAAATTTGAATAAGGATCACTTATAAAGGAATTAGTTCATTAATCGATTCAAATGAAGTTTGATATTGAATAGACAATTGATTGTTCAATTGATTCATTTTAACTAGTTTATTCTATGGTTACCTAGAATCAATTTAGTCAGTCAATTCAGTATTTCAGGAATTAATTGGTCAATTAATTTAGGTCTTCTAGTTTACTCTTTGAATATCTGAAATCAATTAGTCAATCGATTTAAATATTTTAATTTGCTCTCTGTGTGTTTAGAATCAATTGGCCAATCATTTGATCCCATATTACATCAAGTTTTTGAAAGATTATTTTTAAAAGCATCATTTTCTTTTCAAACAAGGTTCCAACCTTAATAACAAGTTATTTTGACATAAGTTTTTATGAAAAACATATTTTCTCATAAAATGTTTGATCCCATTAAATGAAATTTCTCTTATACAAATTATCTTACCAAAAATCCTAAAAGCTAATTAAGTCCTTGGAAGTCTTCAATCCTCATATTTTTACATTCATGGACAATATATATTCTTTATTAAATCCAAAGAGATCAAAATGTATTGTTATTATCAAAGGTCAATAGTATAAACTTTTTAATAAATGCTTAAAGTTATTTGATTGATACTAAAAAAGTAAATATTTTATTTAGTTCAACTTTAAACTTTTCAATATATGTTAACAAAATAAATATTATATTTTTAGTATTATTATAAGAAAACTAATAAATTTTAATTATCACTAATTAAATTTAATGAGAATAATTTTATCTTTATATCCATAAGTAATGCAAAAAGTATAACTTATCTAGCGAAAATGTGAGTAAATAATTACACGTGCCTTATGAGAAATAAAACTTTTTGAAAAGTTCTATTTCTCCTAATATATTAGATAATGATTAATTAAATAGCTTATTTCTTTTTTATGTCTCAAAAAATAAAATTTCTCGTACTATTATTACAAACCAAGTAATCTTTAAGGAATTGGCACTTCCTAAAAGCTAACAAGCTAACTCTTTATATTTTATTTGGTTCAATACTAAATTTCTTAATAAGTATTATCAAAATAATTAATATGCTCTTCAAATTTGTAATATAAAAAATAATAAATGATAATAGATTTAAATTATCTCTAACTATTTTTTTAAACAATATTTCTAATTTTTAATCATAATTTTTCTAAATTAATAATTTCTTATTATTTTTAATTTACTATAAAATAGTTAAATAGGTCTATATAAAAAAATTAATATGTCTTATATATATATGTTAAATTATCTTAATATAATTAAAATGTAATATAATTTTAAAAAAATTATTTAAAATAGATAATAAATATATATATTTTTATTTTTATAATTAAAAATTAAAATCATAAATAATTAGTATAATAAATTTAAAATAATATAATATAATATAATAATAGATATATATAATAAATATAATTCTATTCAGAATTAAATTTTTATTATTATAATAAGATTTATGATTATATTTATAACTTATGTTTATGATATCATATTTAATTTTTATTTTACATAATTGAAAAAATAATTATATTTTATATAATTAATAATTATATTTGAATAAATATATTTATGTTTTATAATTAATAAATTAGATTTACTATTAATAAATATTTATTATAGTTTTTAAAATGTGAATATAAACGGCTGAAGTAGTTATTATATAAATTAAGTAGGAGTAATTTTACATTTCTACTTATAAAGGATATAAAAAAATATTTTTTATTGAGAGAGTGTGATTCTCATTGTGAAAAATAAAATTTTTTAAAAATTTTATATTTTATATTTTAATTATTAATGACAAATCAAATAATTTAAATTTTTTTATTTTTCAAAAAATTATACTTCTTAAATTATTTCTACTAACGAAACGAGCATAATCACAAATACATGTATTGCTCTAACGCAGTTAACTTCAAAAAAAATTTCCTCAGCATGACGAGGAGAGTTCAAACTGCTTTTAGTCAAAGTCAAGTTCGGAATGTTGAATATGGATATACATCGGTTTCATCGCATGGAGCTCAACATTAGACCGTTGACGTCGCAGATTTTTGTGTTTTGATGTTCCGAGCTTATTTGTCTCTAAAGTAATAATGCTAGGTCACACTTTTGCATATAAAACGAATTAATTTATCAAATAAAAAATCAATTAATATTAAGAATTATATTCTTTTTATTATTTTATTAATGACTAAATGGTAATCAAATAGGACAATATTTCAGATATTAGAATATTAAAAGATTTCGATTTTTTAAATAAGAGTTATTTTTAGAAATTAAACTTCTATTCATTAATAAATTAAATTTATCTGATTGTGTATATTTTCATTAGAATTATAATATGGGTTAAAAGTGCCAAGTCATACCGTTTATTTATTATCAACGATGTTTTGCGCGTTGGATTACTCAAAGGGGTGCGTGCGGCTTAGAAGTCATAAGCTTAATTATGAGGCATGTCCGGCAACCATGCTCATGTCAGCAAAATTAATGGAATTGTTTCATGAAATAAATGGAGAACAGAAAGCAGAAAATTCAAAATTGTAGAATACCCTTTTGAAAATAAATTTTTTAATGTTGAGATGTTGCGAGAAAAGTCGAGGTAAGAAAAAAACGAGTTGCAAAAATTCTCTGAGAATCAGCAAAAAGTTTTTGCTATCAAATGAGTGTAAAATAGCATAAAAAATTCATAATTTTAAATTATCTTTTTTTTATAAAATTTATTAAAATTTTTTATTGATTTATGATAAGATAAAATTTAGTATTTAATATATTATTTTTTATTTTTTATTTTCAATCAAATTAAATAAATATGTAATATTTTTATTGTTTTCTTTCCTTTTCCTTTTACTTTTGTTATAAAAAACATAGATAAAGAAATGAAAATATAAAAAAAATTATACAGGGAGGAGAATTGTTTAATTAAATTGTCCATAAATAATCCTTACAATCCTATATTTATAAATTAAGTAGGTCATATGATACCATTTCATACTAATAACTTATAATGAGAATTAAAACTTAGTTGACTAAATGGGAAAATAATAATTCTATAAAACGGGAGGATAAAATATTTATGAATATTTATATCAATTATAATTATTTATGATACTATCTCTTAGATGTCCATGAAGGAGTATATTACATTGTAATATTTAATGAAATATAATCTAGGAATATCCAATTAAACAAAACCATGGTTAAGGGAAAAAAAGTGTAGTGCTTATTTACTCCTTCTCATAAAAATATTATTTCAAATCTTTTAATCGATACAATTAATATTATGATCTAACTTGTCAAATGTTGTAGTAAAAAATGATTTGGTGAATAAATCTATTAGACTATTATTTGAGTGAATTTATTGAACATCCATATCACCATTCTTTTGAAAATCAAGTTTGAAAAAGAATTTTAATAAGATATATTTTGTTTACTCACCTTTGATGTATCCTCCTTTCATTTAGGCTATAAATGTTGCATTATTTTTATACAAAAATGTTAACACCTTCTTTTTGAATGACAAACCACATATCACTTGAATGTATTGAACTCTAGACCTTAAATAAATATATTCTTGATTTGTTTCATGAGTTGCTAAATTTTCTACATGATTGGCTACTATAATTTGTTTCACAGAGTGCCATGAAATAGCAATACCATTATGAGTGAACAAATAACCTATTTATGATCAAACATTATAAGAATTGGATGGATATTCTGCATCTATATAACTAATTAGTTTAAGTTTGATTTCATTAAAATAATATAAACCCATATTCATTGCATCTCAAAGATACCAAAATCTATGTTTAACTCCATTCTAATGCCTTCACATTGAGAAAAAACTATACCTTACTAATAAATTTGCATAGAATGATATATTTGGTCATGTATGATTAGGGTTTAGGTATAAATAATAGTGTTCCAATGACACTCAAATATGGTATTTCAAGATCAAGTAATTCTTTGCTATTCTCATAAGATCAAAAAGGGTTTTTATTCACATGTAATGACCTTACAACTATTAGGGTATTCAATGAGTGTGCTTTATCCATATAAAATCATTTGACTCCTTAATTATATAAGTTATTTGATGCATAAGAATTTTATTCTCCAAATGTTTAAGTAGTGAAATATTGATTTGTTTGATTTCATCTATACACATAAAATTCTCAATAAAAAATTTATAAGATGAGAAAATTATGAAATAAATAGATTTTATTTATTTTTTATGTTGTGGAGTATAATACCCAATTTTTTATTAATGAAAGAAATAAATGACTTCTTTGCTTTTTCTTTTCAATGATTTTGATTAAAGGTTTCAAGAAGTTGAATCTCAAATCAAACATTTGAATTCTAATTTTAAAGGAGAGCTTAAAAAGGCTTATTCTTGGCTCAAAAGTTAAAAACTTAAATTTAATGGAAGGCTTAAAAAAATTTAATCTTTAATCAAATGTTGAATCTTTATGTATGCTTCTTACTTGAAATGATTCAAGAATTTGAATGTTGTTGAAATCTTCACATCAAAATGGATGTCCTTAATTGAAATTGAAGACTCTAGATACTTTAAACCTTTGTCCTAAAGTTTTAAGAGAGCTTTATGTCTCTTCTTTTAATGACTTGTTATTGTCAAATGATATAAATAAGTTCTTTATTTATAAAACTGTGAAGGATGCTTACAAATAAACATCTCATTTTAAAAAGTTTATCACCTTTAATTTATTAAAAGGAAATTATTTTTAAAAAATTATTGATTAAAATGATACACCGTAACATATGACAACTTCTTTATTGAATAATATCATGAATATATAGGTTTCATTTGATTGGTTTACCCATGATGCAATTTAATTCATCATCGAAGATATCTTTATGGGCCCATTAATTTTTTACATGAAATTTTAAATCTTTATAAATAACTTTTTTTAATTGATTATAATTTATGAAGTGAAAATTAAATAAATTAATTCTATTTGTCTACATTGTTGTTAAAAAGGAATAAAATTTGACAAATTAATCTCCATATAATAAGTAGTGAAAGGAAAAAAATTTAGTAAATTTTAAAATTACGAAAGAATTTCATGCAATTTTATTAAATTTCTGGTAAAATCAATGTAATGTATTTTTTCCGACAAATATCTCTTACCAGAGCTTTTAAAACGATGAGATATGTGTCTAAAGGGTCGTTTGGTTCGCAGTAACAACGTGAAAAATTAGACTTCCCAGGATATAAACTACTATAGAGTTGTTTGGTTGCGCAAATAGGAGGAAATGGATCTTCCTGGAAACTTGTATTTCCCATAAAACGCAGGAGATCACTTACCTACTCCCTTTTTGGTAAATTTTATTACTTGCATTTTTAATTAATTTATAGACAAAAATGATCCCGTTAAAATTAGTTAATACTAATTTTGCCCTTATAATTTGAATATCAGGATTCACTTCTTCGTGTATGTCGTTGTTTCTTGAGCATCTCCCGTCTCCTCTCAACCTTAGCAGTAGTTTCCAGCAACGGTACTAGCAATTCTAGTTCTCGAGCTTCTGCCATCTCCTCTCAACCCTAGCAGCAGTTCCTAGCAACGGTACTAGCGATTTCTGGTAAGCCTTGATGACCTTGCTCATTATATTTCCTCTTTTTCTATTAAGTAAGCTACAGTCTTCATATTTGAAAATTGGACTTCTTTCCCGACTTTTCGTCAAAGAATAGGAGCTGCAGCGTCAGAATACGAACAGTAATAAAATAATGGTAGAATTTGATAAAAAAGGATGTATGCTTATAGTTTAGCAAATTGGGATATTTAATCTAACCCTCACGGCAGAGCTTCTAAAAGCTTCTGGATATAGTATCGTTGTTGTTTGCCTGTTGACTACCTTGAAAAAAATGAATAGTATTTATTGAATTCAAATTAATCAAAGTGGCTGACCATATTTTTATTGCTCTTCTAACTTATAACATTCTTGTATGTAATTTGCCTATGTCATACAGTTATGGCTCACTTACCGTTGAGTAAAAAGAAGAAGATTGCTACTACATGTATTGTGTTATATACATAGATGATGCTCATGATTTTGAAGGCTATTTCTGAATTTTTGTATCTTCTGTCCTTTTTGGACATTAGATTGCCTAAGCCTATATCCTATATATTTGACAGTTGTGCTAAAGAAAGATATTATACTAGGCTTTTAAATCTCAGGCTAATGATTTAAGAAAGTGACTTAGCATGCTTGGACAACCTTAGGATGAATAGAGCCTATTTTTCTAAGTTATGCGATATGCTTAGAGATGTTAGTAAGTTACAAGGAAATAGGAATACTAGTTTAGAGGAGATGGTTGCTTTATTTCTATTCACACTTTCTCATGACACAAAAAATTGAAGAACTCAATTGTATTTTAGGAGAAGTGGTGAGACAATATCTAGGCACTTCAATTCAGATCTCCACGCTGTCCTTAGATGCCATGATATTCTACTAAAAAAACCTGAGCCAGTGACAGAGAATTACCAAGATGAGAGGTGAAAATGGTTTAAAGTAAGTTAGAATTTTTAGGAAGATTAGATGAATGTGTAAATATTTATAAATATATACAGTATCTATTAACAAGTTATATATATACACATTGCAGAATTGCTTAGGTGCTTTGGATGGAAGTCATATTAAGGTTCGTGTTGGGGATAAAGATAAAGCTAGATTCAGGAATAGAAAAGGAGAACTCACTACTAATGTGTTAGTTGCGTGCACGCGGGATTTACAATTTATTTATATATTGCCTGGTTAGAAGGGGTCCGTACATGAAATTAGAGTACTTCAAGATGCATTTTCTAAAAAAAATACTTTGACAGTTCCACAAGGTAATAACATAGGTACCTTGACATTGCTCAATTTAAACCAATAAGCTTATTTGAGATGAAAGGACTTAACACTTATGTTAGTTAATTATAGGCAACTACTATTTGTGTGATGCCAGATGTATGAATTGTGAGAATTTTCTAACACCATTTAGAGGCTAGAGATATCATCTAAGTGTGTGGAAGAGTGGTGCTCAACCAGTATCTGTTAAGGAATATTTTAATATGAAGCTTTCTCAAGTAAGAAATGTTATCAAGAGGTGTTTTGGATTGTTAAAAATGAGATAGGGTATTCTAAGATGTACAACTTGGTACCCTAGGAGAATTGTGGGTAAAATTATCTTGGCTTGCGCATTGATGCATAATTTCATTCGAACATACATGAGTGTGAATCCCATGGAACCCTTTGCTTGTGGATGATGAGGAAGAAGACAATGGTGAACTTAATATTGGGATTATGAAATCTAGTGCTGCATGGAGTACATTCAGACATGATCTTGCCAATAAGATGTACAATGCATGATTACATGACATCACATCATTGAACAGGATTTAGCAAAAACTATGTAACGTGTTTCACTTGTATTGCATTTATAGATTGATAGACAATATACACTTTATTCTTGTATTATTTTTATTTGAATTTATAATAAGACGGGAGTAATGACTTCGCTTTTTATTGAACTAGTAATATAATCATCCTAAATTGCTAAATCATGAGTACAATGCCGCTCTAACGAATTTTTATGTTTCCTCTCTCTCTATCTTTCTTTCTTTATAGATGAGTTAACCAAAAGCTCAAAGAAATGCTAACCAAAGTGGTAAAGGTGCGAACCCATCTAAAGGATGCACAAGATGGGGAAGCGCTGAGGATTGTGCATTAATTAGTATAATGATGGATCTTATGGAGTTGGGTGGTTGAAAAACGGATAATGGCCAGTTTAAGAATGGTGCTTATAATAGGTTGGAACAACTTATGGATCAAAAGCTTCCTGGGTGTGGTATGAAGGCTAAACCACACATCGAGTCTCGTATCAAGTATTTGAGGAATCAATATAATGCTATTGCAGAGATGCTTGGTTTAACTGCCAGCGGATTTGGATGGAATGATGAAAAAAAATTTGTAACTTGCTCAAAATCAGTCTAAGATGAATGGGTGAAGGTAATATTTTACATTATGCTTTTTTTTCTATGCACATATGTGTGTTTATGTATATTTCTATTTATTGGTGACAGCTTTTAAAGTTTTACCTTTTTCTCTCATTATATTTTCCTTTCTTTTATGCTAGAGCCACAAAAATGCCATGGGGTTAAGAAATAAGCCATTTCCATTTTTTGATGATTTAGCCAAAATATTTGAGAAGGATAGAGCCATTGGAGACGAAGCTGTAAATCCACAAGATGCATTAGAGGGGATAGAAGACGAAGTAAGGGATAGAAAAGAAGAAGAGCAAGAAGAACATATTCCTGCCTTCTTCCTCAACCACCCCATTAAACCGTAGGTCAAAGAAGGCAAAGATAGAAAATTTAAAAATTTTAAGAGAATTCTCTTCTAGATTTGCACGAATGGGTGATGTGATGGAGGATGCAAGTAAACATATAGGCCGTTTGGCTTCTTATTTCCAACATGAATCTGATTCTGCAGGGAGAAGGATGCAAGTGACTAGTGAGATTATAAAGACTGATGGGTTAACTCCTACCTAAGTTATGAATGTAGCAAGAAAAATTGCTCTCAACCCCCTGGAAGTTAATTTCTTTTTTAGCTTTCCAGAAGAGTTTAGAGCTACTTATGTGTATAGTTTGTTACTTCCAGATCAGTGAAGTTCTATGAAAACTAGTAGTCATTAGGAGCCAACACACTCACTAAACTCATATTATGTTGTTGAACTTTTGTATGTGCACCTATTTTTTGGACACTTATCTGACATCGGAGCCCATAATGTATTAGTTGATGTGGCTTCCGGTTAATGTATATAAGCTACTAAACTGGATTTCCTTAAACTTTTTGTGGAATATAACAATATATTCCTATTTTTTTCCTATGGCAATTCTATTAAGACTCTTGTAGTATAGTTCAATCCATTTTATGCATCATCGAATGCTCATGATTACACATTATCTTGAATGTTATTATTTTGGACGAAAACAGTAACACCCAAGAATGTAACCCATTGTAGTGTGAGAGAAATATGTTTATTGCTGGGGGTCTGCACACTGTTAAGTGGCCACTTCGCTTGAGAAAGTAGGCTAACCATCTACATGTTACTGTTTTAGTCAGAGATAGTAACATTGTTGCGGTTGATGGAGAATTGATCCCAAAAGGATTACAAGTGGCTGGAATGTAGGTCTTGTTAGTTAATTATGTAACTTGATGCGTTCATATCTGGATAAGATCCAACAACTGCCTCTTTGTTGGATGTTACTATTTTGGACGAAAACAGTAACACCCAGGAATGTGGCTCATGAACATCAGTCGGATGCATTTCCACTTCTAAGGTAGAGCCTGTTATGCATTGGCTACATCGCCTGAGAAACCAGACTAACAACCTTCATGTTACTGTATTAGTCTGAAACAGTAACATCATCGAGGCTGTTGTAGTTTTGTGCCCAGGGGGTTACAGGTGGATAGAAGTTGGGACTGGGTGGTTACTGTTTTTAGTTGACAAATTCCTATTCGGATAAGATACAAGAAACTTCTTTTTATGGGATGTTACTGTTTTGTACAAAAACAGTAACATCATCGAGGCTGGTGAGTCTTGAGCCCTAAAGGTTACAGGCGGTTGGAAGTCGAGTCTAGGTAGTTATTTATGTCACTTGACAAGTTCCTCTCCGGATAAGAACCAAGAAATGCCTATTTGGGGGATGTTACTATTTTGTATGAAAATAGTAACATCATCGAGACTGTTGAGTCTTGAGCCCGAGCGGTTATGGGTGGCTGAAAGTCGAGTCTGGATGATTATTTACGTCACTTGACAAGTTCCTCTCCAGATAAGAATCAAGAAACGTCTTTTTATAGGATGTTACTGTTTTGGACGAAAGCAGTAACATCATCGAGGCTGTTGAGTCTTAAGCCCTGGAGGTTACAGGTGACTGGAAGTCGGGTTTAGGAGATTATTTATGTCACTTGACAAGTTCCTCTCCAGATAAGAACCAAGAAATGCCTATTTGGGGGATGTTACTATTTTGGACAAAAATCGATGAAGGGCGCATGTTACTGTTTTCAAAAAAATACAGTAACATGTTGCATTGTAACTATGACATGCTTGTGTTTGTTATGAAATAGCAACACCATTCATAAAATAAAGTAAATTGCTGGAATGAGGATCAAATTAATAATAGAAACCTGAAGAGAAGGACCTGTTACTGTTTCACGTAAAAACAGTAACATCTTGTTCGATATTACTATTTCTCATGGAAATAGACAGTAACATATTTTCTTGTATTGACATGTATCGGGCTTTATAATAAGTTAATATTTTCATACAGTTACCTAAAGCTGGCTAATAAGTTGATCCCTCAATTGGCGTGTGAGGAGCTTCAGGTCTCATTTGAGACATCTTGGAACTCTTTCGATGTGATGTCCGCTCAACACGCTAGTAATCTCACACAGCCAATACTGTCAATAATAAATCGTTCATTTTGTCACGTTAGTTTCCTTTGGAGGCTACATCCAAGGACGAAGTAATAAAAAGAGTAAGAAAAACTGGAGGTAAACAAGTTATTCTTGTACACAGTCATCAACATGAAAGAAAAACTCATAAATAACTGTTAACTAAAATCACATTAACAATCAAAATGTCATAAAATTTTAGGTTACTATTCACAGACAAAGCAGGGACATGTTACTGTTTTTAGTCTAAAACAATAATATGAGCTAAGACTTGCAACAGACATACAATAAGGAGACAGGAACATTCACTCAAATGAATGGAAATGAATGAAGACAATGTAAAGGATAGGGACATGAAGTAAAAAGGAGTTTTGACATCTTTAACTTACTGGCAATAGTATGACACAACCGGTTACATTGGGGTGCTGTCTTTTTTTAGAGAATTCATTAGTTGGTCGTGAATGTGTTGTGACCACTCATATTGTGCTATTGCATCTACTTTCTCTACGTATTTAATATATGACCAGCCTAATGTGTGAGCCCTGTTTGGTACGAAGAGGGTGACTTGAAGCATCAATGTCATAAGACGGGAGACATCCTGCACGTCAGTCTCCAATATTCCTCGCACTACTCTTTCGAGTGCATTAATTATTATTAGTTTATTCATCCATGCTTTGCCACGGAAACACTTTATGTCAAAGTCTGACAGTGGCTTTTTGTCAGATGTTGTCTGGATGGACTGGTCTCCATCTCTTATTCCAAAGATCAGCTTCACTGATGTTAGTGTTATTCTGAGATGTTTACCCTCAATATTGAAATGATTATTCTTTTCTGAAAAGGTAGCAATTATGGACTAAATTTCAACATTGCTCTTCCGACATATGCTGCGATTCAATTCCTTTGTTATTATTGCATTTATTAGGACCCAAAATGGATTGTGTTGCAGTACCATCGTGTGTCTGTCATCAAATTGAAGCTGATCAACTTGCCTTATGCACGCCAACAGATTGGACCTATATTACTAAAATTTTTGAGTTTCTTCTTCAGAATCATCTGCTTGTATGAGTGTTTTAACGCCTTTCTGCTCAAGTAAATGTCAAATCAAGCATAAATAGATAAAATGAGGTATGATTAATAATGTAACTTTCAATTCTTTCTAATGTGTTACTGTTTCATCAAGAAACAGTAACACATTATAAAAAATGAGATATACATGTTTAACAAAACTCTACTGAACAAACAACGAGCAAAAACATGTAAAAGTGCTACTCTGTGAGGTATGAATAACAATGCAACATCGTGGCAGTGGTGTGTTACTGTTTCACCGAGAAATAATAACATGAGCCAAGAACCGATATATAACTGTCTTACGAATCTCTACTGCGTTGATAACGAGTAATAGGAACATAAGTTGAGAAGATGAGGTGTGATTAACAATGGAGCTTCCGAGGAATCATGTGTTACTGTTTCACTAAGAAACAGTAACATGAGCTAGAAAAATGAGATATGCGAGTTTGACATCAATCTACTATTTGAAAAGGAACAAAAATATGTACAAATGGACAATATGAGGTAGGACTAATAATGCAACCTCGTGGTAGAGATGTGTTACTGTTTCACCAAGAAACAGTAACAATAGCCAAGATTTGAGATATAACTGTTTTACGAATCTCTACTGCGTTGTTAACGAGCACAGGGAACATAAGTTGACAAAGTGAGGCATGATTAACAGCGGAACTTTGAAGAAATTATGTGTTACTATTCCAGAAAAATGAGATATGCGAGTTTGACAACACTCTACTATATTGAAAAAGAAAAAAAAGATGCACAAGTAGACAATATGAGGTATGACTATCAATGTAACCTCGTGGTAGAGATGTGTTATTATTTCACCGAGAAACAGTAACATGAGCTAAGGACCGATATATAACTGTCTTACGAATTTCTACTGCATTGATAATGAGCAATAGAAACATAAGTTGAGAAGATGAGGTGTGATTAACAGTGGAACTTCTAAGGAACTGTGTGTTACTGTTTCACCAAGAAACAGTAACATGAGCAAGAAAAAATGAGATATGCAAGTTTGACAACACTTTACTATATTGAAAAAGAACAAAAATATTCACAAGTAGACAACATGAGGTCTGACTAACAATGCAACCTCGTGGTAGAGATGTGTTACTGTTTCACCGAGAAACAGTAACATGAGCCAAGATTTGAGAAATAACTATTTTACGAATCTGTACTACGTTGATAACGAGCAAAAGGAACATAAGTTGACAAAATGATGTATGATTAACAGTGTAACCTACGAGAAATAATGTATGACTGTTCCAGCAAGAAATCGTAACATCAATAAAAAATAAGATATGCATGTTTAACAAAGCTCTACTGTGTTGACAACGAGCAAAAACAACCATGAGCAGACAAAATGTCGTATAATTGACAATGCAACCTCGTGGTAGTAGTGTGTTGTTGTTTCACCGAGAAACAGTAACATGAGCCAAGAACCGAGATGTAACTATTTTACGAATCTCTACCGTGGTGACATGGTTGTGTTTGGTCTGCAAACAGAGACGTCAACCTAAAAAATACAAGATATAGGCAAGATGATTCGTGACTAAACAGAAAATTTTGACAAAACTAAGGTGTTTACCTTATTAAAGACTAATGAAACGAGGTGTTACTGTTTCGATGAGAACAATAACATCCACGACATTGTGGTGATAAACTTATAAATCAAACATGATTACAAGCAAAGCCAATAGAAAAGCACTTTACTTTTGGGCATCAAATGACTCCCTAATGTCCGTTTGTTTTTATATGAACAGAATGTCAAAAAGACAATGAAATATGTATGGTGCCATTTTTTTGTTTCTCATATAAACAGATATTATGTGGAGTGACAGTAACATGCAATAAAATATTTTGTATACTATGGTCGTACTAACTTCTAGGGTTTCCCTTGAACTTACATAGGAATACAAATCCAAGGAAACTGTGACATTTTCGTTCAAGTTAACTGAAGTATAATGCCTGTACTAGAGTCAATGCTAAAGAAGAGATGGGTTTACCTGTGGACGACTCATTTGTGCGGAGTTACTATTTGATCTTGTTTTAAGCTTCCGATGTCGAGAAATGATGTTATCTGGTTGTTCAGGGTCGTTAGAGTATTTTCTTACTATATTTGGCGATGATTTGCATGGTGTCTTCCTGCGTCTTGAGATCACTAGTACTGAGCTTTGAGATGGAATGCGAAGTGTTGTTACTGTTTCGGCCTTTTTGTGCCCTCGAAACGCACATCGCGTGCGTCATTTCGTATTCAGGCCATTGCGTTTTGTCACTTAGATATCGTGTCCTTTCATTTTCCTACCTCAGAAAACAGTAATAACGCTTGAGACTCTCATTTTTCACATAAAAAAATTGAAATTAATTAATATCTGTTAATATATTATTTTGGAGGCTACTGTGATCATTTCATCGTTATATTGTAGGAAATATAAAGTTGAACCAAACAAAAATATAAGAATTTCTTTACTGGGAAATGAACTTACTCCATGTCAACTAAACAAAATTTAGGATTTCTCAGGAAGTTCATATAGGAAATCAACTTCCTGTAAAATTCTATTTCCCATGGGAACTTAGTTTCCGTATGAATCAAACAACTCGTAAGAAATAATTTTCTTAATTTGAATTGATGGTGTGATGGCCCAAATCTAGTGGAAAACGTTGGAGTTGGGTCAAGGCTGCTGGCCCATACTCTTGAACAAATTAGGAAACTAGCATAGACAAATCTAGTGACCCAATGGCTCTTGAATACAGCTGCCAACTACAACATAGTGAGGGAATCTAACATTTTGATATTGTAATCTTATCCACAATTTGGTGTTTTATTTTATATTAAAATCAGGTATCAAGTAAGAGGATTTGGAAATGAGGATTTGCGGTACTCGTTATGTTTTCAAGATTCAGCTAATAACCATAACTTTCTTTTAAGGCTTGTTTCCCTCGTATATATGCAAATTAACGTTGCAGTCTTCCAGCATTTAATATAATCGTATAATGGGTAGAGTGTCATCCAAGTAACTCGGCAGATTTTTTTCTAAAAAAAAAAAATCTTTTTGCACAAAACTGCCTTAATTAAAGCTAATTTCATGCAAAATCATCACGTCACGTCAACACAATAATACGCATAATGTTTTACGTTTTAGTTTATTCACAAGGACCTATCGTTAGCCGTGCACGGCAATATGTGTTCTAAATTAACAAAAAAAAGAAAAACTAAATGTCTTCTAACTAAACTTTATGTCTCAAAATGATAATATTTACAAAATCAAATTGGTTTTTTGATATTTCATTTGCGTCTATTGTGGAAATTAAGTTAATCATAAACAGATTATAACTTACAAGTTTTACAAATTATAAGTGAAGGAAAACATATATTGTGTCAAGCTTGACATTATTCAGGTAGACATTACTTATATATTCTATTTTTTTATAATATTTCCCATATTTTTTTATAAATGAATAAAATACAACATCTAATCCATGTTTACAAGGGCGGCTAATGTGTTAGAATAAAAATTTTGAGAATGCATTCTTGAATTTAAGCATATCATAATTCGTAAATATAATTAAATAATTATAATAATTATATAGAAGCAAAGTGAACAATTATTTCAATATTTTCTTATCTCCAAACATATGTTGAAAAAATATACTTTACAATATATGGCCATACAAATTGAGAACCAATAATAAACTTATTACAAATATAAGGAAAAACAAAGTTAGCACAAATTAACACCTTAGTTTTCCCTCTCCTTACTCTCATTTTTTTTCTCTAATATTAGTATTAAGTGATAGAAAACTCTCTTTCTAACTTATGTTCAACTTGTGATGAAGGTGGTGGTGAGTGGAAAGAGGAATCAAAAGCCCAGAATGTAGAGTTTTATATAATTCAATCCATCAAAAAGTTATAATTTTTCAACTTCCTCTATTAAATCAACAAATCTCCTTTTATTATTTCAAGTGACATTTTGAATGGTAAAATTACTCATTTCTCCCATAAGAGAAAAATGAAGAGTATCCACTAACTTTGTTTAATAAGTATCACTCCATCTTAATATAAGAGTTATATAATTATAATAATGGTTATTTAGTAAATTAATGAATAATTCAATATACTTAATAGATAGTAATTAGTAGGATTTAACCATATATTTAATAGAATTTAATCGTATTCTCAATAAAATTTAATCATATAAATAAATAGAACTTGACCTTATAATTAATCGAATTTAATCACAATCTTAACACATAATAGTTATAATAATTAATAGAAATTAACTCCAATTATGATAATTTTTTATATGACCATGAAAGGCATTAATTCTTACATTCTTTCACTTGATTAAATGGTCACATGAAAATTTTTATATATTTCAAAATAATGACCACACTATTAAATTTAATGATTAACTATACTTTTTTAAATTTATTACTAATATGGATGGATCGTGGCGATTTTATAATTATCAAAGATATAATTTCTTCCATGCATCATAAGACGATTTTCCATCTAGAAACATTATAATGAGAAAGAATATGAATCTATCTATATATTTTGTTCAAATGAATTATTTTCTTTTATGTTCAATTTGAACTTTTCTATAATGTTCATAACATGGTCCAACCTTCATATCAAAACATAAAACTATAACTTTTATTCCATATAATGTGCACTTGGATATAATGGAATAAAACCAAAATCAGCTATACGTTATTACCCAATCCCATTGACAATACATGATTAATAGAAAAAAAAAGAAAGAAAAAAACCTAGGCACTAATACTTTGGTCATGAAATCTATCACCATTAATTTTATATTGATATACTAAATAGATACTATTTTCTCTCTAACCTTTCATGAACAACAAGATAATTTAACTCTATCTGCTTTAAATTACTTGAACACTTGTTATTCTTAGAGAAGAAAACAACAACAGAATCATTACAAAATATTTTAATGGATTATTTTTCTCTAAATAATTATAGTACTCAATATTTCCTTTAGAATCTCTTTTCATTTTAATTATTGATATACATTGAATTTGGATAACTCCACGAGGTAATATGATAAATCCTAAACTTTATTACTAATCATGGAAGTCATTTTATCTTTCATAATTTCTATTTATTCAATGGACTTTTTACCTTTCATAATTTACAAAAATATCAATGGATAATTTTCAATTCTATATTTCTTTAAGTATAAAATGTAATCATTCAAAATTGATAATTTTCTTGATCGTTCATATCACCTTAATGATTTTGAGTAACCTACACTTTTTTTTATCATGTGTAATTTCTTTTATAAAATGTATAGTAGTATCATTATTTTTCTTATGGTATAATATCTCTATACCTCTATAATAGTTTAATTTTTCATAATTTAATTCTAACCAATACTAGCTAATAAGGGTGAAAATCAAGTAATTAATACTAGTTAATAGGGGTGGAAATCAGGTAATTAAGGTTGATTAAAAGCCTTTTTCCACATGACTATTGTTATTATTGGTAACTAAAACTTCACTTGAAATCGATTAACAAATAACTAGGAACTGTCTTTAACCAATCCATTCGAGTATAACCAAGTTCGGGTGGTTACCATTAGGTTAAGATAAGCATTTCAAAACAAAGAGAAGATGAATAACAAAACACACTAAAAAAGAATATCTATGAAGAAGGAAAAGCTAACTCTAAATGTCTACAATGATTTTTTTGATACACACCAAATGCTTGATCTCACAATGAATCTTCTCAACCAGGTACATACTGTCATTTTCCCCATTACTCCTCTTCTTTCTGTTTCAATTTAAATTTCATTTGAAATGGTATCTACAATATCATAGTTTAATTCTTTAATTCTTCGATATTTAAGTTCATTGAGCTTTTTTCCAATTAATTTCCTTTTATTGTTATAAATTATTTGTATTAATAGCTTTAAGAAGATTTACAAGGTTCCTAAAGTACTATTACTCTTTCTCATTCAATTATAAGATTTTATTTTGATTGATGAACACAAAAATTAAAATGTTGTTGGCTCTCTTTCTTTTAGTTGAATTAGTAGAAATATCATGAGTTGGGGAAAATGCTCTTCTCTTTGTGCTGTAGCTATAGGGAAAACAATATTGATTTAGATTAGGTTATAGGTAAGGCAGTTACTTATTGCTCACTTACATCTGCCCAAATTTAAAAATTACTTAATTATTTCGCCTAACTGATTTGGTCTGCCATAAAACCCTAATCTAACCCCCTTACATTCAGGTTTAAATAGGTGGTTAAGGGTAGTTCGACTTATTTATTCCACCCCTACTAGTTAATCCCTTATTTAGAGATATAGAATAACCTCTTTAGGTTCATGACTCCTATTATTAACCCTATGTTCAAAGGATTTTGTCACACTAATTTTTATAATTATACTTTAATGATTAAAATAATAAAATCTATAACATTTGAATCATTCTTAATAAGTAATAAAATCAGTATACATTCCAAAGATACAAATCTAAGTTTATTCATCCAATGCAATATCTAGTTTTTCTTTATAAACACTAAAGTTTAACCATTCAATTTAGATGCATTAAACATGTGTTCAAAAAGAGAACCAGAGTTGTACCTAACTTACACAAAATTGATAAAATAATTCTATAATGTTGTATGATTTGATTCACTTTGGTGAAATTTAAAGATTAGATATAACAAGTAATAAATTTAATCTAAAAGTGATAATATTTATTCAATTTTACCACCAGTTATAATGTTTAATATTATTGGATATAAAATAACTTAAATTTTAATGACATGACTATGAAAATAATTATATCTTTAGGTAATAAATTATTTTAATAGTCATAATTATTTGTTCAATAAAATAATTTCTAAAATATTATATGATTTCATTAGTTTTAGTGAAAATCAAACTGAAAATAAACATTTATATTACCATATGATTTGTATCACTTTGTGAAATCAAATCGATCAATTGTATATTTTCATCATATTACACAATTAAGATTTTATACAAGGTATAAAATTACTTCAATAGTATATGCAAAAATAAATATTCATACTGACTAACAATATATTACCATCATGTTGCACAAATAAAAATTTATGCATGGTATAAAATTATTTCCATAATTTGTGCAAAAATAAATGTTTGTATTGCTATATGATTTGAATCACTTTAGTAAAACAAAATCAACCAATAATATATTTGCATCATATTATACAAATAAGATTTTAAAATAAACTTTTATATTGTTATATGATTTGAACCCTTTAGTAAAATCAAATCAACTAATAATAATCATATTAGTAAATAAATAAAAGTAACTTGTGTGAAAATAAACTTTCACATTATCATATGATTTGGATCATTTTAGTGAAACCAAATCGACTAATAGCAAACATAATATTGTATAAATAAATTAACTTGTACAAAAATAAGCTTTCATATTGTTATATAATTTAGATCATTTTAGTAAAATCAAATCAATCAATAGTAATCATAATATTGTAAAAATGAAATTTAATAGAATTATAAACATAAGCCAATTATCATTTGATTTGGATCATTTTAGTGAAACCAAATTGACTAATAACAACCATAATATTGCACAAATAAAATTAACTTGTACAAAAATAAGCTTTCATATTGTCATATAATTTAGACCACTTTAGTGAAATCAAATCAATCAATAGTAATCATAATATTACAAAAATAAAATTTAATAAAATTATGAACACAAGTCAAAATGTGCTTTAATACTAAAAATTAAAATAAAAACTTTGTGAACATAACCCCGAATCTTAAGTATGTCATAATTTACAAATATAATTGAACAATTATGCATAATTAGAGTAAGAAATTACCTCAATATTTTTCTATCTTTAAACCATATGTTGAGAAAATATATCTTGGATTATAAGAATTGAGAATCTACAACAAACTTGTAAAGAATACAAATGAGAACAAGGTTAGTACAATTTAACAACTTGATTTTCTCTCTCCTTATTCTCCATTTTACTCTAATGCTAGTATTAGGTGATAAAAACCTTTAACTTATATCTAACTTGTGGTGAATGTGATGGTGAGTAGAAAGAGGGACCAAAAGTTTTTTATATAAAGTTTCAAATGATTCAACTCATCAAAGAGATACGACTCTTCAACTTCTTCCATTAAATTAAAAAACTTCATTCTATTTCAAATGACTCTTTAAGTGGTAAATTACTTATTTCTCCAATGAGAAAAATATGAAGAATATCCATTAATTTTGATTAATAAGCATCAATTCACCTTATTATGAGTATTATACAAGTAGAGCCATGATTATTTAGTAAATTAATGATTAATAAAATATAGTTCAAAGGTAGTAATTAATAAGGTTTAACAATATATTTAATAAGATATAACTATATAACTAATAATATTTAATTTTATAATTAATAGGATTTAACCACAATGTAGTGATTGTAATTATCAATAGAAATTAACTCTAATTAACTTTGATTATGAAACTTTTTTATATGGCTATGATGACCACTAATTCTTACATAATGATCACGTCTCCAAAATTTCATCATTTATATAAGTAATTTTTAATATTCCTTTATTCACTTACGATGTTAAAATAAATAGAAAATATTAGAATTATTGTTAAACTCTATCCTACTAATCAAATACAAGTTGACTTTCAACTACATTATTTTTTACAATTATTTTAGGTTTACATGAGAAAAGAGAAGTGAATAATTATAATAAAAATAAAAATTATAAATATTATTTATAAAATTTAAGAGATATAATATAAATATTGTAAACACTTCAAAATTATTTTCCCTTATAAATTATGGGATAAAAGGAAGTACATAATACACTCCCAAAATTAAAGAGCATCAAGCTTTTTTTAAAAAACTATACTTGTACTTGAATAATAATAGTCACACCACACACATTAATTTGCCACACACATCACTTTCTTTATTTTTTTCCTAATTTTATAAAGGGGAATTCTCTGGTACTCAATCTTATGGTACGCAATAGTACTTATGGCCTCATTGGAAAAATTTGAGATGTCGGTTTAGCATAGGAAGATAATTGTTTCAGTCTACGCCATTCATTTGCCAAATAAGCTATTTGATGAGGGAGAAAGAGATCACATTTGTGTTCCTTGAGTCCTTGGCCAAGGCCTCCGACACCATTGGGCATGCAAAGCCGGAGAAGTTGAAATAGATGAAAATGAAAAACTAAAATGAGGAAACTTTAGGGGAAGAAAATGAAGTAGAAGTGAAAGCTGAAAATTTGAGATTCCTAGAGAAGCTGAAGTGGGTGAATGACTTTTGGGTGGCTTATAAATTGGTGGGTCGAAGGCCTTCCATGTAAATCACACATCCCCAACAGTGCATAGGTTTCTGGATGAGCTTGTCAAATTGAAGTTTTGATGAATTGGTTGATGACTTCCAACTTGAAAAGGCCATGCCCTGAAGCTCATGATGAAAGAGGGAATGAGAGACGAATCCACTGTGGCTGTTGAAGATTGGAACTAGGGAAATCAAAGCCAAAAAGTGCCCAAGCTGATAACCCCTTTGGTACCGCACATAGGTCAGCAACATGACTTTAAGCAGTAGCATTGTCAAGGTCAAGAAGAAGCAGAAAAAAATTTGCAAAAGTTTGAAACTAGAGATGAATTCATATTTGAGTGATTAGATCCGAGATAACAGAGAATTTAACGATTGAAAGGAAAAAGAAACTAAAACGAATTGAAGTTAAAGAATTTGATTGAAAGGGCAAAAAATTTGAGAAGGAGTGAATTCAAATCGAAGAAGGATAGTATTGTTGTAGAAAACTCATCGTCTAAAACTCGTTATTTTAACGTGCTTCGTTTTAGTTGATCGGAGTTAACCAACCAATTACTTGTCCACATGTTGCTTTTAGAATGCATCTCAACTTTGAGTACGTAAGAGTATGGTAAACAATGATTACCCAAGAAATCCTTTTTTATAAAACATTATTATTATAAGTTACTTGTTATTCGTTAATAAAGTCGTTATCAAATTTTAAAAAAATTATCAGCAGATCATAGAAAATTACTATTCATCGTATAACTATTGAATCGTGATGTGCAACTAAATGTGTTATCATCATTACTCTTCCTAATTAAATATTTCTCATGAAGCCAACCAATTTCTTGGCAGCATGAAGTCATTATCAGGTTGTTTGATTATTGAAGTGACTTCTCCTTCTAGGCTGCCGCGACGAGGAAGGAACATAGATTCATGAATCAACAAATTCAGGCAAGATGCCGATCCCCACAGTAATTGTCTATTTTGTTGAATCTTTTAATTATTACGGAATATCAATGATTAGCAGTTTTGGCATATTCTCGGTCGCAAGCATAAAAAGTTGGATATTCTATGGAACCCTTCTTTCTGTCATAAGCATATGCCGTGTGCTGTTGCTGTTTGAGCTGGGCACTTCAACTTGGTGACGAGCCCCTCCGCCTATTGGACCAACTTACCCTTTCCGGATCTTTTCGATTTATTCTTAAAATTATATATTATTGATAAAATAATTTTTAAATTATATTAAATAATTAACTTTATTTTTGAATAATAATTTATATAAATAATTTCATCTTTTTATATAAATATTCAAAAATAAAATTATTTATGTAAATTTGTATAATAAAATAAAATTAATTATTCAATTTATAAATTATTTTATCAATATTTTATAATTTTGAAGATAAAATTAATAATTTAATTTTTTAACTTTAAATTCAATTGGCATAGATCCTCTTGGTACTCAAAAGTAGAAATTATAACTTTGATGATAAAATAGTCATTGAGATCGAGTCATCAATGATAGAAGCGAATCACAAGAATGCCGAGCGCTTTCAGACATTGATGGGGGCCATTATGGAATTCCATCTCAGGCTAATGCACTTGTGTTATGACTGCCGCGTACTTCAAAATATTATATTAGATTAGTTACACAACTACAGCCAAAAGAATAATAATCTTAAAGGGGAAAGAAATAAAAAAAGCAAGTTTATTATATCTTTATCTTGGTCATAGACGTCAAGCAACCTTCCATACAACTGGTGTAAACAACCACCCCGTGCATCTTCAAACCCCAAATAAATTTGGTAAAATACTTTAGGCTGAAATTTGATTCATCAACAATGTAAATAAAATTTATACTATCATCTAAATTGTTAAATTTTTTTTTATTTTTAATTTTTAATAATGATGTTTTTCAATTCATTAATAATATAAGATATTTTATATTAATAATAAATTAAATTTAAATCTAAATATTTTTTCATGTATAACAACTAAGGGTCTGAATTCTTTTCTATTTATAAAATAAATTGTTATATTATTAAACAGCAAACTTGCAAATGCAAGTTGGCTATAACTTGTAAGCATGCACCGCGGTCACTCTAGCAATATTGGTCCGCTTCAACCCGAGAAAACCATTTATTATGTAAAAAGGAAAAAGGAAGCTATAAAAACCTCCACGTTTTACTTGGCTTGTTTGCATATTCTTCTAAAACAACAACCGAATTTGTTCCGTTGCGCTTGCGCTTCCGCGCTCAACTTGGGTGAGTCCACCACAGCCAACAAAACGAGTCTCTCATTGGAAATCATTGGAAAATATTCATATGTCGTCCGAGCGGCTTATCCCACAGTCTGATACAGTGCCGGAGACGTTACTGTCCCATTCACAGTCCTTCCGGCAATGCGGCAGCGAACCTTCTTGGATTTTTGAGGAATTGCCGAAGGCCACGATTGTGTCAGTTTCCCCACCTGATACTGCAGATATTAGCCCAATCCTTCTCTCTTACACTATTAAATTGCAGTACAAACAGGCAGGGTCTCCGTTTCTGCTTTTCTTTTCATGTATTATATACTGATAGACGTATGGGTGTTCCCTAGCATTTGTTTGTCTGTTCAAAAAATTCAGGTGAAGGGATAGAGTTTCTTTTTCTTCCCTCCAGTTTTGCGCCATAATTCCTGTAGAAGGAAAAGTTGAGAAATCCAAATGGATTATCACAAGCTATTGTTGATTAAGCTTGTTGTCCAAGTCATTGACAAATAGAGCATTTTTGTTGCCGCTTATAGAATATTCTTTCCGCAAATACTATTTCAAGTTTATGATTTCAATTATTTGTTTGACATAATCGGGTTGGAAGGATGAATTATAGTTATCGGAGGTACTTATAAAATCATTATGAGATTATGAGGAGGGGAAACCGGATTAGCTGCTTAGAGGTAGAAAAACGTAAATACCAAAACATGATATGCAGTAATTATGTTTTGTATAGCCTAATTTGACAAAAAGCTGAATTTATGCGGAATGGTCGTCTGAATTCTTGTATTTTACCACTTTTTTTTTCTGGGACTTTTCATTTACTATGTTGTCAATACCTTTTGGTAATTTGATCAAATAGAAGTATGTTCTGCGATCATAAGATGATAGGACGGGGGCGATCAATAGTAGAATTGATTATTTTGCGTGTTAGGACTTCTAATGCAATGCTATTAGATCTATTTTCTGTAACTAATGATTTCCATGTATGGATCCATCGATGTTGGTTGAAAATAGAGTTCTGCTTATGTGCATAGGCTGAAGGTGAATTTAATAGACTTCACTGTTCATTGATGTATCGGCTGTAGTTAAAATGGGTACTTATTTTATCTCATTAACATATTCGCTAATTCATATAGTTTTTTATATATAATTTTACTTTAGTATTGCATGTGAATCTACATACCTAGTCATGCAGTTCTAACTAATGTCCAGGGGATAATTATATTTGTCTGGCACAGTTCAAGTGGCATTTAGTGAAGAAAGCATCACAAGTTCTGAACTTACATTTTGCTTTGAGGAAGCGAGCAATAATTGAAGAATTTCATGAAAAGCAAGAGCAGGTTTGTGTGTTATATGTTGAATTTCACAGCCATTTCTTTTAATCGTACATGAGTTTTCCAATCTCATGTTTCCACATTGATTCCACCACTTGATGCTTTTTCTTGCTGGTCCTTTGAAATATGTTAGGATAATGGAAATATATGTTCTTCAATTCTTCTAAGCGCATGTTGATATGATCCAACTGACTCTTCATTAACAACATTCCACTGAAGGTAAAAGAATGGCTTCACAGTTTAGGCATCGTAGATCAGATGGCAGTGGTACAAGATGATGAAGATCCTGATGATGGATCTGTGCCTTTGCATCATGAAGACAGTGTTAGAAACGGGTACTTATAGTCTTGATATTGTTAGCTATTTCAAAAGCTCAACCATTTAGAGAGCACATAACTTTAGTTATTCACATTTCTAGCAGCAAATTATTGCCAAAGAAAGCTCTTGATATTTAGGTAGCTATAATTATTTAACCATTCTTTTAAAGGGGCTTAGACAGAGAAGTTGGTTTTTTCCATAGATATGTTCCATCCATTGCTGCCCTATCAATTATACGTCCGTCACTTGGAGGGAAGCAGGCAGTTGCAGATAGAGCAAAGGTTGCAATGCAGCGTTATTTGAATCATTTTCTTGGGAACATGAATATTGTGAATTCTCGAGAGGTAAGTACTAGTGAAGCTTCACACTTAGCAGTTAATGGATTTGGTCCAATAATTTTAAGTTCACTTCACTGTTGGCATGATGTTCTGCATCCGATGAGAAAGAAATCATACTGAGCTAGGTCCAAATAACAGTTTATTAATATTTTCTTTGCAAAATTGCTACTTGAGGATATGACAAGGCCTTAATCGATGTTATTGGGGATAATAAAACTGCCATTTTTTCCTATGTATAATGCAAATTCTCAGTATTCTTTACTGCTAAAAAAAAAAGGAAAAATTCTTCTCTGACATATGTCTTTGCATAATAGGTCTGCAAATTTTTGGAGGTCTCCAAGCTATCCTTTTTACAGGAGTATGGTCCAAAGCTGAAAGAAGGCTTTGTAACCGTGAATCATCTTTCAAATATCTCAGAGGATTCAGGTGTAACATGCTTTCCATGCAATTGGTTTGGTTTCTGCAATAACAAATGGATGAAGGTTTGTTTTGTTTCTGAAGTTTCATAGGTTCGAGTTTCTTGGCTGACTGCATAATCTGGAAGTTACTTCTAGTTGCAATTGTGAAGAGAAGGATTCTAACCAACTAGGCCTAGGATTCAGTCTTGCTGCCTTTTTGCATAACTTATAAAATATTATTTCTTTAAGTAGTTAGGCGGTAGGCATGCTTTCTATAGTAATTTATAAGCTACAAATGACCAATTGCATGTTATGTTTCAAGCCATATGCAGCTAGGCAAACAGATATAGAGGTACAGTCTATGGACGAAGCTTGGATTGTATGCCTCAGTACCCTGTGAAACTTACATTTCTCAGTCATATATTGTAAACATTAATTAATGGATTATCATGTTTTAGTCTTATTTAATATCTTACAAATTTCTTTTTTTTTCCCTCTTGAACACCAAAAAATCAAGTTTATATCTTAAATTAGGTCAGAAAAACTACCAAAATATATAATATCTTGTAAAGATTCTACATCAGAATTACATCCGACATTGTTTTCCTATAATTTGTATTTGCTCTTTTCACTTTTTCTAGTTTTAATTGAGGTTACATTGTCTGTATGCAGGTATGGGCTGTATTGAAACCTGGGTTTTTGGCTTTGCTGGATGATCCTTTCGACAACAAACCGGTGGATATAATTGTTTTTGATGTCCTTCCATCCTCAGATGGAAATGGAGGACCCCAAGTACATTTAGCTGATCATATAAAAGAACGCAAACCTTTGCATTACACATTTAAGGTGAGTTTTTCATTTTTTTAATCTCTCATGGAGCCTTTTTGCCCTTGAAATTAATCATCCGTAGGCAGCTACTTCATACAGGATAGTTAACATATGGTTTCCAATGTACAACTGATGAAAACAACTTTCTGTTTTGCTACCAAAACACTGAATGTTACAATGGAAACTATTAAAAGGTTACTAGTGGAAATCGGAGCATAAGGTTGAGAACTTCCAGTGGTGCTAAAGTTAAAGATTGGGTGACAGCAATTAATGACGCAGGTCTGAGACCTCTGGAGGGCTGGTGTCATCCTCATCGCTTTGGCTCATTTGCACCCATAAGAGGTTTCACTGAGGATGGGAGCCAAGCCCAATGGTTTGTAGATGGTGAGGCTGCATTTGCAGCAATTGCTTCTTCAATTCAAGATGCAAAGTCTGAGGTACATGTTTTCCATGGTCGACCTAGACAGTATTTAACATCTTTTTCCTGTACTACATACTTGACACCAAGAAGATGGAATCTGGATGCAGATTTTCGTCACTGGCTGGTGGCTTTGCCCAGAGTTGTACATGAGACGTCCTTTTCATGATTATTCTTCTTTTCGACTGGATGCATTACTGGAAGAAAAGGCTAAACAAGGGGTTCAGGCATGGATAGCATTCCTTATTGATATTATCAGACCTGTTATGAATTTCTATACCCTTAAATATTCACATTAGGGAGCATCACATTGCCATTAAATGATCTTGCAGATATACATCCTTCTTTACAAGGAGGTTTCTCTGGCTTTAAAAATTAACAGCTTGTACAGTAAGAAAAGACTGCTTAACATTCATGAGAATGTGAAAGTATTGCGGTATCCTGATCATTTCTCTGCTCGTATTTATTTATGGTAATGAAAGATGAAGTTTGAGATCACCTTCATATAGATTCTGATAGACATTACATGTATGTACATGACTAATACTGTTTGGTTTTGTACAGGTCGCACCATGAAAAACTTGTAATTATTGATCACAAGATTTGCTATATTGGAGGATTAGATTTATGTTTTGGTAGATATGACACAACCGAACATAAAGTGGGAGACTGCCCGTCTGTAATATGGCCTGGGAAGGATTACTACAACCCAAGGTATTTCATTTTCTCATTCTGGAAATAGAATGCTTCGCTAACAATGCACTTAAGAAGTTACAATGAGGTCCAAGTTCCTAGATTGCGTAAGCTTCTGGTTTAGTGTATATAGCTATGGATTGTATGCATTACATTCCTAAGATTGTATTAATGATAAATCTAGAATCAATAGTACTTGTTATTAATGAAAAAAGAGGGAGAGAGAGAGATTAGAACTTCTTCGTGTGATGGAGTTGAATAATAGAATATGTAGAAAGCGTCCACTGTTGTTGATGGCAGTAAAAAATGAATTCTGTGGTTTTGAATCTTTTCATCTAATATGATCATGGGCATTTTCTTTTATGGATAGAGAATCCGAACCAAATTCTTGGGAAGACACCATGAAAGATGAATTGGATCGTGAGAAGTATCCCCGTATGCCGTGGCATGATGTTCATTGTGCCCTTTGGGGACCTCCATGCCGTGATATTGCCCGGCACTTTGTTCAACGTTGGAACCATGCTAAGGTATATCTTTTATTCATAGATAAGCTTTTGATTATCTGGTCATTTCTCCCCTTGTCTCTTAAATGGCAAAGCATGTTACAGAGAACCAAAGCCCCAAATGAACAAACAATTCCACTACTTATGCCTCAGCATCACATGGTTATCCCTCATTACATGGGAAGAAGCAAAGAGATGGACATTGATTCGAAGAAAGAAGAAGATAAAGACAGAAACAAACTTGACAGGCAGGATTCCTTTTCCTCTCAGTCACCAGTTGAAGATATACCGCTGCTTTTACCTCAAGAATCTGGAGGACTAGTTTCTTCAGATGGACACCTCAAGTTAAATGGAAACAGCATGAATAATAATACTACTGATCATACAATATTTTGGGAAAACTCTTTATTTCCCTCCCAAAATTCAAAACAGGAAACTTTAATTTCAGATAACCAGATGATATTGCTTTTAGATGAATTTGATCCTTTCAAGTTGGAGGCACAATCTGCCATTGACCCTCCCAATGATTGGTGGGAAACACCAGAAGAAGGTAACCATGATGCAGCCACTACAGAATGTGGACAAGTTGGCACATGCGCTACTTGTCGCTGTCAGGTGAGTAATGCTTCTCGGGTCTCCTTTTGTCTTTTTCTTCCCCCCCCCCCCACCTCCTCCGGACAACATTCCATTAAGACTAGTAAAATATGGATTGTTTTATGTTTGTTGAAAATAGCATCAATTTGGATCATAGATATTTATAGACTTTATTCATTATTATTTATCTGTTGTTAATCTCCTTTTTGGTATGAATATGTAAACCACAGGTACTCAGAAGTGTCAGCCAGTGGTCTGCTGGAACAAGCCAGCCTGAAGAAAGCATTCATACTGCATATTGTTCTCTTATTGAAAAGGCAAAGCATTTCATCTACATTGAGGTAGTGATGTTAAATGAAATTATCTTTTCATTTATAAATTACAAGGAAAAAAAATTAGACTTTCTCCACATCTTAACTTGATTACGGTACTTGCTTCTGAATGAAGATTAGTAGATGCAGCATATCTTGCATCGACATCAAGATAAAATACAGAGCTTGATTATTGATCTAGCCTTTTTGGATATTTGAGGAAATATGAGAAAGCTTTCTACCTATTCCACGTAATTACAAAAATATAATTAAGAACATCTATTTTGAAATTCTTCAACACACTCTCTGTAAGTTTTTTCACAAGAATAACCTCATAAATGCCTTAAATTTAGTCACGTATCAGTTTGGGTTAATTGGAAGACAAGATCAAGATCAAAGCCTTATGAAAATCATTGGACATGAAGACTAATTTGAGACTTCTATTTTCCCTCACATTTTCTAGACACCTGTTTATATCGCATACCATTTTTTATGGAATTCATACTTGGATTAATTGTCTCTTCTTTTCCTTTCTGGTTTTTGTTTTCTTTCCAGAACCAATTTTTCATATCAGGTCTAGAGGGAGATGATATTATCCAGAACCGTGTATTGGAAGCACTATACAGGCGTATTTTGCTAGCCCACAAGGAAGAAAAGCCTTTTAGAGTTATAATTGTGATGCCTCTGTTGCCTGGTTTCCAGGTAAACCCTATTGATTTTCTTTCTATAATATTCAATCCCTTACTTAGTAGGGTTAAATCTTACTGGTCTTGTTTATGTGACATTTTGCAGGGTGGTTTGGATGATGGGGGTGCAGCAACTGTGAGAGCCATTACACATTGGCAGTACCGAACAATTTCTAGAGAGAAACACTCCATATTACACAAGCTTAAATCTTTGCTCGGTCCAAAGGCACATGATTACATTTCTTTCTACGGTCTAAGATCTCATGGTAGACTTTATGACGGTGGTCCTATGGCTACAAGTCAGGTATTATATTAAATATCACAATCATATCACCAGTCTCCCCTTCCTCAACATCATTGAAGTCTAGACCATATTTCTTTTAAGAAATCTAGAAGTTTCTAGAGTTTGACTTTACTTGATCTAACTATACAGTCTTGTGAAAGCTGTCTGCTCTGGTCTGATGTATATCGACAAATTTTCCAGGTATATGTACACAGCAAATTGATGATAATAGATGATCGTGCCGCTTTAATTGGATCTTCTAATATAAACGACAGAAGTTTGCTTGGATTAAGAGACTCTGAGGTATCCTTCATGTTTGATCATGTAATAGATGAGTTTGAATTTTTTATCTGGCTGCTGGAGTTTAAATTGCACTTTGTGATTTTGAGATTATTGTTTAGTCACTATTATATTCTTAAGTTTTCCTAGCAAATCCTGAATTTGTGTGTAGCATGGGAATCCAGTCCCAAGTTATTCTTAGGAGCATCAAAAGAAATAACATAATGTGTATTCATTTTTTATTAAGGTTTAACTACCTGTAAACGTTTTGGATAATAATGCTGAAAAGAAGATTGCTCTAACTCTCTTTCCATTACCAGATTGGAGTACTTATTGAAGACAAAGAGTATGTTAAATCGTTTATGAATGGAAAACCATGGAAGGCAGGCAAGTTTTCATATAGCCTCCGTTGCTCCTTGTGGTCTGAACACCTTGGCCTGCATACCGGAGAGGTTAGTCATCAGAATGCTTAATTTCAGTTCAACCAGAAAACCATAATCCTCCTGTTCGTTCTTTTACCAAGAGATTGTAAACTTGTCTCGACATACATTTTGTCAGATGTATAAAATCAGTGATCCAGTGGCAGATACAACCTACAAGGATTTATGGTCGGCAACTGCAAAGGTATTTAACTTTCAGGATTATATATGCATAATTGAAGTTTGGCTAGGAATTCTGAGTTACGCATAATTAAAATGTTTGCAAACTTTTAGACGACACCGTAGCTAATCAAATTGTTTATCGTGGTTCAACAGAACAGGTCACGTGTTTAATTACTTTGTTGTCCTTAGTTGTACTTTGACTTTATGCTCGTAATCTTCATGAATTGCTATATATGTTTGACAGGAAAATACGAAGATATACCAGGAAGTCTTCGCTTGCATTCCCAATGACAATATACACTCGAGGTATATAGATTTATTATCGAATTCCTACCTTTCTTGAGGAATCTTCATTCTTTCTTAATCAGTCTATAATTTGTTGGACATGGAATCCTAAAATAAATTGCAGAGCGGCTCTTCGTCAAAGCATGAGCCACTGGAAGGAGAAACTTGGTCATACCACCATAGACTTGGGAATAGCTCCTCAAAGGTTGGAATGTTCTGAAAACGAAGACATTATATTTGAGGACCCAACTGATATATTGAAGTCAGTGAGGGGACATCTTGTTTCATTTCCACTGGATTTCATGCGCGAAGAAGATTTGCGACCAGTTTTCAATGAGAGTGAATTTTATGTTTCCCCACAAGTATATCATTAAGTATGGTGTTTTTTAGTACGTAAATGTGGGGATTAGTAGTGTTTTTTGCAAGTAAATATTATGTAATTATGCAGAGGAATTGAGGCATTAAATAGTGAATGGAAGGACTGGTGGCAATTGATTTTAAGAATTAAGATGACTAACAGTATTTTTAGAAATAGAGTTCCTCCATATTTTGGTTGTGAAGAATTGTAAATATTATTTTATTCGATTGTGTTGGGGGCCGGGATTAGGAAAATGTACGTGATGTAATTTATTTACGACGGTGAGATGAGAATTACCAGAAGTTGAATATAAGAATTTGGTTTTTCTAGCTTTCTTTCTGAATTTTTGTCGATTGATGATGGTCTTTATCCTGGGAAATTACTACTGCTTGTTTTGGAACTTGATACGGTAACGAGTTCCACTGCTTATACTGAAGTTTTTCACGATTTTAAAATTATAATATTAAATTTGCAATTGAGAAAAAGAGGGAAATATTGAGCAAATTAAAGGCAAATATAACTGCAAATCTCGAGAGTAGTATTCATAGTACTATACGACAATAGTACATCAGACAGAACAAAGGTTTGCGAGAGATCATTAATTATTGTTTCTCTCTCTTCCTAAGAATTTTTTTAAGGCGGCTCATGAAATTATAACCTTATTTGATAATTAATTAATTATATTAATAATTAATTAATTTAATTAATTATAAATTAATAAATATTCATATTCAATAATTTAGTCAATTAATTGTATTAATTATTTGAATAAAAATATTTAATAAAATTAATTATATATATGTAAAATGACACATAAAAATATAAATATATTTTATAAATTATTTAAATATTTTTATTTCAATATTTTAAATTTTATATATTATTTAATACATTAAATTTTTTAAAAATAATATATCATTATAATTTATTATATATTATATATTTTTATAAAATTAAATTAATATAATTTTTATAATTATTAAAATTTAATAGATTTTGACACAATCGCTGTAGAATTTGATGTGGTTGAGACTCAAGTAGACAGACCAATATAGCAAACAAAACTGAATAGAACTGCAGCAACAAAAAAAATCAAAGACGAAAAACAATGTGACTTAAAAGAATAGCAAGATTGAGCACCGTTTGTTTGACTGGTTCAAGTTTATACAGAAAAGGATAAATTGAAAAATATGAAAATTAATTAGAAGTAATTATATCTTTTTATAATTACTTACAAATTAAACAAATGCAAAACGTTGATCCTTTTAATACTTTATTATTAGCTGATTATTTAATAATTACCTGATTAATAGCTAATTGTCAAATACTTGATTGAATAAGCCAATCAATCAATTTTTACCAAATCAGCCTAAAACTTTTAAACGAGCATTTCCGAAACATGGCCTACATCCCATCACACGTCTCGATGCCAATCAAATGTAGAAACTATAATTGTTATGCTACATGTGCATCATGCATGCCTAATCATATCGCAGACTCTTCCAGTAATCAAATGCAGAGTGCACATGTCAATCCTCCAAAAGTGAGGCTTTGCTTATCTTTTTGTTAATAAATAAAATCTCTCGTGCTCCTAAAGATATTATTATGATTCATTAAATTTTACAAGATACGTATAATTTTAACATGACATCGTCACATAATTTTACCATGAGTAGGATAATATTTGTCAGTACTTCTATTTTTAAATTGAAATTTTGTTTCATACATAATTGGTATGTAGGGGTGAGACAAGGACCGACAATGATCCAACCCTTTTACCCCGTTTGAAAACTAATCCTTAATAACCACGGAACATTGATTTTGTTTCTATATATATGAATTTATTTAAGAAGTGCAAATTGCAAATAAATACTAGTGCAAAATTTCTTTTATTTTTCAAAATAAAATTATTTAACAGCGGATGAGAAGCGAATCCGATGCATATTTCCGTGTTTGGGATCATGCGAAAAGATTTCCTCAGCTCATATTTGCATCTGACGTAAAAGGCAGCTTTAAGCAAAGGATGTTAACTTTACGTGTATGCACTGCCTTTTACTTCCATAAATAGATTCGTGAAAAAAATTAAAAAATGAAAAAATATTGTACTGTGCAATTGCAAATCACCAGATAACGCAAACTCAACAAATTAACGATTTCTCATTTTCTGCTGATTGGTTCGTCTCTCACCATTGGATTTCCAAATAGTCGTCTCATCGAACACTTAATAAAATTACTTCATTCCGGCGACCAGCTGCTTTCTCTATATATTTTATGCCTACAATATTTATAAATTAATCAAATGATAATGCTGCTTTAATTCTGATTAAAGTTTTGGGAATTAACCAGAATTAGACGCGTGTGTATTATATGAAATTTCATGACAAGTACTCTTAATATTAATAATATCCTTATAAGTATTTCTATTCTTATTTTATTAGTTTTTATTAACTTCACAAGCTGTCTGCATTCTGCATATTATATTCTATCTCTTTGTTTTTGTCTTGCCAACCTTTAAAAAAAATCTTTTTTTATCCAAATCAAATATAAATACAATTCTTTTTACAATTAACGGTAAAGAGACTTGAACTTAAAATTTTTAATACATTCATCAAATCATATTCACTAACATAATACTGCATATATAATTAATTAGTTGGAATACTCAAAAATAGCAAGGAAACAATATAATATCATGCTTAAGATTTCAGTCATTGGAACATAAATGACATGAGCAAAGAGATCAGCCAATAATACAGACACTACAAAATTGTCAAGCCTGTCCTCAACAATCCCCACATTGACGCTACCTTAATCCCAAAATGTAATTATTCAACCCAATATTCAGAAATTGTCTTCCTATATCTCGGGAGAACAAAATACACATGCATATGTAATTTTTTTAAAAAGAAATTAAACCTTTGAAAAAGATTATAATAAAAAATAGTTAATTAACGGATTTCCATTAATGGTAAAAGGGCAACCTCGACACGCTAAGCGAGTTTTTGAGCTAACTTAACTGCGTTGAAACTTGAAAATTGAGAAAGAGCCTTTTTAAGATTATTAAATTCAAAATGCGATGATAGCCATAGCTTTTGTACAAATTTGGTTCACGTCAGCTACTGTTAATTGTTCGTATTTGTATGCAGAGAAGGTAGATGCCTCGTTTTGTTCTCGTCTTCGTACATAAAAAAAATACGGACTGCAGAACTCAAACAGCAACCGAACACAACCATGATGGATTCTGAGTCTGAGTCCTCCACTGTTTTGCTTTCTCGAAGTCTCAGCTCTCCTTGTCGGAATTTCGTCGTGTTCCGGCTACCACAGATCCTCCTCCGCTCACAGCATCGGAGTCAAGCTCTCTAGTCTTCTTCTTTTTCTACCGAACTCCCATAGATTCAAGGTCTTGCATCCATTTATTTTGGCTTACTTGAATTCTGGTTAATAAATCTGTGTTTTGGGTTCTTGAGAAAACTAACGAACCAGAGGAGTTCTGAGATGGATCAACATGTTTCCTTTTTCTTTAGGGTTGATTTTTCTGGGTTTATTTGGGCTTTGAAAAAGCTGACTAGAAAGAGAAGCGAAAAACAGAGTTCTCAAGTTTGCTTCTTTGCCATAGAAGAAACGTTTCTGTTCCTTCTTTCGTTTTTTTCCTTTTTTTCCTTTTGGCCAAAGTTCCTTCTTTCGTTTCGTTTCATTCATCCTACTTGTCTAATTTTATTTTACCCTGAAACCTTTTGAAAGTACCTGGAAATATAGAAAACGATTGACCGTCTGCTGGTTTTTGGGGCTTTTGGGACTTCCCAAAGTCCCATTAAAGTCAATCTTACGGAAATTCTAATTCCTCAGGCCTGGTATGCAGAAATTTTTTAGTTGCTGTGAACTTTTGACATCATTTAAACAGAGAAGCAGTAGCTTTTACATGGAAAACCAGATTGCGAAATATTTATTTATTTTTCATTGCAGTTTGGTCCCAATACATTTTGAGTCTTTTGGCTTCGCCTTTTCTATACTCATTAAATTAAACTAATGGATTACATCAAATACAGTTTTCATTTGTTTTATTGAAGACGAAAATGGGGCCAACCTTTTGCTTCCTTTATCTAACTATGGGCGGAAATAATGGGAACTATTTTTAGCTTTGAGCAAACAGCCTGTGGCATGTCGGTTAGTAGCACGGTGGTGGCTGCTCTGAGGCTCCTACAAATATGTGATCTCAGACCAAAAATATTGGAAACTCGATTTTCAAGCCTTTATCCGTGTTCTTCATGTATCTGCTTATAAAACTATGGATGCAACCTGAACGAGAGCGTTCAGGATTTGGCCTCTTTTTTCATATTAAATTCTGAGATCTGTGTTTTCTGAGTCAGGTATTATTTTGTGCTTCTGTTCAGGGTATTCTTCAACAAACTTGCCTTTTACTTCCTTTCTGTCTCCGAGGATAGTTTGAGGGAAAGTGGTCCGCCACTGTAAAAAATTATTAAGTGTTGAAATAATTTCTTAACCTGCTACTCTTCCTTTTTCTTGACCCACATGCAGGAAAGGAAGGGAGGACCAAACACCCTTTTTTTTTTTTCCGGTTGTAGTAATAAGCAAACTGAAGAATTATGGGGCACTTATCCTCAATGTTCAATGGGTTGGCAACGTCACTTTCAAGAAGGAAAGGAAGGAATTCTGGAAAATGTGATGCGAGAGTAGCTGCTGAATCAATGGCAAAGAACGCCAAAAAGAACGACTTGTTACTGTGTACCTCAGGCGTTGTTAATGTTGATGGTTCCAGCAACTTTGCCTCAGTTTTCTCCAAAAGAGGCCAAAAAGGAGTCAACCAGGATTCCTGCATAGTCTGGGAGGTATCGTGAATCTTTCATTTGATCTTTTTCCTCCATAAATTCGATCTCTTTGTTTCTTATTTTTTGATGATATTTGTTTCAGGAATTTGGATGCCAGGAGGACATGATATTCTGCGGGATTTTTGACGGGCACGGGCCGTGGGGTCATTTCGTGGCCAAAAGAGCAAGAGATTCCATGCCACCATCTTTGTTGTGCAACTGGCAAGAGACACTTGCTCAAACATCACTCGATTTGGAGTCCGAGAAAAAGCAAAACGGATTCCACATATGGAAGCATTCTTACTTGAAGACTTGCGCTGCTGTTGATCTGGAACTCGAGCAGCATCGCAAGATCGATTCGTTCTACAGCGGAACTACTGCACTTTCCATTGTCAGACAGGTAACTACGTTTCACATTATTGAATTATTTCGCTTTATTTCGAACTGAGTAAACCTAGGTTAAATCATGTTATGCTTATGGGCAGGGTGAACTTGTTATCATAGCAAATGTTGGTGATTCTCGTGCTGTGTTAGCTACAACTTCAGACGATGGAAGTCTGGCCGCTGTTCAGCTTACAGTTGATTTTAAGCCCAATTTGCCTCGTTAGTGTCCTTCAGTACCTGTGTGTCATTCTTTTCCTCTTTTAAGTGTTTGTGTTGATAAATAATGAAATGCAGAGGAGGCAGAGAGAATAATGCAGTGCCAGGGACGAGTGTTCTGCTTAGAAGACGAGCCAGGACTGCACAGGGTGTGGTTGCCAGATGAAGAAACACCAGGACTCGCCATGTCTAGGGCTCTTGGTGACTACTGCGTGAAGGAATATGGCCTTATTTCTGTGCCCGAAGTCACACAAAGGAATATAACCACCAAAGACCAGTTTGTCGTGCTGGCCACTGATGGGGTATTACAAAAATAAAAAGAATTAATCTTTTCCTTAATTGTGTTTATGAATGAATATATTTATCTAAGAAAATTTGGAATGGTTTTGTGGGATTAGGTGTGGGATGTGATCTCAAATGAAGAAGCAGTAGATATAGTGTCCTCAACAGCAGACAGAGGGAAATCAGCAAAACATCTGGTGGAGTGTGCGGCGCGTGCATGGAAACGCAAGAGGAGGGGAATTGCCATGGATGACATTTCTGCTATATGTCTCTTCTTTCATTCTTCTTCTTCTTCTCGCCCTAAAATAATGTGAACATATTTGCATTTAGAAGGGCAAGTCAAATAAATGCTACTTGCTGTTTGGATGTAACATTGGTCCAATTAAGGTAGATTCACTATAAACTGTCCATATCATTTTGGTAAAGCTATTCAATAACGCTGGCCCATTCTAACTGGTCCCAATGAAGAAAACTTAAACACAACTAGTATTGTCAAAACAGAAACATGGATCTTTCAGAGTAAGGCTATTTCAATTTGAATTGTGAAACACGTCTGGGGACCTTAATTTCATTTCATTTTCAATTCTTTAGTTCGGGCCGGCAAGATTCTTGGACACAGCGTTGCACCTAATTCTGACCCAAGTGGGCCTGTCTTTTATTAGTGCAACCGGATTATTGCAAGGTTTAGACACGCGGCAAGCAGATAACGTCTGTGTGATAGATATTTTGAAAATGAGGAGCATAAGTTTTGCTCAATTGATGGGATAGTGATTGGCTGTCGTTTGTTTGGGCCCCGCACAGCTAAGTATGCCGTTTTGTCAACATCCTCCCAGATGATGGTGTTCAATGATTTTGTTTTGTTAGATGTTGGAATTTATTCATCAAGAATCGAAGATGACGATGGAATAACGATGTGATGACCTTCATGGTATATTTGTTTTCGTCAAACTAATCAGCTTATAAATGGGTGTGAGAAAAGGAAGCTATTATTTTTTCAAAACAAGACTTTCGGAATCAGCAGTATTGTATACAGAAAAGTGGAATTTAAAATTAAAATTTAAATGTAAAATAAAAATAATTTATTTAATAATATAAGATGATGAAATAGATTTGTAAATTTTAATTTAATAAATATAAAATATTTGAATCTTAATTTTAACTTTAGGGGATATTTACAGCATTTTTATTTTGGAATATAGGTGATAAACAAGGAAAGGCATTATATGAAAGTTGCACGATGATAATTAAGATGATAATTTCTTTCCCATAACAGCTTTTTATTTGTTTAACCTCATAACTTCCGTAAGTAATTTTACATTCCCCTTTTATAGAATTTTAACAAAAATAATTTTAAGATTAAATACAATGTTTCTTTTCTCTAAAATGAAGGGCGAGATTGCATTTAGTTGTTCGCTAAGGCTCCGCTTTTGTTTGACACAAAATATTTGTTTTGGTCAAACTAATCAACTTATAAACAAGTGTGAGAAAAGCTAAAAACTTATAATTTAGTGACATTTAATATTTTTTGAAAGTTTTGCGCCTTCCATTACATTTAGAATTTGATTCATAGTTATCATATATGTGCATTTAATAGTTTAATTACTTTTATTATTATAAATAAAAAAAATATGTGTGAGAAAAGCAAACTACTATTTTTCCAAAACAAAATTTTGGAATCAGTAGTATTATATAGGGAAAAGTGAAATTTAAAATTAAATCTTAAATATAAATTAAAATTAATTTATTAAATATAAGATGATGAAATAAATTTATAAAATTTAATTTAATGAATATAGAATATTTGAATTTTAATTTTAACCCTAAGGGATACTTATGGCATTTTTATTTTAGAATATAGGTAATACACAAGGAAGAGCATTATATGAAAGTTGCACGATGATAATTAAGGTGATAAATTATTTTCCATAACAGAATTTTATTTGGTTAACCTCATAACTTGCATAAATAATTTTATATTTCCCCTTTTTTAAATTTAAATTATTTTACAAAAGCAATATATATAATTAAAATTTAAAAATGTATAATTCCATATAAATGTGAAGTTTTTGTACATTTCTTCAATCTATCTCTCACCTTATTTATTTAAAATAATAATAAATAATTAATTGCTTATGGAAAATTAGAGCTAAAAGCCTAAAATATAACTCTCACTTTTTAAAATGATATAATCTCTCACTTGAATCAGACCCCGTGTACAAGAAGCAGATTTTCTAGTTTGGGGAAGAAAGCAAAGTAACGCAATTTGTCGGAAAACAATAGGCCCTTGGGTACGATAATCTATCTTCTATCTAAATATTAATCCTCGGTTTGTACTGCATTGATGACGTGTCGTGCTGAAGTTGTCTGTTTTCATTATTTTATTCCTTTCTATTATTTACTCTCTTTTTTTTGCTCATTTAAAATTTATCTATCCGGTTTGTACGAAACCTATGACGTGTTTATGGCTGCATTCTTCATTTTCTTTGTTTTACTCTTCTTCCTTTGTATTTCCCTGCCTACTCCGCTCTATTTACTTTATTTTTCTTCCTTTTCACTTCTGCTTCACTCGCCTTTTTACCATTTTCATTCCTTTTTTTTTTTCCTTCATTTATATAAACAAATATATAAATAATAATATTTATAAAAATATAAATAATATAATATAATAATAATTTATACAAAATAATAAAAATAAATAATAATATATATTTGTTAATATCAAATAGATTTTCATGTTATATATATTATTACATTATATTTCATTATTTATATATAAAATTAAAAACACATAAATGAATTTAAACTATATTTCTCATATCAGCATTATTTTTAACCTAGGATTTTGACTTTCTTTTTATGCAATGTTCAATTGTTCCTTCACTTTTTCCTTTTATATTTTTAGTTTATTTTTTTACTTCCTCTTATCATATATTTTAATTCTTTTTATATAAAAATAAATCACTCGCCTTTTTACCATTTTCATTCCTTTCTTTTTTTGCCTTCATTTATATAAACAAATATATAAATAATAATATTTATAAAAATATAAAAAATATAATATAATAATAATTTATACAAAATAATAAAAATAAATAATAATATATATTTTTTAATATCAAATAGATTTTCATGCTATATATATTATTACATTATATTTCATTATTTATATATAAAATTAAAAATACATAAATGGATTTAAACTATATTTCTCATATCAGCATTATTTTTAAGGTTAAAAAGGATTTTGACTTTCTTTTTATGCAATGTCCAATTGTTCCTTCACTTTTTCCTTTTATATTTTTATTTTATTTTTTTTACTTCCTCTTATCATACATTTTAGTTCTTTTTATATAAAAATAAATAATTAGATAATAATAATTATAAAAAATTATATATAATAATAAAAATAAATAATAATGTATTATATTATGTATTCATTTTTGTTATATATTTTAATATATAAAATTAATAAAATTTAGATAAATTTGTATGCATGATTTTAGTGTATTTTTCTCTTTATTTTTTATATTTTTACTAATTATATTTCCTTATTTGACTTTACATTGATTGAATCACGAGTTTGAATTACAAGTAGCAAATGAGTTTTTGTAATTTTTTGTTCTGATATTTTTAATAATTTTTTATGCATATTTGTTAAGTTAGGAGATAAGTATCTTTCTTTAAAGTTAATACAAGTTTTTTTTTTTTTTTTGCATTTTGACTATTTTCTCCATAAATTAGAATAGTGATTAATTTGTAATAATATATATGAGTTTTTATTCTCGTACATTTAAATTTTTGAATAATTTTTATCTTAGAAGTGCCAACTTACGGTACCATTTTAACATAATAAACTTATACTTCGATACTCATATAAAATGTATTTTCATGTCTATACTCACAATTTAAATTTTTTTCTATAATAGTTATTTTTAATTAACTGTCACTCTAATGCAACTAAAAATTGTATGAAACTTCTACATCAATAATTATTAAACAACATAAAAAATGTATTATATGTGTTAACTAATTATTAATAAAATTTAACAAAAAAAGATATAAAATATCCAATTAAATTTTAATTTTATTATAAAAAAATTTAAATAAATTAAAATTTTAAATTCAATCAAATTAATTAATTAAGTATCATATTCTTAGTTCTTATATTACTATACAAATCATATATTTTTTATTTGCATAATTTCAATTTTTTCTTTCTTTCTTTTTCATGTTCATTGATATTGTTTACAACTTAAATACTAATATTATAAAGTAAAATAGATATGGTATTATATATTTAATTTTAAAAAAAAATATTTTAATAAATTAAATTTTGAATATAGAAAACATTAATTGAAATAATTAATTAGATACTCTATTATTGAATAAAAATATTCAAAAATTCAATCAAATTTATTTATCAAAATTTGTGAAATTTTTTTTTACCAATTTTCAAGTGTCACTTTTAAATTAAATTTATATAAAATCATTAGTTGAAAGTTTGTTGAGACTTTACAACTTTTACTTCCTTTTATCTACTTTATTGTATTTTTTTTATATTCACTTTTATGATTTACTACTAAAACATTAATATCACTTAGTATAAATATAATATAATAAAAAAATTTAATATAAAATTATTTTAAATAAATTAAATATTAAATTATTAAATATAATTAAATTACTTAAATATATATCCTTTTTTAACCATTACATTATTTAACATTAGAATTACACTCTTTTTTTCCATTTGTTCTATTACATATTTTTATTCTTTTTTAATCATATTCACTTCGATAATGACTTAAAATGTTAATATTATTCAAAAGTACACATGCAACAAAATATATTTTATTTTTATTATTATTTTTATTTTAAATAAATTGAAGGTTTAATTTAATTGAATTAATTAACTATACTCTTTAAATTTTTGTGTTATTTTACAACTCACACATTATTTTCACATCTTTATATATATATATATATATATATATATATATATATATTTCACTTTATTTTCTAATTCTTTTTTATGCCTTTTACTGTTGATTACAACTTAAATATTAATTATTAAACAACATAAATATAACATAATATAATTAATTTGATTATAAAAATATTTAAAATAAATTAAAATTTTAATAAAAATTATACTAGGTGAATTATATGATTAAATGCTCTATTTTTAAATGAAATTATTTGAATATTGAAATCAAATTTTATTTAGATTTTGTTACTATTGCTATTTCATTGTATATTTTTTCTATTCACTTTTGTTATTTGTAATTTAAATAGTAATATTAATAAGTTGTATAAATATAATATGGAATATTTTTTAATTATAAACATATTTTAAATAAGTCAAACATCTAACTTAATTATATATTTTATTCTTAACCATTATATTTGATTTAAAAAAATTTCTATTTATAAGTATAAATATATAATTTTAAAATAATTACAAGAAAATAAATTTTAATAGTTTTATAAAATTTCTTTTATTATATATATTATCTTTTTATTAATAAAAATAACCAGTATCCGTGCGAACGGGATTGAATTCTAGTACATATATCAAGGGCAGGCCAATGTCTTCCCATAGAGATGTCACGTTGACATCTACATGGCCACGCGTTCACCTCTGGATAACTGATGTTTAAAGGTCATTAAAGATAAAGCTGGCCCTACAAACCGGTTTGTGAATCAGACTCCTTTGATATATTTTAAAAAAATAAAATAAAATATTAAATTTTTCATTAAAAAAAGATAATAGATAATTATAAATTTAAAAATTATTTTTAATTAATTAATATCTATTTAATTTTTAATTTTTCATAATAACGATATCTCACTTTATTTTTTTAATGTATTGTGCTGAAAAGGATTTCAATCCCTAATTTAGGGCATATTTATATGTTAATAGATAGAAATTTAAAAATTTTAAAGGTAACTTGTATTGAATTGAAAAAAAAAAAAATAATGCTATAATTGTCAGACTAATTGCCCGATTGGGCTACTATTTCACTTCTCAAAAAGATTAGTTAGCCCTCTCATTATTTAAAAAGGACTGGCATATTCAATCACATCTCACTTTGTAAAATTTAAATTAGTTGTAGCATGGGTTGCAGTCCTCCTTTTTTTTTTTTTTATTTTGCCCTTACCTACAGGCCTATCAAATTGGCATGTTTACATTTTTTAAATTAATCATAAATATATATATACAAATGTTGTATCAGGTCCTTATCTTTTCTATCCCTAAATTACATTTAATCAATGCTTCTAAGATATTATTAAACATAAAAATATATTATTAATAACATTTATTAAATCATTATCATTATACAAAATAAATCCATTGTCTCACGTTAAAAACGGACTTTGTACACATAGCCTTTTTTTTTTAAATAAAACTTTTACATAAAAGAAAGATAGAGATAAAGTTCTATTTTTTGTGAGTAATTAATAAATTGATTGATAATTGATAATTTAATTAATAATTGATAGTTGATAAATTAATTTATTATATAAAAAATATTTTATTAAATTAATTGTTAAATTAATTAAAAAATAATATATTAATATAAATATATATAAATTAAATTAATTTATATTTATTTAAAAATAAAATCATATTGAGGTAATTAAAATGTTAAAACATAATTATTTAAAATATAATTAATTATATTTTATGACATCATATACTTATTTACTTATTTTTATTTAATTATTTATACTAAATTTTTTATATTATATATTTATTTAATTATTTAATTAATTTTTTATCATATAGAATAAAAATATAATTAGTTATTAAAAACATAGATTGTAGATTAATAAAAAAGGATAAATTTAAATTTTTTTCTAAACGTTACTCAAAATAGCTTATTAAATCAGAATTTATTTTTTAAAAAAATTAAAATATATATATAAATAAATATTGTGCGATTTACAATGATAATATTAGATAATATCTAATATTGTGCTTGCGGATTGCAAATTAGATCCTTGGGCTTGACAAACTCTACAGCATCCTTGAGTACATATTCTGTGGAATATGGCTGGTATATATGCTCTTCATAAATAAATACTTCACAAGCAAATTTAGAGGGTTTACCATTTATTTCATCGATAATTTTTTTAAAAAAAATATTGTTAACATATATATAAATTAATATAACTGTTACCAAGAAAATTAAAATAAAAAAGAAAGACTGTTGTTATGCATTGCAACGTAGATTATAAAAACTGTTACCTTAATATAATTTTATTTTTAAATAAATATAAATTAATTTGATTTATATATCTATTTATATTAATATATCCCTTTACATTATTTTGAATCCCAAAGAAAAGCACTAATGATGTTTTCTACTTTGGGGTAGAATATTTTGTAAAATTAACTATTAAACTAACTAAAAAATAATGTAAAAGAATATATTAATATAAATAAATATATAAATTAAATTTTATTAAAAATAAAATTAATAAAGTAATTAAAATGTTAAGATATAATTATTTAAAATATAATTAATTATATTTTATGATATCATATATTTATTTATTTAATTTTATTTATTATCTAAAATAAGAATATAATTATTTATTAAAGACATAGATTGCAAATTAATAAAAGGAAAAATGATAGATTCAAAAATTTTTCCAAAAATTACTAATTTATAAAACATAAGTTACTTAAAATAATTTATTAAATTTAAATTTATTTTTTAATAAGTATTTTTCATGGATCTCGTTGAAATCAAAATGAAATATTAGTCTCACTGTATATGAATTTTTATGGGCGTCTATTTCTTATTTCTTCGCATGTGAGAATACAATGAAGGTAGAAAAAGAGGGATATAATTTGTACAAAAGCAGCATTAGTAAATAGAGAGAAGCGCGAGAATCTTTGATTTAATTTACATTTTGATGTTTCTTACAGGCTTTGCATCTTTCGCTGCATCCAGAATTTAGTCATTAATCTTTACGTATGTACGTCTAGTAATTTAACCATTCCTACAATTAAAATAAATAAATAAATAAAGAGAAGTTACAAATGCGTATATATATATATATATATATATATAATTGGCCCTACTTTTGATTCCGAACCGAACCGTACAGCCAAACTTGTTAATGACCGAGTGCATGTATTTTTTTTACGTGTGCACGTCTAGTGATTTAACCATTCCTATAATTAAAAATAAATAAATAAATAAAAAGAAGTTGCAAATGCATATATATATATATATATATATATAATTGGCCCTACTTTTGACTCCGAACCGAACTGCACAGCCAAACTTGTTAATGACTGAGTGCATGTATTTTTCCAAGGGTGGAAGTCATACGGTCTGTAAATCCCCAACGCTAACATAGCCTAATTTAATCTATTTATAAAATAAAATATATTTTGATCAAATTTTTAACTTATTTTATAAAATAAGTTAGTTGTCATCTTAAAACTTAACCTTCTAGCTTATTAGATTCTCGCATATTTTTTTTCATAATACAATATATATATATATATATATATATATATATATATATAACATTTAGAAAAAAAATTTACACATATTTTAAGAAATGTATAAAAAATTATAACACATTTTTATTTTCTTGAATTTTAGCTTATATTATAATATTATATTATAACTATTTAAATGATTATTTGTAATTATTATTGTAATATTTATATTTATTTTAGAATTGAATCAAATTCGAATCGAATTTAAATTCTAACTTCAAACTTGATAATTTTTAGCTTAGGCGTGTTTTAATTAAAATATTGTCAATAATTTGAGTTCAAACAACCTATTCTATTAATTGAATTATGTTTAATAACATAAAAATTTTAACTTGATTCAACTTAATTTTATTTTTAATAATAATTTTAAAAAATATTTACTAATTATTGATTATTAGTAGGTTTGTATAAATTAATAAGTTAGGCCCAATCTTGAAAAATTTTGTTTATATGACAAAATTATTAATTTTATTCTTGAAATTGTAAAATACTAATAAAATAATTTTTAAATTATTTTAAATAGCCAATTTTGCTTTTGAATAATATTTTATACAAAAAATTCATCTTTTATATAAATATTGAAAGATAAAATTATTTATATGAATTTATATAAAAAGGTAAAATTATATATATAAACTTATAAGAACAAAATTGACTATTTAATATAATTAAAAAATTATTTTATTAGTGTATTACAATTAGAGGAATGAAAAGAATAATTTTATAATATTATATATAAATCAGTGCGAAATAAATTTTAACCCTACTATAAATTTATAAATAAGTTTAAATCAATTTTTTTATGCAAGCTTGTTGTATTTTGAGTATTTTCGAAGTCCAGGCCCTTCATTTTTTGGGGCCTGTGGAGTGTCGGCCCTGCTAATCAATGCTCCCCAAAAACAGTCTAGGAACTAGGAGTTGTACGAATTCTCAATCACCAAAAAGGGGTTTCTGTCCCTTCTCACTTTTCACTGTGTCTTATTCTTCTGAGGTATATATGCTTTTGCCTTTTAACTACTATTTCATGTTCTGAATCTGATGCCCACTGGGTGCCGACTTCATCTGTATCTATCACATCATATTTAAACGGAGTTTTTGTTTTGTTTACTGTGCGCTACATGTGCAAGTTAGCATAGCATCAGATTCAAACATGCATTTTGATTCATAAAAAATGAAAATAATGCATAACACTATAGACCGAAAATAGATTCCCTCTTATAATTGTAACTATAGTTATAAGAGAAAATCATTGATTTGCCATAGGTTTTCTACAATGTCAGTGGGTTCCATAACAATCAATGATTATCTTCCATAATTACAACTATAGTTATAAGAAGGATTCCGATCTCTATATACTTTATAAAAATATATTATTTCTCTATCTAAAGATTTGTTTGAAAGTAAATAAAACATAAAATAAGGAATTGCATTTTTATTTTTAGAGGATACTTTTCCTTTTTTTTATTTCTCTTTTTTTAGTCAAAATAATCATAAATAATTTAACTTTTTATATTATGTGGGATGTGGCCATTGATAATTATGTCATTAACTTTGTAGTATTTTAATTTAGTAGACTATATACAATAAGGTTAACCTAACTTTTTCTATAACCAGCCGCCCCATCTTAAAGAGATCAAAATTTAAATATTAAGCTCTTAAAATAGAGTATGCAATGTCAAGAAGTTCCCTTAAAATAGGTTAATTTTGTACATATTAGTATTGAAGTTGATACCTTATTGGAAGGTATTTGTGGGCAATTACATCCCTTTAATTAAATTAAATTTGATAATGAGCAATCTAAGTGAAAGAATTGAGTAATATGTTACAAATTTTAAGTTGAACATCATCACCATTAATATGGTAAAAAATTCTTGATACTAAGCAATGTGGTGCTTATTGAACAATTTTGCAAAATGGAAAACAAGTAATACAAAAATTTATCCTACATTTAGGAATTAAAAAGAGAGAGAGAGAGAAAGAGAAAAGGGAAAGGAATGGGGATAAGCATTGGGATGGCATGATTTAAACTCATACCTTTTATGCCACACCATCATAAGGCATTGCCATTTAAGCCAAAGCCTTAAAAATCACATAGAAAATAAAGAAAGTGAAAAATAAGCATTAAAAAAATATCAATCTTTGCTTGTTTCAATAGAAAATTTGTGGAATGAGATCAAAAGAAATGGATAAGGTTTTCTTTTATTTAATTGCTTAATAAAAGAAAGGATAGAAAAAGAAATTGGAAAGAATGGATGCATTTAAAAGAGGTGAATTAGAAAATTTCAAACTCTTTTCTCAATGTAAAAATAGACTTATTGGCAATAAAAAAACAAAGGAATTTGTAATTAACTCTTGGAAACATGGAAATTGAGCACAAACAAGATTACGTCAATTAAGTACCATGTCTTATGAGTTAATACACAAGTTGAATAGCTCAAGCATACAATAAAAGCAATAAATTGCAAAAATTTAGAGAGGGATTGTAAATTCATATATAATGGTTAACAATCATTTTCCGTATACATCCACTATCTAGAATTAAAACCCTTTCAACTTTGTGGTTAGTGTGTTAATAATTTCTTAAAGTTGATAACTTTTGAGAAGCCTTGTAGTGTTTTTTGAGTTGTACAATTCATTCTTTGTGTTTCCTTACACAAGAACATTCTCCCTAAAACTATCTCACTTTGAAAACCATGGAATCCTTTACCCATGTTATAAAACCTAGAAGAATGAGTAGAAAATGAAATAATAAGTAGTACACCCTTTCACAAATACAGAGAGAAAGTTTTAAATGATTGAATCTCAAATAAAAAAATATGAAGCTTTAATTTCAAATATTTAAACTCAAATGAAAACTAAGGTTTTTGTGCCTTGTTTTACCTAAAAAATGAAGTCAAAATGTTCGTATAAAAGTTTGATTTGAATAATGTATGCGACTTACTTACAACTAATAATTTTTAAAAACTTGCCTAAGCTTGAGAGTTCAAATTTTTAAATAATAGTTAACTATATAGTTAATTATTCAATTGTTAAAGAGCAACTAGACCTCGTATAGTCGACTGTGATCTAGTTGTCTAGCCTTTAGATTGACATAATCAACTATATAATCGATTACTAGCCTGGAGCTTCACCTTTAGAATATTGCAAAAAAATTACAAGTAGGGCACTCTTGTTTTCAATTAAAAACTTAATTCTTTCAACTTTATTTTAAAACAAAAACTTTTCTTCAAATTTTTATTATTCTAAAAGAAATTTTGGCATAAAGAACACCTATTTAAAAAAACAAATCATTAAAGCCATATTACTTTAAAATTAATCATGTATATAATTTTACCTAAAAGACCTAAACTAATCTTTAATAAATCTTCAAAAATTTTCAAGCTAAAAGCTCCAACTTTTGTAAAAGTTTTAACTTCTTCATAATGCATTTCATAAGCTATTTTATAAAATATTTTCACATAAACATTTAAATTTAAAATGTCATTTGATATCATTAAAATAAAACTATTTATAAAAGGGCTAAGTCAACAAGAAAGAGTAGAAAAAGAAGTATAGAGAAATGATATAACTAAAATGTTTTTTTGACATTAGTAAGAAAAAGAAAGAGCGAAATTAATTTCTTACAAATTTAACCTTCTTAATCAAGACCTAATAAACCTTGTCATTAGTTGTTGAAATAACATCACATAAAGGTAAGAGACAAGAAAAAGTGTGAGCTACTAAGTTTGAGCTTCAAATAAAGGCGGCTATATCATACAGTACCTCATCCATCTAAGCCTTAAAGCTAACCGTAAGTTGAGATTTAGCCATAAACTTAATCTAGTTGAAGGAAAAATACCTTTTTGAAGATGTGAGTACGTATAAAGAAATCAATGAAATCAGGGATCTCATTAGAAAAGCTCTTATAGGATCAACAAAGTAACTAAGGTACCCTTCCACAAAACTAAGGGCAAAACACTAAATTCATCCCCAACCATTTTTTTCTCCATTACTTGCTTTCTCTCACTCACCTTGGAAGCAATAAGGATAACTTTAGAGTCTACCATCATTAAGACTAAAGATTTCATAGTGTTAGTATTAATAAAGAAAGAACAAAACTTTCTAGCTTCTTTCTTCTTTTAAGCTATCACATATCAAGAATTCATAAAAAAGATAAATAAATAAATAAGAAAGAGCAAAAACATAAAAGAGATAAGGAAGCAAATTGCACAGGAACTAACAATGCTTTAAATTGCTAAATTTCTAAAAAAGTGAAAATGATAGAATGAAAAAAGAGGCTTAAATAATGGGAGATGAAAATTTAGGAGAGGGATCATAACAACTCCAAAGAGTTATAAAAATGTGACATGAAAGAAAAAAATATATTTTACATGCATTTAAGATTAGTGTTGCATCACTTAAAAGTCATGTTAAATGACAAACTTTATCTCTATTCATAAATATTGCAACAAACAAAATAACACAGCTATCAGAGTTACTTTTTCAAAACCAATATAAGACAACAAATCATGAAGTATACAATCATGTTTCTATCTCACTTTCAAATAGTAAGAAAAAGGTTACATGGCTTCTAGGCCTCATAAAAAATTAAAGCATGTGCAATGATCACTACTCCTTGTAAACTATAACAATCCTTACCTAAAAGGCTTATTGTTCCTACCTAAGACCATAAGGTCAAATAACTATCTCAAACTTAGGGTTTCATTTAAAGATAACATATCATTGGATCTTTACCTTGAGGATCCTATAATCAAATCATAAAATCTAAACAAACAAAGGTTTTAAAAGGAGGTCTAACAACATTCATCATATCACTACCAAAAGGAAAAAGTTCACAAAAATTGACTTAATACCATGAGCAGTAAACATTGCTAGATTTGAACGAGTAAGGTTCTATGGAGGCATTAGGCTAGTAAGCCACCATTTAGCTTAAGGGCAAAAGATAATATAACCAAAGGGAATAGATACCTTTTTTCCTTACTAAACATATTAAAAAGATATAGTGACTTTCATAAAAATAATCACAATAAAGACCTTCTATACAATAATACGAAAAGATCACTTAATTATACTATAAGTATAACTACACATTCACATCTTTGTAATCGTATTAATGAAGTAATTGACTTGTATAATTATAGATGTACTATATTGTTATATAATATATCATCATCTATAGTTCTAAGTTTAATACTTCATTGGTATATACGTAAAATGGATAAAAAGCTTATAGGGTGTAAGGTGGGCTAGGCTCTTTAAATTAGAGCTCATATTTTTTACGAGCTAATGCAAGTAATCCCGTATAGATATAAGCTCGCGCAAGTGCGAGTTTCCTTACAAGCCCAAGGATTTTTTTTAAATTAAGATTTTTAAATATTTGGGACTTTTTAAATCCAACCCAATGTCTAAAAGATTAATATAAATTTTTTAACTTTACTTAATTAGCCTATTTCACTAGAATAAAAAAGATTTAATTGTTCAATTATAATTTATAAAAAAATAATTTTTTTTAATTAAATCCAATCTAATATTTTGAAAAAGTGTTTTCTTTTTTTATATTTAGAGTTCAATTACTGATTATTGTATATAAATATTTAGTGATATAATTACTCTTAATAGTAAAAAGAGATGCGATTTGTCGTAGGCATGATAATTTTTACTGCATTTTTTTGTGAGTTTATGATGGCATGGTCAACCTTGCACCGCCCTTCTCATTTTATATGCCTATTCATTGGACCCAATCATGAGGTAAATTCATTAAATTATGATATCTTGTAACTATTAAAGTTATTATTAGCTTAAGATTCATTTTTTAAAATTATTTTCAAATTTAATATTATCTAAATGGAAGAATGTAAGAAATTTATTTATTTTAAGTTATCATTAATTGGACTTTCTTATTTTTTATTAAAATCAAATTAATATGCAACACAATTCAGTAACCTAAATTATTATTAAATGATCTAATAGATCATAATTTACATCTTGATCATATTATTTTATAAAGAATGTGATTAGGTCTATTAAATTAAAGTTGGTATATTGTCCTTGATTGTTTATAGGTTTAAGATGGTTTAATTTTTAGGTAAACTTGTCATTAATGTTAATTTTGGCTATATTTTTTGAACTTAATGTTTTCCCTTAATTTAAGTAATTATCATTTTAACTATAAAAAATTTGAAGTACAATTTAATATTTTTCTCTTTACCTTGTATGTAGTATATTATGTTATGACTTAATGATTAATAAGTTAGATAATTTCATTTGTTATCTTAAAAAGGAAATTTAGTGTTATTGTCATGAATATTAATATTGAAGATTTGCAAACTTTTAAAGAAATGAATTATTTTAATCCATTGTGTAAGAAATAAATTTTACTTTATTTCCTATATTCATTATTGTCATTGATTGGTGGAAGTTAGTATATATTTGTACAAATAATTATATCTTGGTACTTCTATTGCACAACATAATTATGCAAGTGATTATACCTTGATTAATGATTGATTCATCATGACAATGTTTCTTTTGAAACATATATTGTTACCATTAATATATATTATGATATGATTATTTTTTTGGTGAAAATGTTATTTTATAGAAATTATTGCAATTTTATCCTTATAGAGATGATTAATTGAGATTTTATTAGAAATTCAATTGCATTTATCATTTCTAAAGATATTAAAATTTGTTTCATCAGACATTTGGATGATCTTTTTAGTTAGATATAGTGAATTTCATGAGAATGATCATAATGAGAACCTTTACACAATAGTTTGGAAGAATCACTTAATTATATTATAAGTGCAATTACACATTCACATTCTTATTATTACATCAATGAAGTAATTGTCTTGTATAATTATGGATGTACTATATTTTTATATGAAATTCCATTGTCCATAATTCTAAGTTTAATATTTCATTAGAATTGATTATAAGGTAAACTTATTAGGTTATGATGTTATGTAACTTCTAAAGTTATTATTAATCTTGAAAGCATTTTTTAAAAATTATTTAAAAATTAATAAAATTTAATTAATATTACCTAAGTGAGAAAATATAAGAATTTTCTTAATTTTGAACAGCCATTAATTGTGTTTTCTTATTTTTATTAAAATTGAATTAATATGTAACTTAATTTAGTAATCTAAATTATTATTAAGTGATCCAATAAATTTTAATTTACTTTTTGAACATACTATTTTATTAAGAATGTAATTGAACCTATTAAATGAAAGTTGGTATAGACTTTGTTTCTGTGTCTATGATAGGTAAACTTAATTCAATTTTGTTTATATGTTGTGATGACAATGGGACAGGATAGGGATAGATCAATTTAATATTATTTTGCCTTACAATCCTTATCACTTGTCTTGAATTTTCTCCATCCTCGCTTATGAGGCAATTTAGGGGCACCATCCGTGCGATTAACAGAAAAATTTATAAAAATTTAAAAAAATTAAAAATTTTAATAAAAATTTAAAATCTATATATTTGAAATTCACACATAAGTAACACATATTATTTAATATAATGTGACAATATAGATTAAAAAATACACATAGTTTGGATAGCAATTTTAATAATTAAATTATTATTTAATTTTTTTGTTGTATGAATATATAATACAATATAATAATTAAATTAAACATATAATTTTAAAGTTTTAGAACTCTGTAGGATAAATTAGGCTAATATTGCATTTATTTTGAAATTTACTTTAAGCTAGAAACTTGCTTTGTGAAGCAAATTTTCATACCATATTTGCACCTTGTCAGAGTAAAGTTTGCATAGTAAGCCTCGAATATAAAATTTTGACATCCCTATTTGTATGAGACTAAGTCCATTTTCATATATGAAACTATCATATGCTATCAAATGTAAAGAAAAAAAAAGACTTAAATATCCAAATATACACTTTATATACTATTGGATCATATAACTATTGAAGATGAATCAATTATTTAAAAAAAAGGATGCAAAATTTTATTCTTTTTTTCTAATTTTAATCTGTCAAATTTTTGGGATTCTAGATCTAGTAAATTGTTTAAAATTTCTTACACTAGCAACCATAAATAAAAAAGGATCAAAAGTGGTTTGACAATGAAACAGAGACATTGTAGTTCTTACCCAATGGTTCAAATTAGAGACGTCACATGCAATGCCTGATTTGATTTGTTTTTCTAATATTAGAATGATAATTTACTTAATATACATTCAAAGTTGAAAGTTTAAATCTATCAAGCAAGTAGGGAAAAACCCATATAACAGTCTCTAAAGTAAATGACCTCACCAATTTTTAATTTTTTTTGGAGTTATAATAGTATTAATTTTATTGTCCCTATTAATTATTTTAATTTTCCCCCATTATTTTTCTCCTTCTAATTACAATAAAAATACTTAATTATGGATAATTAATTTTATCAAAAATATTTCATTTAGGTTGACTATTGATTATTCATTTTTCCATTATTTCAATCTTTTTTGTTATTTTTTATTCTATCTTTCTAACTTTTACTATTACACAAACATTCCCATCTTTATTCTCTTTATCTTTGCATTTTTTTTCCTTCTTTCTATTTCTCCTTTCTTTTTTGTTTCTTCATTCTTCTATCTTTCACTAATTTATTCCTTCAGTTTCACAATTTTAGTATTACACTTCATCTACCATAAACCTATTTAAAAAGATAAAATGTGAAACTAAAAGTAAAAAAAAATTATATTTTAGCTGTATTTATTTGTCAAATATAATTTTTATTTTTAATGTTTTTTACTTTTTTGTTTATTCTTTATATGTTTTATTTTTAAAAAAATCTTGTTTTTGATGTTATATTTGTTGATTATTTTATAATGCTCTTCCCTTTCAACTCCATTCCTTTGAATTTTAGATCATGAGCATATTTTATATATTTATATGTTGGTATAAATTTAAAGACTTTTTACCTTCAGTATAAGAGAAACAATGCTAAAATGGCATATTGTTATATCTAGTACTTATAATTTATCTCAATATTTTGAAATTAAAATTAATTACAAATTTTAAAATAATATATTGTTCTTACATTATTTTCATTCATTTAAAAGATGATATAACATGTACGACAAGATGTATAAAGTAAATTTGCACTTATCTAAAGAATTAATTATTTGTAGCATCCTTTTATGAAATACACAATTTTTAATTAGTTTTGAATTTATTAAAAAATTACTTGTGATTATAATATTTTTTATTATTAAAAATAAATAAATTTTTATTATGATGTATATATAGACATTAAAGACAAATTTTTTTAGGTCCGTCTCTACATGTAGGGGAAAGGATAAGATACTTCAGATAATATTAAATATTACTCTATCCGTTCATTTTTATTTGTTGTACTATGAATAATTTTTGTATTTATTATTTTAGAAGTTCAATAAAATATTAAATGTTCTTTTTTTAAATTTATTTATTTTTATTAATAAATACTTTATTATTCTACACTATTAACTTACTTATATTTATTCTTTTATATTTTTTTCTCTCTATTTTTAATTATCTTAAATTTTATATATAAAAAATAATATTATAAAATTTATTAATAATAAATAAATTAAATTATTTTTTTAATATGTATAATATTAGTTAACAACGATAAAATAATTAATAATAGAATAAGTACTATATTATCGTGATGTCGACGACTCCAAATTGAATTTTTGAAAAGCTCGCTTGCCGCATTTGAAAGAACGTGAAAAGAAGAGGACAGGATTTATTATTGCTCCTGCACGTCAAATTTTTTAAATAAAATATATTTTTCATTTTTTAAATTAATTTTTAAAATTTTCTTTCTTTTTTTATTTTCCTTCCCATTGTATGTTGGTTAGGAGCGGCTCAGTTTTTTACTTTTTCTTTTTTAAATTAAAAAAAAAACAAATAGAAAACGAAACGGTGGAAAGTAGCACACAAACGCGCATGAGTGGCGACAAAATCAGACAGCCGCCCACTCTGTACGATATCCAAACGAAATTTCGCGATAAAAACATGTGTGGAAAGCCCCCACTCTCCTTGTCAGACCGACGTACAACGTGCGCACCACAAGCTAGCCATTGCGTGAGGATGACTACGTGACGCGCTGTTCGAAGGCGCGTGATTGCGTGGGGAGCACGAAAGCGACATCAATCCAGGTGGCATCAGACAGGGGCTACGATGTTAGTGGGCCCTGCAAATTTGATGCGACAGATCCCATCAGACTGATCATTTGTCGGCGGTACTTACCTCCTATAGATGCTCCGCTTGAGCTAAGACTTTGAGATTATAACTTTTTATTTATTTATTTATATTTTTAGTTTGTTTATTGAATTAATTGTTTTGCTCTATAAAGGGAAAGAAAATCTCCCTCTGCAAAACCGAATTGATGTAACGCCATGACAATGACGTCATTGCATTCTCACATAAATAATCTCATGCTTCGCGATGCACCAAATATTCTGTGTAGACAGTTACTGAATACTGCCACTTGTATTCGAAGCGCCGCTGGGCTTACCGCATTGAACGTCATAGGATGGTTTCTGCAATCACGTGCTCACCTGATTTTATTCTCAGTAATTATATATGCATATATTACCCCATGCTTGCTTGAGTAAATGGAATGAAAAAAAAAAGGAAAGAAAATTGTAAAATTTAAATTTTTTGTAGATGGAAAATGAAATAAAATATTACAATTTATTAACCTTTTTTCCTTTTTTATATTTTCCTTCTAAATAACTTTTAATTTTAGGCGGAGAGCACCCCCTCTCCCTAGCCCACTACTCACGTCCATTGAATTATATTTTAGATCTGAACATGGCTAGGGGTCCACCTAATTTAAAAGACTCAACTGGAAAAAATAATATAATATTAAGATTTTTTATAATGTTAATATTTATTAAATTTTTTTAAATAATTTGATTAATATTCAAGTTAAATTTAGATCATAATAATAGAAAACGAACTAATTCAATATGATTTAATCATATAAATTTATTTTTAATAATATAATTATATTATAAAAATAATTATATTTAATAATTTTTAAAATAAATATGTAATTTAATATAATTTATATTTTATATATTTAAATATTTTATTATCTTTTCAAATATATATTTTTATATAATAAATGATTTTTTACTTAAAATAATAATAGTTAAATTTTTGGACCAGACCTTATTCCATATATAAATTTAATTAAATTGGCCCGTGCCAAATTTTATAAAAATTGAACTGCTTGAGTTCGATCCATATATATCTCTATCATATTTGTACATTCTAGATATATCATTTTTTATTTTTAATTAATTAAAAATTAATTATAATTTTTAATACTTTAAAATTTTAAAAATATAAATTTTGATTCATATGAAATTTATAATATTAATAATTAATTCTTTTCATTAATTAAGAGTAAGACGAGCATACAAAAAAATTTCTCCATATCCATATCCTTTTATAATAATTTATCCATTTGTGGACCTTTTTAATATCTACCTAATTAAAATTTTAAATATTTATATTTATTTAATTTATTTTAATTTAAATGAGATATATTTATCTATTTTTAATTATAAATAAAAATTTACATTACCAATAAAAATAAAATGATAGGTATAAAAATGTGAACAATACTATATATGTAATTCGTTGTGCAATCCGAGGATGCCGTCCTTAATCCCTATACTGATTAGGTTTTGTCTAGAAATCAAAATCTTAATCAAGATAACATAAAATTTTAATTAATATTATTTTTAAAAATTATATTAAACACTATTTATTATATATTATATAACATGAATATGAAAAAAGTGGATAGTATAATTTTTCATATTTAGTAGGAGTGAATTCAGTATAATACTAATGTAGTGATATATTAATGTACCACAAAATCAAATTATATATCAAATTTATCTTTTTCTAGAATTAAATTTTATATGATAATCTATTAATAATTAAATTTAATAATATATCAATATATTATTATATTATTACCATAGCCTCTTACTTGTATTTGTAGTTGACAACTTACACTTACATTCAAACAAATAAAAATTACGTATACTCATGAGTTATCGTTCCTACCCTTTTTTTTTGTTCTACCCTTTCTTTTTATTCTTTCTAATTTTTATCTCTAATCAAGAAACCCCCCCCCCCCAAAAAAAAAAAAAAAATTAATGAAGCAAATGATTGAAAACATACATTAAGAATTCAGTCCAAAGAATTAGTAAATTAGCAAAGGAATTGTTTACTACCTTGTAGTTGTTTCCTCTTTTTTAAATAGAATTTAAATTTAATACACACTATTAAAAAATTAATCATTTTTAATAATAATAAAAATACTTTAATAATTTTTACCAATATAATATAATAACATATAAATCGATAATACCGTAAAATAATGAATCAAATTTAAGTCACTCTCAAACAAAGATTCGTTCTAAAGAATGTGCAAGCGGATGCGTATCTTTGAAAAGGTCGTCATCTTAGACGGGCGAAAGAGTTGATAGAAAAGACAAATGATGTTGGTTGGTGCAAAACCCCATGTTATTATAAGTATAGAACAACAGCGATGAAATGACATTTTTGGTGATTGAATGATATTTACTTATTGGATTTTTTTATGTCTTAAAATTAAATTCAGAATTTTAAAATATATATTCAGTGATTTATTATTTTTGATAATATAATAAGATGATAAAAGAATTACTTGAATTTCAAATTCATATATTAATTTTAGGGTAAATATAATATTTAGTTACTTATTTATAATTATTATATTTTTTAAATTTCATAATTACTACTATTTATTTTTCATTTTTTCTGTAATTATTCATATTTTTATTTATTTATTTATAATATTAAAATTAATTGTTAAATCTTATCTTCCCGATGTTGAGATTACAAAACACTTCTAAAATAATTAAAAAAATTAAATAACTTACTTAACCAAAAAAATGTAAAATAATTTTTGGTTTAATTTTATAAAGTTCCTTCAAATATTTCAATTTAAATACATTGTATGTAATAATCGGTAATATCGCGCAGTCTGCAACGAATTTACATATGTTTTACTTAATCGAACAAAATAAAGATAAAGATATTCATGCAGTCTACTAAGATATTTTTTACTAGTTTGAGTGTAGATAGCTTGCAATATATCTTGATACCAAGAAAATAAATTTATATTTGAGAATTAAACGTTGAAGTTCACATCAATCTTGCCTCTTTTCCGTCATTGCTATTTAAAAATTAATAGCGTTTTGATGTAAAAATTACATATTCATCATATGATCATGGTTGATCATGAAGCCAAAGACGGAAAAATAATTCAATGATTACAATAATTTTATAAATGTGTATGGAAATAATTTTTGTATATACAATATAACTTTTTAGTTTTATCTGCCAATGAAATTCAAATACAATTTTAATTTCTTTAACATATAAATTACATAGTTTTAATTTTCTTATTCAAAATAATTTATTTTCATGTCTATGTATAAATTTAGTCTCATTATTTAATTTTTATTCAAATATTACTGGAAAGGAATGATCAATGCAGCACCTGTTAGATAAAACTCCACTACTCCCCCTTCCTTCTTCGAAAGCTCTTTTGCATTATTCAAATTCATTGTCACAAATAAACTAATGAAAGAATGCATTTTGAAGCCTAAAATATACATCCTAATTCTAGCACAGCTGGTATGGTCACTAAGTTTCGGCATTTTCCATTTTATTTACGATTAAGGACACAAAAGGATCCATTTTGTGCAGAAGTGTAGTTCAACCCCTTTTTGTATGGCTTTTAAGGTAGTTAGGTAGCCATGACATCACATAAATTAAGTAGATTAGCATTATATTGTTTAACACTTGATGGCAATTGACAAGTTGAAGTATAATGAGTTTGAAGATTTAAATGATATAAAGGGTGCAGAACGAGATCCGATCAAACGCTGGATTGAATCATTTAAGAAGTTGAATTTCTAGAGATCTCATACTATTGATATTGTTGGTGATACTATGTATTATTAAAAAATATTGTTGGAAAGTAATAAAGGTAAATTATCAAGCATTCAAGAATATCGATTACACAAATGGCTTATATTATAGAGAGATTACACAACAATAGAACTTGAGTAATATAATTCATCATCATGATAAGATTGTTGTTCGCGCGGCTCAACAGGAATTAAAGTTACAATGAAAATTCATGAGTCAAAGTCGCCTAATGAATTTGCTGAGATGTTTTAAGTATTTTATATTGGGTCTTCCTATTTTGTTTGTTTGTTTGTTGTTTTCAGGTTATGGTAGGTATCCTTCAAATATGTAAGGTTCTTTCCTTGATTTCTGTGTACTATTTATTGTGAAACAGAAAATAATGTGTTCAATCAGATGATAATTGTAAAAAATCATTACCTAACGTTTCTTTCTAAAATCATAGGCAAAATAAAATTTAACATTTTGGTAATGTGATCCATTTTGAATCTGTCAAGTATCTATGTTCATAAGTTCCTTTTTTTTTTTTTGAGTATATGTTTATTTTTATGAATTTTCGCAAGAAACCATATAGTTAAAAAATATTTTAAAGACACAAAAAATAAAGTAAGATATATATATATATATATATATATATATATATATATATATATATATATATATATATATTAAGTGTCTTTTAGTTTTTTGAAGACTTCTAGATCTCACACTTCTCACTATCTTTTGCATAAAGCTTAATTATTTTAATTTATTTATAAACAAATAATTTCTTTTGTACTCGGATACTGATAGGCTACCTATAAAACGAATTTTGAGCCATTTATTTTGTAAATATACAAATCTAATAATTCTGGATGACTATAGAAGAGCAGCACAATATGTAAGTACCTTATTATTATTTTTTAAATGGAACACTTTTGCAAAATTATAAATATTAATTTTTTAACTATCTCTTTTCATTTCACACTCCCTCCTCAAATGTGGATACAGACATGTTGTTCCCACATCCGCTAATCTCATTCCCGATCTGTTCTTTTACGGGCATAACACCTCGAAAACAAGTTTGACCTTTCAAGTGAAGAAAGCGCATCCTTTTTCTTAGAAGTCGACGGATTATGCTTTATGATTATTCACAACAATGATTTCTTCAATTATTTACATTTTCAAGTGCTGTTTTTGGGTGAGGAAATTAATGGATGAGAAAAAGTTGAAGATTCAAGCGAATGCAGAAGAATTGAAGCAACAGATTATTGCACATATAACTCGGAGCCAATTATTGCAACATATTTGGTAGAATGGTTGAAGAATTCCAAGCCCCTCTACTTGCCATTGACAAACATCGCGGGCCATTCACCTAATCTCGGGTTCCATCTTCAAGTTTCATGTTGTTGATTTTGTGTTATGAGGTTTTTATAATCAAACAAAAATTCTGAAAATTTTCTATAAATGTCAAAAAGTCAAATAAAATCAGACATCAAATTCGATCAAAGGCTGTGATTGGGAGCTATCTATAATACAATCTACATTTTATTATGGAGGTCTAGATTTTTTTTTTGAACAATATTTTTCTGTGTTTGTTTTTAAAATTTTTGAAGGAGGGCATCGATGTATATAAACACACAAAAAATGGCAAGGAGTGAAATCTTAATATCCATGGTCGCCCTTGTCTTTGTATTATAGCACTGGAAAGGTAGGTGAAATCTTAATATCCAAGGTCACCCTTGTCTTTATACCATTTTTTTTTAACATCAAATAGTCTTCCTTATACCATCAAGAAGTTTAATATCACAAAAATGTTGGATGACGTTTTATTATGAATCTTAAAATATTAATTTCATTTACAACATTTTCAAAAATACAAAAAAGAATGAACTATATAATAAAGATTAGGAAGATATTAAATTAGTATTTAGAGACATTTTAACATGAATTTAGTATCAGTTTGAAAATTTTTTATATACCATTAAGTTTTGTATTAGTAATCGATTTTACTTGAAACCTTTGACTTAATTTCATTATAATATATTAATTATTTCAAAAGGCAATATAAAAGTACTTGATAATACATTAAAAATTTAAAGAATTAAGTAATTATTATAATTTATAAATTTCGTCAAAAATAGAATAGGATTGTAGTCTTTGAGAATCGGTATTAATTGTTATCCTTAATCTTTTTTATTAATAATTTCACAATGTTAAACATAATTTTAATAAAAATGACCATAATAATAATACTACTAAATTAATATAAAATAGATATTGAAATATCCTTTTTACTACCGATTTAAACGCCTCCAATAAGCATCGATTTAATGATTCACGGCAAAATATACCTTGCTGATTAGCCCCGCCAGAAGTTAGCGAAGACTTTGACCAGAAAATTGATAGCCCGACACCAGGCGGCGGGTCAAGAATAAAATTCTGATCCAGCGTGGATTCACACACTCGTAGAAATCAATAAGCCCGAAAATCTCGCGAAAAATGGTGTTCCCAAAATATCAAAATCTCGATTTAAAGTGAGAGCGACACTACAAAAAAGAATGGGTCCGACCGGACGTGTGTTGCGAATATTCATTGGATTTGAATTAGTGGTTTCGAATCCGCAAAACTCTCTCTACTGCTCTTATCACTCACGTAATGATAGCTTCCAATGATAAGTTCATGAACATTTTGTTATAAGTGCAAGTACTTATCTCTGATAGGTCCTAGAAAAAGAAAGACGTCTGTACAACGCATCGAAGATAGCGAGACCAAGTCTCTTAACTCTCTCTCCTCTTCTTATCCGCAGTCTTTCAAACCCTAGAAATCCTCGAACTACGAGCTATATAATCCTCAATAAACTCTGATTTTTTGAGGATTTTAAGGTTGTGGAATGTTTGAGTTTAGATTCTGAGTTGAAGTACGCGGACTTTAAATTGTTAAGCTCTGATTATTCTCTGTTTGGTGGGAATTGAAGTTTTTTTCTGCTCTCTTTGGCTCAAGTTGCCCGGTGTATTTGGATTTGAAGATCGGGGTTTAAAGCTCGAAATTCCTGGTGGTTTTTCAGATTTGACCGGGCACTATGTCATCCCTGAGCAGGGAATTGGTATTTCTCATACTCCAGTTCCTGGAGGAGGAGAAGTTCAAAGAGTCGGTGCACAAGTAAGCCTTTAAACTCCCTGTTTTAAAATTTTCTTGGTTCCCTCTGCCCTGTTTCTGCGCAAGTTTGCATGTTTGCAAGGTTGGGAGTGCTGAAAAGTTATGAATGGAGAAAGGCATGGGGAACTTATGATATTTGCAATATTTTATTATATATGGCCTGTTAATTGGTCTTCGACAATTAGAAATGAGTTAATCCGTAGTGTTGATCTTGGTTGTTTGATGGTTTTCTGCCTCAGCCATTTTTATGGAAAATTAAGCATGCTACAAAATGAGCCAAATAAATTTTTAATGGAGAGGAGGAAAATTGAGATTTACTATTTTTTTCATGTAGAATTTAAAATTCGGCAGAGGATGAAAGCTGGGTGGTGGTGTATTATCTAATTGATGTGTAATTCATAATCTAATTGAGACTCGTCCAGAAATACATTTTGAATGTTCTTGGTGGCTATTACTCCACTAGGTTTTCGAATGTGGGAGAGTACATGAATAATGATTAAAAATGAACTAGTGGAGCATGAAACTGTACTTGTAAATCATCTAAGTGCAATAAGACAGTTCGTTTGTTCCTGGAATGTTGAGGTAGATGTTGTCATTACTTGGGAAATGGGATAATAATAAACATGAATTGGTGAAGCTTTCTCTTAAGTGCTGGAAGGTTTTTTTGCGCCCTATAGTTTTTCAATTATCTGTATCGACATGGTTGGTCACTTTTCTCTCTTTAACGTGGTTGTAGGCTTGAGAAAGAATCCGGGTTTTTCTTCAACATGAAGTACTTCGAGGAAAAAGTTCAGGCTGGAGAGTGGGAGGAAGTTGAGAAGTACTTGTCAGGGTTTACTAAAGTTGATGACAATAGATACTCCATGAAGATTTTCTTTGAAGTCAGGAAACAGAAATATCTGGAAGCACTTGATCGGTATATTGTGTTCCGCATCTGTTTCAGTTTTTCTAAAATTCGTTTGTACATATTTTGGAACTTGACATCTTGATTCATCCATCATGTTTTTGAAATTTTAGGCAAGACAAGGCAAAGGCTGTTGAGATATTAGTGAATGATTTGAAAGTGTTCTCCACTTTTAATGAGGAACTCTACAAAGAAATCACACAGCTGTTAACTCTTAATAATTTCAGGTAATATTGTGAAGGTACTTATATTCTTTTTTTTTTTTTTTAAATAGAATCGTCATTGGCTTCTATCATCTTTTTGATCTATGAGATCATTTAAAAAAAAAAAATCTGATTCATAAAGATTAAGAAAATCTTGGAAACAAATCCTCTTTCCATCAACCAATTATGCTCTAACTCTGTTTCGGGTTTCAAATGTCAGGGAGAATGAGCAGCTGTCCAAGTATGGTGACACCAAAACTGCTAGAAGCATTATGTTAATAGAGCTTAAAAAACTCATAGAAGCAAATCCTCTTTTCCGTGATAAGCTTATCTTTCCCACTCTCAAGTCATCAAGATTGCGGACTTTAATCAATCAAAGGTACAAAGGCTATAAATGTTGGATAGATAAGCAAAGGAAATCTTTATAAATACTCTCTCTCTCACTCTTTCTTTTCACTTTAGCGTAGTGAGTTGTATTTTTTTTTCCTTTTAATGTCCTCTACGAAGTTTGTTTTGTCATGGCTTGCCTTTTCTTTCCTTGATGTATGTTTTTCCCTCATGAATGCAGTTTGAACTGGCAGCACCAGCTTTGCAAAAACCCAAGGCCTAACCCAGATATTAAGACCTTATTCACAGATCACACATGTACACCTCCTAATGGTCCTCTGGCAGCACCTGCTGCTGTCAGTCTTCCTGTGGCTGCTTATACTTCACTTGGAGCTCATGGTGTATGATATGTTGCATATAAAAAATTTAGTTTATTCCATAATCAGTTAACTAGCGATATACTTATCAATATATTGGTTATTGACTTGCTAATAATTTATTTTCAATTGATTGTATAGCCCTTCCCACCCACTGCGGCAACTGCCAATGCTAATGCTTTAGCTGGTTGGATGGCCAATCCCTCTGCTTCATCATCCGTCCAAGCAGCTGTTGTCACTGCATCATCCATGCCTGTTCCACAGAATCAAGGTAAAAAATATGTTTACTAGATTTTGCTATCCGTCAATGGAACTACATCAAATTTATCAAAACAATTTGGCATAATGATAAATCTCATTGATATCACTAATCTAAAGCAGATAATTCCTTTAATGGTTTGGTACTGGTCTTCTTTCACATTACGATTTAAAAATTGTGGAAGAGTTAAAGAAAAACATACCTGGTTTAAGGTAGAACCTACCGTAGCTGTGTGCAGCTGTTTGTAATTGGGGTTATCTTTTAAATTTTATGAAAGACACAACATTAAATATTCTATCATCAAAGAAAAGGCATCACTTCAAATAACTCCCATGAGATGTGAAAGCAAAGACCTATTTTATTCTACTAACTTGAATAGGTAAGTCATAACTACTGCTTTGGCCTTTCTGTTTGTTTTAATTGTCAACTTCTTCACTCATTCTTCTATACAGTTTCCATCTTGAAACGTCCAAGAACACCTCCAGCAGTTCCTGGTATGGTCGATTACCAAAATCCTGACCATGAACAGCTAATGAAAAGGCTTCGTCCCGCTCCTTCACTGGAGGAGGTAATCTTGATGATCTTCCTGTTTTTTTTTTTGTTTATTGACTTGCTCTTCCAATATTTTACGATGTTGAGGGTCTAAGATCTAATAAATTACATAGGGTTTTCTGAGTCTCTAATAGTTGGTGACTTGTGTCAGTATGTTTAATTTTTATAATTTCAGGTTTCCTTATCTACTGCTCGACAAGCTTCATGGTCACTGGATGATCTACCAAAAGCAGTGGCTATGACTTTACATCAAGGATCCACTGTGACAAGCATGGATTTCCATCCTTCTCACCACACATTGCTTCTAGGTATTGTTTATCATGGTTGCTTAGCATGTAATTTCCCTTAACAAAATCCTGACTAAAATTTAACGTACCATTAATTCTTGTGGTATGTTTTATGACTTTATCAATTGAGCAGTTGGCTCTAGTAATGGTGAAATTACCCTCTGGGAACTTGGGTTGAGGGAGAGGCTGGCCTCAAAGCCATTCAAGATATCTGATGCATCAGCTTGCTCATTAGCATTACAGGTTTTAATTTCATTTTCAATCAAACATTTAATAATAAAGCAGATTAGTTCTCCCCCCCCCCCTCCCCACGGTACCTTTGCATGGCAGTCCACTCCAACAGAATAAACCTCTAGCTTGGGCTATCTAGTCAACTCTATTGAATTGTACTGGACTGTTCATCTTGGTGCTTTTGAATTAAATAACTTCGGAATCTCATAATTGAGGATTTTTACAGGCAGCTGCTCTCAAAGATACAACATTTTCTGTCAGCCGTGTTACATGGAGCCCAGATGGAAACTTTGTGGGTATGTATGTGTCTTTTATGCCTTTGATTTAGTTGCCATGGTGAAATAATCGACTCCTTGTTATAGGTGTTGCATTTACCAAGCATTTGATTCACCTGTACACTTATACTGGATCAAATGAGCTAACCCAACGTTTAGAGGTGAGATTCTTCTAACCAAGAGTATTCAAATTTGTGACTGCAGCCTTATTTACATCTCTTCTTTTTGATACAGATTGATGCCCATATTGGGGGAGTGAATGACTTGGCATTTGCACATCCAAATAAACAACTTTGTGTTGTGACTTGTGGAGATGATAGATTGATAAAGGTGTCACAAAAGGATCTCATTTCAATTTTTATTTCTGCAAAAAAAAAAAAAAAATTTCCCTTGTCTGAAGAGAAATTCTTTCCAGGTGTGGGACTTAAATGGACGAAACCTATTTAACTTTGAGGGGCATGAGGCACCTGTATATTCTATCTGCCCTCATCACAAAGAGAACATTCAGGTAAAAAGAATATATCATTAAGGAAGAAAACAACATCTTTTTGTGGTTTACTTTTTGCAATGTGATATATGCACCTCAAATCACTGGTTTTGGTGTTTATGTGTTACATGTACTAGTATTAGGTAATGTAGTAATATTATTATGCTAGCATCAATTTACTTAACATTAGCCTTTGTGGTGCTAAAATTTGTTTTGTAACTTGTATAGTTCATATTTTCAACTGCAATTGATGGGAAAATAAAGGCTTGGCTGTATGATAACATGGGTTCTAGAGTTGACTATGATGCCCCTGGTCACTCGTGTACTACCATGCTTTACAGTGCTGACGGAAGTAGGTAAGATGGATTTGGAGTGGGATCGATATTTACTGAAGTTTTAGGTTAATGGATAATGGCAATGATTCTGGGAAGTGAATATTTATTACTAACATACCTTTTAATAAATGTCTACGCATTCCTCAGGTTGTTTTCTTGTGGGACAAGTAAAGATGGAGATTCTTATCTGGTTGAATGGAATGAAAGTGAAGGAGCCATTAAGAGGACATACAATGGGTTCAGAAAGAAATCTGCTGGCATTGTGCAGTTTGACACAACCCAAAATCGCTTTTTGGCTGCTGGTGAAGATTGCCAAATAAAGTTTTGGGATATGGACATTATTAACATTTTAACAACCACAGATGCGGAGGGTGGACTACCAGTCAGTATTTTAACCCTAACCCTTCTAGTTTTCTGGATTACAACTATATTTCCGAACATGTATATCATTCTCTGTGTATATATATATATCAGCTCCTTCCACGGTTGAGATTCAATAAGGAAGGAAATCTTCTTGCTGTTACTTCTGCGGACAATGGATTCAAGATACTTGCTAATGCTTCTGGTCTTAAATCCTTGAGGACAATTGAAACCCCAGTGTTTGAAGCATTGAGATCACCTGTTGACTCTGCTACTATAAAGGTTGCAATCATGTTCTTTTCTTCTGCTTGATGTTCTTTCTTTACATTCAGCGTATGCATACTTTTTGGTTATAGATCATTATATTGATATTATTGGGGCTGCCATTTTGTTTTTGTTATCTAGGTATCAGGCTCTTCTGCTGTTAATGTTGGTCCTGTAAACTGTAAAGTGGAGAGGAACTCCCCTGTCAGGCCTTCTCCAATCCTTGTATGAATCTGACCCTGTTAGTGATAGTTTGCATGATTATGATTTTGGCACAATGGTTGTGATAGATTAATCCCATTTTAATATTTAAATACGTCAGATAAAAGTATCTTGACTCTTGATGCATTTTTCTATTTGATTTTGTTACAATCTACAAGCATGAAACGTAGACTTTATCTCCTTCTTCTAAGTCATAATAGGCTCAATTTTCTTTGGTAGCCCCCTAGCTTTCCATGGAGGGTCATTTTTGGATGCCTTTGCTTTATTGAGGGAACATATCATTCTGTATAATGTGGACTCAGTTATTCGATTAGAAGTCATACTTGAGTCTGTGTCATTTTTTTCATATGATGTTTGTGATGCATTTCGGAATAAGTTTTGTATGTAGTTATCTTTGAGCAAGTTACTTATTTTATATGGATGAGGTAATGCATTGCCGCACTTGTAAGTAAACCATTTTTCTTTTAATTTTTTGGCCTTTTCAATTAAGAATGGAGTTGATCCCATGGGTCGAATTGTGGAGAAACCAAGAACTGTGGAAGATGTAATTGATAGAAGTAAACCATGGCAGCTGTCTGAAGTTGTTGATTCTGTCCAATGTCGTTTAGTCAACATGCCTGACAGCACAGATTCTTCCAGCAAGGTCTGTTGTGTATCTATGATCACTTTCTTCTATTAAAAACTTATGTCCAGTGCTCTCAACTCTCATATCTTTATATAGGTTGTTCGACTTATATATACAAATTCCGGTGCTGGTGTTTTGGCCCTTGGGTCAAATGGTGTTCAGAAGCTGTGGAAGTGGGTCCGCAATGAACAGAACCCCACTGGGAAGGTAATACTTAACAAAGAATAAGTTGATTATTTCCATCTTTATGCTTTCTATTACAGTTCTTTTTTGAGTGGAGAAAAGAATTCTGAAATTGATGTGTTACAGGCCACTGCCAGTGTTGCTCCACAACATTGGCAACCCAACAGTGGTCTTCTTATGACTAATGATATCTCAGGTGTCAACCTTGAAGAAGTAGTTCCTTGCATTGCGCTGTCAAAAAATGATTCATATGTTATGTCTGCATGTGGTGGAAAGGTTTCGTTGTTCAACATGATGACTTTCAAGGTTTGTAACTAGATTTGCGGCTCTGATCTTTCTTTCTGTGCAAAGTTTTCCTTAGCCATGGTTTTCTTTCGTATAGGTGATGACAACATTCATGCCACCACCTCCTGCCTCTACCTTCCTAGCTTTCCATCCCCAGGATAACAACATTATAGCCATTGGAATGGAGGATTCAACTATTCACATTTATAACGTTAGAGTGGATGAGGTGATTATATCTTTCACTGTTCACTTTTCCCATTTTGAGATTTATACTGTTACTTTGTAATAATATTGCGTGCATTTCTTATTTATCTTTACGGTGGTACCTCTCAGGTAAAATCAAAATTGAAGGGCCACCAGAAGCGCATTACTGGTTTAGCCTTTTCAACTGCTCTTAATATCCTGGTTTCATCTGGCGCTGATGCTCAAGTAAGTACACTAACTGCTGTGCTTTAAGGTTTCTTACATACTCATTTATTGCCTTGTAGTTTCTGTTGAGGATTTCTGTTATTTTTCGTAGTTTCCATCAATTTTCAAAATTCCATATATTTAGTTGCTACTTCTCTTTACCAGCCCAAAAAATAACGGCGTTTTGACCACAATACCCCTTATTAGGAAACAAATCATCCAAACACACCACTTTACGATCATCATCATTTTATATCTCTCTCTCACACACACACAAACTAACCTCGCCAGCGAGGTTACTTTTTCTATCTCTTGGTTCTCTGCCTCCGGAATAAAGGAGTCCTGCATTCACTTTGAAGGACCTCATCCATTTGTGAGGCGAGATAAAAAATTAATAACAACAATTGTGGTCAAAATGCCAAAGGATGATAGAACAACCTTCCTCGAGACAGGTTTTGAACTATTATTACATTTAAAAAATGATGCATGTTATAGGACTTTTTCATATAAGTAGGCAAGACTTTCACTACTTTGTCATTTATTATGTTCTTTTACCCTTGTGTTTAAAAAATTCGGATGACGTTTTACAGCTATGCATGTGGAGCATTGATTCATGGGAGAAGCGAAAATCTGTGACTATACAACTACCTGCGGGAAAGGCACATATTGGCGATACCCGAGTACAGTTCCATTCCGACCAACTACGCTTATTGGTCGTCCATGAGACTCAGTTAGCAATATATGATGCCTCCAAGATGGATCGCATTCGGCAGGTAGGAACAAGGATGTTCCTTCAATTATGGTAGAGCTATTAGTTACCCAAAACTTCAAACTATGTATGCTTACGTTTTTTCTTTGATGCAGTGGGTTCCACAAGACGTTCTGCCTTCCCCTATATCACATGCAGCTTATTCATGCAACAGTCAGTTAATATATGCTACGTTTTGTGATGGTAACATCGGGGTTTTTGATGGTGATAGCCTGAGATTAAGATGTCGCATAGCTCCATCAGCATACCTGTCAACTCTAAGTGGGTAAGTTACATGACAGGATATCGTCACTGGACCCACCTACCTTAAAATAATCTTGTGTTGGAGGCAGGTATAATTAACACATGATGGGTGTCTTGTATATTTGTAGGAGTCAAGCTGTGTACCCGCTTGTTCTTGCGGCAAATCCACAAGAGCCCAATCAGTTTGCTGTGGGGTTGAGTGATGGATCGGTGAAGGTGATAGAGCCAACTGAATCAGAGGGTAAATGGGGAACAATTCCACCTACGGATAACGGCATATTGAATGGCAGGTCAGCATCATCGTCAACAACCGGCAACCACACAGCAGATCAACAAACACAGAGATAATGATAATAATATTCATTGTATTGTTGTAATATAATAGCGTAGCAGCATAGTTATTTCTTGCAACCTTGTTTGTTTATTTTTGCCAGCCTTTGCATCGCAGTCTTCTAGGTTTCGATTCCTCCTCCATTGGTCCCTTATCAAGTCAGTTGCCTCGGACTTGAACAAATGGCAAATGCTGTGATGAACGTCCTTTTTTTTTTTCCTCTTAATATTCTATATTGTAGTAAATTCAATCATTGCATTGTTTATATTATACTTTGAATGAATGTCCTGTCCGTATATACAACTGTGAATTTAATGTATTATTTATTCTTCTTGCATTCACATTCAGTGTCTGAAATATCCATTGCTTGATTATATACTGCTGCTTCATGGTTTCTTGCTTTCAGTTTGAGGCCAAGTTTTTGTGGTGCTTAGTCTTTGTCAGTGTCTCCGGAGGATTAACTGCAAACAAATTAGCTTCACATATCAAGCTTTGCATCTCGATTATATTTTTCTCACCCTGATTGCTTTTGTGTTATTCCAAGTGAAATATATAAAGGACAATGCATTCTCACTTTTTAATTATTATTACCAATACTTGACTTGATTAGATACGGAATGGGAATCTAATACAAGGCCTATGCTAGAGAAGAAATCCAGAGCTGAACTTACAAGACTCTGCTCTCTCATCTGTCACATCGTGTAGCCAACACTAATCGTTGATTTCATATTTGGTACATACTATTTTCATGCTGCCTGGAAATAGGGCCAGTGTCTATACTCTGTTTCTTATTTTTAAATAATTCTTTTTATTTGGAACTTTATTAAAATTTGTAAAATTTATTTTAAATATTTATATTTACAATATTATCTTTCGAGTGTGAGAGAGAAAATTTAAAGAGAGAGACATATAACTATTAATAACTTGAAAAATTAAAGATAAAATTATTTAATAAAAATATTACATTTAAAATGAAATGAATTTCTATTAAATTCTATTTAATTTTATGACATTTTGAAATGATAATAATATAAATAAAATAAAATTTTAAAATGAAATGAAATTTAAAAAATTTAAACCTAAACATAATTTTTTAATAAAATTTATTTTAAAATAAAATAAATTTTAATTTTAAAGTGTGTTAAGCGTTACGTTATTTCAGTTTCTAATAATATTTGGCTCCACCTCGTTGACTACAAATTACAATATGACAGTAATCGATTGATATACCGAAACTACCAACAACTTATGCGTCTTTCTTGCTCTATTTATTCGTTTATTTATTTTATGCAAGTTGAGAAAAACTCCCTCGCTTCGTATAAACAAGTATAAGACAATAACAATATGCACACACACTACATCAAAAAAAAAAAATCTTTAGCGACGACAAAAATTGCCGGTGTAGAAAGTTCGGTCATCACTAAATACAAAATTTGTCAGTGAAAAAGTCATCGGCATAGGTTCCTAGGTGAAGCCACCAATACCGATAACAATTTATTATCGAAAAAAGTTTAACTTTCAGCGACAACAAAGTCATCGCAAAAAATATTTTTAAAATTTAAAATTTTTTAAATTTTTTATTTTTACTGACGACATTTGTCGTCACTATAGGTCCGATTAGAAAAATAAAAAATTTTAAAATATTATATTGTGGATGAAAGTAAGATTTTTTGCGATGACAAAAAGTCATCGTTGAAAGTTAAATTTTTAGTAATGACATTATCATCACTAAAAATCTGTGTCATTGCAAAAAGTCTTACTTTCAACGATGACTTTATATCATCACAAAAAGTTTTAGTTTTATTGTCACTGAAAGTGTTTTGAAATTTTTTTTAAAATTTAAGTTGAAATCGAAGTTATAATTAAATATAATTCAAATAATATATTATATTTAACAACATAATCTAAAATATTCTTTATTTTAATTCAATTGAATTATATTTATATTTCTTAAATTAATTTTAATTTAATGTAAATTGTATAATTGCAATATATCAACAATACTAATAATAAATAAGAGGTAACCATTATTTTTAAATATTTTTTATAATAATACTAAATAAATAAAATAATTTTTTATCATTTTAATATTTTATAATTCTATTTTTCAAAAAAAAATTGGCAAAATTTAAGAGGCTTTAAAGTAAATAACACTAAATTAATATCCGGAAGATTGTACTATTAGTAGATTGGTCTTAAAAAATATTTTACTTATATTTAATGTTAATTTCATAAGTTATTCATTAATGTAATATTATTGTAATTTTAGCTACTAGAATTATATACATAACATATATTTTCTAAAATAATTAAAAATTATTTCTTTTCATTATTTTTAGAAATTATTTTCTTATTTTAAGAAATTATTTTTTAATCAAAGAAAAAAAATCATATCAGAGAGTGAAATTGTAAATAAAAAATAATTCACTTAATTACAAAATTGACATTGAAAATAACAAAATAAAATTCAAAAAGTAATTAAATATTATTTATTTTGATTCTATTTAGGGTCTAATTTTAAAAAATAATTTTGACAAATAGATTTTGAAAATATGTCAATTACAAATTTTATTATTTTTAAAAATAAATAATAAAATTATTTTATTAAAAAAGGGGATGATTTTCATGTGGGCTCAAGTTTAATTGATTTTTTTTAATTGTGTGGTATAAATAATATAATTTAAATTGTTAGGTTTTGATTTCAATTTTAATTAAAAAAGAGATTATATTATTAGAATTATGTATTTTATAAACTATGTTTACATAATTATTCTAATTTCCTATGTTACATTATTTTAACGAAACTAATAATTTTGAAATCTAGAAAATTACACCATAAACTTTAGATTTTGTAAATAAAATATCATAATAACTTTAGCTTATATTAATCTAACTAAATAATCCACACATATATCGTATAATACAAAGTTATAATTTAAGAGATACATAATAATAACAAAATTTATATTTATAAATTTCATACTAAAACAAATTTATATAAACACATTTAATATTTACAACATATAAAACTAAATAAGATAGAGTTTCATATCAAAGTAAATATACTATCAACTCCATTAATTCATTACAAACTATTAATCCCACAGATTACATATTACAATAAAAATATTATAAAATTTAATTCATATACCTCAATAGTAAAAATTTATTGATCAAATATACTCTAAATGCTTCCCATGAATAATGATGAATAACATTAATAACTAACAAATCAAAATTACAAATATAAAAAATTAATACACATAAAAATATATATAAATTATAAATATACTAAATTATAAAAAAATTTATAAAAGAAATTTATCTCTGATCCACTGCTTCTTCCTTGCAGCCATGCGAAATGAGAGTTGAAAAGCACCATTGACATATATATAGGCAAACTCTTCAACGATGACTGAGAATTTTATCATCGTTGATGAGTCGTTGATAAAACTTTTTAGTGACAACATAAAGGTCTATCTTAAAAATTAACCCAGACTTTCAGCAATGATAAAAGTTATCATTGAAAGCTAAACTTTTTAGTAAGGACATTTCTCATTGCTAAAGGTTTGGGCTAATTTACCAGATAGACCTTTAGCAAAGATAATGTCGTCGCTGAAAAGTTTAACCTTCAGCGACGACTTTTGTCGTCAGTGAAAGTCTATCTGGGAAATTGGCCCAGACCTTCACCGACAATAAATGTCATCACTAAAAGGTTCAACTTTTAACAATAACTTTTGTCATTATTGAAGGTTTGGGTCAATTTCTCACCAAATTTTCCTAGGCATTCAATGAGGACATTTATCGTCTCTAAAAAATATATCTTCCCGCCTAATTTTTTTTCAACTTTGTTGTCACTAAAAATTTTATTTTTCGATTATTTTTTTTGGCGTCCCTTCAAATGTCATTTTAGACATTTTTAGCAACAATCGAGATTTTGTCGTTGCTAAAAATGTCATCATTGTTGCTCTTTTTTCTTGTAATGACAAACTGTAGAGATCCAAAATTTCAAAAAGAGAATTACAGATGATAAAGAGATTCACTATAATAACAAAAATCATATGATAATGTATATAAAATCTCTCAACCTTAACCTAATAATTTTGTAACCACATTTCTTATATTTTCTTTAAATTTCTATAAGGATTCTCTTATAATTCTTATAAATATTTATATTAAATCTCTCTAATATTTTAAATCTTTGTTTAATGTAAATATTTATAATTCAAATATTTACTTGACAAGCATATATAGAAGGTGTTAGCAATCAACTAATGTACTGACTTTTAATTGATTCACCAAACCAATAAACTATTTGAGTTGTTTGATAAATTTTCTATTTGACCAATTTATTAGTTCTCAATTAGTTAATTTGAAAAAAAAATTGGAAAGCATTTTTAAATAATTGATTTATTAAATACATATTAAAAGAATTATTCTCAAATTATATAGTTACTCCTTCCATTCTTTTTTAAGTGTCCTTTTGGAGAAAAAAATTTTATCCATATTTATATATCATTTTAGAAAATCAAGATTGTATCTATTATCTTCTCTTAAATAGTATGCCTATTATCTTCCTTAATTTTTGTACATTAATCTTAAAGGACACTTAAAAAGGAATTGATGGAATCTTTCAGTCCATTATTTTTGCTAAAATTGCTTTGGTCGGAAGTTGAACCCCATACCCTTAATGCATTATAACAAAGCTTATAAGCTAAATCACTATAAATCCTTAATTCTATATATACCAATATAAATATATATAATAGAATATAACTGTTATTCATAAATAACAAATAAATATTTAACTTTTTATTAATTAAATTTATATAATAAAATAAGTATTTTAGCAAAATAAATATTATAATAGATAGAAAATTTTGTTGTATAATTATTTAAAACGTTAAAATTCCTTTCACAATTAGGTAAAAATATTAAGATTAATTTTTTTATCCACACCTATGATATTCGCACACCTTTTTTTAAATATATATATATATATATATGCACCCCCACGCACTTATATATAATGTACTTTGGTTTGATTATTGATTTAATCCATTGATTCAATTAAACTGTGATATGATGCTTTTTTGGTTCATAGTCCAATTTAATTTTTAAAACATTACTTAAAACACATAATAACCATGGTACAAAATATTACAAAAATATTTACTTTTGATTAAATTCTTCATAAAAAATGTGATGATGAAAAAAAAAAAATATAATCATTGTATGAATCATATAAAGAAAGTCAATAATACAATTATCACGGCCGTATCTCTTTAAGGAGGGTTCTCCTTGCTTTCTGCCAATACATATGGTCGAGGTTCTATATTTTAGTCCATTTTCCTTTTACTTTAGTTAGGCGCTTGATAGGCCAATTAAGGGCTCCCTCCTTCTGCCCCTTAAAGGACAAGCAAAGGATTAAGTGCGCTGGCGGCTAAAATATCGAATTACGCATATTTTCTAAATAATTTATCGTTTTACGGTAGTTTGAAAATATTTTACCAAAATACGCAGGGCGCCATTCAAATTGGCGCCCGTGGGGGTTGGAGGCACCATTCAAAATGGCGCCCTCCCCCTTGGAGGCGCCGTTTCAAGTGGCGCCCTCCATGCGAGAGGCGCCATTTTGAATGGCGCCCTCCGTATGGAAGGCGCCACCTCAAAAGGCGCCCCTGGGCGCCTGTATGTATATTATAATTTATATTTTATGTTGATTATTATGATTTACGATGAAAAATGATGATCTACGATTTAGAAAAAAATTATATAAATATATGTGATCTGTGATAATTTATGATTTTTATATAAATATATGTGATCTGTGATAATTTCTGTTATAATTTATAAATTTTATTTGCTTAAATTTTGATAATTTTTGTATTTATATTATAATATTTATTTTATGTTAATTATTATGATATATGATGTGAAGTGGTGATCTAGGATTTAGAATAGATTTATACAAATTTATATGATATGTGATAGTTTATATTTTTCACTGGATAGTATTTTTATAATTTCTGTATGTATATTATAATTTATATTTCATGTTGATTATTATGATTTATGATGAGAAATGATGATCTAGGATTTAGAAAAAAAATTTATAAATATATGTGATATGTGATAGTTTGTAATTTTTATTGGTTAGTGTTTGTAGATTTTTTACATTTATATTATAATTTTTAATTTATTTTGATTATTATGGCTTATAATGTGAAGTGATGATCTAGGATTTAGAAAAAATTGAAACTTTAACATATTATATTTGTTAGAAAACTAACATGTTATTGACAATATTTTTTTTACAATCATTAATTATATTTTTTAATTTATGACTATATATTTTAGTTTTAATGAGATGAGTTAGGAATAAAAATTAATTATTTTTTAAAATTTATTAATATTTTCTTGATATAAAAATTTGAACAATATATTTTAAATTGAATATACATCAATAAAATTTTATATATATTGTTATTTTTATTCCTTTAATATATTATCTTACGAAATATATTTAATTTAGCGTGATTGTTGCATAATTTTATAATTGATACAATAACATCTAATAACTTTTACTTAGAGATTGAAATTATTAAATTATCTAACAATTTTTTCTTTCATGCAGAGGCTTTTTTCTGTTTGCTTCTCCGAATACTTACCGGTTAGTATTTTTAGGAATTTTATGCTTATACTATAATTTTTATATAGTCATAGTAAAAATATTTTTTATATCGGTAGAGAAATTTATTTAGAATATTATGATATTAATAATATAGAATTATTTATTTTATACTGAATGTTATGATTTATGATGTGAAATTATGATTTATGATGTGAAGTTATGATTTATGAAAATGTCGTAGGACTTTATATGTAATGTGATAGGTTGTGCTATTAAAATAATAACAAACGAGATAAAGAAGGATGTCCTAATATAGGTCTTACGACCTAGGTGAAAGCCATATTTAGAGAACTTTATCATGTGAGATCTTAATGTATCATAAGAGAAGTACTAAAAAAGATCTTGGGAAATGTGAATGTAACCAAAAGCCTTGAAAAAGTAGGATACTGTTACTACAAATTTGGACTTTTTTGCATTTAAATAGTAGATATTGTAGATGGAAGAGTAGTAAACGTACCTGAAAAAAATATAGGTATCCTTGGTTTATTTAGGAAGAATTAAGATATATATGGAGGTATTGACAATAATAATGTGTACATACTTTTGGTTGCTATTTGGAAGTAGGTGTGAACGGAGAAAAAAAGTCGTAAAAATAAGAAAGATAGTGTATTTGATTGGCTAACTAATTTAATTAGTATAATTTGTGCAAAATCACTAAGAAAAATGATAATTGAAAGAGATAAACAAAACCATAGGTAAAATTATATAGTCAAATTTTATATTAGTTTTGGAAAAGAAATAACCTTAGATTGGTCGAAAAAAATAATCCTGTTATTTCGTAGAATTAACAGAATACCTTGCAAAATAGTAATACATCGCGTTCATTTTTAATTATAGTATTAAATACTAGTATTCTCATTTATGAGAACAAAATTTGTATATGAGACTACTTCTCCATGTAGGGGTGCAGCGAGTATTGTGCAGCTAAAAGTAAGAAGATGAAGAAAAGTTTAATTGCGTTTATATATTCAAATGGTACAATTGTTGAGGGATCAGAGGGGATAATGTACGATGGACCTCCCCCAAAGGCATTGAAATTAAGAGGATGCAGCAGTATGGATGTTTTGCGGGAGAGAATTCATGCCCGACTGAAGCTTCACGAAGATCAAGCTGTGGGGAAGATTGTTTACAGGTTTCCACAGCATCAAACAGAGGCTCAGTACATGGCATACGAATTGGACGACGATGAAGACTTGGCATGCGCGATAGCAAGCTACGAACAACATCCGACGATGACAGCCATGGAATTGTACGTGGACGTGATCACATCCGAATTGCGCGCTGCCAACCTTGGTTTTGATGAAAGAGTTCCAAGAACTGCACCACCCGTGGATCCAGCGGTTTATGTTAACACTAGTTGTTCGATGGTGCGGGAAGGCCCTCCTTACACAGGTGGATTTGAGTTCCACATTTCTGATAGTCATACTCCTGCGTTGGACTCATCTGTTGCAGGTGTTTTCCCGGTAAATGCACCACAAATCTTGGTAGGTTCATCAAGTGCCTTTCCGGTCATACAAGAAGAATCTATCGATCCCGTATTAATGGATGCCCACCTAGAGTCTGGTTTTGAAGATGATGAGGTGTCCTGCAGTAGCGGTGACGATCGTGACACAGATGACGAAGAACGTGCGGCTACACATGCAGACAGTGTACCAACGCAGTGTGTGAGGAGTAGTAATGCTGCACAAACATCATATGGTGTCCCCCAAGCTGCTGTCTAGCTGCTGTCTTCTCTGACATTGATTGGGATGCGATACGGAATCCAAATGAATTTCTGGAAATAATGAAGCCAACCTATGATTATGACATGGAGGACTTGCAGGTCAGGCAAGAGTTCGATTGCAAGGAAGCTTTAATTGCTGCAACCAAGCATTACCACATCAGAAGGCACCACAGTTATTACGTGGAGCAGTCGGATACTAGAAGATTAAGCGTGAAGTGTGATAAATTTGGGGACCAATGCAATTTCCATCTCAGAGCGGCGAAACTGAAGAATTGTAACACTTGGACCATAATTAGATTTTCAGGGCCCCACACATGTGTTAATGCTAGTTTGACACAGGACCACAAGTCTCTGGATTTCGAGTATATCAGTTCCCTGATCCTGGAAATGATTAAAATGAAGCAAGATGTTCCAATCTCGCTTATACAAGAGAGGGTGGAAGGCATGTACGGGTACAAGATTTCGTACAGGAAAGCATGGAAGGCGAAACAAAAGGCAATTGTCAAGGTGCACGGTGATTGAGATAAATCGTATGAAGTGCTTCCCAAATGGTTGGACATTTTAGGCTACTATGACCAGGCGCTGTTTAAGTTGGAGTCTCAAGAATTTGTCACAGCTGATAATCATGTCGATCCGCAGAAACATGTTTTCAACCGAGTTTTCTGGGCTTTCAAGCCATGCATTGCCGCATTTCCTTACTGCAAGCAATTCATACAAGTTGATGGTACGCATCTGTATGGCAAGTTCAGGGGCGTGCTACTGATTGCTGCGACCCAGGACGGTAACAAATGCCCCGTTCCTCTTGCCTTTGCCATTGTTGACAAGGAGAACTATGAAAACTGGAGTTGGTTTTTAGCATTACTGCGGGTAAATGTCATGACCAAGCAAGGAATATGCTTGATATCAGATTGGCACCGAGCTATCAAAGATGCTGTAGCCACCGAAAGCCTGGGATGGCAGCCTCCTTATGCTTATCACCGGTATTGTATCAGATACATTGCCAGCAATGTTCACAAGAAGTGCAGGGATGACAATGTGAGGAAAGCTGTCCTTAAGATTGGTATGTGTTATAGCATAATTTCTTTATTGAACCTTTCATTTATTAATTTGTGCACCTGGTAGTTCATTTTAGTTAACCTATTTGTCTCCTTTTATTCAGCGTACGAGCCCAGTTGGGGAAAGGCCATAGAGAGATTGGACAATCTTAGCAAAGTCAATGAGGAGATCTATAAGAAGTTGACCGCTATTCTGAACGAGAAGTGGATGCTTGCTTATGACGAAGGCAGGAGATATGGTCATATGACGACTAACATTGTAGAGTGCATCAATGGCCTCTTCAAAAGACTAAGGAAGCTGCCAATCACAGGCCTTGTCCAACAAACATACTATAGATGCGTCAAGTACTTTGTGGAAAGGGCAAAAGAAGCGCACGCAGACCTACAACAAGGACACAGATACGCAAGCAGATTCAGACAGGAGCTTGCGACTATCCAGTCACGTGCTTCTTCTTACCACGTTCGTGCTTACAATAGAGAAGGGACTAGGTTTGAGGTGGTGGAGGGCCCTGATATGGCCAGGGGGTCATGTGGAAAGGTCGTCCAAGTGTTATTAGACAAAGGGTAATGTGAATGTGGACAATTCCAAGCATATAAGTATCCCTATGCTCATATTATTGCTGCTTGTGCCTCAATCAACATATCGTGGGAACCATATGTTGATGCTGTATACAGGCTTGACACGCTGCTCAATTGCTACAAATCTGAGTGGTGGCCTATTGGGGATTAGTCGTAATGGAATAACCTACCACCATTCCCTGTCCTAGTTCCAAATTATGGAAGATTACATGCAAGGGGACGACCAAAGTCGACCAGAATCAGAAATGAGATGGATTAGCCTCAGGAGAGCGGTGTAAAGCAAAAATGCAGTCATTGTAAGATGGAAGGACATAATCGTAGGCGTTGCCCACTGCTTCATGGGGATGAAGGCCCTTCTACACCTTGATTTTTACTATTTACTTTCGCATGTATGCTTCAAAGTATGTTAACTAATATCATAAGTGTAACGGTCGCACACTGTATTTTATTTTTTACGGTTGTAAATTTGTACATCATTATGTATATAAAGGTTACCCCATTACTAGTAATGTGAAATTTTTTATTATCTGACACTTTATGATATTATTTATATATATTGCACCTTAAATTTAAGACAGTTTATGATATTATTTATGATATTAGTTATACCTTAAGGCTGTACTTAAATTGGACAACATCTTTAAGTTTGTGTGTGTTTAAATTTCATTCTAATGCAATGCTTGTCGTGGCAGATGGCATCCACATCCCGACACGTTGATCCTGGACCAAGCGATCCTTCTCTGCTGACCGCTCAGGCCTCACACATATCCCAGTCGATTTGGGCAGGCCATGTATGGAAATAGTTATACCTTAATTAATCCGAGTATTAACTGTTTCTGAATTATCAGACATTATAGTTGGTGTTATTTTTTCTTTTGCAGCCTGACCGTATGCTTAGGATTTGACGAGCTCATCACTACCATCACCAGCAGCCGCTGGAGTTGATTGTCCCCTTTCTGCAAGAGGAAGGCTTTTACGGCTTAGCGATGTGTGAGTTTGTGCCGATCGACCATCAGTTGATCAGTGCTCTTGTGGAGAGGTGGATGCCGGAGACGCACACCTTTCACATGCCGCAGGGAGAGACGACTATTACCCTGCAGGATGTTGCTTTTCAGCTCGGCCTACCTATTGACGGTCGAGCAGTGACGGGGCCCACTGTGTGAGGATGGGGAGGCCTGATAGAGGAGTACTTGGGACTCCAGTTACCGGTGGATGAGAATGTCATCCGAGGGGGGCGACTGAGGATGAGTTGGTTGGACAGACATTTCACTCATCTTCCAGATGATGCGGATGAGGTGACAATGCAGAGATTCGCCCGAGCTTACATTTTACGACTCATTGGTGGGACGCTATTTCCAGACCATTCCGGCACATACGTCCACCTTATGCACTTACCCTTGATCGCACACTTACATGAGGCTGGGACGTACAGTTGGGGGTCTGCTTGCCTGGCCTACCTGTACAGAGAGCTCTGCAAGGTCACCGCACCGGATTACAGAGAGATAGGAGGTTGTTGCCTACTACTGCAGCTCTGGGCTTGGGATAGATTTCCCACTATCGCCCCCGCGATAGCTATTTTAGACATACCAGAGGGGGATGCAGGGATTGGCCCCTTAGCGCGCAGGTTAGAAAATATTTCAACTTTCACTTATAATTAAGTTTGCTACGAAGTTGCCTAACTTTGTTATTGAACCTGGCAGGTGACACTATCAGAAGACATTCCAAGATAGTCCGGCACACAGCCTACCCCATTACAGATACGTGCTGGACCGTCTTTGACTTGACCAGGTACGTAGGGGGTTTTTACAATCATTAATTTCAAGGCTTTGTCCAATCCACAATTGTGTTTAAATCCTAACCTAAATTTGTAACTTCAGATCGACTGGATCCCGTACACTGAGGAGGTCATCGCATCACTGCCTCAGTACTGCTTTGACGGGAGCGACACCTAGACAGCAGTGGTGCCGCTCATTCACTTCCAGATTGTCGAGTGGCACCAGCCTGATAGGGTTTTGCAGCAGTTTGGACTACGCCAGGCTATTCCAGAGCCACCGAAGCAGGTGGCAGAGGTCCACTGCCTTCACTTGTCCGGTCGGCATGACGAGGAGTGGCACATCCGCCATCAGCCGTATATTGCACTCTGGGATATTCGACGAGACTTGTGCGTTACCGTCGAGCCGACGACAAGCCTAGTTCTGGGACCACGTCCCAATTACATGACATGGTACAGACGAGTTACCAGACGATGTATTACACCTGTTGGGGGAGCGCTTGACCTTGTGGTAATATTGCGTGCTAATTTTTTGTATCTGATTTTCTTTAAATGCATTAGTATTATAACTAACTTTAATGTCAAAAATTTGCACAGGTAGATGAGGTTTCTTCACTACAGGACTTCACTACCCCTGAGGGGCAGGCTATGTTCACCTTCGATGCGCTTAGGTCAGCGACGGAGTCCATCCTTCATGCGATTCAGCAGGTTGATCATGTCATTATTGACTCATATGTGGAGCCAGCTCCCTAGGCCCATCACATCCCAGACCCTGCGGAGGGTGACCATGATCAGCCTCGCTCTCGCCGATGACGTCGCACTACTCCACGGCATATGTCGCAGGCTGATGTTCCGTCCGCTTCGACAGTGCAGCAGATTCCACCTTCGACTGCCCAGGAGACCATGACGATGATGCCTGATCTTACTGCCCCATCTCATGTGCACCCTACTACACCTGATGATCCTTCATCCTCCACCATGTTCCCAGCCGCACTATTTGGGCCGTCGTCATCCCAGATGTACCAGCCCCCTCCTGGTATTCCATCCTCATTCCAAGCATTTCCACACGTACCAAGAGTTTCATCTGCATTCTATGCCTTTCCTTCCGATGATGCTGGTCCAGCGCAGCCATATCGTCTTGTATTTGATTGGCATACTCAGGATCAGGGATTAGCGCATGGTGGCATGATGACAGATGACTCAGAGCTTGTAGATAGAGGTAGAGGTGGAGGCAGAGCAGGAGCCAGGGGTAGAGGTAGAGCAGACACAGACACCGAGGATGTGACTCCCGAGCCTGCGCAGAGGGTTAGTAGATACGGCCGCCACATTACTGATCCTGGATGTGGGACTAGACATCACTTGCGTAGACATTAGCTTTCTTTTCTATGTTTTTTGTATATTTGTATATTTGTATACATTTATCTTACTACTTTATTGTCAGACATCAACATTTAGGATGAATTTACTACTTTATTGCCAGACATCAACATTTAGGATGACTTTACTACTTTATTGCTAGACATCAACATTTAGGATGAGTTTACTACTTTATTGCCAGACATCAACATTTAGGATGACTTTACTACTTTATTGCCAGACATCAACATTTAGGATGCTTCTAATTACTACGACTTTTTTAATTGCTTGCGCATGAATAATTACAAATAACAATAAATCACGAAGATCATTGCAATATTTAATTTTATTTAAAAAATGATGATAAGGACATCTTCCATATATAATAACTAATATTATTAATTATCATACTTTAACAACTGTTATAAATATCTACTCGGTTAAAATACCAAAATACGTTTACTTCATAAACTATTTTTCGTTTTACCGTAATTTTGAAACTATTTACCAAAATACGCAGGGCGCCAGCTGAAGGCGCCTTCTAACATGGCGCCTTCGCTGTAGCAAATTTCACTGGAGAGGCGCCATTTCACCTGGCGCCTACCCAGCAAACTTAGGTTTAGAACTTATGGGGCTGGGAGGCGCCAAGTGACATGGCGCCTCCACAGTCCCATAAGTTATATAAATTTATATAAATAAATATATAAATTTATAAAACTTAATTAATTTATAAAATGGGGCTGTGGAGGCGCCATGTCACTTGGTGCCTCCTAGTCCCATAAGTTATAAACTTAAGTTTGTTGGGTAAGCGCCAGGTGAAATAGCGCCTCCCAGCCCGCGCAGTGAAATTCGCTGTAGCGAACGCGCCATGTTGAAAGGCGCCTTCAACGGCGCTCTGCGTAATTTGGTAAATAGTTTCGAAACTGCGGTGAAGCGCAAAATAGTTTATGAAATAAACGTATTAGCCTATTTTAACCTATCTACTCTTTTTTTATTTATCGTGTGAAAGTAAATAAATAATATTAATTATCATACTTTCACAAAAATTCATGTCTCTAGGGTGCACAGTCAACACAGTCACTGGCTAATTAATTTAGAAATGAGGAGCGAGGGTGCCATAGGCCAAAAGTGCCATATCGCCTGTCGTTTCTTCCCTTCAGCGCGAATGATGTCATTTCGTCTAGCGTACCTCTACACGTCATTTGGCGTCTCTCCATCGCTGTTCGTATCTTCTGTGCTTATTTCGATAAAATATTTCGAGCGAACGATGAAACGAATAATAGTTTCTTAAAAAATAATTAATCGGTACTTTTCACTCTCATTGCCAAAATATTTTATCATTCTGATGAAATAAAAAATAACTAATTCATGTTATAATTCCGATTTCATTACAAAATGAAAAGATTATTGAAATGAAATAATCAGATTTTTTTAAATTTTTAGCTATCTTCAACCTCGCCAGTTTGCATTCATTCTGTCACAAAATAAAAAAAATCTTATTCAAATAAATACAAAGTGACAAGCATATTATTGGAATAAATATAAAATAAGAAAAATATATTTATTACATTACATTTCTTTTCATTTTTAGCTATCTTCAATTTTGTATATAAAGAATATTTTAGTATACTCAATAAATTTACTTATGTGTAATAACATATTAAATAATTACTTGTAATAATATAATTTCAAGCGTTAGAAGTTTATAATTTCAAAAATTGATAAAAATTAACTGTCATTACATAAAATTTTGAGAGACATTAATGTAAATTATGTAATTATTCTTTATTGATCCTATATTTTTTAAATAATATTTAATTATTTACTAAATATTTATTATTTTTATTCATTATATTATTATCATTAACTACTTTCTTATTTAATTCCTATAATAAATTTATGTATTAGATATCAAAGTGGAGTTAACATATTTTTATATGACATCAAATATAATTATAAAATAAGTAATTTATTTTCAAAAATTTATTTTCAGTTACAATCATATATTATTTATTTTTATAATTTTTATTTTCAAATGATATCAATATTAATTAATTTTAAAAGGGAAAAAATGAAAAAAATGGACCGAGGGCGCCACCTTGAATGGCGCCCTCGGAGCACCCCAAAGGCGCCATCTTAGATGGCGCCTCCGCCCATGAGGCGCCACCCCAAATGGCGCCTCCCGCCACCGTGCGTATTTCGGTAATATGTTTCGAAAAAACAGTAAAACGGTAATAAGTTTCGTAAAAAGCATTAATTTAGTATTTTAGCCTGCGCTGGCACAATTGAGAGTCTCACATACACCGATAACTCTTTCTCAATTGAACACCAAAAGCGAGGTGGAAGGAGAATCAAGTGTCTTATTTCTTGCACCTAGTTAAAACATTTTTTCAACTGTACAATGGTTCACTCCGAACTTCCTAAAGAGACAATTAAGATAAAATTTTCTCCTCGACTCCTAACCTTATGCTCAGAAATTACAAGTTATATGGGGCATATTCGTTCCTCTTCTCGGAACTTAACTACTTTTTCTGCCTGAAGCACTGGCGGGTGGGCCATGAGACCAAAAAGGATGACTTTTTCAAATTAAATTTATTTATTTAATTACGCCTCTTCCTGGGTCAAAGTTCATAGGACCCGCCTACTAGTGGAATTAAAAAGAGAGTCAACGATATATCCTCCACACTTAATCAGCATTTGATAGATTATCCAACCCCGAGCAATCTTAGTTATTGGTGTTTGTTTAGTCATTGGCATTTTTTTTAGCTATGCATTACACACCTTGAGTGAATCTTGCTTTCAACAGCACAGAACACATTATAAGGGATGCTCCGTTATATGCATGCTAATAGGTCTATACCATGCAAGTGAGAGCAGTCCTAGCAAATTTGTTCAGCATCTCAGAGTTGTAATTTTTCTATTAATGATCGTAACAGCTTTCATAGGATACGTACCATTATGGCGTCAGACGAGCTTTTGGGAAAGCGATACTAAGTTCAGCAAGCACCATACCTGTGCGTAGTAAGAGACACCATAATGGATTGCCTTTGGGGTGGTTTTTCTGCGGACAATACCAACTTAAATATTTATTTTAATTTTCATCATTTACTTCCCTTTATTTTAGTAGGAATCAATCTTCTTCGTATGGCTGCATTGCATCAATATGGATCGAATGATCCAGTATATAGGTGTACATCGATAAGTGGATAAATTTTCATTTTACCTTTATTTTCATGTGAAGGATCTAGTACGTTGGGTGGTTTTTTCTATCTTTTTTTTTCCATTTGGATTTTTTATGCTCCTAATGTTTTGGGGCATCCCGACAATTATATACCTGCTAATCCGATGCCCACCCCGCCTCATATTGTGCTGGAAAGGTATTTCCTACTAATCCATTCTATTCATTATAGTATACTCGACAAATTAGGAAGTGTAGCCGCAATAGCACTAATTTTTATGCGTCTATTGGCTTTACCATTTTTTAAAAGTATGTATATCCGTAGTTCTGAGGGTGAGCCTCGGTGCAATGATAACCTTGTTGTTTTGTGATCTGGAAGTCACAGGTTCAAATCTTAAAAATAGTCTCTCTAATTATGAGGGTAAGATTGCGTATATCTACCCTTCCCAGACCCCACTAGGTGGATCTCTCGTGCACTAAGCTTGCCCTTATATGTATGTGCGTAGTTCGAGTTTTCGCCCTATTTCTCCTTTTGTTTTCTTCTTGTTCTTTGCCATGACATCTATTTCGGGACGAGTTGAAAGTGGAATTCTCGATTCTTATACGGATGAAAAATTGTGACACCAATCATTCATGAGTGAATATTACACCAAGAATTAATTTACAAATGCATGAATGTTCTAGTTGACTTTTTTGATATAACTTAGAAAAGAAAAAAGAGAAATATGATGTAAAATAGCATAAAAGTGGGATTAGAGGCCTAACTATATTTATTTCTAAAGATTTCTTAAATGAAAATTTAATAAGTTTAATAAATTATAATAATTTAAAAAATTGTTGATAAACAATAAACTATAAAGATGCTTCTTTTAAAAAAATATTTTGTTAAATAATATATAAAATTTAAAATATTATTAAATTGAAAGAACATATACAAATAAATCATAAAATATACTTAATATATCATTTTATATTTAAATAAATAATTTTATAAAATATATTTTTAAATAATTAATGTTATTAAATAATTAAATTAATTAATATAATAAATAATTAATTAAATTAGCTGACCATCATCAATGAAAAAAAGTTATAATCTTACTTTTAAGACAAATACCAAATAATTCATATAACAATAATAAAAATCTCACCAATTAATATTTGACCGCAATATTCTACCAAAGCACTGTGGTATTATGGTTTTTTTTTTTTTTTTTAATGCAAACATGAAAAGAAAGTCTGGTGGACTGAACTACGTGGGCGCGCCTGCCGAACTGCTGCTTCACTATCCCACCCGTCATTTCTCGTAAACCTTCAAAATTTAACATTATCTTTTTTCTGCATACATGGATATTTTAATGACACTATGTCATTTGATATATATGTGTGGGCCAGTTGCATTTGTATTTGTACTTTTGTTGTCACTTGAGAGCATACACTACAAAGTCTGTCCATTTGTCCAATTTTTAAACCACTCAACAACTTGTCTTACTTTTTACACCCATCAGATCATTCAAATTAAGAAGAACAGCATGGAGGTAAGATTTTGATGCCATATTATAAAACTTTGAATTATTAGGTAAAGATGGGTAATTAGAATGTTGTGAACCTCTTGTAGTACGAACATAGTCGAGCCAATCACATTTAGACACATATGGTCAGTAGACATAGTGGCAAAAGCTTAATTATGTTTGCCGTCTCCTATCGGTTGTGTGATATAATGTAAGATATGTACGAGTTAAATGTATAATTTTTATTTACTATCGGTATTGATAAATAAAAAATAATATTTTATTAAAAATAATATTAATTAATAATTTTTATCAACAATAAGTAGTGTTACGAAGGTTTTACTTTTTAAAAGGTTGAACGTTTTTATCATTAGATTATTTTTAATATATTAAATTTTATATTTTTAATTTTAATTTTTTTATTTTAAAATTTAAGAAAAAACAATCCAATAATAAAAAACTTAACCTCTCAAGAGATAGAGTTCCCATAGCACTACCCTAAAATTATTATATTTTTTATTTATTGTCATATTATACAAGTTTAATAAATAATGGATTAAAACATACTTACATATTAAAAGTTAATAAAATTATTCTAAATGAAGTTGCATTGTGTTGTTAAATTAAAATGCCACTCAATATTAATATCTTTAAAAAATATTTTTTTACAGAATAATATAACATATTTTATCAATATATATAAGTGTGTATGTATGTATGTATAACAAATTAGTAAAAGAAAATTACAATAAACCAACTCCAAGTACTATGTATAATTTTTTTAAAAAAAGTTAAAATAATATACCCTATCCCCCGACTATCATGAATATAATCCAATAATTCTAATAGTTTTTTTAAAAAATAAAATGCTAAATCAAAATACAAGAGCCAAAATAGAAGATTTTTTTTTTAAAAAAAAAATCAATATTGTAAGAAAGACAAGAAAAAGAAGATATTTTTTTTTAATTTTAATAACTCAGAATTTATTTTAACACTATTGTATCAAATTTTATTTTTTTCCTATGAAGTACACAATCTTATACAAAATTTAATATATAAAAGAAGATTTTTGAATATATGTTAAATAATTCATTTAAAATCTTCGTATACAATATAAATTTTCATTATATAATTTATTTTATACTTTAAATTTTATATGATGTGACAAATGAGGCTTGAATGCTATTACACTTAAAAATAGTGTAAAATTTATATTTTGTTCAATTTGTTATAACAAATTATAATCTTTGTTATAACGTCAATTGATAGGTAACTTTTTATATATTTATCATATATAAAATCTATAAAAAATTATGAATTTTACCAAGAAATTAAAAAATTTATGAAAACTTGCAAAAATTGATAAATGTGCATGACAATATACTCAATCTTAGTTCATAATATATTTTTAAGAAATTACTGTGTGACTTTCACTATCCAGCATAAAGTTATGTAGAAGAGAATGAATTGTCGTTTTCCATTAGGAAGACCAAGTTAAAATGAGTGATATACTAAAAAAGCAAAGATAGCGTTGATTAATAATTGAATTAGCTGAATTTAATCTAATTTGTGTTGCATTGAATGGATTACAGAGTGACAGCTGCTAGACTCTACTTGTTGTTTAAATAATTGAATTAGCGTTGATTAATAATTGAATTAGCTGAATTTAATCTAATCGCCCACTTTGTTTAATTAAATAAATATAATCGTGCAATTATGAGATGATTTTGGCAACTTTAGTCGGTTGTCGTCTCCACTTTTAATATACTAGAAACCACTTGAGGTAATGGGAGCACCTTAATGTGGCAAGTAGAACCACAAAGTGGGACCATTTTCATTTATAAATAACACTCTCCAATAATAACATTACATCAAAGAATTCAATTAAATCTTAATCACGATGTATAATGCACAGAAGATATATTGATGTAACTTAATATCTCTCTCTCTCTCTCTTTTTAAGGTTAGAATAATAGCATAAATACTGACACCTTATTCTATTTTATTTATATTAATATGAGTTATAATTCATTTAATATATATTCATAAATTTTAAATTCAAACCTTCTAAATAATAAGATATAAGGCTCTTAGGGTTAAAAAAGGGTGATCACTGACTCGGACTCGTTAAAACAATCCACCTTATAACTTAATATCTCTCGTGGTTGCATCCATATCCATCTATGCATGTTTGGCAAAACTCACATCACAACTATCATTTTGATTTACTTGTCTGCTACAACATTGCCACATAGGATAGAACAAGTTTCCATTCAGAGAATTTAATCGTGATATAAATGGATTTAATATCCCAGACACATTGCATAAAATATGAAATCAAAAGCTTTAATAGCTAATTAAATTGATATCAGAATTGCGTTTCCATATATAGGAAAGGAATCTAGCATCCTTAAACTTTATTATATTTAATTATTTAAGGATTATACTTCCATAAACATCGAACGGAATATGAATTACATATTTTATTAAAAAATCAGAAATTTATTCAAATTTTAAAACTTTTCCTTGCAAGTTGTAACTTCTGTTATGCGTTGTAAATTTTGTCCAAGGAATTACAAATTCTTTCATTGCCCAATTTTTTTGAAACATAATTGTTTAAAAAAATTATAAAGTTCATATATATATATTAAAAAAAAGGGTTTGATTAAGCTTTTCATTTTTATATTTGCTCCATTTATAATTCTATTTTTATATATTTTGTCATAATTGGATCTTAGAGTTTATTTTTGTTTGTAATTGATTGACTCCGTATTATAATTAATTTGGATATTTCTATATGTAATTATTCAATATAGCAAACATTTGCCATTTTATGCATTTGTATTGTAGCATAACAATGAAGAAAATATAACTAAAATCACAAAATTGCTAAAAGAATCAACATGCATCATATTTCCCTGTATTTTTCATTTAAATTGCAATTTCATTATGCTAACTAATATCTCTTCTTTATCAACCATTGATCGATTCGGTAGAAGCATATTAAATTTTAAAGTATTCCAAATTCGATAAAAAATTCCAAGTTTGATTCTTAAGTATTTGCATAAACTCAAAAAAAATAATATCTTTTTATGATATAATTGCATAAACCTCTATATTTTAATTTTGTCTTTAAAAATTAATTTAATAAAAAACTATAAAACTGGTGGACACGTTCTAAACCTTCACTTATGGCAAGTCGTGTGGTTTAGTTATTTTAGTAGTATATAGGGGGGCACATTCTCGAGCTTCTCCTGCTTCCTTAAGTAGCAATTTTCCTTTGTTCAATTTCATCTTCCAAGCATATTAAGATGTCTGTCATTCTGTTCTTTCTACTTGGTCTAATGACAAATGCAATGGCCCTTAGTGCTTGTCCTAATTGCGGCGACCTTCAAGTTCCCTACCCACTTAGCACCAATGAGAATTGTGGAAACCCAAATTACAAAGTATACTGCAACAATGGCAGCCTAGAGTTCATGTCAGCAACAGGAACTTACTATGAGGTCCTGAGTATTGACCAAAGTGCCAATAAGTTTGTCATTAAACCACCCATCATACTGAAAAACACTTGCTATTCTTCTGATTTTACTAAAGGAGGCTTATTGCTTGATGAAAGCTTGCCCTTTAATATTTCTACTCATAATACTGTAATGTTGTTCAACTGCTCTGATAACATACTTTTGTCTCCTCTGAATTGCTCTGTGAACAGCATATGTAGGCAGTTTGAGCAGAAGGTGGAGGAAGCAAGTAGTTGCAACGATACACTATGCTGTGATTTCTTGAAAGATTCGGCCATGACTTCTCATAGAATCAGAGTCAGACCTGGTGGCTGCACTGCTTACACTTGTTTGGTGGATCACAAGCACGATGAGCCTATCAGTGCTTGGAATTATGGGGTTGAGCTGGAATGGCTGCCTCCTAACTGATTGCTTCTTTATGCTAAACTTTTGGAACATGCATTGCATGCTATCCCAGCTCTCTTTTGTGTGATTATCATGTTTTAATATTGCCGTTGTCATAAAAGTGGTGTTTGTTGTTCTTGTAGTTCTAGTGTTTTTGCTAAACAATCAATGCTTCGTTGCGACCAACATAATGTTCAGTAGGAAGTACATTGATTTTGTTCGGATTTTACCTATTAATAAATTTAAGAGAGTTAATAAATCTTAGAAATAATTCTAGTTGAGTGGAAAGAAATTCGTTAATACTTTAATTCTTACTTTGTTGATTAAAGAGAGAAAAGGGTTGTTGTGCAACAAGTAAAGACGTCCTCTTTTTCTTGGTTTTGGTTTTTATATCACCAAGGCTCTTGTATGGTATATTCTTATAGTTCTAATTTCAGCGAGGATGGCTTTGACTTCGACATGTTTCCTGCCTTAAAACAGATTGTGTTGCAAATTAACGAAGTTTGACTTAAACGATTAGGTTAAGCTACAGTGCTAAGATGTCTTGAATTCACGTCTTGTTGGACCTTATTTTTAAATATTAACGTTAACAGAAAAATAAGAGATTATGTAAACGACAAAAACAAAACCCTAGGTCATGTACATCATCACACCGGGAATAAAACATGCACTTGTCATCCATAATCTGCTAATAAATGGCACAAGTCAGATTCAGGGGGAAAAATAAAATATATAAAACAACAATTATAACATAAAAAACTATGCTACTTCTATTTTTTATTGTTTAATTTCTACTATCTTTTCCACATCTTTTTTGGGGGAAAAAAAAAGTTAGACCCCTTTCGGCCCCTACTACATTTAATCAATTGGATAATAATATTACTCTCACTTTTTTATTTTTATTTCATTCCCTACATCCTCTTACAAAAAAAATTAAGCTAAGTCACATTTAAATTTAAATTAGATGTGACTTAAGCATTTCTATTAATAGGAAGGCTTGTGGAAGGAGGTCAGCCTTGATTACTGTACTCGTGTCTTCAAGAAGCTCTTATAACATTTATTGAAATCCACTCAGTCGTATATAAAACACATGAAATATATTATTTCTCACAGGTGGTTTTTCACAAGTAGTGATCTATCACTAAATATCTGGTGTTCTGCATTGTTCCCACGGGTAAGTTTTTCCCACGGTTAAGTTTGGAATGATAAGCAAGACTCTTGCAGTTAGGCTCTCATTTAAGATCCAATACAGATTGGACTCCTTGACCAACAACTATAATGCAATATTTAGTGTTATACTTCGATTTACAGACATGGCTGATAGCTGTGTGGGAGCGTTAATTCAAAATGACACGTTTTGAGTTTAATCGGTTTTACTTACTTTAGTCATTTATGCAAATCTGATATAATAAGATATATTCTTCTGTGCGTAAACATATTTGCTTTCTTCGAAGGAGTGATCAATGGTCTTGTTCAATGTGTGCAACTTAGGCTGTAGGCCGACAGAATCGTATAATTGAAGATAATATTGCCATGAAATTCCAATTTACTTACATATTCAAGCTGTCAGCAAAGAGAGCATTTGTAGTACTTGCCTAATCTAATTAGTTGTACTTGTCTAATAGTCCTACACAACATGTTTGTTCTGTCAGTCAGTCCAACAGCCGAGCACAAGCCAGAATCAAATTTCAACAACCTCCACAACACCTACATAATCTATCTCAGCCTCATTTCTTACACATATTTGGCAATCAACACTGAAATTTAAATCAAGCTTGCTCACACTGCCAGTAAAAATCATACTAATATTTACTGTCTTACTAGACCAATTACTAGGCTGTCACCGTGGGCCTGCTCGGCCTCTTTCCTTCCATAGCATCTTTCTTCTTCCGACAGTTTGTGCAAAGGAATGGACCTTCCCATGGCTTAGATGCTGGAGAGAAAAAAAGCCCGGAGTTCACTGATAAACCATCTCCAGGGGCTTGATCCACTTGGCAGACTGCACACTGGAAAATCCCCGAGTTTGTATTCAGAGGAAAATCCTTACCTAGCCTGAATATTCATAAGAAAGCAAAATTCAGGAAGAAGCCACACGTTCCCCTCAATTGTGAAGCAGAAAAGACCATAACACTATAGTCATGCAGAGGACAAACAAAATCTGCATATGGTATAGTTACCTTTCTGCAAGCATTGCAGAACCCTCCTCAAATAACTCCTCCACAACACCAACTGCGGAAAGCTTATTAGTAGCTTTGCTTGTAAGACGCTGAGATTTCTTTCCAAGAAGAAATGAAGTTAGCATATTCGGTTTCTTTCTTGGAATTGGTGGTAATACAGGCTGGTCTGAAGGAATAATATCTACAACAAGGCAAGTTGTATCATCCTTCAGGCCCCTTGATCTAAGGGCCTCCTAGAGAAACGAACGAAGAATTTAGAAGCCAATATTGGATATAAATTCCTTCAAAGATAAAAATCATCTAAGTAGCTATCACCTTAACTACCAGCTTTGCAGCAAGCTCAGCTGGTAGGCCTCGACAAGATTGGGCAGCCATATCAGAAGACAGAGCATCCCAAATACCATCGGAGGCTACAATAAGCCTTCCACCAGCATTTGAAAGCTGAGAACCAGCGAAAACAATTCTTGTCAGCTAAATTCTTCCATACAAAATGGTAAATGAACCAAAATATCGTAAGAAAAAAACAGCTCACTTTTACTTGCTTAACATGTGGTATTGGCACAATATATTCTCCCACATCAGTGTCACCAATTGATCTAGAGAGGCATAATCCACCTGGCCAGCAGCGAAGGGGCCCAACCTATCAACATATTAGGACCCAAAAAAGGTCAGGTTAAGTGAGCTCTGATAAAAAAGGATGAGTAAGAGGATAATGCCATACCTCATTGCCTCCAAACACATTGAGTCTTCCCACTTCACCACCACTAGCAGTAACACGCTCTCTCTCTTCTGCATTCTCTTCCAGTCTGTGGTCAACAGTTAAGAGAGAAACCACACCTCCCTGTGTATCTAATATGCAACGGGAATCCCCAACAGATGCAACCGTAACAGTCCAACCATCAACAAGAACAAATGTAGCTGTTGTTCCAGAATTTTCCCCTGCAGGTGATATTAAAACATCAGCATGATTACACGAGAATTGTAAGAAGAAAGAACATAATTTGACCTAACAAGGGAAAATCCCTTATTTACCCTTTTTTTGAAATTCTATGTCAGTTTTCACAAAACCAACAACTAGAGCCCGAGGAAGAGTTTGAAGCCACTCATCCCTGCTGATATCTTGAGGTATTGCACTCATAACATTATTCAGTAAGTTTTCCTTTGCAAAGATGGCAGCTGATATGCCATTGTGCCCATCAAAGATCTGCCAATCAAGAATTTCTTATGAATATCATAAACATCGTGGGAATAAACTGAAGCTACACCTGCTTGTTGAGAAAATGTAAAGAAGGAAATGCTATACTTCAATTTTCATTTGACATCCATCAACCCTGAGAAACGGATATCTCTCCCCCATCCAGAGTCAACAACCACTTAGTCTAAGCTTAGAGATTATTGTTTTATAAGATTCAAATACTCCCCCCCCCCCCAAAAAAAAAAATAAAAAATTCACTCAATTAATGTTTGGTAGAGAAATGAAATGAAATGAGAATGGACAAAAAAAATTGTTTGGTAGAGAAATGGAAATGTTCATTCCCTAGATAATAATTACTCCATCAAAATGATGAAATCTTCACTCCATAGCAAAGCGATTAAATAAGCATTTCTTTATCTATGGAATGACCTTTTTACAACTTTGTTTCCTACACTTCCGTATATACCAACATTATCCTCTATGAATAAATAATAAAACACTATCGATTTTTTAATATTTGTTTCTATAAAAATATTTTGCTAATTATATTTTTAATAAAATTTAATAAAGGATACTTTTGTGTTATTAAAAAAAATTATTTAATATAAAAATTTTGTAAGTTAGAATTTTAACTTTTACTATAGAAAATTTTTTGTTAATTATAATTTTGATAATAAAATTTGAAATATAGCAACTTTTATTATTAATCATATCATATATTTTTATTATATTAAATTATTTAATAAGATATTGAATTTAGATTATTAAATTAAATAGATACTTATTATTTTTATGAAAAGGATATCATTGCCATCACTTACTTCTTCTCCATTTTATTCCCACATTATTTTGATGTATCAAATATAAAAATGGAATAAAATGTTCTAACCATACCACACATAATTATGAATCAACCATTCCATTGCATTTCCCTTTTCATTCAATCCAACCAGACATAAGCATACGCACACATAAATGAAGAAGAACATTCATACCGCAAAGACGGAAAATAATGTTGATGAATCCCCTGGGATTCTCTGGCAGTCTGTCCTTATTAGAAAGTAATCTTCTCCTTTCTTTGCCAAGCCAGCCTGTCCATACTTCACAAAAGGCCTTTCAACTTTTTCATTTCGAAGTTCACGGCCAAGCAGGGTTGCTAGCGGAACAAGCGTTTGCTTCATCCTGGATGATTCAGTCTTGTTCATTGTAATCTATAGTTAAACATTTCTGAACCTGCAGTAAAGAAATCCTGATCATCCGCATGAATAATATATTTATTCATAAGACTAATGCAGATCTAAATGTTTTAGGTCTCAATATCGTAAGTACAGTCCTCACTTCTCAAATTAAGATAAACATGAACTGACTTAAACCTGCGCTATACAGCAGAATAAATTATAGGGAGCAATAAATCTAGAACAGATCAAATAACTCTATGTGCCTTACAGGGAAAAAAGACAAAGCCATACGTCACTGAAACCACGTTACTCAGATATTCTTTGTACTGACAACTTTAATGGAGGAAGCCATTATCGGACAAATATCATTATGTGATTTAGTGACAAAACTTGATTACGTATTGAATCGTCAAGAGATTTGAAATTCCAACATTTCTGCATCAAATTCTAGTCTGGTACTATTATTCACACACGTACAAATAACTCAACTTCTTTAATAATATTCTATGTTACCACATACACACCAACCTACTAACAAGACTGCATTTTGAAGAAAAATAAATAAATTTACTAAAAAAGAAAAATTCTACCACATTTTTGCCAAATTTTAAGCTAAATTTTAGAATTTGCAGAGAAGGACACACATACTCCTGTGAAACATTTTGAAGCCAAAAGGGAGAGCGAGAAATAGTGTGGGAAAAGTGAAAGCTCACAGGTGAAGAATGCAATAGATCGAGTGGGGTGATTCAGCATTGCATACCAGTAAAAGCTTCAACACTTGAACAAATGGAGGTAGCATTTGCAGGAACTGAGCCAAGATCATATGACCTTAAACCCTAGTAGCACCTTCGAGAGAGCCTGCTCCGTCTCCGTAATTCGTTTAGAAGAGAAATAAGAAATCCAGCTGGAGAGAAAACGCGGAAAAGAACCCTTTCCGGTAAAGGATTTTCATAATGACATTTTTATCCTAATCTTCCTGTAAGTTGTAATGGGCGGAATCAGCGGCATCTCTTTGAATTACATAAATACCCTTCAAACTTCTACAGAAGAAAGAGAACTTGATTTATTCCCAAGTTGCAATTTTATTTAGTTTGAATGAAAATTTCTTTTTTTCTTTTAATACAAATCATATAATTCTAACCCCTTAATTTATAATATTGTATTTTTGCTCTCAAATTATCATTACTTCATCTTAAAGGTAATGTATTCAATAAATAGGGAACACTGATCGTTTATATTCTCTCTTCTTTTGAGCAACAAAAATTTTATAATATTATATATATTTTTTAAATATTTAATTAGTATAATTTTAATTTTTTATTTAATTTTTATGATTTCTTTTTCTGAGAAAAAAAATCATAGTATTACATTTTATCTTTCTTTAGATATTTAGTTAATGCAATTTTCATCCTTCAATGGTTTCTATTTAAAATGCTGAACTATACCGCAATTTTCTATTTGTCAAAGCCCAGCTCCTCGGGTTCAGTCTCAGGCCATTTTTGGTCAATAAAAAACCACCACCGCAATTTTCTATATCAGTATCTCTTAATAAAAATTGACGGAAATAAAATGAAATATTTAAAATTATAATAATTAAATATTTAAAAAATTAAGATAAATTATTTTAAATAAAGGAATTAGATATTTACATTATCTTTTGGGGTGAGAAAAATAGTCCAATGTTTTGGTCGACAGAGGTCACACATTTTCTCCGGTTGTGAATAATTAAAGAGGTAATAAATTAAAGTTTAAACTTCAAATTATAAAAATAAGAAGAAGAGCCAATTAAGTTCTTCTACAGAAAGGAAAATATTTTTATATTTTCTATACATATTATTAAAAAAAGTTTGAAAGAAAAATAAAGTTAAATATCTTTTTATATCTTAAAGAAAAATAAGATCATTTTGCAAAAAATTGAACTGTCTATAAATTCTTAACAAAATGTCTACTGCGTGCAAAGTTCTATTTAGATTATTTATTATTAAATTATCTTTTTTATTAAAGATTCATATTTTAATTTAGTTTGTTTATTTTAAAATTTATAAAAAAAAGTAATTAAATAATATGAAAACTCAATTTTTATAAAAGTTTAATCTTCCTGTAAAATTATTCAAATAATGTCAAGAATGTTACGTTCCATTAACTGGGATTTAGGAGCCATAATGGTTTGTTGATGCCATGGCTGGAAGCCACATATTAATCATTATGCTAAATCTATATCAATATTATTATCCGTTAAAATGATTGTGCTATCCATTTCATTAAAGCTAAATGCACATTGTTTGTCGTTATCAAATTTTCATTCGTTGAGATTAAAATAAAAGAAATAAATTTATATTGCCGGAATATGTGACGCGAGTGTGCAAATGAAAGCCGCAACGTCAGGGATGGGAAAAAGATTTATTACGCATTATTATATAATTATGCATTAATATGCTATCAAATTTAATTATTATTATATAATTTATTTTAAAAAATTATTAATTTAATATACAATTATATTTAATAGCATAACAATATATTACTCCTATAAACTTCCCTTTTATATATAAATAAAATTTATATTGTTATTACGTACATAGATAGATAGATAGGTAAAATTAGTTACATCATAACATAGTTCATATGTGCTAGAGCTTTATTTGAAATGAAAATAATTTGTAGTTTTTTTTGCTATGAAATTAAAATATAATTACGGAGTTGGTGAAGAAAATAAAAGGATGGACATTAACTAACGTAATTTGGGGGCGTGTGTGTCTTTGTGTGTCCCATCACTAATTGCAAAGCTAAGGTCAAAAGGGGTTATAAATTGATGAAGGATAGCAAAGGAATTGCAGCAGCGATGAGCGGGCAAAACACTTGTCTCAACTCCAAACAAAATCAATTAAATTAAGGGGACTTTTCCGGCACGGACGGTATCTATACAACTCTTGCCAATTTTATGTAATTTTTTAAAAATATTTTAAATAAAATTTATAATTTTATAATAAAACTTTATATTAATTTTTTAAAATTTTATTTTATAAAATTATTATTTTATGTTTCAATATTTATAAATAAAATTATAAAATTTTATATGAATAATTATATTTTATATAATTTATAAAAAATTATAAATCTTATAAATTTCATAAAAAATTATATCAGTAAAATATTTTTTTTTATTTTTAGGTTCTAAGAAAACAAATCCTATTAAATTAAATTAAAATTAAAATAAAAGCATATTAGGTGACGTGGCCACGTGTGGGTGGGATCCCCGGCAAAAATCCCAACGCACTGTCCCAAGAAAAACTAATTACCTTATCCCTGCGCCGCAAAAACATTTTACCAAAACACTTAAAATTTTTTTTTTTAAGAAAAAATGAATCACGGCTTCTGTAAAGCCGTGATCAGACTGACTGACGAGACGCAAGCAGTCTGAGGAGATGCGCTGATCACGTCCCCGTGGAGGGCGTGACCAGGCTGGTCAAGCCTGGTCACGCCCTCTCCAAGGCCGTGATCAGCCTCCTCCACTCAGGCGTCTTTGATTTGCAGCAGGCGTCTCAGGGAAAATGAGTTTTTCCAAAAATGAAAAAGACGCTTCCCCTTTCAAGATTACTATATATTGAATAATATAATTTTAATATATTAAAATAATATATTAAATAATATAATTTTAATATAATTTATTTTTTTGTTATTATACAATTAAATTAATTTATCATATATTTCATAATTAAATATTTTATTTAATGATGTGATTTTTTATCTAAATTTAACATACATTAATTTTCATAATTAATTAAATATTTATTAATGTATTTAATTTATTTATTTGATTTAATTAATTTACTTGAGTTAATATTTTTAATTTACTTATTTGATTTAATTTAGTTAATTAATTAATTTTATTTAATCCAATTAATTTATTTATTTGATTTAATTTAATTAATTAATTAATTTGATTTAATGTACTTAATTTATTTATTTAATTTTATTTAGTTAGTTTTATTTAATTAATTTGATTTAGTTAGTTAATTTACTTGATTTAATTTAGTTAATTTATTTATTTATCTTAATGTATTTAATTTATTTATTTAATTTAATTTATCTAATTTATTTATTTGAGTTAATATTTTTAATTTACTTATTTGATTTAATTTAGTTAATTAATTTATTTAATTTAATCTAGTTGATTAATTTATCTGATTTAATGTAGTAAATTTTTTATTTAATTTAATTTAGTTAATTTATTAATTTGATGTAGTTAATTTATTTATTTAATTTAATTTAATTAATTAATTTATTTGATTTAATGTATTTAATTTATTTATTTGATATAATTTATTTAATTTATTTATTTGAATTAATATTTAATTTAATTATTTTATTTTATTTAATTTAGTTAATTAATTTGTTAGATTAAATCTATTTAATATATTTAGTAAAGCTAATTTATTTGTTGGAGTTAATTTATTTAATACCTTTAATTTATTGAAGTACATGCAGTGTACGTACAATATATTTAAAAAAATATAATAATAATTTAATAAAAAATTTAATAAAAATAATTTTTTAAATCATAAAATATATTATAATAAAAATAATTAAATCAAAAAAATATTTTTAATTAATTTTATTTTAATTTAATAAAAATAACTTTACTTTATTTTTAAATAATTTTTTTTCAAAAATTTATATAAATAATATTTTTTATACTTGAAAATAAATTTGTGTATTATTTAATAAATTAAATTAAATAAAAAATTTACTACATTAATTTTTAATCCTTTTATTTAATTTTTTTCTAAGCCTAAAATCTATATAGAACTGTATTAAAGGACTGAAATTTGAAAAATTTTAATTTTACAAAGATTAAATTAAGAAAATATTTTAATTAAGGATCAAAATGAAAAAAATTGAATCTTTCAAGGATCAAAAAAGGATTTTAGTTTAAATTTATGGGTCATTCTTTGATACTTTTTTAAATAAGGTGTATCACTACAATCTTTATAAATTTTTTATCAATCTTACAATTTATTTATAGAATTTCTAAAAGTTTTATATTACAATTGTTAATGTTTATATTGTAAGATTTATGAAAAAAGTTATAAGAATTATATGAATAATTATATTTCATAACTTGTAACATTATAAAAAAATTATAAATTAAAAAAATCTTATAAAATTCGCGACAACATCTATTTATATTGTCTCAAATTGAAATAATAAGGAAGAATTACCCTAAATTCATTTATGATTTTTGAGTATGAATTTTTTACGTCATCAAATAAAATTGTGAGTTTGATAGTAAAAATTAATTACAAATATAGAAAACATTTACCGTAGATATCAAAATTGAATATAGGTATATCATTACTTACTCCGGAATTAAAATTCCTTGGCATCATTGCCATTTTCCCTCTTTGGTGCCAGCAAAATTGGGAAGGAAAAAAGTTGCGCAAATTATATTGCCTTTTTCTCATGTTTGGTGTAATTACATTTAATACTTTTATCTTTTAAAATTATATATTTTTATCTCTTTGAAATATTTTCATCATTATAAAATGAAATAATATTTTGTAATTCTTTTTCTAATATTATCTCTCATGTTTAAATGACTATTTTTTATAATTTTATTTACAAATATTAAAACATAATTATACGCATAAAAAGAAGAAACTAAAAAGTGTTCTTATTCTTACAAAAAGAGTCATTTAAACTAAAAAGTGTTCTTATTCTTACAAAAAGAGTCATTTATATATAAAATTGTAGAAAAGCGATCTTTCAGTTATGAAAGACAATATTAAAAAAATAAATTACAGTTTAAAAGTTTAATTTTATTATATTGCCAAAAAAGATAATGATATTTAATATGTGTAAAAAGATAAAGATAATAATAGTATGATAATTAATTTTTATTTCATCACATAATTAAAAATAATCTTTTTTATTTTGTTTATATTTGTATCATTATAAAATTTATCAAATTTAATAAAAATTTTATTATCATTTATTTTATTATATTTTGCCTAAAATATATATTATATAAAATTTATAAAGTAATTTTTAATATTATATTTATTACACTACCCTTAAATTTATTTTTAATTAGATTTTATATATTATTAATACATTTTTATTAAACAAATTTATTTACAAGTATAAAAATTATTATTTATATAAATTTTTTTAAAAAAATTATTTAAAAATAAAGTAAAGTTATCTTTATTAAATTAAAATAAAATTAATTAATAATATTTTTTAATTTAATTATTTTTATTATAATATATATTATGATTTAAAAAAATTATTTTTACTAAATATTTTATTAAATTATTATTATATTTTTAAAAAAATACTGTTCGCACAGTATGCACAGTGTACTGTGCGCACAGTACACTGTGCGCATGCAGTGCACTGTGCATACTATGTGCACAGTGTTTTTCACGGAAAAATATGCCAAACAGTCACCAAGGTGTGACTCATTTCTTATAAAAAAAAAAAATTAAGTGTTTTGGTAATTTGTTTTACTGTTGCAGTACATTGGGAAATACTTTTTTACTGTTACGTATTTCGGTCTTTTCGCCTGGGATCCCCTGATGGTTTGGCCGCCCATTTGAAATCAAACCAGCTGGCAACGGATAATATCTTGCCATCCAGGTCCGCCTCATAACTCGCGCCGTTGAAAGTTAAAACGGATTCGGGTTTATTGCCCCACTTTGTAAAAATGTATAATTTAGAGTTCCTATGATGCAACTCCGTTTAAATGCGATTTTAAGGCGCTTTGGTTCGCCTGGTCTACAGTTTGGAGAGATAGACCGGGCGGGTTTCCCTGTCTTTTATATATTTTTATTTTTAAATTACGTTAACACATTACATAAAATTTTATTCAATCAATTCAATATTTATTTTTATTACAACAACAACAACAACAATAAAACTTTATTCTATTAAATGAGGTTGGTTACATGGATCGCATAATATGATTGGATTCTATTAGAAATTAAATTTTTGATGATATTATTCACTAAGAAATCCCTTTTATAACTTTCTTTTTAGCTTCTCTTTATACTTTTTCATAGGGTTAAAAACTATGTGATTAACTATTTTCACTAATATTTTCAATGATTTTTTTTGCATATGACCAAATCACCTTAACTAATTTTCTGTCATCTTCTCATCAATAGCCAATATTTATTTATTTTTAATCTAATCAATATAAATAAATTATCTTTAAATTAATAATCTTTAGTGATATTTATTTTTACAACAACAATATTTATTTTTACAATAATAACAATAATAACAAAATTTTATCTTATTAAGTGAGGTCGGTTACATGAATCACACAACGCTATCGAATTCTATCAGAAATTAAATTTTTAGTGATATTATTCACTAAAAGATTCCTTTTTATAACTTCTTTCAATATCTTTTTTAACCTCTCTCTACACTTTTTCACAGGGTTAAAAATCATGTGATCAAGTATTCTTACTGGTACCTCCAATGGCTTTTTTTATATATGACTAAATCACTTTAACCAATTTTCTATCATCTCTCCTCAATAGCCAATATTTATTTCTAAATTTAATTATTTTATTTTAATTTAATTCAATCTAAATAAATTATCTTTAAGTTAATAATCTTATTCCTAAACTAATAATCTTGAAATTAATTAATTTTTATTATAAATTATTTAAATTTGATGTAGATTAAGAATATATTAAATATATTATTTTTTTAATTTATAATTATTATTTTAAATTTCAAAATTATTTTTTAAAAAAATGTAAATCCAATCTACCGGTTCGTATTCGTATTCAACAAATTTTAAGAATCAAACTCTAGTTAAAAAAGTAAATAATTTTTACGGACCGTCTAATTGGTTTGTATATGATGACACGACAAATTCATTTAATAAGGATATCCATAATTGAAAAAGAAAAGCTTCATGGCTGAATGACTTTTGGGATGACAGAACTCTGCAGTTTAGTTGTGTGTTGGGCAGAACCGAGGTCTTCTGTGCAAAGTGTATGGAGTAGCCTTTCCGAGTGTTACTCAGCTGTGACGGGCTGTGTGTGTTGCCCCATTATCTACAATCAGACAGAAGTATTGTGGCAAATTCTCTCAACCTATTTTTCACAAACACAATGCACTAAGTTTTATTGTTTTTTATCAATAAATTATAACCTGGCAACACATCTTAAAAAAAAAATCTGTGCATATATGGTTGTAAATTTTATTGAAAAATGAATTTTATGTAAGTCCTTTTTGTAACCTCTGGATTTAAAAAATAAAATAATGTGTTATATATATATATTATTGATTGATTGATTGAGTCTTGCCTAATTTTTGTAATCTTTCAGTAAAAATTGAAGTTCCTTTACTAGATTTTATTAAAAAAAGGAAAAATTATGCGGGAATGCCAACTTCCATAAACGGCATAAATTGTCTTAAAAGGGTGACTGTCACGCCTCAAGTATTACATATGCATAGCTCTCTCCTATCTTCTATTTTTATGTATTATTATAGATGATGAAAATATTTATTTAAGGCAAAGAATATTGAGTATAATTTCTTTTTTATTTTCATGTTTATTCGTATAATTTCAAGATTCTTTCAATTTTTAAAATATTTGAGCACGATAACAACATTCTTTTATACAAATACAACTGATGATTCATATTTTGTACTGCCAGGTTGGAACACATTACTCAGATGATTATGTAGAAAGTTTCATACATGAAAACCACAAGAAATTTTCAACTTTCTTTTATATATTCAACGAGGGAAAAGAGAGCGGAGAATTTATTTTCTCTTTTAACAAAAAAATGAAAATCAAACCTCTCTAAACATATTGATGATTTGGGCAGGCTAACATAAAATGCATCTTTGGATCAGCACAGACAGAAATTTCAAAAACCTCTCTCTCTCTCTATGAGAATATAACTAAATGATAGATACACAAAAATAATTGTTGGAGGGGGAGAAGCAAGGAATCATGAAGCCTTAAACACTTTCAACAATCTCTGCCTTCACTTTACATTACCAGTTCTTCTCTTTCCATCGGTAGGACCTGCATGCTTTCTGGAGTGACTCCCCCCAGTGCTTGCTCTCCTTGATGGCATCGCAGGAATCAATGATGGGATAGAAATCCTATTATTTTGCCAAAGCAATTATACCAAAGTGGGAGTGAGCTCTAAAGCAACATTCTTTTTATGGTTGGTGCGATTGCACAAACAAATTCTAAGTTCAAATAAATTACCTGGTTTCTGTGTTCTTTGCTTGTCTGGGTTGATTTGTTGATTTCTTTGCTGCTTTAGTCCCTACTGCACTGGGAATATTGCCGTTTGGCTTAGGTGCATTTGATTGCCAATGCAAGTCTGATTCTGAAGAATCACTAGTAGCAGTAATAACTTCAAGCTCATCAGATTCGTCTGTAGTAGGCATCTCACAATGTTCTTGGCCTTTTCTTTTCTGCAGTGTAACTTTGAAAGAATTCTCTAAGGATATCCTCGAAGGGTCTGGGAGATTACTGGGACTCGTGCTGGGAGAAAAGTTTTTGCTTTCTGCTTCCCACAGTCCCACTAAGCTGTCATCACTTGTAAAGCTGTCATTCCTATTCACAGTCGGCTCACCAACCCAGTCCCCAGATAGAGATTCCCTATCTTCCTCCTTTCCATGACCTTGACCTGACCATGGAAGTGAGTTCATAACCATGTCTTGGGGATCTAAGCTTCGCCTTTTCGGCTTTGATATAGACTTGCTCCCGCCCTGCAAAGCCAGTCATTGTTGGCGTACACTTGAACATTAGTAGATTTAAACAAAAAAAAATATAAACAACGTTAATTTTGGAATATAATGTACTTGACTAAATTGATTTGATGAAATTATGGCTAACGTAATACCTCCATGCAACTGCCATCATCTTTTGGTTGCTTTCGACCACCTTGAGTACAATTATTAGATCCATAAGATTTCAGTTTAGGTACTTCGAGTATGCTATTTACAGAAGGTTTAAAGTGATCTGTTTCTGCTTCCTTCTTTGCTAAGGCAACCTTCAGGGTAGCAATCTGGCAAAGAAGACAAGAAAAAAACACAACGCGTTTCACTTTGTCATCCATAGTGGAAAGCATTTCTCAACCTTACAGAACAAGTAAAATAGTAAAAAACCTGTTCCTTAAGCTCTTTCACATCTGAACTATCTTTGTTAGCTTTCGCTGCACCAAGTTCGATAGTGGAAACTCTTTCAGCAAACTTAAGTGTACTAAGAGTTTCTCCAACAGTATCAGGTTCCGGACTGATGTGTACAAACATTAGGGTCTTTGCTTGTCCTCCTGATATATGCAGAGATCAGCTGTTTAGTGAAAAAAGATCCAACCAATGTGGAAGGCAAATAGATAGGCTAATTGACATGAAAAAGGAAAAAGCTCATACCAAGAGAATCTTGAAGCAGCTGAGTAAGCTTACTGTTCCTATAAGGAACATGAGCATTCTTCTGTGCAAGAGATGCTATCACATCTCCTAAAGCAGAAAGTGACTTGTTGATGTGTTGAGCCTCCTTCAGTCTATCTCCTCTTACTTCTGATTTATCCACTCTCTCGCTTCCTGCCAGATCAACAAGATGCATACAGCCCCGAAGAGTAGCTTCTGATGTCAAATCCTTACCTTCAACATGAACTGTCAGGCAGCTGCAAACATGAACTGTAAGTGTTACTAAAAACATTAGGGTTTCTGTAAAATTAGCCACAACTAGAAAGCACAGACTTAATCTGTACCTATGAGAACGGCTGCTCCGGTTATTCATAGCTGTGGCACTCACTGCACGATTCTTTTGCCCTAAGTCCATCAAATTTAGGACATCAAATGTTGATGACACAGGAACGAGATTTGCATCTGGTACGTTAATGCCGTTTGGAGAATTATTGCGGATTTCTAGTGTGTTTTGGGGTTAAAGACACAACGGAATAAGAAAAACATTCGAAGTAGCATGCATAGATTCGCTGCATAGGAAATAAGTTAGTGATTAGTGTAGAGAAGGATATTTTTTGTGAGCACTATCTGGCCCAAGTAAATCTCTGACTTGCTCATTATAAATTTCAAGCATTTGGACGGATATATTATAGCATATGGTGTCCTTCCTCTGCTCCGACAGAAGGAAAAGATCTCTCAATGCTCTGTAGTTTACTCCTATGGTTTCCTCATTAAGATCATTTGGTCCAGACTGCATCAATACACAATGAAACAACTGAGTTAATATAATTCTTGAATAAGAAGAAAACATGGCCAAAGAAGAATCTGCAGTAATAGAATCACACCAGGTTTTTCTCTATCTCACCATAGTGTATGTTTTCCCTGAGCCAGTCTGGCCATAAGCAAATATGCAAACATTGTAACCATCTAGAACTGAGCGAATTAGAGGCTGCATATCTGCGAAAACCTCCACTGCAGGAAAGTACAGGCCAGTCATGAAGACTACACAATAAATGCTAAACCAAAAAAAAAAATTGTGAAAATACAAACAATGACAAACCTTGTTTTGCAGTTGGACCAAACACTTTGTTGAAGTTGAATGTTTTCTTCCCTTCTTTTCCATATTTTGAAGGTGTTACTATTGAGATACTTCCTTCATCCAAGTTGTTGACAACGTTATGATGGTTTGGTTGCCCGCCCATGGAGGGTCGAACGCGGCAGTATACCCTAATATTTCCTAATTTCAAAGTAATATTTAGAATTCAATCTCACTAAGAAATTGAGTGAGTTAAAAGTTGTATTAGACCCTAGACTACTTGGGGTCTTACCTTTCAGATCTTGAACCAAATTGTATAACTTGCGATTTTCTGCGAGGACTTTTTGATATCCTGAAGCAGCAGAAGCCAGGGTATGCAGGTGCGTGCCTAATAAGGATATATAGCTAATGATTAGATAAATGAGTAATTCCTCTGCTAAGAATTGGAGAATATGTTTAATTTGATTGTACCAAGATGAGTGAAGTCCTCGAGGTATTTCTGTTGCATCAACTGCATTCCAATTTTTGTATCACGAAGGACATTTTTCAATTTCTAAAGAATGCCAATATCAAAATCATTAATTACATCAATGTCTTATGTCTGCTTCAAAGTTTAGTATGTTATTACTGCCACAAATTACCTTAATGTCTCTTTCTTGTTGTTTAACCAACATATGCTGCTTCAAAAATTGGATTTTTGATTCTTCGACATCGTGGTAGTTCTGATCATCACATTCCTCTTTTTCAAGCTCTACATCTTCCTTTTCTTTCGTCTTAATTATTTATCAGACAAAAAGGTCAGACAGTTGAGGTCAAACAATATTTTTTTCAAGTTTCAAATTTTATAGGAAAGGAGTTTACCCAAAAAAAAATTATAGGAACGGATGATCAAAAGTCATTTTTTTAAAATAAACTTTGTTTGACATAAAAAAATAAGGACAAAACTATAAAAAGAACTTTTATATTGTCTCAAACATACCAAAAGGAAAAATTAACGGCTTTCTTTTTCTTCAGAAAGTTAATTTAAACCACAAAAGTAAGTTCTGGTCCAAATACCTCGTCTTCCACTTTTTCTCCTCGAAAATAACAATAATATAACCCAACCAACTTGTGCATTCTATCTAAACAAGCACCAGATTATAATGATTTGCAATTGTAAATTATAGCATAAATTTAAGACGAAGTATTGTTCAGCTACTTCAGCATCGGAATCTAAGCTTTACCACTTCATCAATAGAAGCAGCTTTTAGAGTTAGAGACTCCGTTTCAGATGCTGCTTTGTATTCTGAATATGTTCCCCTTGCTGCCTTATCATCTGAGTCTATTTTTGTTGCTGCCTTATCATCTGAGTCTATTTTTGTTACTGCCTTATCTTCTGAATCTGTTTTCGTTGCTGCCTTGTCTTCTAAATCCGTTTCCAGCGCTGCCTTATTTTCTGAGGTTATTTTTAACTGCTTGATGATTGAAATTTTCACATAAAACTACTAAGAAATATGGAAATTTTCTGAGAGAATCATCATATTGAAAACATGGTTGAGGGGAAGAGATACACACCAGTTCAATTTGGCTGGCCGCCAAGCGAGTTTCAAACTCCTCCATGACTTTGTTAAGCAAGCTCTCCACTATCTATTAAAAGAAACACAGGTACCAAGTTGATCAAAAGTTTAAAGTAGGTCAATGGCAGAAATGATTTTATTGTTGTGTTCTGCCACTAATAATAATTTAGAAAGCCTACAAAAGGAATTTCCTCTTGCTTCTTGTCAGACAAGTATTCACGAACAAGTGAACTTGATGCTTGATTGGAACCCTGAAAATACCAAATCAAACATGATCGTAGACAAGAGCAAAAAAAGGTCATCAAAGAATGAAAAATAAGGTTGTCCGTCTAACCCCTTCATTGTGATCGTGCCAGGCATCTTTATCCAGGGATATATTCTTTATTAAAGAGTGCATAAATGGTTCTGAGTTTTTTCGCATGAATACTTTAGCAGAGACTGAGGTTGAGGTTGGCGTTGGCAGCTTTGGAGGGGCACCATATTTCCATGACACATTTTTACCTCCCTGCTTCCACTCACTGTATGACTTTAGAGCAAGTATACAGTTCACTACCCTTGCAGCTTTTCCTCCCTGTAATTGAAAGTGTCGTTTGTGTTTTGTGCCACAGAAGAAAAAGTCTGCAATCTAATTTTACAAACCTGTTCCAAATCAGAAGCTTCAAAGGTGGGAAGCCCTATTTCCTGCACTGCTACAAGAAAATTCCTCACATTTTCAAAGTACTGAAATACGGAGAGGGCTGCTCCATCCGGAATTACTACAGAATCGTAGGGACCTTCGACCACCTGACAATGGGGAAGCAATAAGTACGTACATTGATTGACACCCAACAACATGTCCACTGTGTTATGTTGCATTGGTACAGCCTACCTATATCTAATCTAATTTAATATGAGATATAATAGTAATAGCAAAATTAAAGAAGAATATGTCAAATTGAATTATCTACAGCTATCCAACCAATTTATAGTGAGGAAAGTGTCGTGTCGTTTAAAATTTAGATATAAATTTAGTACACCTTCTCAGAATTCTCTATTCAAGCACTTGAGAATAATTACAACGAATATAAATGCGTCATTTATAATTACATTAACATTAAAATAGAAGCAAAGGTTGTGGTACCTTGGGGACGGCACCGGGTTGAACTTTGTTGAGAGCATTGCAAAGGATGATTCCGCTTCGCAATGCAGTCCTGAATGCATCTTCAGAAGGCTCTTCGGGCAAGTCCCTTCCTCCTACCACTCCAACCGTCTTTCGCAACCACCCTGCTGCTTCATATCTTCTCAAGGCTGGGCACACCAAAAACCACCACCCTCTTTATCAATCATCTTAATTTTCTCTAAATCATCTACTGTATTATCAAAAACATCATTCTTGGTTTAAAACATTTTACCATTAAATCCAAAAAGCATTATAAGATTCAAAGCAAAAATTTAAGGATTTATGGATGAAGCATGATTGAAATGAGGAAAATGAATTTTTTTTTTTAGTTAAAAAAAAGTAAAAAGGAGATTCATATACATGCTTCTTCGGCCTTCCTAGACGCCATGATATCAGTCATTTGGATGGCTTGCTGTTGAAGAACATCTTTAACCATAGAAACAACGGAGAATGAAAAAATTTGTTCGGTGGGCGTCATAGCTATTCGCCAAATCAAATCCAACACAAGTTAAACAACCCAAATCTCGTTAAAAAGCTTAAGATAAGAGAAAATTCTTAACTAGATATAAGGAAAAATTGTCAAGGTGACAGAATCAAAATGAATATAGACAGCGGGATTGTGATTAGAGGTTATTGTAAATTAATGAGGATGGAATTGTAAGAAAGCAAAGAGAAAGAAAATGGCTTTGGATTTTGAGGCCCTTTCTCTCTCACTTTCTCATGTTGTCATTGTTGTGTATTCCCAGCTTTCTCCCTCTCTGGTTTCCTATGTCTAATATGGACGTAGAAAAGCTGCAACGAGCCTAGTTCCGAGCCTCCCGCTACGCGCCTTACACGGGATATATATTTAACACACAGCGCACTTACTCCTATGAACGAAAATATTTAGTCCCTTCCCTTGAAAATTGCATAATGAATATAATATTTAATTTGATTCTGTGTCTTAACTCTCTCACAATGTGACTCCACTTTTTCCTAGAATAAAGGTTTATTTAATTCTTTTTGCTAAAAGATTTATACAGTGCAAAAATTAGTATGAACAAAGCTTTATTCATAATATAAAAATCGTTATATTCAAGATTTGATTGTTAATTTTTATTTGCATGTATTTAATGATTTAAATATTTTTGTTATTGAAAAAAAACTTGAATGATAAGTGAATGTGACAATGAATCTTTGATATAAAACTTTGAAGAACAAAGAGTGAAAAGTAATTGAAGGTTAAATGTTTAATTATATAATTTTTTAAAAAAGTCACATAATTACATAATATATACATGACTTTAAAACTTTTAAGAGAGTCAATACACATAACTCCTTAAAAGCTCTGCCAACCATTAGTACAATAAATTAATTGCTCCTAGGCAAAGCGTGACATACCATTTATGTGAATGGTCACTAAAGAACTTGTGACGGACAAAATACATGAGGTGGAGCAACCAAAATGAGTTACTCACTGTCAAAGCTAATTCGAGGTTCAACAAAATAGAAGCGCTATGCTACGCAGCTACAATTTTTCTATATATTATTTTTGAAAAGCTCACAAACAAATCTACAGTATATCTCTCAATTTAAAGTTTTCTTAATAGAAAAGCAAAAACGAAAAAGGTGAAGAAGGGAAGGGCAAGCTGGGGAGTTTATCTGAATTTAAGTGACGAGGCTGGCTAGCATGCAAGGTTCATGCATTTGATTGATTAGTCCATAAACAAATTCTGTTTTTCTATTACTAATAAAATTAAGAATTCAGAGTGAACATGCAATCATCATTATTTATACTTTAGATAACTTATGCATAAAAAACAAAATTTTCCTTAAAACTGTTCATTGGGATGAATGATTAGCAGCATTACACCTAAAACATTTCATGTAGTTGTATATATATGGATCATTCTCCACCACACAATCCCTTTCTTCCCTAACCAAGTAGCAAATTGGAATTAAATATATATGGGTAGTTTCGATTTATATATTAAAGCCAAAGTCTTTGGAGTCATGGAAAAAGGCATTTTGGAGCACATGAGCATTACCATCCACCTATGATATTGGCCCCCACAAAGCCTATAAATTGTATCTCACTTTAAATAATCTCAAAGCCTCATCTATATAATCTTGTCAAGTCATAATTAAATAAAACTACATTTGCATATTTAAGTGAAACTTTTTTTTAAGACTTGATCACTTATGCATATTAAATAAAACTGTAAAAGAACTATATTAGTTTCATATTGTTTTCATTAAATAAAATAAGGGTCATTCTTTTGTATGTACTATCTTAAATTAAGGTGATATGTATACAACCTTATGAATTTTATAAGATTTTCTTAGAAAATTCGTAATATTTTATATAAAATTTATAATTTTATCATAAGATTTTAGAATAATTTTTACATTTTTAGTGCTACAATTATCACTACTTTATGTTATAAGATTTATAAAAAAAATTTACAAGATCTTATAAAAAATTATAAATTTTATGTGAATAATTATATTCTTATAAATTATACATTATAAAAAAATGGCATACTTTATATTAAAAGTTGCTAATTTTATAAAAAAAATTATAAAATTCATAATTAGTTATATACATGCTGCCTCAATTTAATAAGGATGCAAGAATTCCCCATCAAATAATAGTGTGACAAGTAAACATGTAAGTAGAATTGACAGAGAAAACAATCATTTCCCAATCACAAAGGAGATGCAATGATTTTTTTCCAATTCACTTCCCTCCAAAGCTCCCCTTTTAAAATAAACGTGGTTTGAAACCGAGCCTGATAGGTTCGGAGTGATGATAATATTGCCGTAGGAAAAAGGCCCACAGAGCATGATGCCGGCATGCATCACTGAATGTTGCCGGCCCAAGCCCTATATACGCCTCCCATGGGTGGGCTCCACGTCACAAGATCTTTACTACTGCAATATATGCTGCTACTTTGTAAATAAAGATTGCCATTTGGCTATTGATAATATTATTGTCGAATATATTGTTTTTTAGAGGGTGTTTGGTTAGTGGCATCTCTTTCACATTTTCGATAATATTTTATGGAAATGTTATATTTTCATGTTTGATTCAATTTTTCAAAAAATTTGCTACATTCCCAGGAATATTTCGAAACTCAATTTTTTTTCTTAAATATTCTCATGACGAGAGATGGATGTCTCACATTCTCATCTCATAGAAATGTTGATACTAAGAAAAAAAGATAATTTTATCCCCATTTTTCTATATCATTATTTATAAATATATATATAAATAATAATTTTTAATCATTAATATAAATAATATATCCCTTTATAAATATATATAATATTTTTTATAAAAAATATTTATTAATAAAATAAATGAATGCTTAATTTCTTCTCTTATTTGCATGAAGAAAATGGATAAAAAAAGAATATTTAAAGATAAAATATGTAATTATTATATTTTAATTATTTAAAAATTTAAAATTTTTTATTTTCTTTTCAATTTAAACTTAAAATAGATTATTTCTCTTATTTCTCTCTTATTTTATTTTAAATGAAAATAAATTTTTTTTATCAATAATGGAGAAATTACTTATTTATTTTATATAATTAATTATATGAAAATTCAAATTTAAATTAATAAAAATTTTAATATTTTATATATTAAATTATTTATTATATTTTAATCAAATATAATTTAAATTATTAATTTATTAAATCTTCAAAAGTCTTTATTCACATATTTTCAATTAAATTTATAATTTATTTCAATTTATAACAAAAAAAATTGATAAGAATAATTTTTGAAAAAGTAATAAGATTCCTAAGAATATAAAGTGTTAACCAAACATGAGAATATAATATGTTTGAAAATATAAAAAAAATATTATTAGGAATATTTATATTGAATCAAATATAAAAATCTTATATTCCCAAGAATCACATGCCTGGGAATCACATTATCGAAAATGTACACTTTCTTGAGAATATAAGATTTCATGAATCAAACGTCTCTTTAAAGTGTAACTAAAAGTGACATCGTATCAAAAATTATAAAAATAAACTATAGGTTTTTTATAATAATTAAATGTTAATACTTAATCAATCATCATCAATCAATTGCTTTCAGTCTCCTCTGTTGATTCCCAATTTTATTTTTGACCAACACGTGTATTATTAACATTATCTACTTTGCTAGTTGATATATAGTATGTCAATTTCTTAATATTGAAAGCACTCATTAAACAAATACAATTATTAGAACTAAGCCCCAAAATTTCAAATAAATAAATGATAACAATTCAAGTTTTTATGGTGCCATGAGATCATTGATTACTTATTAAAAATAATTTAATTGTATTAAAAATGTATTATTGTTTATATACTTAATTTTTGGCAAATTTAATTTTTTTTAAATTTAATGAGATATCTTGTGGGAAATGAAAATTAAAATCTTATTGATTGATAAATTTACATTTTCAATGCAAGTGATTAGACAAATTTTCCTTTTATAACCTACAATTAAATGATATTTTGAATAAGATAAAGCTAGAAAAAATAATGTGCTTGAGTGGATTGTTGCTGATGAATAGCTTTTAGAGGTCATTTGATTCGCCTTAATAGTATGAGAAGTTCTATTTCTCAGGAAAGAGGAAAGAAATTGATTATTTAATTGATCATTATCTAACAAATTAAAGAAAATAGGACTTTCTGAAAAGTACTACTTGCCACAAAATATGAGAAATAACTTACTCACATCTCTCCTAAGTAAATTCTATTTCATATGCTATTTATAGATACAATGACAAAATTAAACTCGTTAAATTTAATTAATATCAATTAAAATTTATTAATTTGTATTATAATAATATCAAAATTTTAGTAGTAATTTTATTAACATTTCGTAGGATATTTAAAGTTGAACTAAACAAAACATAGAAAGTTATTTCTTAGGAAATGTTACTTCCTATATGTCAACCATATAATTTTGAATACTTTCTAAAAAATTTATATAGAAAGTTATTTCCTTAAAAATTTAATTTCCTTTAGGAAGTCATTTCCTATATAAACTAAACAACTCCTCAATTGGTCAGCTTTTAATTAGTGACACCTTAGTGAGATGATGGTAAAAAATTCAAAGATTGAAAGGCCTTTCTCAAAGAAACAAAGGTAGTTTAATTGAGGGTAATTAAGAAATAAAAATTATGAAATTTTATTTTTTTATTTTTATTTAATTTAAAATTTTTAATTTTTTTAATGGTATTATTTTAAACGAGAATGATAATTCTTTCCTAATTCTTCAAAAAATTCAATTCTCTCATTTTGAATTTTGAATTTATCATCTTTAATATAATAATAATGATAATAACTATAATAATAATAATTTATTATAAAATAATAATACAAGTAAATTTAAAAATAATTATTAAATAATAATTAATAATAGAAATAATTAAATTAATTAATTAAAAATAAATAATTAAATAATTATTATAATAAATGTTATAAAACATTAATAATCAATCAAAATAAAAAAATAAAAATGAATATTCATAATAAAATAATAATTATCATAGTTATAAAAATAATAAATAAAAATAACAGTAATAATTAAAATAATAATAAAATATTAAATAATAATATTAGTAAATATAAAATATTTAATAACATAAAAATAATCAATAATAATAATAAATATTATTAATGAAATAATAAATATAATAATTATGAAAAATAATAATTGAATAAAAATAATAATTAATATTATTAAAATAATATTAATTATTATTAATATATTAATAATAATCAAAATAATAAAATTAATAATTAAAATAATATTAATAAATTTTAAAATTTAATATTAAATAAATAAACATTATAAGGTAATAATTATAATAATAATTATAGTTAAATTATTTTTAATATAATAATTATTAATAAAATAAATTAAAAATATTTTATTCTTTTTTATTCAAATAAAAAAATGAATAATTACAAAATTTTGTTGGTTTTTTCTTGTTAAATTAAACGGCTCCCGAGTGTTAACAGAGCACTACAGGTATGATTGAAGCTTTTCTCCTTTTGAGAAGAAATTCTTCCATTCTTCACTTATAACATGCGTCTTTTAATTTTCATTTAAAACATATATTTTATCTTTATTTAATAGAAACAAATTAATTTTAATTTTTAATATATTAAAAATGGAAAATTTCAATACATATAAGTTATATAAAATTAATAATCAACTTCTTTTTATTAATAAAAAATAAGAATACATGTAATTTTTGCCAATTGCATAGCTACTACCATTACCTAACCTAGTTAAAGTTTTTTATAGCTCAAAAGTTACATCATCAGAATTCTCAACAAGGCTTGAGCTAGGATTTGCTTTTCACTTTCAAGTTTAGAGCGCCAGCTCTTGTCTAATCTTAATTTTTTTTAATACTTCAACTGTGACATTCTTCTTTTACTCTATTCTATAAATCAAGGTGAATTGGTGATTTTTATATATCTTAAAATCTTGAAAACTAAAAAACCTTGTTTCTTAATGTGCGTAAGTTTTACAAATCCGATGAATATATAATGTTGAATTTTATTTATTTTAGGCAAACTAATAATATGTGCTAGATTTGGACATCATTGGCCCCGATCCCCAACAAAAATCAATTCAGGGTTTAACTTCTTGAGTTACTTGTGAGTTTTATCATTGTCTTTTCAAAATTTGTAATTTTTATGTATTATTTATGAAATATCATACATATTTTAAAAAGTTATAAGTTTATACAAATAGGATATATAGAATATGCGAAAGACAGTTAAAAAAATGAAGATATTGAACTTTTAGCAATAAAGTTTAGAACATTTAAATTATCATACTTTTATTAAAACAAGTTACAATAGACATTATAACACACTCAAAAAGTTCTAAACTTTCATCTCAAAAGAAAAGAAAGAAAAATTATAATCATTTATCCAATCAATTTTTTAAAAGATATAAATTGTGAAAGTCATTAATTCGGGCTATAAAATTTTGTAACCATTTTATAACATACAGGTAATTTTTTTATAAATCATTGAAAAAGCTATAATAAATTAGAAAATTTTCAAATATAAAACATTTTCTCATTAAACTTTGTAGACATGTACCTAGGGTGGAGTTGGCTCAAGTTTAGTTGAAATATGACTTATTCAAATATGATTTAATAAAAAATTATATGGGCTTGAATTTAAAAGTTGTAATTAAAAAATAACTTGTGCCCAATTCAACTTAAAATAACAAAACTCAATGATCAACTTGATTAACTTGATAATGATAAAAAGTATCTTGTCAACTTGTAAACAAGCTCCATACTTAATTTGAGTTTAATTGGTTAGTAAATTAATTATTTTTGTAAAGTGACGAATACACCAAGAAGAAGTGAATTGAGATTTTTGTAAAAAAAAATTCTAAATAAAAATAGAGTATTTTATATAAAATTAGAGAAAGCAACACTTGTAATTTGAAAGCAAAGAATTAAGTTCACAAATATCATATCATCCAACATTTATATCTATGCATTAATACTAAAATTGAAATACTTAAATATGTAAGAAAGGCAAAATAAAAGAAGAAAATTAAGAAAAGATAGGTTTGAGAGAATTATAAATACATATGTAGTGGTTCCATGAAGAAAAAGAACCATATCCTCACCACATCCCATGTATGTCCATTCTCCAAAGTTGAATATCCTTCAATTTTGCATTTATTGCACTAAATCCCTTAAAATTAATGACCTTCAAGAAGCCTTAAAACAATCTTGGATTTACACAACCCTCCCTTGTGATATCCTCTCATCATAATTATTCCTTAGAGCTACCACACTCTAAAATTCATTAGGATTCATCACCCAATACAAAAACCCAGAAATATGAGATGAAACTAAGAAGTGTTTAGTGCAACCTTTGCACATATACAATCTTAAAAGATCTAGAATGATTTAATCTTAAGAATATGTCTTAAATGTTTAAGGAACGATTGCAAAGATGAAAGTAAGATGAAAGCTTTAATGAAACTAGAGTTTTTTTGCCTTCTTCTTTTTTCATAAAAAATAAGGTTAAAATGTTTATATATGTGTTAGGATTAGATAAGAATTGTTCAATACTTATAGCGGGCAAATTTTAAAAACACTCTTGTAGATACTCACGTGTACTACTTTAGGAGTAAAAAATTTTGAATGATACTCAAGTATCAAACTGCTAGTGAGGCTTTGTAATGTTATCCGTACTTACATACTCTAGTATGGTCTAAAAAGTGTGTCATTAGATCTCTATATTTGCCTATATACTTAAGTATATGCCAAAGGGTTTGCCTTTGGATCAATATCCTCCACTATATACTTAAGTATGATCCAAGATATTTGCTTCTAGAATCATATCCTCACAAGTAAAGCAAGTAGCATTTTTCAAACAAAACTTAGTTTTTCAAGAATTTTTCAAAAGAATTTTCCTTGGTCCAAATCCATTTTGATTTAAAATAAGTTTTAACGTAAAAAACTACCTATTTTGAAAATATTTTTTTATCTTTTTAGATTTAAAAAGATCTTTGGGCACAAAATACCGAATTTATCAATGTTTTGAAACAATTTAAGCCATAATACTTCAAAATTAATCATTTACATTTAATTTGCTTAGAATCCTAAACTAATCTTTAATTCTTTTGAAAATCTTCAATAATCTTCATAACATTTTGAAGACAAATTTTTTAAAAATTTTATTTTTCTTTAACATAAATTCCAAGGCTATTTGACAAGATCTTTCTTACAAAAGTGTAATTTCAAAATGTCATTTGACATCATTAAAACTTAATAACTTAAAAAGGGGTTAAGTCAACAATTTTAGTATAAAATTTAATTTTACAATAAAAACATAAATTAGTTAAAAGTAAAACTAAAATCCTATGAATACTTACATGCTAGGAGAAAATAAAGTCATAATTTTGTTAACATTAATGCTTAATAAAAATATAATAGGTTATTAGTATTTTCTTAATATATATTTAGAAGATTATATATATATTGTCACGACCCTAACCCAATCATGACCGGCATGGAACCCTTAACAGTTTGCATCAACTTGTTCCTAACTAAATATCTTGATTCATAATAACAAATGTCTTGTATTTATAAATAATCTAACATTTTAAAACGAGAACCTTCAATAAAGTTTCTATAAAAGATGAAAAAGTTAGATATGCTTATAACTTTCCTAAAATAAGAATAAGCAAACCTAATTAACTTAATAGAAAATTAGTTTAACGTTCCCCCTATCTATTTCTATGATAAACAAGAAGCCCAAAATATTCTATATACATAAAACTGTGCTACGAAAATACCATCTATAAGTTTTCATGAATTTTAGCTTTGATGAGGTAGAGGTGGAAGCTCAACCTTGAGAATCTATAAAATAAAATATGGAAAAGTGAGTATGAGGCTCAGTGAATGAATAATCTATAGGAACAACAATAATTTAGAATAACTTATCCATTAGACTATTCCCCTTTACTAAACTAAATCACAATTAAGTATATTAGTAAGCAAGAGTCATCAACACTAAGGTTAACACATACTCATTTCATTTTCAATGTATCATGTATTAATACTCATGACAATTACACTCAAAATTATATTTCATTGAATGGACAAATAGCAAACAAGATGCATTCATCCACCTTTTGACTCCCAAGTCAACCTTATACCCTACCCGCCTATTTCATCCTTATTTACCTTGGGACAATCTTATATCCTACCTACCTTATTACTAGGAATTTTCCATCCAGTATTTATAACATCACCCTCATCATATTTTTCACTTTTAATGCCACTCATGGCATGATTTACAATGTTATTTAAACATTAGAGCTCAAGTTCTATTCAACACAGTTACGATTCAATTTCAATAAACATCACAATATTTATCAACACTGATAAAGCTTTTCTTTATATATATATATATATATATATATATATATATATATATATATATATATATATATATATCTTGTTTCATAAGTAATGTAATAAGTTCATCACCTCATCTGTTATATCACATAATTTTTACTTTCTCATGTTCTGATTATCCAACCCATGTAATCATCCTATACTTGTCATGAACCACACTACCTTTGGTGTTTAGTGACTAAATACTCATATTGGACAAATAAAGGTCATGAAAACATAATACAGACGAGGCATGTATTACTATGTGGTTATTTTAACTATGACTTTTAAGTGGTCTTTTATAAATAATTCAAAAATTATAAATATAATATCCATGAAACTCATTTCACATGAAAATATACTTATTTAGTTTTTTATAGACTAATCATTTGCCTAAATCGGCTAAATTTTGAAAATATTATGCCTTTTTGAAAATAAATGCAAAAAGTTCGCTTTTGAAATCTTAAGTTTTTGACCTCTATCCACTCTTTTGATGATATTTCAAAATATATATAAGATTTTAAATTGAAACTAATCCATTTGAAAGTAGACTCAATTACTTTTAAAATGATAGATGGTTTGTTTAAAACGGACATAAGATGAAGGAGTTATATCTCTTTAAAGTCGATATAAAATTCTACAGTCAATGAATTAATTGATTCGCCTAATTTTCATCCTTGGACCCCTAGAATTGATTAGTGAATCGATTAGTGAATCGATTCATCAACATCTGAATCCCTAAAATCAATTAGTTACTTAATTTTAAAGCCTAATTTCGCTTCTAAAACCCTAGAATTGATTAATGAATCAATTCACACATAAAAACTCAGTTTTCTATAAAATTTTTACTATGCAACCAATCCAAAATACCTCATAAATACATATAGTGTACATCAAACTTAAGTATAATCATTAATATACTTATCTAACATCTTATATCACCTCTTTCCATCATTTATTGCTTCCATAATATCAAAATAAGCTAGAATCAAATAAAATCACAAACTAACCCATATCTTATCTATATCCTTATATAGCCTCAAAATCTATAGATTTAGCTACATTAATCACTCATTTTATATGTAAGAGCATTTTAGAAGACTAGTTTGAAAATCTTTCAACCCTAACCATATCAAAATTTATGATTTCTAGAATTAAGTTTAAAATTTTTAACAAAATCAAATAAACTTCAAATCATTTATTAACCAAGAAGAAATAGGAGAGATTCTTGATGAAAACATTATTTTTACCTTGATTAAATGAAGAAATCAAGAAGATTTGAAGTCTTATTTGCTTAATTGATGAAGTATTGAAAGGATTGTGTAGAAAGAGTGGAAGAAATGGAGAAATGAGAAGGGGATGAGGGCTTTAAGGCCGAAATAAGGAAAATAAGGTGTTAAGGGCATTTTTGAAAAAATATTTCTAAACTTCTTTCATACTTATATACTCACTTATATTGGTGTATAACTTTATACTTCAGGATTCTAATAAACTTTTCCTATTAAATTTCACCCAAATCATATTCTCAAATTCTTATTTTTATAATTCTATTTTATTCTATAATTCACACATAATATTATTAATTCACTTGAATTTACTGATTGCTTTAACCATTCTTCCTCAAAGCATAATTTCTAATTTATCGATAATTAAGAAAGGTGTAACATATATATATGTGAGTTACTTCTAAAATAAATGAATCAAGTAAGAATAAATTGTACTCGAATTAGATTTCTAAATAAGTTAAATTTTTACTTAAGCAAGATAAAATCGAGTCATAAGCCAAGCTAAATTAGACCATTCTCCAATTGAGCTTCTATCGAACAATCAAGTAGCTCAACTTAAATGTCATCCCTACTAATTTGCATACCTTTTGTACCTTTTGTTATGAAAAAGCACCATATGATATGATAAGAAAGACTTAATTATAGTTAATACATTTAAATTTTGTGGATTGAATAGAAAGGCTACATATTTTTATCTCTATTTTATTTAAAAATGTACTTTTTTTAACAACTTAAATAAATATAATCATATTTTTCTTTATGTATTAGTGAAGATTAAATGAATTTCATTAAAATAAAGTAATAGCCTATCATAAAAGGAAAATAAATGTTGAGTTAGGTGAGGGTCAAAACTTAAAAAGACTACTACTTAATCATTAAATTGACTTTCTTTCTCTACAAAATCATATAATGCATCCATTAAAGTGCCTACGTTGTCCCAATTCTTACTTCCAAGTATAAGCAATGCTTCTATAATAAATTTCATATTCAAGAATTCAAATATTTAGACCATTTAGCCTTGATCCATGTCAACAGTCAAAGATTGTTTGATCAATCAATGTATGAGCATGGAAGCACAGGTAGGTAGGTGGCAAAAGGCCTTATGAAGTTCTAATGACTCTTTCCAATTTTCCAAAAGGATATAAATTCCTCTTCAAACTTGAAAAATTCAATATTAAAGCAAAACCAATTATGTTGTGCTTTTAGAGGCAACAAAACTTGAAAAATCCAATATTAAAGCAAAACCAATTATGTTGTGCTTTTGGAGGCAACATGTTAATGTCATTCTGGTGACTGAGTATGAAAGGTTAAGCATCTGATTATCTTGGATTCATAAACACTATTGTGCTCTACTAGTCATTAGATTAAATTAGACAACTTAACACTCTTTAGATTTTAATCTCAAATTTTATTTGAATGACAATAATAATTAGTGTGTTTAGAAAATTTTAGAGAAAATTTAAAATATTATTAATTCTAAAACATCATTTATTGTAATAAATGTTGATTAATAGCCTAAATATGAGAAAGAAAAATGTAAATTTTCTTCACATTGTTATAAAAATACAATTATATGTTGCTTAATGCACAACAGTTAAAAGGAACATCGATGTATATACTGGAATAGTGACATTTTTAAAAATATAAAGAAACTTAAGATATCAATTCTTAAAATACTCAATATGTTTTCTTTCCTTGAGATTTTAGATAAAAATTCTTAAAACAACTAACTTTTAAAGTCATGGGAACAATAATATTTTTGAAAATATAATGAAACTTTAAATGTTAATTTTTTTAAAAAAATTATCATATTTTCTTCCGATTGAAGTTTGAACAACAATCTCTAAAATAATTGACATATAAAAGCAGGGAAACAATGACATTTTTTTAAAATATGAGAAAATTTTAAATGTTAGTTTTTTTTTAAAAAAAATTATGTTTTCTTCATGCAAAGCTTTAGAAATTAACCCCTAAAATAACCAATGTTTAAACTAATGAGAGTGGTGATATTTTTTAAAATATTAAAAAAATTTAGATGTCATTTAAAAAAATCATATTTTCTTCCTACAAGACTTTAAACTTCAATTCATAAAATAAAATGGCAAAATTTTATAAAATATAAGAATTAGATGTAGATCTTTTTTAAAAGATTGTCTTTTTTGTGATATTTTAAATTTTGATTCATAAAATAATTGATGTCTAAAGTCATAAAGGCAATGATATTTTTGCACTATAAATAAAGCAAATCTTTTTTTCTTCATTATTACTCTCACTCTTTCTCTTATTTTTTTAAGCTTAATCTTCATTTTTGTCTAGCTCTCCATTTCTATCCATTTCCCTCTACAAAATTTTAAATCTTACTCTATCCTTTATCACATATTAAAGAACTACTGATACTCCTTCAATTAACATTGAACATGAAACAAATATTTTGTTCCATGCCACTAATTCAAAACATAATAACTATCTTTCTTTCTTTTATTTATCATATTTTTGTTTCTTCTATTTCTTTGATTTTTTTGCACATGTTTTCTTCAAAGATCTTTATTTGTGTTTCCTTTTTTATAACCTTTGGCATTATATTTGATATTTAGATACTTATATATTTGATAAACTATTATACTAAAATCCAAAGTCAGCTAAATTATGACAAGATGAAGAAAAGGTGAAAAAAAATCTATGAAAATGGTTGTTTTTTATGATCTTATGAGGGCAAATTGCCTTTGACTATTTGTAAATAAATAGATCTCAAAAAGTTATACATACACGTATACATATAGTAGCTCCAAATAGATAATCGAGCACAAAGTTATAATCTTTTAGTTTTAACTCAAAATATATAATTTTGATAAGATGCTAAGTTTATTTAATTTTTACTATAATTATTTTCATGGAAAAGTAAAAATTTATATTTAAAAATATTATGTAAATATTTTCTATTGGTTTTTTACTAAAAATTTACTTAAAATGTAAAAATTAAAAAAAAAAGACATTGAATTTTTTTATTAGAAAACTGATATGATTTGTAAAAAATTGATATGAAATATAAAAAAAATAAAAGATATCAATTTTTTAACAAAAGGATTCAAAATTTTAACATTTTTTCATATTGATTATATAATTAATATCAAAATTAACATGTAAAGACACTTGCTTAGGTGACAATTTTCAATTTTTGTTAAATAATCCATGTGTATTTTGCATATTTGTAGGAGCGTCGCCTTGTAATTTTGAAAGAATTCAAAACTTAAGGCTCTTTAAACACTGATGGATTAAAAGAAAATTTAAAATATTATTAATTTTAAAACATTATTTTTATTATAATAAATTATTAATGGCCTAAATAGGAGCGAGAAAAATGTAAATTTTCATAACCTTGTATCTTGACAGAATTGAAACTCGGGACTCTCTAATCACCAATAAATAGTTAAGGACATAAACAGAACTTTTGAAGCTTCAATTTGCAGTACCACTGCATTATCGTACACAGTTATATCAAGCCATAACACCATGTTGGGAGAAAGAAGACTCATTACTGCTAATTCAGACTTGTGTGTAAGATTAAAAACTAACTCAAGAATTGGATCTACATCAACAAAGGAAGCCTCCTACAGGGGAATACTAAGCACAAACTATTTTTGCTTTGGTTGCATCATGGATTGGGCAAAGGTAAAGCAGAGTTTCCTAGCAAATACAAGTAGGCCCGCACGTGATCAACTTTTATTTTCAATTCTTCCTGTTTTTGTATGCTTTCTTATACATGCCGGTTTATCATAGGTTAGGAGATATATTGGTCCTGTTTTTGTATGCTTTCTTATACATGCCGGTTTATCATAGGTTAGGAGATATATTGGTCCATAATTTGTTCGAGGTGAAGATGATGGCCTCATATTGTCTTGGCCTCAATGAGTGGGGATGGAGCTTCTCCAATACACCAACTTTATCACGAAGAATTGATGGTGTATGTGTATGTACATAAGTTGACCTCAGTATGCCCCATTTTATGTATTATATGCTTCTGCTCATGAAGAGCAATAACGAATTGATCCAGAAGGACTAGGAAATGGAAGGGAAACGCCCTAAAAGTAGAAAACACACCACGACCATGTAGACAAATTTAAAAGGGCTATACGCTCTTATTTCTTTAAAAAGTCAAGCCAGAGTCCAAATTAGTATGAAATAGAAGAGGAGAATCTGATCATTCACAGCTTTCATTTGACAAGAACGTGGGAATTGGCTTCTCATTCCCTACCTCCCTGGTCACTAGATATATTAAAAAAAAAAAGTAGGGAATCCTTTTAGATGAAACCTCCTACCTTGATCCCTCATCCGCTTCTCCCTCATTTCTCTCATAAAAAAACTGATTGACCAAAAAGTTTATTCTCTGGCATATCGAAGCCAGTTACAATGCATATATGCTTCCCTGCAAGGCATTAGTGATTATTTCTTGGATTGGTGAAAGAAAATTGCATTATTTAACTGGTTCTTTTAAGAGCCACTTTTGCAAGCATACTGTTCCTGACTTTCTTCAGGGACTCTAATCATAAGCTCCAGTGTGAAAGGAACATTTTCTTTTCCATTCAAACTTTATGACTATAATTAAAGGAAAATAAAATTTGACCTGAAGCTTCGGTTGACATACAACATAAAATTTATACTCATTTTCTACACCTTATTTCATTCAGATACATTGATAACTTCACTAGACAAACCATAAGTTGCAGAGCTCCTGTCGGTGAACTAAAAGCCCCCCACTGCAGCAGCAATGATGATGAGGAACTACTTCCCTTCATAAATTGTCATCAAATATGGTGGATAGCAACAGCCCTTGTACAAACTCACATCTTTTTGCTTTCTCTTCCTTGTCCTTGACTGACAGGGTGGTTGACTCTACATTCCTGAACAGAGAATTGAGAGCTCAGATACTAGGAAACAGTTAAAAAGGCACCATCTGATTCATTGTTCTAAAACATATCCCCTTGTCAAGGAATAATGCCCATTTTGAGGTGACATAATGAATTGTTTGGAAGCACAAAGTTATGAAAGTGACAAGATAATTAAGCAATTGCTTAAAAATATTAAATCAAACCAGATTTCGATGCTTGCAATGCTTATAAAATACAGTCAAAAACCCCAACAGAAAAGGTACACGAGGACAGTTGGAATAGACAAAGCTGATACTGATCCAGTATTTTTAACCGTGGTTCTTACTTAAGAAATCAACCGCAAATAAAGTGAAGTGCTATGTCCTTGCAAGTATTAGCGACACTAACATCCTCTCAGCAAGTGAAAATCCTTCACAAAGGATCAACATGAAGTCTAAGCTGAAGGGAACATATTTTTGGTTGACTAGCCCTCTAATAATAGTTTCTTAGGAATTGTTCCATTCATGGACGGAACGGACTCTTTGGAATCCTTGTTGCAAGACATAATTTCTATAGTAAAAATATCCTAATTACATATGAATGATCTTAATATCATAACAATATCTTTCAAGGTACAAGGCAATATAAGGTTCTTGATCACAGCCCACGTATAAAAGGCAAAATCATCAATGGAATAAAAGAAAGTTGCTTAACATTATACGATGATATAAACCAAAATAATCACAACTGAAAGTGAAGAACATGACACACACACATTAAAAAAAAATTATACATAGAAAAAACCCTGAAATAAATGTTTTACTCAAGAAGAAATCTCATCCAAAGGATAAGAGACAAATTCTAACATAGACCCATATTACTCTTTGCTGATTCATAACCAAATGAAATTATAAGTTAGCAAACTTTGATGTGAATCAGTTTTAAGCTTTATAATGCCTTTTTTTTTTTTAAATAAAAAAAAAGGAGGGGCCGCATAATAAGGGGTCTTGTCTAGCTTTTGTCTGACTCAATAAAAACAGCGGCAACATAATACAGGCAAAATTATTTGAATATTTAAATTATAAAAAAAAAAAAGGATGTGACTGTTGAGTGTTGAATACAATAAATAATTAGATAGAGCACTTAGGACCTAGGCACAGCACATATTTAAGGGAACCAAAAACAATAGAAAATGCAACAGATGTACCTTGATAAAATATCATCTGAGTTTTTCTTCATTGACTTTGTTTCAGTAGGAAGGTGAGGCTGAGGACTGACAAGTTCATCAGCTATAGGCAATATAAACGAAGACAACAATGGATCAGGTGCAGTATTACATGAGGAAATTACACACGAAGACCCACTAAAAAGGGATTGCAAATTTCCTTCTCGCAGCTCCTTCCTTAATAAAGATAGTGTTGTATAAGATCCGCCTTTACGCGATTTCCTCTTACGCTGCATGTAATCACTTGTAAAGGAATTCAAGATATTATGTAAAATACAGGGCCGTGTTTTCTTAATAAAAACACAAGTGAGTGAGAACGAATATTCCAAAAAAGAAGTACACAAATAGCCAGAAAAATCCTGAAGTCTATGACAAGCATAAGGGAGACAAGTATGATACAGTAGCAGCATACAATCATAGTTTAAGGCTATTGAAACTTTACAAAGAATTTATATTTCATACATCTGGGCTAAGCACAAGTTTAAATCAGTCATGTATTTAGAAAAACATAAATCATTGCAATGAGTAAGAGGTTGATTTTAAGCTGAAGTAGCGGAAGGTGGTAAAACTTTCTCTGATACCTTCAAAGAAAAGAAACACTTGAAAGAAAAATATTACTGCCAAGAAATTTGACCGCCTATAGACAAAATTACATATTTATAAGGCTATAGACCTAATCCTATAAGGAATAGAAAACAAGACTTTCAGTAAACTAAGAAAGCCAGCAATAAGAAAATAAACCAAGCTAGGAAATGAAAATAAATATAGAATTCTAAATTGTGATACTAGAATCCTGCAACTCTTGTCCTACATCATAAGCCCATTTTTATTACCTCGGCACAATCTTAACAAAAGAATAGTCTTCAGAATAAGATGCTAGAGATGCAAATACTTATACCACAAAAAGTTGCACCTGAAGCAATATGTCATATAATAATTCTATAATTCCTTTCAAAGAAACTTGAGGGTTGGCAGAAACATATATTAAGTTATTAACTGAAAGGATATCTTGATTATGCTTCCATGTTGTAGGGTGATGTGTGCAACCATATCAATTCCTACCCTCAATGCACAAACTGGACATACCTGCATGCAGAAATAAAGCAATCAGCAAAAAAGAACTAATAATTAATTGATATGTCCTAAACAAGTATTAACTTAAAATTTAAGTTTCCATGAATTATACAGAAAGAAGATCAAATTCTCCAACTTTTAAGTTCATAAAATCATCATACCCTGACATACACACTCCCCCTCATCCTAATATTATTTTTTTTCTAAAATAAAAGGGAAATCCTCATCACGTTACTGATCCTGAAAAAACATAAATTCAGGAGCACATATAGATTAAGCAACATGTAGACCAACAAAGACTGCAAAATTCGCAAGCTACTTGCTCGAAAAATAATAGAACAGCAAATGAAAGGTATTAAGGAATCATACCCCATTTCTTGCCTCCATGGGATGCTCTTCATCAATGTGGCAGCATAATCCAACAATATCAAAATACTCAGAACAAAATGGGCATAGAAACTCCTCCCTGATATCATCATCTCCATCAGTTTCTTCAAAACCCATGAACATATCTACATTCGCACAATCTCAAGTCAATAATTGCAAAATGAGAACACACATGATACACGCTTAAATAAACAGAATTATTAGAGAATCAAGTTGCAAGCAATAGATAACAGAGGCCTTGACTCCTAAGTCCTAAGTTCAGCGGATAATTGAGTGAAGGAACAATCCCCAGTTGATAGGTTCCACAACAGCATAACTTACCCTTCGTATTATAATAAAAAACATAAAAACCCAACCCCTTTTACCCAAATTAGAAGAACCATGCCAATGTGTGTAAAGCTAAATATTTTATTCTTAGCCGACAGTTAACGTAAACTATGCCAGAAGGATTTACAAAAAGTAAAAGTGATTTCACTAAGACACAAACCACAAAATTTCATAAGCAATTGAAGAGGCGACGAGAAAGGAGAATCAAACGAAGGAACCTGATCGGGATTGAAGAGCTGATTGGTAACGCCTAGAGGCAGATGAAAGACGAGCAATCCAAGAGGAATCAGCATCCATAGCTCCTGTGTGTATAGAGCTGAATTACAAATTCTCTATCAACGAGTCCCGATCTTATGCAGAAAAAGAAGGACGAAGAGGTTGGGTTCAGCTAAAATGAAGATAGAGTTAGGGAGGGTTGGTTTGAGGAAGTGAACAAGACGAGAAGGGGGGAGGTGCTTCTTCTCGCAGTCACAGGGAAGTTCACCGAAAGAGCAGAGGGAGGAAATGAATTGCCCTCAATCGGATTTTATAATGATCTAGCGGTATTAATTATTGTAGACCATCAGTTCTAAGAAGTTTGGTTAATGGCATTTTTCTCACATTTTTTTAAAATATTTTGAGTGAATTTTAGATCTCTCATGTTTAGTTAAAATTAGAAAAAAAAAGGATAAAAAATGTTCATATAGTTAAGAATGATTTTAAAGCAATATTCTTCGTATATATTGCTACATTTTACATCCTCATAATAATATTTTGATGATATAAAAAATTATTTTATTTATTTTTATTAAAAAAATTTATTATCACACGACACACATCATCACTTGATTGTCATTCATCAATTAACTTCTCAAACATTCAATTTATGATTTATTCACAAAATGTTTTTACTATCAAACAATATTTTGTTGAAAAATATTCAAATCAATACCACGTTATTATAACATTTTTAAAAAAATTTAATTTGAATCAAATATAATAATGTAATGTTTTTAAAAATTACATTCTTAAAAATTATATCCTCAATAATAATAATGTGAAAATATTTTATTCATCTAATCAAATTGCTAATGAGAGATCCAAAAATTTTAAGTTATGAGAGTAATATTTAAATATTAAATAAAAATAAAATTTATTTTATTTTAATAAATCTTTTATGTGTGCACTTATGTATAATTAATGGATTCTAAATATTTTTATATTTATTTAAAATAAATTTTTTATTTTTCAATTGAGGTGAAAATAAATTGTGAGAAAAATTTATTTAAATTTACAAAAATAATATATATTATTAACTTATAGGTAGGCAAAACTATAATGGCCTGGTACTATTTTTGGGTAACTCACCCTGTTTTGTTGCCATAGTATTAACCCTTTGATTAAAAGAGAGTTGCTTTAGAGGGTAAAATGCCATCACTTGTAAAGGGATCTCAAAAAGCAGTGAAAGGGACTTATATATATCTTATTTTCAAACCTCGAAATATCATAATTGAAAAAGCGCTCCCCACTCACTAATTCCCACTTCATATTTTGATTCTATTAAGAAGGAACTCAACAACAGTAATTAATTTATTTAGGAAATCTATTTAACGTAATTTATGTTTTAATATTTTATTATTATAGAAATATAAAATCATTATTATCATATCATATTAATATTAAAACTATACGTAATTAATTGGTTGCAAATAATATTGCAATTGGAACCAAGTAAATAAGTGAGAATAAGTAAATTATAATTAATGGAATTAATGATTAATAATTTAAATCTTTAATTATTTGATTTGAAAGTATTAATTAATGAATGTTAAGAGTTTGGAAAGAGAGAATTAACACAAATTATTAAGTGATGGGCTAATAATATAGGATTTGAATAGTATTTAGAGGTGTTAAACTAATCATCAATATTTGAGTAATATATTAAAAATCATAATTTCAAATCTCCTCGCTACCAATGTAAAAATAAAAAGCTCAAAAAGGAGAGAATTAATTGTACAGGATCAGTACTACTTAATCAATATGTAATAGTTACATGTTACGCAGATAATAAGAGAAACGGTTGCCATCATGCATCAATATTTTTTGTCCATTGCATGCATTTTCAAATATATAATCTTCCTAATATTATTATAGCACTAATATTATCAAGTTTAGATTAAGTTATTCTTATAGCAATTATATGTACAAATGCTCACAGAGAATAGTGTTATCATTCCTTGATTTAATTTACTCTCTTTAATAAATTATTCTTTAATAAAATTTCTTTTAACAAATTATTATTTTATTAAAAAATAGTTTAAGTGATTTCAAAGTTTAATATACAAGGTATTTATTGATTAAATTAATTAATTATATATTTTATTTTCACTAAAAATTAAAGTTAAATTTATTTATTTTATTTTCTTGATATTAATTTTCAAGTATTATATATCAAATTAAATATACATCAATTATGATTTTGTCAAGATTTTATGACTCATTTAAAATGTTTCTCTTCTTTTTATTTATTTTATTACATATTTTTTCTATCTATCATGTTATTTATTACTTAGACATTAATATTATCATTAAGCAGTACAAATATAATATTATATTTTTGTTATAAAAATATTTTATGCAAAGTAAAATTTAATTTAATTAAATTACTTAAAATTTACACATACGAAACTAATCCCTTTTTAAAGTTGGAGTAATTAATGATAAATTTGTTTTAATAAACTTCTCTCACAAAGGCATCTCTAAGAATTAAACTAATTAAGCCCTTTTATCAAGTCCAGAACAATTGAAGATTTCATGATCTTGAGTTTCTATAATATAATGTGTTATATTTATAATACTCTCATATTTGAATGTAAATAGATTATGTTCAATTATTCCCTCAATTCCTTTTTAAGTGTTATTTTAGAGAAAAAAATTATTCCTATTTATTTATTATTTTAAAAATTTAGATTATATTTATTATATTTTTTAAATATTATCTCTATTATCTAAATAAATGCTTACAACTTTACTTAGTAATGAATTTTTAATAGGGAATATATTAGTAAATTATAATTTATTTGTTCTATAATTCAGGTTATTTATTAGTTTTCTTAATTTTTATACATTAACCTTAAATTATACTTAAAAAAGGAAAAAAGGGAGTATATCATATAGTGATTAAAAACAATATAAAAAATTTTGAAAATTTTATTCAATTTGAATTTTATTTCCCAATTGGATCCTCATAAGAATAATTATTTTTGTAAGAGCAAATATTCCTTATATTAAATGTGATTCATGTGGTTTAAAATTATAGTAATATTTCATTATATAAGTTTTTTTACAAAATATTAATTTATTAAAAGCATATATATTGTTATGATATATTATATTTTTGCATGCTTGGGAAGAAAATTCTTTAAATCAAATTGTTATTCAAATATGATTATTTACAAATAATAAATGAAGATTAAAACCCATGGGAATTCTCAGTTATTTAGTTTTTATGTACCTTTTTGTTGTATCTCTTTATATATTGAAAATTTTGATTTAGTTAAAGATTCAAATTGTATAACATTTATATTTAGACTCGATCTGTTTCGTCAAAATTAATTTCTGTAAAAAAAATATCATTTACAAGTGTATTAATAAAGGAATGATATACTATTTATGTTAATAACAAAAAAATGATACTTAAAATTTTTAAAATACAGGAAAGTAATTTTTTTTAAATAAGAGAAGTTGCTTTCTTCATATTTTTTAACTATATTTTACAAAAAAATATTTTTTAATAAAATAAATAGAGCCTTAGTAATAAATATTAATTCATTTTTCTTATCTTTATTTTGCAGAAAGTAATATACAAATTAAAAATCACAAATATATATACAAAGATTATAAAATAAATACAATAAATTATAATCCAATATTTTTAGAATATTTTTTATTTTATATTATAATTTTTTTTTTAAATTCATCTATAGAGATAATTAAGGTTAATTTATATTATGTGCTTCGTACGAGCTTAATAAAATATGTAGTAGTTGCATCTTAAACAAATAATAAAAGAAACGATAGCCCCTATGCAATGAATTTTTGTCCACAGTATGCATTTCCGGATATAAAATAGAGTAGGACAACAACTGAAACATTACTTCTTGTGAAAAAAATTTGGTAAAAATATTGGCATTTTAGTGGTACAATAATATTCAGTATTATTCTAAAATTTTTATTTTATATTATATTTGAGATTTCAAATTCAAGATCGTATTTGTGTGTGAATGAATTATTATTTTTATTATTAAAAAATAGTAACAATAAAAAATTTATTGTCTTAAATATTCGTATCTAAATCATTAATTAATGGCAATGAATACCAATTAAATTAGTAAAAATAGACTGATTCTTATCTAAAATTTTATGTAAAGTCACAACATTTCGAGCTAATAAATTGTGTAAATTATGCCTTTTCCTTTGGTTAATTCTAGTATCTTTTATCATTACTTCATTAAATTATTTTAGTGTGGAATTAAAAAAAGTTATTGCAATACAAAGCAGAAAACTTCAGCTGCTGTGAATAGTTCAAAATTTTTCAGGTAGGAGGGACGCCGATATGGATCTCAAATCTGAATAATTGATTTTTTATTGAAAATTTTGGGCAGCAACTCAAAATAATATAAGTTGAGGGACTATTTAACAAAACCAATTGACATTTGACAATAAGACACGTGTCACAATTTTCCTTATCAATAGATTTAGGGTGAGTTATCCTAAAAATAGTTCTAGTAGTCCTCACCGGTATATATATACAGTATTTCGAGCAACTACCGCCACAACTTTTTTTTTTTTTTCAATTCCAGGGATACGTCCGCAACTTTATACCTAGGTCCGCGCCCCTGCTAACAAACGGCCTGGATAAAAAGGTGTAAATAATAAAGTTAAATCTAGTTGTAGTTGTTTTATGTAAATGTGAATTTGTCATCATATTTTGATATTAACTAAATAAATTTCCGTTGGAAACTAAAAAATTGAATCTAAGCCATGGTATGCTATACTGTAGATGCTGTCCGACCAGACATTTTAAGAGATATAATTGTTTAAGTTAATAAATTTTATCTTAAATAAATATAATTAACTTTAAAAGAAAAAACAATCAACCATTAGATAAGTGAACATATATGAATAAAAAAGAAAGCGATTATCACGAAGACAGAGAGAGAGAGGGAACAATCAAAATTTTCATTAATTTTAAACTATTCATAACACAATTTTTTTAATAAATAGTAAATTTTAATAGCAGTTTTTTTTTCCATGATGTGCCCTTGAAAATGTTTATGAAGGTTTAATGTACAAATAATAAAATTTATAATTTTTTTACAAAAAAATCTTATAGATTATAAGTTTCATGAATTTTATATATAATAAAATATATCAAAATCCATAATTTCATTATTCGAAGCTACGATAAAAAGCATAAAAAATTTGAGTTTTTTTAAAATATTGCGATATTTAATTAAAAAGTTATATAAAAATGAATCCACGTGACTATTTTCATTTTTTTTCCTACAAAATACCTTGAGGTAAACTTCATTAACTCAATTGAGATCTACGATGCAACTTTATAATTTTCACTTTTAATGTGGGTTTGGCTGGTAAAATTTTTCTCATACTTTTTTAGAAACATTTCAAATGAATGTGAAAGTTTCGCACTTGGTTTAAATTTAGAAAAAATATTTTTAAGTATGTGAATATTTTTAAGTATGTGAATATTTTTAATTTAATATTCTCTTGAAATATCATATTTTCTTATAACATGAAATATTTAATTGATATAAAAAGATTATTTTGTACATCTTAATACTCATTATGATCAATTACCACCCATCATCATATATTGTTAGGAACAATTGTTTATTACCGTTTATTGTCAGTAATCATTATTACTCACTATTCATTTTTCATAACTATCATTAGTCACAATTCATTTATTATAATTACCATCGATTATCATTTACTATTAATGACTATTATTTATTATCACTCACTATTAGTAATCACTGTTTACTATTAGTAATTATTATTCACTATTGCTCATTATTAGTGATCCTAACGACTACTAATAACTTTCATCAATTATTGATAATTATTATTAATTATCATCTATCATCAATGATCACTATTCACTATTATTTGCTTTGGTTACCACCATCGTTATTGTTTGAAACCATTGTCAAATATCACCTATAATTGATAACTATTATCGATTATTATTCATTACTATTGACTATTGTTAATGACCATTCCTAGTCACCAAAGTCACTACCTATTGTTCTATTTCTAATAATCATTACTCATTTGTAATAATTATCGCTAATCACAATTTATTATTAATAACTATTGTTAGTTATCATTTATTATTTTGCCATTGTCATTTACTACTAGTAACCACATCAATCACTATACATTATTGATAATTACTCATATTCTCACATAAGGATGTAAAATGGGTGGATCACACCGGATATGAACTAGTTTGTTTAAGCTTAATCCATTTAGGTCTGATCCGTTTTACCTGTGAAAAAATGGACTAAATGTTAAGGAATCTATATCCTTAAGTCCATGAATCGGTCCACGGACAAACTTTAACTATAAGTTCACGAATCAATCCGTATTACCCATGAAAAAAATAAACTAAATTTTAAATAATTCAAACCTATTCAAACTTGCGGAATCTGCGAACCGATCTACGAATTTCAGTCTATTTTACACCTTTATTCTCACACATTAAATTTTTGAAAATTACATTTTCTAAAATATTAGGATTTATGAAGATATCTAATTTCACAAACTAAACATATCCTATAGCTACATTCTTTTGTTGACATGGAGGGAAAAATTCACGAGACTCTAGTTAGTCCAAGAGAGAGAGAGAGAGAGAGAGAAGATTGAAACTTAGAAGTGAGAATTATAAAATGATAATAGATAATAGATTTAGACAACTAGATCAGTTGAGTAGAATGAAATTTTTTTATTTTATTTAATAAATAAAATTTAATGATTTATTTTAATTTTTTATATTTTTTAAAAAATATTTAATTTAATAATTCATAATTTATCAATAAAATTAATTTATGCGTATAATAAAATTTATTTAATATATGATAAAATTAATTTTTGGGCAACACAAATATATTAACTCACATTTTAATTAAATATGGATTGGTCGTATCCTTTTAACAGCGGCTGGAAAAGTCATAACAAGATTCAATTCTTTTTAAAACAGAAAATGAGAATAAGAGTGTAAATGTAGCATTATTGTATATGTTTAGACATTGTAAAACAAAATTTGGTAACTTCGTTTTTCATCAATTTTATCCTTTTTGGGGATGGGTGTACAAGCTAAAAAGTTTTGTTCCTATCTAGGTTTACCAGTTATAAGTTAAATTTTTAAATTTTAAATAAATTCATTTTAATGTTATGTAATGTGAAATATTAATATTGTGAAATCAATAAAAATAACCGATAAACAACAAGTAATAAATATTAAGGATTTGATTAAGTATGGCCCTTTGGTACTAAAGTTAAAGAGAAAATTATTTTAACCTCACTAAAGTGTGCCTGTTTTATCTTGCATAATAATATATAATTTTATAATAATATTAATAATTAAATTCATAACAGAGTATTAGGACAATAATTCTATTAAATGGGTGTTATAATAATAATTACTTGGATAATATACTATAATAGTAATTGAATTCATGATGGAAAACGCCTTTATCTTAATATTAACCTTAATAACATTTAATTTCTCTATACAATTGTCTTTTTTTACTTCTCATAATATAATCAAATTTTATAATAATACTAATTAAATTCATAATAGAATGTTAGGATAATATATCTATTTATGGATCTTGTAATAGTAATTTTTTTGGTTAATATTTTTTAATAGTAGTTGATTTCATAATAGATCATTACTTAGTATGTGTTTTATAACACTGAAATATTTAGTGCTAAAATTAAGCATTGAATTTGAAGTGATAAATTTATCAAGCATTAAGTTTATATCATTTGAATAATTTCATACTTTAAGTTCTGAGTTAAATTAATAATTTAAAATTTTAGTTTCGAAATATTGAAATTTTGTATAGTTTCAAAATTATTTTTTATTGTAATTTTAAAAATTTTATTCTTCAGATTTTTTTAATGATAATAACTATTTATATATTAATTAAATATTGAAATTAAGCATAGAATTCAAGTACTAAATTTATCAAATGCTAATTTTGCAGTATTTGAATTTTAAATACTGAATGTAGATAATGGTTTGAAACTTTCATCACAAAATATTCAAATTTTATATAATTTTAAAATTATATTAAATATGATTTTATAATTTTATATACCAAATTATTAAATGATATGATATATGTATATATGTATCCAATTATTATAAAAAGATAGAGATAATATTGGATATCTTTATC